>OY728125.1:1524269922-1525495422 GCA_963277665.1 Viscum album | reverse complement strand
GATGGCTACGCCTGAGTTGCAGGAGCTCAAGAGGCAGTTAGAGGAGTTACAGGCAAAGGGCTTTATCCGACCTAGTACTTCTCCTTGGGGTTCTCCGGTCCTTTTTGCAAAGAAGGAGGACGGTACCCTTAGACTTTGCGTGGAATATTGGAAGCTGAACCAGTTGACGATTAAGAACCGATATCCCTTACCGAGGATTGATGATCTGTTTGATCAGTTTTATAGAGCACGAGTGTTCTCGAAGATTGACTTGAGATCCGGATATCATCAGCTATGCGTGAGACCCTCAGATATACCGCTTACAGCTTTTCGGAGCAGATATGGTCTATACGAGTACTTGGTTATGCCGTTCGGACTCACGAACACGCCAACAGTTTTTATGGATCTGATGAATCGTGTGTTCCATCCGTACCTTGATTCTTTTGTGGTAGTATTCATTGACGACATCTTGGTGTACTCTCACACTCGACATGACCATGCCACCCATCTTGAGATCGTACTAAGTACACTGAGAGAGCATCGTCTATATGCTAAGCTCTCGAAGTGCCACTTTTGGATGGACCAGATTCACTTCCTGGGTCATATCATCTCAGAGGAAGGAGTTGCAGTAGACCCAGAGAAGGTTAGAGCAGTAGTTTCCTAGGAGCAGCCTAAGAACGTGTCTGAGATATGGAGTTTCTTAGGGCTGGATGGTTACTATAGACGCTTCAAACAGGGATTCTCCCACTTATCAGCACCGTTGATGGAACTGACTAAGATAGGTGTGATGTTCGTTTGGTCAAAAGCTTGCGAAACATCTTTCCAGGACCTGAAGGGAAGGTTGACTTCACCACCGATCCTGATACTCCCAGAGCAGGGGAATAGCTATACAGTTTACTGTGATGCATCAGGGATTAGGCTGGGAGCAGTGTTGATGCAGAGCGATCGAGTCGTTGCGTACGGGTCTCGGTAGTTGAGGCCACATGAGAGGAATTACCCGACGCATGATCTCGAGTTGGCTGCAGTTGTTCATGCGTTGCACTGTTGGAGACATTACCTTTTGGGAGAGCATTTTGTGGTTTTCACCGACCACAAAAGCCTCAAGTATATCTTTACTCAGTGTGACCTGAATCTGAGGCAGAGAAGGTGGGTTGAGTACCTACAGTCCTTCGATTTTGAGCGTGCCTATACACCTGGTAAAGATAATGCAGTAGATGATGCACTAAGCAAGAAGACTCAGATATAGGCAGTGCAGGAGGCCAGTGGTGAGTGGAAACTCATGGATTTGTTCTCTGAGATGCATCTGGAGGTGCACGACAGTCAAGGGCAGACTTATCTTTCATCTTTAGCTGTGACTTCTACCCTCCTGGATAGAGGGAGGATGAGACAACTATCGGTTTCAAAAGTCCTAGTTCTACGGGAGTCGGTGGCAAGTGAGGACCCTCCTCCCAGTTGGATGATAGGTGATGATGAGGTTTTGAGTTTCCATGGATGAGTATGGGTTCCAGGGGATATACGCGAGGAGTTGATGCGGGAGTTTCATGCTTCAGCTTGGGCAGTTCATCCCGGGGTTACCAAGGTGTACCATGACTTGAGACGTTAGTACTGGTGGCTGGGTATGAAGAGAGAGATAGATGGTTTTGTTATGAGGTGTTCCACCTGTCAACAGGTGAAGGCGGAGCACTAGAGGCCAGCTGGTCTGTTACAGTAGTTACCCATTCCAGAGTGGAAATGAGACAATGTCGTGATGGATTTTGTGACGGGGTTACCGAGGTCACCTTGTGGCAATGACACCGTGTGGGTTGTTGTGGTCAGACTCACAAAGGTAGCTCACTTCTTGCCGATAAAGGAGACCTTCGGTGTTGACGAGCTCAGAAGGCTGTATATTCGAGAGATCGTACGTCTTCATGGAGTCCCTCGTTCTATCGTTTCTGATAGGGACGCCCGCTTTACATCTCATTTCTGGAAGAGTTTTCAGAGTACGTTGGGTACACAGGTGCTTCTATGCACAACATACCACCCTCAGATGGATGGCCAGTCAGAGCGTACGATACAGGTGCTAGAGGACATGCTGCGTGCATGCGTCCTAGACTTTGGGGGCTCTTGGGATAAGCATAGACCCTTATTCGAGTTTGCCTATAACAATAGTTTTTAGGTGACTATTGATATGGCACTATAAGAGGATTTATAAGGTAGGTCCTACCGATCACCCTTGTGCTGGTTAGAGGTAGGTGAGGCAGCTTTACTGGGACCACGTCTCATACAGAAGACATCTGAGCAGGTGCAGTTGTTTCAGAAGCAGATGGCTATCGCGCAGTCTCATCAGAAGTCTTATGTTAATCTCTGCAGATGACCTTTGGAGTTCGTGGTCGGGGATCAAGTTTTCTTGCGTGTTTCGCCGAGTCTGGGACACAAGCGGATCAGGAGATAGGGTAAACTTTCACCGCGGTATGTGGGACTATTTGAGATTCTTGAGCGAGTCGGGCTGGTTGCTTATCGGTTGCAGTTACCGTAATGGTACCGAGCCATGCACGACGTCTTCCACGTATCCCAGTTTCATTGCTATCATTCAGACCCATCTCACATCTTTCAGCCCGAGGAGGTTGAGCTGGAGGCAAATTCATACTTTGAGGAGCATCCGATTCGTATCGTTGATAGGAGCACGAAGGTTCTCTGAGGCCAGTCAGTTCCTCTCGTACGGGTGCTATGGTAGCATGGCCGAGTGCAGGACGAGACCTGGGAGAGGGAGGCCGACGTATGTGCTCAGTGGCCAGAGTTGTTCATGGCTATCTCTTATCCACCCTTGGAAGGGAAATTCAGGGATGAA
The DNA here is from genome assembly GCA_963277665.1 of Viscum album. Classification (NCBI taxonomy): domain Eukaryota; kingdom Viridiplantae; phylum Streptophyta; class Magnoliopsida; order Santalales; family Viscaceae; genus Viscum; species Viscum album. The sequence continues at coordinate 1,525,492,616 of OY728125.1, read as the reverse complement.
TTGCTATAGGGGGGGGGGGGTTTGTAAGAACCTGATTCTTCTCTTATAGGTACATTATTCTTATTTTGTTTTCCTTTTCCTTAATTGTTTTAATAAAATATGGGAAATGGGGAAAAATCCTAAATTTTGGAACTACACGCCATGTACTTTTTATACATGCCGTGTACTTTTGGCCGTGTTGGGATGAGTACACAGGGCGTGTAGCCATATCGGTGACAAAGAGTGTAGGAACCGACTACACTCCGTGTAGTGGTCCTTTACATGTCGTGTAGTCAGTCAACAGGGCAAAATAGTAAGGTGGTGGAGCAGCCGCCATCTGGGCGGCATTACACGCCGTGTACTCAGGAGTACATGCCATGTAGTCATGTCGATGGATGAACAGTGTGGAGGTGCCGCCAAAGGAACAGTTAAATGAAAAGAGTACACACTGTGTACTTGGAAGTACAAACCATGTACTTTGTTTTTTTCAGCTTAAAACAGGCAGTAGCCTCCTCATTTGGCAGAGAAGGCATTTGAGCCATTTTGGAACCAAAGGAGGAGGCCAGACCTTTGGAGATCTGTCAGGTGTTCGTCTGGAATCCGTTTCAGCATCTGACGATCTCGTTGGAACCGCACGGGTAAGCCCTCTATTCTCCTAGCATGCTGCTTACCAATTCTTCTCCTAACGTAATTTATTTACTTTTGAATGAGTTTTGTTCTTCGTCTGATCTACGCCGTTCTTGGGCGTTTCTGGAGTCGACGTTCGGGTATAATGTTCGTTGGCTTTTAAGGTAGGTGGCTTGGTGTTTAGTTTTCCAACTGCTATGTGTTTTGTGCATTTTTGTGCCACGAACCCGTGTTGGGGTGTCATGCAGCTGAGGACATTGCTATATTAAACACCTAGAATTGATTAGGTATTTAATTATGATATTGAAATGCTGGTTGGGATAATTTCTTGGATCCGGAACCACCCCGGGGGTGTGTCCCACTATTTAGCCGTTTGGTCGGGATACCTGAGGGTATGAATTTAAGGTAGTAATTGTAGAATTACCTTGAGAGAAATTTCTTGTTACTGCTTGTTTACCTGTTGGGCATGGCCTGGTTACCTGTTTAGCATGTGGGCACTATACTGTATTAGCCTGAGGGCGAGACTGTATTAGCCTGGGGGCGATGTTCTATTTCCGCCTGAGGGCAACCTTTCGTGCCTGAGGGCTTCACTTCGTATGCCTGAGGGCGAGAATTCTGTTACAATGCCTGAGGGCGAGATTCTGTATAGCCAGAGGGTGTGGTTCACTATATTAGCCTGAGGGCAAGATACTGGTTGGCCTGAGGGCTTGGTGATGTTGAGCACAAAATGACACTAAATTAAATGGATTAAATAAATAATTAAATGGAAATATAACTGGTAATTTAGTTACTTTTGGGAACTGCTTTGTTTATGGCATTTTACTATTGCACACTATTGTTTCATACTTACATGCAGTTGGGCACGAGCTTTTGGTGGGTGCCTACTAAGATATATTTCTCACACCCTATTTGGGTCATGCTTTTCGACCCAAACAGATTACGTTTCAGCAGGTGTAGATAGAGTCAAGAGTCCCTATACAGGTACATGATTGCTGTTGAGGAATAGGAGGGCATGGGACCGAGCCTAGGCTCGCGATGCCGCTACCAGTTGTTTTTATTTGTTTTGCTGTACTCTGCTTTTGGTTGTATCGTATTGATGTATAACATGTTCGAGATGTTTTCTTAGAACTTGAGACATGTAGCATCATCATTTATATACTGTTGGTTATATCCACTATTGCTGTTTATTTCAGTTGTGTATGGTTTACTGCTTCCGCTATTTGTTGTATGTTTTATTTTTTATTCCGCTACGCTATACTTTGACAAATGAGGGCATAGTTTCCCCACTATCAAACCTAGGCCCTTGATACTATTCAGAAGCCTCTGGCGTTTGGGGAAATGCGCTTGAGGTCATGTGGCGAACCGGGTTCGGGGCACTCGTTGTGTGGCACCCGGAACCAGGACATTACATCAATGATTGATCTCTTCCCCTAAAATCTTATTAGAACCCAATTGTGTTATGATGCTGGATATAATGGGTTTGATAGAGGATTGATGTTGCTTATAATAGATCTAGGATTTTGAGGACAATTTCTACTCTTCCCATATCTCTGTTTTCGAAGGTGATATGTGATATCTCCATTTTTAGGTAGTTATTTATATATAATATGTTAATTCTATGAATTTATTATCATTCTGGTAAAATAAAACTATTTTATTCATTTAATTAATGTTATTTGTGGTTTCAATGGATTTCAAGGGTAAATTCATGTTTTTAAAGGAATTTTTCTTTAAAAATGGTTTTCCACACCAAGTGTTTGATTAAATTCTTTAATGCAAGTTTTGAATCAAAAATTGGTTTTTAAACACTAAAGAGGAAATGATTGGTTTTGAAAATATTTTATAAATTGTGATCATGGTTCTAAAATATACATTTTACAATCATGGAACATTGGGAAACTTGGTTTCATCAATAATGGGACATACATGACCCTAGTGTGTGTGGCACTATAAGGGTTACTTTTGAGATGTCAATAGAATGTGGTAAAACCCGATATTGGATGTTTCCATCATATGACTAGTTTAAGATATTTTATGTCTATTATTTTTTCCCATAGGATATATCCCAATACATCGTGCTTTTTCATTTATGGTTTTATTATCGCATGATGGATTTTTTTCCGGGACTATTGCACACATGTTTTCATATGAGGTTGTATATCATCACTTCAAATGATGGAATATTTCATGAATATGCACTCACTCTCTTAAATTATAGTTTATGTGTATGATTTCTTATTTTATCACTTATATTTTTCATATTATTGGTGTGGTGAATATGAAAATATTTTATTAAAACCAATGGATAATGATTTACAGATCTTTTTGTATTTATGAAAATGATTTGTAAAGCTATTTTTTTAAAGCTATAATTGTTGCATTCTTTATATTAGGCCTTATATAGTGTTTGTGGTGGTATCATACTACACATTTTTTCTTTCACCATTATTTTTCCTCTAGGTGGTTCAAGATATTTTCTGTAGGATCTAGGTAAAGGGAATGGTATATTGTAGCAAGTTGGCTTCTCTTGTTGTCACAAACTTTAGTTTAGGATGGATTTAGGGTGATTATTGTTCACATGGGGAATTGTTGGTCTTGTATGATTCATAATTTTCTTCAATATCATTTTTGGCATGGATTTTATGGATATATTTGTGTTTTTTATTCTATATTTCACTTTGGTTGTATGTCTTTTTTTGTTAAATTTATGAATTTTTTTCATTACCTTGTTATGTCGTACAACTGTGATGGGCCAAATTAAGTGACTTGTATAGTTGACTTCGATTATTTCATTACAAATTGGTGTCAAAAGGATTATAATCCTATATCATGTTAACACTGTTGGGGTGTGGTTCTATGTCTTTGATAGATATCAGTTAGGATGTTCGTAGTTTTATTACTAAGTGTGGGAGGGTACTTGGATAACTCACTTCCGTGTGTGAACTTTAGTTACCATGGGTGGTCAAAATTATTTTTCAGTGTTTGAGACTTGGATTTTGAGTACGTTAAAATGAAATAGATTATAATTAATTTAAATGGACCAATTCCTTCTTAATAAAATTCTTTTCATTTTTATAATTAATGGTTGGTTTAAATTCATGAGGTTTTTCATCCTAGAGGTAAATTCATTAAGTTGGTTCTAAGATTTTGGAATATTCTCTAAATATGATTGGCCATTATCTTGTGCATAATATAAAATTACTATAATAAGATCTATTTTAAATCCAAGAGAATAAGCTTCAAGATAATATCCATAGGTGCACACTCGTGTGGAACCTTCTTTGGATAATGTTGAAATCCATATAATTTAGACCCTAAGTTTAGTGGGTTTCAGGAACCTAGTACATGTGGTGGATCATGAATGTAAATTCACTATGAATCATCCAATCATCATCCATAGTGACATGGTACCTAAGGAATCAAGGGACGGTCTTCAGTATAATGAGAGGATCTTCAACTTCTTTAAGACTCTTAAGGACTCTATGGTGTGTTTTCCACGTAGATACTTGAAGGATAGTGAAGGATATGGTGGGAATCCATCATGTAAAATATGTTTCATGGGGAAATTTCTTGGACTTCTTTCAAGAAATAATTTAATCTGTAGTTTTACCCTAAAAATTACATCTGTTTAAGAATTAGGGGTTTCTGACCTTTTAAAAAGGGCATCATACCATTCTAGAGTATTCCACCTGTTTTCCTGAGCTGGTGAATTTGGAACTGAATATTTTCCCTAATGAGTACCTAAAGGGTCATGGTATTGAGTTGGGAGAGAGGCATGATATTTAGTAAATATTTATTATCATGTGACTTCCAACCTTGATGGAGTTAGTTAATTATGTATCATTGGCAGAGGCAGATAAAGATAAAAACACAGGTTTTGGTAGAGCATTGTTTGGTACAGTTGTGATACAGTGTGTATCCAATGGCCATAAAAGGAAGTGCAAGGGTGGTTAGTTTTCTTTAGGACTAGTTTTAGAGGCCTCTTTAGGATAGTAGTAGTTTTTTTCTATTAGTGTGGATCTCATTGTCCAACCAAGACTAACAATAAGAAGAATCCTAATAATTGTCATCATTCTAGATTATCTATCCATTTAAAGCATTTTTTTGAAATTATATCCCATGGTAGTATGGTAGGATCCACAATAAGAAATAGTTTTCAGGTTTGTACTAATGTTTCCAATGGTGGTGGTTCTAATCCTCAGGCCTTGAGGGATTTCCTCTAGAAAATACTCTAAAGGTTTATGTTGAAGAGTACAAACCAGAGGAATCTGAAGCAGGTCGAGCTAATATTATAGGTGTGGTGTTTATTTTATATTCTATAGTGATATCTTTGTTTTATAAAGGTGAAAATCATTCCATTATGTCATCGAGTTTAGTTTACATTTTTTAATTGCATTTGAAACTAATGGCTTCCATATTGGATCATTTCAAACCTTTAGAAAAGAGGTCTTAACAAAGTTTCCTATGTCTCATGTGCTGGGTATTGATTGCAGACTAAGAGGTGATACAAGGATTTTTATTTCTCAATACTGACATATTTAACCTAATTATTAGCATGGATTATATTATTATAGTTAAGTATCATATTAACTATTATCATTATCAGGATTCGTTTTTATCTTGTGATGGGGCCACTCATGTTTTTCAGGGTGAGTGGGACTCTATATCAGGAAGGTATGGGATTATTGTTTTTATGTGTGGGTAATCTCAAGAAAATTTTAATAGATTATTATCTATGTTTTTAACCCTTTTTTGGGTAGTCATCTTCCTTTGGTGTTTTTTCCATACCCCATGGTATTCTTAGATAATTTTTCTAGTTTACCACCCCAGAGAAAGGTTAAGTTTACTATTCACTTTCTCCCATGTATGATGATCATTTTTATGACATATTATTGTATAGAACCCACTATGTTAGTGGAACATAATGTATTGGTTGAGGATCTAGAGGCTGATGGATTTATTCACCCTATCATTTTACCGTGGGCTTTTCTTATCCTCTTCACTAAAAAAGGAATATGGTAGTCTCAGACTTTTTTTGGATTATCATATGTTAAATTAGGTTAATGTTAAGAACAAATTTTATTTTCCTATGATTGATGAGTTTTTTACCATATTAGAGTGAAATGCTAGTATTCAAAGATTGACATTTGATCAGGGTACCACTAGTTTAGAGTTTGATAAGAGGATATAACTATAATAGTATTTAGTAACGCATATGGGAATTTCGATTTCTTGGTTATGCGATTTGGTCTCACCAACACTCATGTAGTATCTTTGGATTTGATTAGCCCAATATTTCATCATTTCTTGAGTGATTTATTTATTATGTTCAATGATTATATTTTAGTTTTCTTTATGATAGAGGATGAGAATATTGTCTATCTCGATATCATTCTTTGAACCTCAATGGGAAATCTTCAATATGGAAAGATTTCCAAATGTGTGTTTTCCATCCCAAAAGTTAAATTTATTTATCATGTGATATCTGAAAGGGTAATCTCAGTATATCTTAAAAAAATACCAGTTGTTATGTCCTAGGATTATCCTATAAATGTGTCTGATATCTAAATATTTTTAGGTTTAGCTAGTTAGTATCGACTATTTGATCAGGATTTCTCTAAGATCGCATCATCGATGATAGGTTTCACCCGTAATGGTGTAAATTTTTAATGGAATTGAAATTGATTGATATATTTTGAGTAGATGAAGGTTTTTTTTTTAAATTTAGTAGTAGTTTTGATTTTTACAAAAAAATCGGTTATGAAATTTTATGTGATGATTCTAGTATGAGTTTGGGATGTGTCTGGATGTAGGGGGAACATGTGGTGGATTATATCTCTTTATTTTTATTCTATCTTGATAATAACTACCCTACCAATGATATTATATGGGAACAATTTATGCATACCCTTGAAACATGGTGTCACTATCTTTTTGTGGAGCATTTTTCATTGTATTCTGATCATAAGAGATTGAAATATATTTTTTCAGAGAGGGATTTGAATTTGTGTTAGAGACACCAGGTGGAGTATCTTAAGCTTTTTTTTTATATTACACACACTCATAGAAAGGGGAATGTGGTTTCTGATGCATTAAGAATAAATTTTTGAATAAAATTCATGAAGGAATTGGTTGAGTGGTGGTATCTGATGAGTTAATTTTCTATGATGATATTGGGAGTTGAATAGGATAGGGGAAAAGTGTTCTTGGCTTTAATATAATTTGGATCATCTTTTGTTGAGTGATTTCAGCTCAACCAGGTGATAGAAACCTATTGAAAATGATTTTTAAAAGCCTTTATGGTGGACATAATTCAATTGAGTGGTCTTGGTCTCGCAGTATAGCTTTTTGATTTTATAGAATTTTGGTTGTTGTGATTTATTTGAGGTAGGAGTTGATTAATGGTGTAAATTGGTCATGTTTTTCTATTCACCCTAGTGATACCAATTTGTATCATGACTTGAAACATCGATATAGGTGTCTAGGGATGAGGATGATTTTTATTGATTTTTTATGGTGTCTCAGTTTTCATAAAATATAGGCTGTACCCTAGAGACCTTCTAGTTTGTTGCATCCTTTACCAATTTTGATATGGAAGTGGGATGATATTTTAATGGACTTAGTATTTGGTTTTCAATGAAATACCATAGGTAAAGGTGATATTTGGGTGTTAATTGATCGAATTAATAAATCGGATCATTTCTTAGCTGTTAATGATAGGAAGAAGGTTGAATAGATTAGAGACTTGTACGTCTGAGATATTTTGATACATCATGGGGTTCCCTCTTTAGTTATTTATGATAGGGATATAAGTTTCACATATAAGTTCTATAATTTTCTAAAGGAGTGGATGGGTTCCCATATGAAATTGATTTTGACTTATCATCCATAGATGGATGGAAAAACAAAGAGAGTAATCCTGGTACTAGATGATATTCTTTAGGATTGTGTTCTTTAGTTTGGTTGATTTAGAGAGTATAATTTTCCTAATATCACATTTTTATATGAAAATCGATATCAAGAATTAATAAATATGATCCATTTAAATAATTTTATGGGTGTCCATGTAAATATTCCTTACATGAAGAATAGTTTAAAGAGTGGTCCTTCTTTGGACCGAGCCTCAATCCATAAATTCTGGAAATGGTGAAGTTGATCTGAAAGATATTTTTCATATCAAAAAGCCATATAAAATCATGTGGACACTATCATTGTTGACTACTAGAGTTTAAAGTTGTTGATCAGATCTCTCTCAGTGTTTCTCCTTGCTTATGAACTCGTCAGTTGGGTAAGAAGGGTGAGTAGGCTCTGAGGTTTTTTGGTCCCTTTGAGATTGTGGGGTGACTCAAAAAGGTGGAATATTAGTTGTAATTTCCATATTTTTGGAAATTGATCCATGTTGTGTTTCATGTTTCCCAATTGAGTAGGTATCACCCAAATCATTCCCCTGTTAATTAATGTGTGGATGATAATATTGACCCTGATACCACTGTTATTGAGAAATTAGTTTAGATTATGGATCACCATGATGAGGTACTGTGTAGTAAAATTATTCCCTTTGTCCGTGAATAGTGTTATTTTGGATGAGATATCCATGAGACATGGGAGTGGGAATCATTAATGAGGCATCAGTGTCCTTTTATCTCAATGGTTCCAGGATGTTGAGTATTTTTGGGTGGAATAAATCCCTTATGGTGGGGAGGATTGTGAGGCCCTTTATGTCACAAGTATGCCTTAGGTGATCCTTAGTCTTTCTATTTTATGGTTTAGGAAGATTTTGGGGATTGAATGTTAAAATTATGGATTTTTTGAGAAAATAGGATAGGTTCATGGTAAAGGTTCATGGTTAGTTTAATTATGTGGTGTGACAGTGTGATGTTCCAGTGTCTACTTTTATGATTTGAGTATGGTTAGTCAAATCATGTGACATGTATAGAGAAGTGTGATGGGTGTCTGGTGGTTTTCCATTTGTTTAACATGGCTTTAGATCAGTTTTACCAAACTGTGCTACCCCAAATGTAAACCATGAACCCCCTGATTGAACGGTCTGTAGGGGAACACTATTAAGGCATGGGGTTAGTTTAAACATGCGGTATTCCCCAAGAAACTATCTTCCCCCTTCCAAATAGGTAACAAATGGGATTTTACCCATTTAAAATGGTAAATTTAAATAATATTCATCAGTAATCTCTTTTTTATCATTTTAAACCTTCCTTAACATATAAAAGGTATCCCCCATGGATTTCTGGAAAAATTCATTTGTTCATGATGAATCATATCTATGTATGTTCTTTTTTTTATCTAATTTCCCCATATTCTTTGTAGATATTCATTGAATATCTTATCCTCTAATCCTTTCAGATCCCAATTATGATATGGTGTCTGAATAAATGTGTATTATGGAGTGTTGATGTTGTTTCTTATTCATTTATGATCTTGAGGACCTGATATGCTCTTCTCTGGTCTCTATTGGTGATTTGTGATACCATAATTTTGAGGTAGTATTTTCTAGAAATGGTTTAATTATATAAATTTATTATCATTCTTGTAAAATTCAATTGGTTTATTTATTTTATTTAATTTTTTTTCATATAATTTCATGTAAGGATTCGTGTTTTTAAAATGGGTTTTCTTTAAAATGGTTTTCACACTAAGTGTTTTATTAAATGATTTAATCGTGGTTTTGAATTGGAAATGGGTTTTAAAAAATGAAATTGGATTGGTTTGGATTTAAAACTATTTTATAAATTGTGATCGTGGTTATGAAGTGGATTTTTGAAAAACATGGAACATTTTGAACCCTATGTCATCGAGAAAGGGAAATAGGTAGCCCTAGTGTGTGTGGCGCCACTAGGGGTTACTTTTAAGATATCAATGGAATATTGGAGGGTGATATACTGTTTGGTACCAACATATTCCTATTTTATCATATTTTTTATCATATAAATTCTCATAGGATATGTCCCAATATGGGTTGATTTTTCCTTTACGGCTATTTATTGCATGATGGATTTTTATCACGGATTGTTTCTCACATGTTTTCATATTAAGTTGTATCACATGGATTCACATGATGAAATATTTCATAGATATTTGTTTACATTCACACATTATGGTGTATAAACCTGATTCCTAATTTTATAACTTATACTTGTTGTATTTCTAGATTTTTTAAAATGTATGGATTTTATGAAAACCAAAGGAAAATTATTTACAAATGGATTTGGATTTAAGAAAATTCTCTGTAAAACTTTTTACATTTTAAAATATAGGACTATTTTATTCTTGATATTAAGTCCTATATAGAATCGATGGCGGTATCCTATTATGAATTTTTCTCACACCCTACTTTTTCCCTTGGGAAGTTATAGAGATTATTTTGTGGGATCTAGGTAAGGTTAAGGGAATATTGTTGAATGATGAAATCTCTTTTTTTCATAGTCTTCAGTTTGGGATGGTGTGGAGGTGATGGTTAGTCTTATAGAAACTTATTAGTCTTTTCTAATACATACATTTATAGTTTAGCCCATTTGGAATGGATTGTAAAATGTGGTTGTATATTTTTCTTCCATAGTTTACTCTAGTTTTATGTCATGTTTTTTTTTATTTAAGACTTTTTTTCACTACCTGGTTTCACCTTACCACTGTGGTGGTCTGGCTCATGTGGCTTGTCTAGTTGTATCAAGTTTTTCCATTATAATCATCATAATAATATATAATTATATTTATGTTACTGTATTAATCATGTTATGTTGGATAATATAATTTTATCAACGATTTAATAAGAAATAAAATTAAAATATCTTAGTTACGATATAAACCTCTACTTTGAGAGTCCCACTTTGGCATATTGTATAAGACTTGATGGATTCCTCTTAGGATAATACATGATGATCTATGATGAATGGAAGTTGTGTAGTATGGTTTCTTATTAGGGACTCACTAATCTATAACTATCAAATATTGTGAATAAGTGAGGTTGAGAGGTTTTGTTTTATAAGTGTGGGGTGAGACACACATGAAATTGGATGAAACACATTTTAATCATATAACATCACGTTAATGGTAATGTAGATCCAAATATCCATGTATTTGAAGGTAGGATAATATAAGGTTGATATATCTTTAAAAAATAGGAATTATATAGTATTGGGTGGAAATTCTACAATTATCACTTCGTTTAATTCCCAAGATGACACATTTTAACTGTAACCATGGTAACAAAATTTTACAATTTTTACTATTCACTATATCCAAAAACATGATTACTATATTATATTATATTTATTATTATACATAAAAATAAGGAGTCAATTTTACCATATTCAATTTCTATAAGTGGTAAAATTTAATTTTAAAAAAGCATAATACCTATTATTAAAAGATGTTTTAGAAAAATTAATTATTAATCATAAATCATAATTTATATAAATTTAACTCCTTGAAAACCCATTCAAATGAATGTTAAAATTTATGATTGAAAATATAATAAATATTATTCATTAAATACATTTTTTAATATATATTAATAAAAATTATTAAGATAAAAACACATTACTTACAAAAAAAATATTTTTTAAATAAATGTATTTTTAAGACCAAAAATAAACTTATACCAAAATCCCGCATAATGATAATTCATATATAATTATTATTTTTATTTAAATTAAAATTATATTTATTTAACATAAAACCCAAAATATAATTGTAATTTTACCAGAAATGAAATTATTTTTTTTACAAAAAAAATATTTTTTCACTATTCATTAAAATTACATATTTTTAGGAAAATCCAAAAAAACACCCAAAGATAATATTAAAATGATGATTTCAAAAAAAATTATTCATTTACTCAAATAAAATTTATATTAATTTTAAAAATTAATTATATTATATGGTTATATAAAATGAAATTAAAATAATTTTTTGAGAAAACACATTTTGAAGCATAAAATGATTTTACTCAAAATATAGTACATCTTTATTATAGATCAATGAATAAATTTTAAATATTTAAAAATTAATAAATACTATTAATGATGTGTTTATTACTATTAATTACTACAAATTTAATGGTTAAATTATAGTGGTTTTCTATATATCAAATCATATAAACATAGGATTTCATGTAAAGTAAGCTACCCAATGGATAAATTTTATTTAAATAAAAATATATTCTTAAAAATAATGGAGTTAGAATCTTCCAACAATAAATAATTTGAATCTTCTCTATTTTAGTCATGTTAATAAATTGTTCAAATTTGAAAATACTTTTTTTCAAAACACACATTGTTCAATGAGAAATCAAATATTCTTTGGATTAGAAGAAGTGTGAATCATAACGGCTATATGAAATAACACATAATCGATATCCTGAATAAGGATAAAATTATTGGGAAGTAAAAATATGGACTTCAAGGTGAAAGATAATGTCCAAAGAAAAATATAGAGTTATAGAGAATATTTTCATGACAATTTTCGTAACCACAAAACCACAACGCATTGAGGGATAAAAATGACAATCAAACCCTCTGGAATGGATTTAAAATAGAAAAATTTTCATTTTCAATATCATTTCTCTTAGAGGTGAGGAATTATTTTTCCATGGAATTTGAGAAAATATAATTATATGATATATAAAAATCCTTAAAAATAATTTAAACCTTTGGTTTTGTGTTTCAATTAGATTTTATCTATTTTCATCCATATTCCAATGATGAATTCACAATATGATCTTTTCCCTAAAGCACTGAAATTACCTTTTAACATATTATAAGATCTATGAAAGAATGAAATTTAAATATTTATTTCTCTATATATTTATAAAAACTAAAATGGTTACTAAATTTTATAAAATATGGATAAATCATCATAAGATGAAATATTACATTAGTCTCTAAAACCTCAATAATAATACCCATTGTTCAACACAAACCATTAAATATATTATTAAAATTTAAAGTCCTTAAAAATGTCTGAAAAAATTTACATCGCCATAAATAAATAAGAACAATTTTACTACATATGCTTTTTTTCAGGATATACTTTAAAATTTATCCCCAAAAACCTAAAATAGATCTTAATTTCTCATTCCAAAAATTGGAAAATCATGATAATATATTCTCATAAAAAAAGATAATAAATTATATCACTATAAAACCACAAAGAAAACATATATTCTTCCAAAAAATAACAACATACTTATTTCTCAAAGAGAATCATGTTGTGTCCAATATATTCCAAAAACCAAGAATGTAATAAAATTCATCAAGTATAACATAAATCAATTTTTGCTCAGATCACTAATTAAATTCACGGTCAAAAATACTATCGAACATACATTATGAACATTAATAATATATTTACCCCAACGTATAATAATTATCAAAGAAAAAGTCACATATTAAGGGTTTTCTATAATATATTATTATTATTTTCAAAAATATCACCTTACTACTAAAGCATGTTTCTAGGTTATCAACAGTATTCCACATAAGCTTGAAAATCCATAAAGAAAAAATATTGAGGTGAAATCCAAAGATGATTAAAGATTTATATAACCTTAATATCTTAAATAAAAAACCTCTAAAACCAAATTATCATATAATAACACATAAAAATATCAATTATTCCACTTCAATGATTGGAAGAGCATATACTTATCCTTAGTCTAGGTGCTAAACCTTGTATTAAGGAATTGGATCATATAATTTTCAATTTCCCCAATCATTGGACATTGAATAAAATCTAACTTTTTCCTTAGAAATTACTTTCTCTAAATCATTCTTCTCCCCAAATAAAACATCTACCCATTCCTTTAATACATTTCCCCATGTAATTCCTACCTCATTATCGAATTAATGGGAGATGAATTTTCTTTCCTCCATGATCTTTGTGGCACTAGATTTATCACTTATTTGGTTAATTCAAAAAATAATCTATATTAACTTTATTAATAATATAATGAGATTGCATGTTAGGTATAATAAATAAATTCACATTCCATTTCCCATTTCATTCGGTTCTCATAAGGATAATCATTTTATACTCTATCGGATTTATCATTAATAATATTCCTTGTGATTATAACCATTAACTAAAAACAAATTCATAGTTTAATAAATAGAAATGGGTAATAATTTAATAAAAAAAATTGTTCATACTATGTCTTAACCATGACACCTTGTTTTCAACCTATGATACATTAATTTAAACATAGGTCATCAATGGTCATTATTAATCAAAATCCTTCATAATTGTTTATAATGAATATCTCAGTTAACCTATGTATATCCCATGAGAGTGTAAAACCTATTTCATAATAAGGGCTCATTCCCTGTTCACCAAAATGATAGATGAGATATACATGACCAACTCTTTTGAGGGTTATTACCCCTAGATGCATTGGTTCCAAAACTATGTTCACATGTAGTATCCATATAGGGATTCATCTTATTAGGAAAACTATAATCATTTTATTACCATAACATAGGGTATTCTCATATACATAATCATATCCTACGGGTTGTCACTAAAGCTTTCTTATCATTGTTTTGAAAAGTAACTAAACTATAAACTAATACCAAATATAGTGACCCAAACATTAAGTATATCAATACCTCATATTATTTGAATAATAATCAATACAAAAATATATGATACACATTATAACATTAAAGACGCAATATCTTAAAAAACATGGATACATAAAATACTGATACAAAATAGTTCTACCCCATCTCAAACATAATTATTTATAATAATAACACTTATTAGATATATCATTCTTAAAACCATTCTTCATATCTATGGGAAAATGAAATATAAGAAAGGGTGAGCTCAGATGATCAGTAAGTGAAAACATAGAGATATCAATCAATGATCATAAGTTGGTATGAGATAAGATTAATTCAATTATAACATGAGCATAAAAATTGAAAATCATCCCAAAAAATTCAAAGAACTTTAACATGAATCAAGGATTAAAGATTTATCTATTAAAATATAGAATACATGAGTGGATGTAATCATCAAAAAACAATCATGACCCATGAGAATTTATCATAATAATAAGATATATATTTTTTATTTAATTAAATATATAAAACCACTACTATAGTCACGGTACACTCCTTATACTATCGTTGTGGAAAAATTCCCATAATGTAAATTCCTACCTGGTCATTTACAAAATTTTATATGGAGTATATTCTATCACGTTTACATAATCATATCTGGGGAGTATTTTAAATATGTCACCTCTTATAAAATTCTCAAATTTATCATTATTTCCCAGTTCATTATAGGGGTATAGAAGACCCACCTATCATCATGATTTATATCGAGCTCACTCATCATATAATTATTGTCCATACATATAAGTGAAACAAGATCATAAAAATAGTTGTCATTTCATCATATCTTAACCCATGGAAAAGGAAATAAGTTTCATTAATATTTCATCATAATAATCATAAACCATGTAGAGAAAGAATAAATATTGTAACATTAGATCATATTCTTATTAAACTATAAAAATTTCATAAGGATATTGTTATAGATTAAAATACCTTTAAAATGTATTTTGTAATATTTAAAGGGAAAAATACACTTTTCATTTTTAAATAACATATTTTAAATATAATAATTTCAAAAGTGTTAATGATTTTTTTAAAATAACAAAGGAAAATTATATAGGAGTCATATATGAAATTGGTATTCAATTAGGAAGGAAACCCATTCTTGTGGTGTAGGTTAAAACAAAAAATCCTTTCCCATTTTTTGTAAAAAATCAAAAGTACCAATTTTAGAAATTAACAAGAATATTAATTTTAAAAATTATAAAAAGGAAACTATGGTTAAATATTTATTTATTTATTCTTTATTGAACATTAAAAATTTATTGAATTTTTTTAATGAAAATATGGACATGGTAGAAAACGTTTCTGGCCAAAGGGAGAAATTAATCTGCCTTTCCATAAAAATATTCATTCAGTCACTTTTTTACCTCAATAGATGAAAATGAATGGAAAATATGAGATATTAAGTAATAAAATGATAATAGGAAAATGAATAATATTTTTGAGAGATAGATCATAATATTTTATCATTATAAAATTTAAGCATAAATAATCCTGATAAAAATAAGATTGTAACACAAAACATTTTTTCCTGTGGTAAATTTTTATTCATTATCCTCACAAAAGATATAAAATCAAATAAAACTAAAAACCCCATAAAAATAAGTATAATCATGCTATTAAATATTATAATAATCTTAGATACACCTCATAAAATAATGTAGGTGTATAACGTAATAAATTTCCTAAAGAAGACAATTTTAAATGATAAACACTTACTACTTTAGTAACATTTGAATCAAAACCCTAAGATTGAATAATTTATATTGTAAAATTATATACCATGAATTAATAAGGTAATAAGGTATAAAATTTCATAATATTATTATATACATCTCATAAATATAAATAAGTCCCTACTATCAAACATGTCTCAACAAAACAAAGTTGAGACGAAGAACCATTACCACTTTAGTATTTTTTTAATTTAAAGTTATTTGAGTATTGAAAATGTTATTATTATATAAATAACATTAATTAAATACAAAATAAATTTGTGTGAAATAAATACACCATTTAAATAAGATATGGGTGCATAATATTGAAAGATGAATCAATGAAGTGAAATTGAGACGTGGCCCTTATGGATTAAGAAACATTTAAATTAAAACCACATGACAGAAAGAGGGCATGAATCTGAAGAGAAAATACAATTAATAGGGATAATAATTGATTTTAAATATCTAATTGTCAATATATAAAACATTTAATTCAAATTAGGTGCGTAAATGAACATGTGCCTTGAAGAGGGGGGTTTTGAGATAAAACCCTTCCCTTTTATTTAGCAGATTTATAAGGACTCTAGCCTCCTATATAATAAATTTTGTTTTATTATAATAATATAAAATAATAATATTAATACATATAATATCTTATATGATCCACTTATATCATTTTAAAACCCATTTCATTACAATTTCTTATTAAAGAATTAATTTCGGGTGTTAATTGCTTCATTTTTCATGTATGTTTTGCTTTAATAATTATGGTCCTTGCACTTTAATCATGCACCATAAATCAAAAAATGTAAAAAATAATATAAATATAATAAATATAAATAATAATTATATATATATTTGTATCCACTAATATTCTTTGGTGATGAAAAATGAATTATATCACTCCGTGGAGATGGTAGTTTTTACGCACACACGAGTGATGCTTCCATTTTTCAATAAATGGGAAATTAGTAAGATAAATCATAATAAAAATTTATATAATAGTTATTAAATAAAAAATAAAATCTATTTTAATTAAACATGTCCTAATTATCATTCATTTGAATTAGAAGTGAAAAACAATCACATCTCTTCGTGGAGGTGTTAGTCTACATGTGCACATGAGTGACATTATTATTTATAATGGATTAGATAAGAAGGTATATAAGATTTTTTAATTAAAAATAATTAATATGTTATAAATATAATATATTAACATAATATTCATCATTATAATCACTCATGTAATATGTTAATGAAAAATTAATTGTATCTCTACATGGGGCCGACAGTCTAAACATACACAAAAATGATAATTTTATTTCCTATTTGATAGAGTAGGGGTATAAAATTTTTTGTACACAAATATAATTAAATATTATTCTATTTATGAAGCTATATTAATATTTTTTAAGGATAAAAAATTTTAATATATGATTTATTAATATATAAATTTTAAACATCTTGGTTAAGATGTATACCACTTTTTTGAGAGACCCACTTTAGAATACAACTTATTCCTTGATGTATTGGTCTTAAGAGAATAATATAACCAATAGGATGAATGCATGGAATCTATAATGGATTTGGAGAAGGTATTCAGTGATATATAATCCTAATTTTTTAAAAAAAATGGATGTTATTAGGTTCCCTTTTATAAGTGAGGGGAGGGACAGACATAGAATTTCTTAAAGGATTTCAATAATATGAGGTAACATTCGTGGGAATGTTTTTCTAAATGGAACAATATTAAAATTTATGATAAAATAGTCATGATATATCATCAAAAAATAATTAATATATAGGTATGGTGGAATCCTATAGTTATTACTTGGTTTAATACCCTGGTAAACCCATTTTAACCATAACCATGGTTAATATTTTTTACTATTTTTACTATTCAAATTGAACAAAAATTAATTTGACCATATACGATTATATTAATTATTTTACCAAAAAATATGGAATCCTTTTTCAAAAATTATTTTTTTAATGTGAAATAATTTAATTTTAAATAATCAAGTAATCCGCCCTGAAAACTGATTTTAGAAAAATTAATCTTTAAGTAGGAAACATTATTTATATACATTACATTCCTTTTAAAACCATAAAATGAATGTCAAAATATATTAATGAATATATACTATATTAATTTCATTAAAACCATTAAAAATATATATTAATTTCATTTATTATGATACACATATATTTTTCACATAAAAATGGTTTTTAGAAGAAATGTGTTTAAAAAAATAATCTTATAAAAAATAAATTATAATAATAAATTTAATTTAATTTATTAGATTATTTATAATAATTATATATTTATGTTACATTAATATAAAATTAATACCATAATAAATAAATTATAGTTTTTACAAAAAATAGAATTTTTAACTGATCAAAGAAAAATAATTCATTTTAGAAAATCCCATAAATGTCACTCTAAGCTAATATTGACATGTTTATATAAAAATGATTTTAATTTAATTAAATGAAATTTCTAAAAAATTTAGAAATTAATTACAATTAACATGCATGTAAAATGTAATAGGTATAATTATGTATGAAAAGGTATTTTTGAAGCATAAAATTATTTTATTGAAATTTGAGTACATATTTATTATGAATTAATAAATAAAGTTTTGTTACATAAAACCTTTATATTTTTTCATAATGTAGACATTACTAGTTATAGCTTCAAATTTAACAGCTAACTTACAATTGATTACTATATAGTGGTTTATATAAGCTAATGGTTGTGTGTAAAACAAGCTAATGAAAATTTACATTATATTTAAAGAAAAATATATTATTAAATATCAAGGTTTTACATATTAACTCAATCATCACATGGTTTATGATAGTGAGTCCAAAATGCACACCTATTTTGAAAATATTATGATATATTAAATGGTTGATTAAAATTATCTCCAATTAACCATCATAGAGTATTTGAGTCATATAATAAATAATTATGTTAGAGAACCTAATAGGAAAATGGCCATGGATATCCAAATATTGAATAAAGGTAATCATAGTTTTAACAGAAAGTACCACATGATAAAAAAATGTTTTCTTTGTGGAATAAATTATCAGATTTGTGTTTTAACATTCATATTTTGGATATTATCATAACCATGATCCTTTTATAAATTGGTTGAAATAGGATCATGAAAATAGTTCGGGGAATGTTATGTATCTAGAAACCATGTTTTATTGTAATTGGATATTATATAATAATTAAATGGTTGAGAGTTTTAGTATATTCCTATTATGATATAATTTTTTTAAAAAGTCTTAATTAAGGCAGTTTAATTGATATACTAACAAAAAAATAATTACAATCCCAGATATTTTCATTATTATTTTATATTTTTTGAATATTTTTGTTATATTCTAAAAGTTATGAAAATTATATGAAATATCAAGGGATTTTCCATTATTTTTTTTAAATTTATGGACTTATATAAATTTCTATCAATAACCTTGTAATTTTATTTTATATCATGGTTGTATTATATGTGATAACTATTAATGAAATCTTTATTGAGTGATGAATAACCCTTAGGATTAAAAGATGATTGATTTTGAGAAATATGGGTTACATAGAATTAATAATAATTGAAATGAATATTGATTTAATGAAAAAGATATAAATGAAATTTTTGGTGAAATTTATATAATTTTTGGGATTATGATATATATATACCAATGTGCGACCATATTAACTATTAGTTAATACCATTTGAGTATAAAAGATATTGTCCTTTTATGGAAGAATAAATGGTTTTATTGTGGGTTTTTTGTATTAGAGGCTCATATAGTTTTTGAAAAGTTATATTTTGGAGAATAAATTTTTAGGGTATGTACATACTCAAGTATATGATTTTATGCATGATTAATATTGTTTGAGGAAGTATAAGTAACATAATACTATTTAGTAGTGTAATGTAGATGTCATATTGCAAGTTATATCTCAAATTCTAAATATTTTAAGAATAACCTCACATACTGTCATCAGGGAGTAACAATTCAAATTACGAGGATGTAATTTATTTAAGGGGTGGAATTTAATGACTCGTGATTTTGTAATATTTTTTTTAAAAAATATATTCAATGTTCTATAGCTTTCTTCAAAATTAATAATGAAACAAAATTATCTGGGACATATTTGATGAATATAAGAACTTATAAAATGACTAAAACCTATTATAAATGAAAACATATTGCTAAATTAAAATTTATTACATTTGGAGGATGAATAATTAATATGATTTAATAATAAAAAATGTTTACTCGTTCTAAAGTAACTCGTTAATGAGTTAATAAATTAAATCCACAACATTTAACATATTATTATGAGAATATATGATATAACAATATATGAACTATAATATTTTGAAATTCTATAAGTCAAAAAATGATATTAAATAATATTAAGAACACATAATTTTTTTAAACTTCATTTTTCAATAAAATAATTTTTTCATTATATTTTGAATTTTCATTTAAAAGTTAAATTTGTTAATTTTTGAATTTTAATTTTTAAATATTAACATTATTTTTTAATTACATGAATAGTTTTAACTAAAATCATAGTATTTGTGACTATATCATTAATTATGTATAGCATAAAAACCCAAAAAACATTTTTCATGATCAAAAAAGTATTATGGAGTAAAAATATATTTTTTAAATACTATTATAAATTTATAAAACTTACGTTTAATAATGTAAGTAATATTTTCCAAGAAAAGATTTTTTTTTTTAATTTTATTTAATTTTATGTTATTCTTGTAATATTATATTTCATATTTATTTAAAATCCATGTAACATATATTCATTTCATAATAAAGGAATGCATATCCTATAAATCCAATACAATGATAATTTTTTATTTCCCATAAATGTTAAGATTAAAAATATGTGTTTTTCTAAAATATGATTTTATGTGTTGCATGGGATAATGTTAAAATAAATTTTTATTATAAAAAAAATTTATTATATAATATTTTATTCAAATATTGTATCATTATTTCAAGATTATTTAACATGGTGCATTTTAACCAAGAATAAAAAATGAATTACTTAGGTATAAAAAAGTTGCCTCAGTAAATTCTAAAAAAAAGTAAAATGGGTTAACCAATTGTGTAAAAGACTTAACATGTTAAAAAAATTATAATTGATTGGTTGAGGTGTGACTATAATTATTCTTATTTCCTCTCAAATATTTTTTATTTTGGAGTCTTCTTGAAATGATAAACATGTTCTTTCTTTATATTAAGTTGAAATATTTATAAAAATGTCATTTTCACCACTTATAAAAGGGCTCTCCCACTAAACCTTCAAGACCACATATAAATTTTAGTTTCTAACTAAATATATTACCATTTTTCATAAATTATAATCATATTCCTTTTAATATATCCCCTATTCACAATAGATAATCCAAAGACCTCCAATTCCAAGGCATCCTCTATTCGAAACCCTAAATCTTCAATGTGAGTGCATTTATCCTAATTTCTTCTTCATTATTTCTTACATTACCAAATATAATTTTCAAATTCTTATATAATTACAACAATAGTTTTTATACAGAATGATATTATTCTATTGGAAAAAGTATTAACCTCCTTTTAACATTTCCATTATGAAAAATGAAATCCTCATTGGTGCATTGTGCAAACTACCACCTCTATAAAGAGAGGACTTCCATTTTTCACCACCACCTTTATTAATTTATTATAAAGGTGAAATTGAATAAGAAAATATTGAATATGTAAAATAATTCATATTATGAAGATAAAAATTATAATCCACATTCATTCCCTCTTATTCTTTGAAAAATTAAAATGTTAACCATGTGTTGTGAGATTACCACCTCTAAAATGTAACATATATCATTTTTTATCTAGTTTATTTATTATTTATTTAATATTAATTAAATATAATAAATAAAATTAAATTTATGTAAATTATTTCATTACTATTATTTAATATTGATATATATCTCAAAAAACAAATTTTATAATCACAACCATTCAATAATTATTATATGTTCTTGTTTCGTCGGTGTAACAACCTACATGAAGAACGATATAAAATAATATATTAGATGAAAATGTGATTTTTTTAATAATAATATGTTTTATAATTAATAAAATAAATATTGATTTTTTTTCTTTATGGGTAATACTAATATTAAACTCATTCACTAAGATTCCACTACCCAGTTGATAAAAATCTCCCATACATGTTAATCAATGAGTTCATCATCAATGATTAAAAATAAAACACCAATAGAATAAAATTATATCAATATAAATAATTATAAATATTAACTTCTAGTACCATAAATATTCTATCGATGATTAACTAAGCATCAAATAATGCTTGTTTAAGTCAATATCATAAAGCATGCATGAAAAAAATTAAAGTTACAGATAACTTATGGTACAAATATGCTAAAACAAACTAATATATTAATTATAAATCATCAAAATTGAAGTAAATAAATAGAAACTTTATATGAGTATGTTTATAAAATAGAATATTTTTATATTTATGTTTGTTGACAAGATCTTAGAGTGTATTGGATTATGTGGGGAAATATGTTAAGGGTTTCTTTTTCTCATTTTTAAATCATTGATATATGTTAAATATTGTGAACTATAATTTATTTTAAAGGGTGTGTTTACTACCTAATAAACTTTATATCTAATAAATATCTTTTATATAATAATATTTAAATGTTGATTTCATAGTAACCTTTTTATTCTTATGTTTCCATTATCATAAGTGTATTTTTGGGAACATTGTTTATCATATATATAGTTATGAACCTTTTTCTTAAACATTATTCAAATAAGTTAGCAGAATTCATCTTTTTGATTTTATTATTTGATATTTTACCTTTTATTTTAGAGGATTTATATTTATAAAACATAAAAAATTTCTAAAACAATTATCATTTCCTGAATTATGGAATCTGTAAGGGATGTAGTTAACTAATATTACCTTTCACTGAGAGAATATTTTATTCCGCTAGCATCATTCTTATATTATTGATAAGTTATTTTATTTAAAATTCCATAAGATATTACTTATTTTATCCCTCTGTAAAATTATTTTTTTTAACTCAATGATTTTTTCTTTATGAATTTCAATATCATAAAAGTGAAATCATTTTATGAAAAAATATCATCTCAACTAAAGATGGATTTTCCTCCATTTCCATGTAAGTTTTCCTATCCAAGATGTAGATATAGGATCTATATAAGGAAAATTTATATCATAATTGATTTCAGTTACCTGGAAATTTATCCTTGTATTTTGAGTCTATGTAATGACCAGGTTGTGTTTAGGAGTATTTTAGGGGGTTGGGTACATTTTTTAGGCTTTTTATGTCCATAGTTTGTTCATGTTTAGTAGTAAATGTAAATAATCTCTAAAAAACCATAAAAAGGAAGTTAGGGGCACTGGGCAGGAACACGGTTGGTGCATGTTTAGTCATACCATCCAGACGCCTAAGTGAAATCACTCTTCAAAAAATAGATTCAAAATCATAGTTGACAGATAGTCTATCTAACCATTAAGCCTACCAAGTGAGGTGTAGACTTAAGACAATAGCATTTAACGGTTGGCACATGGTTTTCCAAACCATACATCCTAACTATGTGTTATAGTTAGTCCTCCTTAAAAAATTGGATATAATCTAAATTATCCCCTTAAACCCATAGTTTCCACCTATTCACTCAATAACTCAAATTCCATTTTCTCTCAATGTGTTAGAGATGATCCCTGTCGATCTTGGAGTGATCATCATGTGGATTAAACTGTGTCGGAGGCCCAGATTATAAGGACCTGACCTTAAAAATTATATAATCTTGAGTTTTAGTCAATAAAAATAATTTCTTTCACATTTAGGATCTTTTTAGGTTTATAGTTTTTGATAATTATGCCATAAATCACAAAAAAAACCATAACAATACAAAGTGGGCACATCAAAATATTATTAATGTTTTCCACAATCTAAAACTTTGGAAATAAAGTATGATCAATTTTTTAAAAACTCTTCAATACATTCAACATGAAATCCCTGAATCCTTATTCATCCTTAAGTCTAGTGAATTTTTTTAAAAAAACATGGGATGAGATTTAAAATCTTAGTAAGGGACATAAAAATAAGTAAACTATTATACCATTGATAAACATTAATACCCAAGAAAAAATTATCATGAAGTAATAATATTCACTATTAATAAGTAGTAAATACATTCCTTTGAAAATAAACTCATTTCATAACTTTTTAGTAATAAAAATATTATCATAAAACCCCATATAAAAATATAAAATACATAAAGGTAACTTGGTACATAATTATACTTTTCACTCTTATAAATAGAAAAATCATGCAGTTGACTCCCATATATATTACTCTTGAAAATGGAATAACCATACAACCAACATCCATACCCAATACATTAGAGTTTATAAAATAACCACCCATCCTTGTTTCATCATGGAACCAACCATTATTGGTTTATCACATAACCACCAATAAAATTTCCATGAACTGTTATATAATCAAAACACAAAAAATATTTCAATTTTTAGTATTTCACTCATGAAATTTCATTTACAATCACAAGAAATAATTTCATGGTATTGAAATAATCAATCCATTTTCAAAACAATATTTCATACCAAAATACCCAAAAAATGGAATAAGGGTTTTAGTTTTCTTTTAAAAACATTATGCCTTATAGAGGAATCCAAATATCAAATAATAGTCACGCTGGTGAAAAAGTCATTGTCAACATATATGTTAAAAACCATTTTTTGGTAAATAAAGACAAATGCTCCATATAGAAATCATAA
Organism: Viscum album; assembly: GCA_963277665.1. Taxonomy (NCBI): domain Eukaryota; kingdom Viridiplantae; phylum Streptophyta; class Magnoliopsida; order Santalales; family Viscaceae; genus Viscum; species Viscum album. The sequence goes on along the minus strand of OY728125.1, from coordinate 1,525,467,768 downwards.
AACAATTAATTTTTTAATGAAATTTAATTAAATTTAAAATATATAGAAAATTTACTTTATATTGAATTTTATCCATATAAATAAATTTGTATATAATATCAAGAATATTGACATGGAGAAAAATACTTGATAATTAAATCATTAAACATTCAAGGTTTCCCCTACCACATTGAACATTTAAATCATAATCCCCATAAAAAATTAACATTTTAAACAAACTTAATTAACTTGAGGAGAGATAAAATATGGATATGAAATGTCAAAGGGGATTTATATATACCTTATAAAACAATAAAGGTTCATATCATCATGAAATTCTTCAATGAAGGGAGATTGAGATGAAGTACCTTACCTTGAGTTTGATTCATCATGTATGTAATTTATCATCATAAATAATAATCTTCGGTTAATTATTTTTTTTATTGAGAACCTTTCTAAAGTTTATTATTTCTATATTATCAGGTTATAATAATCACATAATTATTTAAGTTCATATTGAACGTTTTGATGATATTCAATACTTCAATCCAAAATGAATTTAGTATGATGAAAATAGTCTAAGTGGTCATAAGTCTATAATATAAATAATAATATTCATGAAATAATAATTTCTTTTATAATTTTTATACTTTTAAATCCAACCATTACATATGTATATGAAAAAATGAACTATGTTACAATCATGGAGACAATAAGTCGTATGTATGCCTAAGTAACATTTCCATTTTTCAAGTATCATTATAGAAAGAAGGTATGTGTTGTTTTATCATTATATAATGATAATAATATAATTAATATCATATTAAACATTTAAATATACTTATATATATTATTCATGTGATGTGGTGATTAAAAATAAATCTCATCACTTCGTGGAGTTGATAGTTCACATATACGCATAAACAACATTGTAATTTTTATGTGCACAGAGAGTAAGAATGTTATTAATATATTATTATCTTATAATGATAAGTATTTAATTACTATCATATATAAACAATAATTCTATCATTATAACCAATCTTGAGAGATGGTAATGGAAAAAAAATTAAATCGGTTCGTGGAAGTGATAGTTCACACGTACAAAAAAATGATTAATTCATTTTCCATTTGATGAAATCAGAGATTGATTTAGGTGATGATATTAACATAATAATATAATATTATATTTATGATAATATTCTTATAACCTCATCATGTTTGGATAATATTGTAAGGAAGAAGAAGAAGAACTAAAATAGAAATAAACAATTAAAACGATACCTCTTCTTCGAATGCTCATCCTTGATTAACATCTTAACACATATAAGGAGGGCGTTATACCTCAAATAATTCCTCTAGAATATAGTAATATATTCTAGGATGTAATTTTGGTAGACATTGTTTAAACCAAATAGGTTTTTAATTTTCAATAAATGAGAAGAATGGGTTCACTTTTATAAGATAGGGGAGGGAACTCTTAGAATTCCTCAATGTATTAAAATAATATAAATTAATTTTCTAATATAAACAGATCAAAACTGATTTATTTTGAATTTATGATGATTTATGGTTGAATATCATTCATAAAATAAAAATTTTATTTGTTTTCACTAATTTTAAATCTATATCTTTTTGCTATAACCCTTATTATTTTTTACCATAATATCATGTAAGTTCACTTTAAGGGTTAATATATTTACTATAATAAGCCACAAAACCAATAAATGATTCATTTATGAAATTTTATGACATATATTAATTATTTTTCAAAGGTATTTTTTTATATTTTACATTATTTAATAAAATATTATTTATTTTAAAATATCATCGATATCAATGTTGACATTATTAATTATTTGACATTATGAAAATATCAAAACATGAAATATTTGAAAAATATCCATTAAATCATCCTTAAAATGTTAAATTCATCAGAAAAAAATCTTTTATGGAATCAAATATATCAAATATTATTTATTTTAACATATTTAATATCATTTATTTTATATTTCCTTTTATTAAACAATTATAGCATCATCATTGTGCAATAATTTAATTTAATTATTTATTCCTTAAAATTTAAAAGTAAACAAAAATTATATATATAAAAATTTTATAATTATTAAAAATATTTATAGTTTAACATATTCATTATAGTACCCTATATTAAAAATGTTTCACTTATTAAAAACCAAAGTGTGAGAAAATTGACTTCTCTTTGAATAAAATACTGTAAATTTCATACTCTCACCCAAGTGGATTACTAAGGTTATATTTCAGATCAAGGATTATTTAAAGTCTAATATCACTCATGAAACTAAATTATTTCAAATTTTTGTGTAATTTTATAATATTCATAATTTTATTTTTTCCTTTAATTATATGATTTACCCTTAACCGTGGTAATTAAAACATTACTAAACTTACTATTTATATAGACAAAAATAAAACTAAGGTATTTACATAATTTAATACCAATAATTAAAAATATGAAATTAATTTTTCAAAATTAAAAACCCATAAGTAAGTAATTAATTAAAAATTAATCTCACTAATGGATCCAGAAAATAGGTTTTTAAACAATAAACGTTCATAAGTTCATAGTGTTTTTTATCCAATTTCAATGTGAAATTGATTCCAATGATGTATTTTTTTAAATGATAAAAAATTATCTCTATGTATAATTTAAAACCAATAAAATATATAATTTTACTCTATAAATAAATTTTTTGAATGATCTGTTTTTAATTAAAATGCAATATTCTTTCACTATTCATCAAAACATGAAACTGATCACAACAACACCAAAAGATCATAAAAAGTAAATTTTTATACTAATATTTCAAATAAGAATTTTATTTTATCAAATATAATTTATAAAAGTGTCAAAAACTAGATTTAAAACAACTACACCTTAAAAGGAGACAAAACTGCCTTTTTAGAAAAATACTACTTTTATATTTAAAACTTCATTTTTTCTTTTATCATGTCCTGAGAACACACCAAATTAATGTTGAATATTATATTGTATAAATTAAATATATATTTCATTAATATAATCCAAAAATATGTATTTATTTATTGGTATAAATCACACTTTTTCCCATTTAATTAGTTTTTCACAAAAAAATTCCCTTTTATTTTAAAAGGGTTTTACATTAATTTATAATTAATTTGTTAAAAAATTATTTATAAATGGGTAAAATATATTTTAATAACTTAGTTAATATTTTTCATTCCTTCAATTCTAATAAATAGTTTAGTGGTAACATTTAAATAAGAATATTTAGTTCCTCGTTTAAGCTTGATGTGGCGTATTGTATACACTATCAACCATAGTGTTTCTTTTTAAAAACTCATGATGTAACACATATTCATCAGTAAGGGTCTTTTCTTACTCATTTTTTTTCTAGATACACGGTTATTTTCTCTCTTGGAACCATAAATCAAGTACACTATAGATAGATCTATGTGTTATTAATGACTTTATGGTGATGTCTTGTTGGATCTAGTGAAGGGAACTCAAGTTATGATCAGACATCGAAGTTTTGTTGTGTTGTTCTTCATTTTCACCAACATCTGATAGGTAGGTGGCTTCTATCTCAAATAAAATTTATTTATAACTTCAAATCATAGTGTTAATTGAATTATTATTTTTTTGACACTATTGTGAAATATTTATGTGACTCTTCATGGATATATATTATTTGTAATAGATTCGAAATTATGAAGTGTTGATCGACTTTTGGAAAACCAATTGTTAAAAATTTTAAATGATGTTTTAAAATTATGGATTGGTTTTGACGTATGTAATTTTTTTTTTGAAAAGTTTTTAAAGAGGGAAATGGTATTATGTGAAATTTATGGAATATAATTTTTTATTTGGTAATTAACTTTGAAAGATATTAACATAAATGGTTGGTTATGAGTTTAATGGGAAGGAGAATGGTCATGAAGTTCCACCATCAATTTGAAGTTCCACCATCAATGTTAACACCAAGATTGAGTGTGTGTGTGTGTGTGTGTTTTTGGTTGTGTGTGAGGACATGGAAATCAATATGCCAAATCAAATGAGAAAGGGTTTAAATTATTATTGATTCATTAATTGGAAAAATTATTTATCATTTTGATTTGAATTGTGTAAACTTATATATTAATAATTATGATAACAAGTTTTGTCTAAGTTTTGTGATATATGAAGTCATTTGGGGAAAACCTATGGTGTTTATACTAACCCCCTGCATGGGAAGTGTTGTTAGGTTGAAAATGTTATCTATTAAGAAATATATAATGTTATGGTATCTAAATTATTTAGTGATTCTTCTTGATATTATAGGCATGGAATGTGGAGTTGGATCTTGTATTTTGTGGGGTGTTGCTGGTTGTTTTCACTTTAGTGTTTTCAGTTTTGTGGAATTTTAGTCCTCTTTAGTATGTCTTTTGGTTTCCTCTTATTCTATTTTATTATTTGGTGGTTTGGTAATTTTTTGAGTTCTATATTGTTCTCATGCATCATATAGGTTTTTTTTATTTTATTTTATGTATTTATATTCTATCGTTAAAAGGAAAAATCAACCTCAAAATGTTCTCGAAGCCCATAGAATTTCTTTCCAACCTTTAGTGTCTTGGGGATGTCACCTAAGTCCTGGTAACTCCACCACATTTTCCCAAGCTAATGGTTGATGGGTAGGATTTTACATAAGTTTTTTATTCATAATATAATATAGAATTAAACCAAATGGAGTATAAATATAATTATTGGATAATTATTCACACAAATGTTCATTCAAGAAGTGTTATATACATGAAAAAAAATATTACACCACTTGGTGTTTTTATCAATATATTAACCTCCATGTTTTGTTGTAAAGATAGATTATTTTTATATAACATTAATGATATGAATGAATGTGTATATATAGAATCTTATAGGTATATTCTTATTATTGAATGAATATTAAGTGTACCTTCATGATTTTTATTCATTCTCTTTCTAAATGGGGGACATAAAATAAGGAATTCCTTATTCTCTTGTATTTTTATGTTGTGGTTGGCGATTAACCTCATAAAAACTCACTATAATGTATTGAGATTCATATTTTCCATGTTCAATAGAGGTTTATCATTAGACTATGGGGAAGGATAAGTGGAATAATCATTTATTCAATCAAATTGATTGGTTTATTCATGTCCCTTTTTCTATCATAAATATGATTTCCTTATTGTAAACACATGTAGAATTTTCTCATTCCCTTTTGATTGTTTAGAGGGTGATTCTTCTCACACATTTAACATATTGGTAATTGAATATTTCTATTTTCCTATGGTTTATCATTCAAATTCCAAGACTTAAATTAGTTTCTTCTATTATTCTCTCTAGTACCATGTGACATTTGGTATTCACTAATCTGTATCTCCACCATAAATGCATTTTCGACTATATCCTCATATATCCCAAATTATCAAATAACTATATATTTTTGGAGACATTAATTTTTTCCACTAAATATGTTCCCAATATTTCTTTTAGGTTCATTGTAAAATCAATAGGACTATCATCCATGCCTTATATGTTAAAAAAAGTTTGGGTATCAACAAAATTGAGGTGGGAAAACTAGTATTGGTAAGATTTGTTTAATTAATATATTTCTATAATTTACATATATAGTTATTCATTTAATGGATCTCACTCTCTTTCATGGAATTGGGTATGCATGGAAGTATATAGAAAGAAAATTTTAATAATATAACCATAGTATTTTTTAACAAGACATTCTTCTAATGTGGATGTATACATCTCCAGTGTGATGTGATTTTTACCATGTACACACACACACATCTTCATTTGTAATAAATAAATATTCTAGGCATGGGTATATCCTTGGACCCATAACCATGGCACCAACCAGGTAAAATGCAAGGACCATCTTGTAGTTAATTAGAAGTTTTCATCAACTTGGCCATTCTTTATAAAGTAAATAGAATATCTAGATTTACATCTTGAATTAATGTCACTAATATTGACAAAGTTTCTATAGTAGACTCTAATATAACATTTATTCTCCAAAAAATATAGTTGTCAAACAGGATTCCTCAAATTTTTTCATGTCTTATAATAAGAGTATATTTTATACTATAATATCTCACCACTCTTTTCTAAATAATGATACGCATTAGTAATGTTAGACTTTATCTTATTATGTTCTTCAAAAACTCACATGAATGACTATATTCAAAAAATTATTGGATCTCATCAAGTATTTTTTTTAAAATATATTCCATAAAGTATCAATGTTGAGTATCCATCTTTGATACTCTGATAATACTCAATATTGTTTTATGAGGGTCATCAACCTTCCTTCTTATTAATATCCAAATATTTATTCACAAACCTTAGTAATATCATTTCAATAAATATCAACATTTTAAACCGATTGAAATATTTCATATCAAATAAAATTTAAAAGAGAAAATTATTAATCATCTATTAATACACATAAACACTCATCCTTAATCTCTTAAAGGCTATTATAAATTATTGTTGCATTCAATATCACCAATATAAGATGTCCTTAAATTTAAAATCTAATTAAACCTTCAATACCAAAATAATATCTGTATTGTAACTATCATAGTCATGGATCCTTCTGTTACAGAGAGAATATCCCCCACAACTCCCACTTTCATCACACATAATTTCATATAAATATCATTGCAATAGTGGATGGATCTCAAACATGATAACCGTCATCAAATGGTCCTTAATTATCTGATATCTTTATAGTATGTTACATCATTGAATAGTGTGAAACTCATAATTTTATTCTACCTCAATATTTATCATACTATTATTTTTCTTTAATCATGATTATATCATTTATTCCTGCTTTTTCATCTCTAATGATGAGCACATTATTTACCCATTTAAAGTTATTGTAATGTCCCATGTTTCTAAAAACTAATAATTCTTACATAATATGTTTAACTTATTATATCATATTATGAAATACACTAATATATTATATGTGATCGAAGGTATAATATATTATCTAGTGTTATAGTCCACTATTAAAAATATTCTTTTGATACCATAAATCATCTTATGCATTAATATTAACCTATTACATATTGTAAATTAGAAATATTTTCTTATATATTTTTAGTTTAATTTAAAATAAACGCCATTCATGTCAACTAGAAAATCAATTTTCACTACATTTTATACATTATCCCAAAATTAATTTAGAATAAATTTCATCCAAATCATTTGACTATGTGCTTGTGAGTGAGAAAAAAAGACACTATTTTAGGTATTCTTAAATATGTAAAAACAATTTTTACTATTATAACTCACACAAATTTCTCCAAAAAAGAAACTTATTACTTATTTTTTATTGTTTTTCATTGAAATATTCATCCTAATCACTATTTTTAATACTATATAAGTTATACTCATTAGATTTTCTATACATAAGGACATGATTTTATGTTCTTTTAACCTACCCAAGTATAATTTTGGCAACCAAAATATGTGATTCCTCCAAATGAATTTGATATATTTCATAAAATAATATCATATAAAAAATATATGGCCCTGATTTTATCATATAATGTATTCTTAAAATTCACATGGAGAAGTCCATTTTGATTCACATTATTTATAGATTTATATTTGTGGAATTTCACACCAACATTAATGGGTTTTCAAACATACATTAAATATTAAACACTGCAACTAAACAATAATTTTTTAGTATACTTTTATTGTGAAGGGAAGATATATATTCCCTTGGGTTGAACATGTTTTCGAAGAGATGAATTCAACTTTTTTAGCATTGATTTCTCAATTTTTGTCATCATTTTTTGGAAAATCCTTCAAATTTTTTTTTCACTACAACAAGTTATATTAGAAATATAAATGATGAAAATTAGGATACTTGTGCTGAATCCTTTCATATATTATCTTTAATCAGATTTTCTATTAGAAAAGTTCATCTACTTTAGAAAAATATCATATTTAGAGTACTAGAAAAAAGAACCCTACCATATCCCATACAATTCTATCTTTAATTTTCTTACCATTTGTTAATTGTTATTAGGAATTAAATCTTTTTTTTCAACAATAACATCTTCTTTAACTTCACTATACAGAAATGTAGACATTTTATCAATATGACAATCATTACAATTTTAGTGACTGGTAATAACCCAAAAAAATTAATATCTTCATGTCTTACAACAATGGTGAATAATTGATTAAAATCAAAATTTTATCCCATTTAATTTCTATTTCACACTAACCAAGAATAATTTCATTAAATCCCACCTTCTCTATTGAGTTTATTTTTAAGCACCCATTTACATTATATAACAGTATTTATTTTTGTCTAGGAACAAGATCCCAGATTTCATTTCTCTCAATATAATTCAACATTTCATGAATTTCATGAATTTCATAAATATACTATAAATAAAACTATATCCAAAACATATTGATTTTTCACTTGTTTGAAAAGTATCTTGTTATTTTTAAGCACTGAATTATCTTTGTTATGAACTGAGGCTACCTGAATTAAAATTTTATTAACGATTAATTTATTTTGTGTAATATCTTGAAGGTTGTAATTTGTATTCTGATAGTAATACCCTACTTAGTAGATAGATCAGAATCACCCTAGTTTATATTTGGATTTTGGCCACCATCCTTTTCATTGACTCCTTATGAAGTTATCCTTCCATCTTCTATTACTTCATCAACATCGTCTCTATCAATTGACCTTAAATAAGATTCATTCTTCAAAAAATTTAAATATAAGGAATCGACCAACTTTTGTATATTTTTATCTAACATCTGTAGATTCTTGTATTATATGAATTTCCCATGAAAACACTTTTGTCCACATTTTCATTAAACATACCAAAATATATAATTTTTATCTTCATGTTCAGAAGACTCCAAATAACTATAATGTTTTTCACTAGAGTCTTCTTATTATACCAATTCTCATAGAGGGTTATTTTTTATTTGGTTCACAACTGATATCTATTCCTAACAAGTATTTTGATTCATAGATCATACCTCATAGAGAATATTGGATGTTATATTTTGAAATAATGGTTCTTCCTATATCAATTAAAATTATGTTTCTTCTTTTTATAAATCCACTTTTTTATGCAGTGTAGGGATCACTATAATAGTGGTCAGTTCCATGTTTTTTTAGGTAGGAATAAAATCAGTAACTTTTTAAATACTTTCAAATTGTTTCAAATTCGAAATATATATGAATTTCCCCATATCATCATTCCTTATTAATATTTTTAACACCCCCATAACATCTTATTTAAACTTCATGAACATTAAACTTCTCATTAGAGTGAAATCATCATTTGAAGTGATAAATTATAAATCAACCATTATTTATTTATTTCTCATTAGAAAATGTATTTCATAATGTATGAGCTCAAGTGTCCTAGTAGAATAAATTTAAAATCCTTTTGGAATTAAAAAAATCATCCTTCCTTTCTAGAAATTTCTAAAAATATAATCAAATTTCACATTATGTTGTTTTTTATCCTTTATAACACTATCATTTAAAATTGTACTCATATTAATCAATGAAATATATCTAATTATCTAGTGTGATAGCTTTTTTTCATCCTCTTAAAACAAAGAGTAAGAGTTTCTAGGGTTCCTAATTTGGATTAAATTATGATTTTTTCTTTCAAACATAGTATTAATTATTCCTTATTTCAATCATTAAAATGTCTAGGTATTTATTTAAATTGTAACATCCTTTATACCATCATATTGTTCAATAACACATAGAAAGTTATGTTTGGGTTCCTAAATAAATAGTATTTGGCACAAAAAATGGGAGAATAAGATGAATAAACGGAAAGCCTCAAGGGGTTGCCTCACGAAGAACATTCGCGGAGCCCCAATCGCATCGCGCCTGCTATAGAGCAAGGAGGAGGAATGCTCCATGAGCACCTTTGAAGTTTGCAAGCCCACCGGGGAGCAAGGAGGCAGAATGCTCTGCGAGCACCTTTTACGTTCGCTAGCCCGCTCCAGAGCAAGGAGGCGGAATGCTCCGCAAACGCCAATGACGTTCCCGAGCCTGTCGCGGAGCAAGGAGGCGGGACGCTCCACAACCGCATTTGACGTTCATGAGCCCGCCACGAAGAAAAAAAATCCCTCTTTTCACCGAGCGAGCACTACTTCGCAGCACCTCTCCCTTATAAATACCGGCCTCTCCCCAAGGGAAAAGGGGATGGATCATCCGACCTTCCAACTTCCTAGCTCCTGAATCTTGTAGTACCTTCTGTTATGCGAACCATGAGTTGTGCGAGGTACTTCTGCTCTTCGAAGTGCCTCCCCTTTTCCTTGTTTTAACCCCATATTTCGAGAGGTATGACTTTTGTGGAGCCTAAGGGTCTCTGTGAAGGAAGGGGCTCCCCAAGGGGACCCGGGTCGTCGCGAAGTGTTTATGTTTCCAAGAACACCCTTCTTGTACATGTGATCCACATGCTAAGGTGGGGTCACTGTACTTCACGAAGCACATTGCTTCACGATACCTTGCTTCGCAAGGTACCTTTTCTCTGCAAGGCAGTGCTCCACGAATGCATTTCCACTTCGCAAAGCACCTTCTATATGCATATCTACCCTATGTTTAGGATGAGGCTCCCCACTTTGCGAAGCACACCCCTTCGCAAGTACCCTCTTCCACGCGGAGCAGCAGAGCTTCACAAGGCCCCTTACCATGAACCCCTTTGATTTTCAATTCATTTTCCCGTGTGACCCTCTAGGTTTTCACGATTTGATTTCAAAGTCCCTTGGGTGATACTTCCCATTGCGTTGCTTCACCTCATTCTTCCTCACATAGCCATGAAAACAGCTATTGCTTCTTTACATAGCCATGCTAACGTGGAACCCCTAATGGTTCGCTCCATAACACCCCTATCCACGTCTTTGTCTGTCCCTTCTCCTCACTAAGGTGAAGAGGGTACCAGTTATGTAAGTCATAGGGGTGCAGAGAAAACCCACCACGTTTGAGCTACATGACGTTAAACTGCCAAGCACCATTTTCCTCAGTACATGACATTAAAATGTGGCCTCACCCCATGCCTCGCACGTGGGGTGCCCCCACCTTCGACATTATCTACACCCACTAGTCTCCATAAGGATGAGATCTTCCCTCATAGGGGATGATATCCTCCTTATTAGAGTGATGTTTGTCTTCAGGGAAAAAGAAACCATCTCAGTGTAAGCCCCTAGATTTTCTTGGAGTAGGCAACGTCCCTGATCCTCCTTTCTTATTTGGTCCCAAGGACCAGGCGGTAGGGGGAAATGGAAATCGGACCCCTCCTTTCTTTGGTGCCAAATCCCTCTCCCGTTGGGCTTTGTCACCCCCGGGCCTCCATCCCGGAGTAAGTCCCAACCTCTTCGGACCGCTAACTACGCATAATCCTCTGTTCACCTTTCACGAATGCACCTTTCGTGACGTGATCATTAGGTCTATACTGCCTCTTGTTTCTCACACCGAGCACGACTCAAGTGGGCTTAGAGTAAGCACCGACCATGACATCCACCATTGGGTAGCCTAGAGTGTAAGCCCCACCACCCTCTTGAACTATGCGGTCTTTGATCTTTGTCAAGGCAGGGTACGTAGGAAGCCTCCATGAGGTTCAAGACCCCCACCCATTGGTCATTTCGACATCATTCACGTCGGTTCACCAAAACCTTGGGAATCCTAGAGTGTAAGCCCCACAACCGTCCTGAACTACATGGTCTTTGATCTTGTCCAAGGTAGGGTACGTAGGAAGCCTCCACGAGGTTCAATCCCACCACCCATTGGTTGTTCCGACCCCATTCACGTCGGTTCACTAACACCCTGGGAAGCCTAGAGTGTAAGCCCCACCACCCTCCTGAAATATGTGGTATTTGATGTTTTCCAAGGCAGGGTATCTAGTAAGCCTCCATGAGGTTCAAGACCACCACCCATTGGTTGTTCCGACCCCATTCACGTCGGTTCACCAACACCCTGGTCAACCTTGAGTGTAAGCCCCACCACCATCCTAAACTACGTGGTCCTTGATCTTTCCCATGGCAGGGTATATAGGAAGCCTCCACAAGGTTCAAGCCCACCACCCATTGGTTGTTCCGACCCCATTCACATTGGTTCACCAATACCCTGGGAATCCTAGAGTGTAATCCCCACCACCCTTCTGAACTACGAGGTCTTTGATCCTTGCCAAGGCAGGGTACATAGGAAGCCTCCACGAGGTTCAAGCCCACCACCAATTTTACCCTAGGTACTCCTTCATTTTGGTTCACTGATGCCATCCTGAACTACGTGGTATTTGATCTTTTCCAATGTAGGGTACGTAGGAAGCCTCCACGAGGTTCAATCCCACTTCCCAATGGTCGTTCCGACCCCATTCACATCGCTTCACCAACACCCTGGGCAACCTAGTGTGTAAGACCCACCAAACTCTTAAACTGCGTAGTCTTTGATCTTTTCCAAGGTAGGGTATATAGGAAGCCTCCATGAGGTTCAAGCCCACCTCCAATTGGGTTTTCCGAACCCATTCACGTTAGTTCACGAACACCCTAGGAAGCCTAGAGTGTAAGCCCCACCACCTTCTGAACTATGATGTCTTTGATCCTTTCCAAGTAAGGGTATGTAGGAAGCCTCCATAAGGTTCAAGACCACCACCCATTGGACCCCAGGTCCTCCTTCACTTCAGTTCACTGATACCATCCTGAACTATGTTGTCTTTGATCCTTTCCAAGGTAGGATACATAGGAAGCCTCCCTGAGGTTCAATCCAAAAATTCGGTCGCTCTGACCATCTTTATGTTGGTTCTCCCCTGTCCCACATGATGTTAAATAGTGGACCTCTTTCAACGGTAAGCAGTTGTCATCCTCTTTCAGTGGTAAGCCGCTGTCACTACATTTAGCAGTAAGCCGTTGTCACTCCATTCAGTGGTAAGCCATTGTCACTCCATTCAGCGGTAGGCCGTTGGAACCCCAATTGGCAGTAAGCCGTCGTCAGATGAACTATATAAACTTTGATTCCCTGCCACAAGGATACGTAGGAAGCCTCTTCGAGGCTCAAGCCCAAAACTATCATCATCTTCATGGCGGTTCCATCCCATTCACCATCCACTTCATTCAACCTCTCCATCATCCATCCTGATTCTTACCCGGGCCGCCACATCCCGGTGAGGTCATGTCAACCCACCTATATCAGTGTGTCCTCTATGGGTTAAACTCATCTGATCCACTCTAATCAGTGTTCTGATCAGTCTGATCTATCTCCGCCGGATGTTAAACTTGTGGAATACCCTGTTTTCAACATGTGAATCTGAGGAAAACCTTAGATACATGCCCATGGAATATGATTCTCCACATTCGATGTGGGATGTGTCAGGCTTCTGCTCCCTCGAGAAGCCCTATAATAAGGGATAGAATACAGACGCGCAAGTGTCCCAACGCCCAGACATGCCAGTGATTCCCAACATGAGTACTCCCCTGACTGAAGGTTTCTTCCCTGACTGGACCCCTTGTAATATCCCTACAGAATAAGTGTAATTAACTGGTGTCCATGATAATATGGCGCTTGAAAGAGTATCACGAACAACGCCTTAAGCCTATAAGGGATACCCAGACAAGGTGATGAGTTCCAAGGAGGAATCCATAGAAGGAAGAACCGACATCCCATAATACCATTTCAATCAAGGATTAAAAGTCCCTGAATAAGCGATGAATGCCAACCACCTTTGGAAAGCAGGAATATGGGGCAACAACTGTGCGTCCTCAACAAACGGATGTGCGCACCCCGACGAAAGTGTCAAAAACTAAAATGGTGAACCAGACAGGAAATTATTCTCCCCTAAATGGAGATTAGTAGCATTCAAGGCATCAATAGATTGACTTGTCACCGGATCCAGTTATATGGTGCCGGGACCCGCCAAGAAAATAACGGGCCTAGCGTGAAACTCACCAGAAGTTGGGGCAGTAGAATGTTGGACATCTTATTCTGTGACATTGTTAGCATGGATACTTCTTACCAGCCACGAGAGATGGGATGGTTCTGGGGAATTATTCGTTGACTAATTTTTATTTCAGTACTAATGAGTTAATATCCCTGCTCCCAGGAATCAAGTTGCTGCTCCAGGGATACGATCACCGCTTGCCCATCGATGCAAGGGCAGGGGCAGTGCCAACACGGCTTTCCCACATGGATTCACCTCTCCCACGATGGCCTATACATCTACAACCATGGGGCACTCAATCCCCCTCTCCCCGACTGAGGTCATTCAACGGAGGGTAATCAACTACCTCATGCACCGCTACGAGGAGGGCATAATCCTGACCTGAGATATGGACCGCCTGGATCTGGAGGCATATGTGCCTCGTCACAAACTCTACACCTGAGGGCCGTGTAGAGAGCCATTTCTCCCCACCCTTACAGACAAACATTTTAGGAGCCTGTCCCCGGAGCACTTTGACGACTCCATGCCTTATGCTGACGAGGTAGGTGACATCCAGCCCAGCCTGGTTAGAGTCCCATTTTAGGGGCTCCCAGCGAGGGATCCCACATGTCCGCGTCAGTGCCGCCACATGGTCTTATTAGAAGAGGATCAGGTAAGCTACCTACCTGCACCACCGGCCCCAGTTCATCCAACCCAATGCCAGCGTCGGGCGCAAGCTGAGGAGGACGCCTGCCAAGGGGCATCAACGTTGACAGCCACTGTGGCCCGAGTCACCACCGACACATATCATCAGTTCTATACATACACTGAGTATGGGAACTTGTACGCCCGACTAGGAATGAGGCCCCAACTACCCCACGGGTAGGCTCGGTCGACTCTCTTGGTCGATGGCACAAGCAGTGGCCACCGCGAACCAACCCGCAGCGATGCCACCCAGTATGGAGGTCCTCCACGTACCACTGCCGCGGAAAGCATGGGCCTTCACCACTTCAAGGCTCTATATGGAGGTTTTCCCTGGGCCACCCCCAATCTGAATGAGGGTCTTCCCTGTGGTGGTGATACTCGGCATGGAAGCCTCTCTCGTGCCCATTACACTGGGTATGGATTCATTTCTCCTGCCCCCGACCACCGGTGTAGGGACATTGTCCATCTAGTCTCTCTTCAATGTGGGGATCCTCCCCATTTTCTCTCAACAGCTTGTGAAGGTACTCCTTACCTTGGCAACCAGAGGGGTGAGGGCCTGCCTCATTCCACCCACACCCAGCACGGAGGTCCTAACCGTGTTCAGATAGACAGGTACAAGGTCCCTCCTCGTACTAAGGTCACCTGGGAAAACAAGCATGGAGTTCCTCCCCATGCTTCTGCCAGTTCCAGCGGAGGTCTTTCCCACTCCAATGCTACCCATGGAGGTCCTCCCCATTTCCCCTTTGACATTTGTCCTGGTGCTCCCCACACCCCGGCTTTCTCGGGTGGAAACCCTCTCCACCCCAGCACCAGTGCAGCCAAAGGACCCCGTTTCAGAAATCCACCATGTCCCGAGGAGCCACCCAGGGGTAGTAAGGTAGGTCATCGCTACCATAAGAGGAATTTTGGGAAGGTCCAGAAAGAGATCCGACCAGTCCGCTTCTCAGACTCCAAGGTGGATTATGACTCAGCGCGGGAACCTTCCGCTCGCTCATCCGAGTCAAGGGTCGGGGCAGGGATGAGGCGCATCATCTCGGTACTCCTGAAATTTGAGGTCTATTGGATTCCCAACTCCCTCGGAAGGTATATCCAGGAGGATGAAAATCTAGTGACCCCACAGGTTACAGTCTCGCAATCAGCACCATTGTCATCAGTAGCGCTCTCTTGCTCGACAAGATATCACAAAGAGCTATTATGGGGACCAACGATGAGAGAGAAGCATCAAGACCTATCACTAGTAACCCTAGAACCTAAAATAAGAACTGCATCTGTTAACCCGTCTTATCGCGACATAGCAGTCGGGTCGCTACACTCTTCAGAAGACAACCCGAGATTCGGCGGCCAGTCAGCCCATTCTTCAAACTCTCCACCGACCAGTCTTCTATCACAGTGGTTTACCTTAGTACCATTGCCAGTTCCACAACCACCCCCAGTTGATGAGTGGGGAAATCAAGGGCCAGACCCTAAATCTGAGCTAAGGAGTTTATGGAAAATCCACACAGTGGACCACTTCCCTAAGAAGTTCTGGCCCGTGGCAGCACCAAATTTCTGCATACTGGAATCCCTCACCCCGAAGAAAGTTGAGTGTTTCCTCCATACCCTCTGGGCAACGCATTTTAGTCTTTTCCATCAGTGAGTGGTTTATTCCAGGAGCCAAGATCATATCAAAGACATCAGTGAGAAATGCCATCTGGTTGATTCGGTTGCACTCCCTTCGACCCAGCGCTTCGAGTCCCAAGGTCGCCGTGAGGCCCTCCAGCAGCAATGTGTTCAGAGTATCAAGGTACTCCACAAAATTATCAAGGAGGCTACCCCCCACGTGAAAATCTGTGGCTGGGGGCAGTGTGATTCCCTCTTAAGTCCTATCTGGTGGTAGCCCGAATTGTTTGGTGACATCAAAGACATGCCCCCAGGAAGTGTCACGATCAACATGACCGACATAGTGGACAAGGATGATGAGCTGGAGCTTCTCGATGGAGACTTACCCCCCGAGGGTGTGCACCACTATTGGACCCATCGGGAATGATTAATCATCAGCAGAGGAACCAACATGGTCTCCCTACACCCACCGAGGAATTGGTACTCAGCAGAAATTTTGGTAAGGACAAAGAGCTCGTTGGATTTGCCAAGCACTCCGACCCGTATGCCTCGGTGCAGAAGACGGAGGAAGACCCTGAGAAGGCCACATTGTGCCAAAAAATTGCTGAGTAGAAGAAGATGGTTGAATAACTCTTGTTTGAACGCGCTGCAGAGCGACGACCCGACTACGGTGATCCTAGGCCAGTAGAGTAGGGGTATGAACAACTTCCCCTCGGCGAGCTGCCCTCAGGAAACCCTAATCATACTGCTCCTATGGATAGGGCTGAAGCCGGGGCTCTTGGAAAGAAGGCGCGGTATGCCTCTCCAAACCCTCCTAAACGGAATGACAATCCAAAGAACCCAGCTCGATTTCCCCCAGATGCCCCGCAGTCCAACCCACCAGCCGCTCCATGAGCCGCTGAGCCGCCTTACCACGTTGAAGAACCCACCAATGCGCTCGTGGTTAGGGTTCCTCTTCAAGACAGGGACCCCCACCCAGATAATCCTATGGCGGCGCTCATAGCCCGACTTTAGGCATTGGAATCACAGCAAGTGGAAATCCCACCTGATGGTAATCCATACTCGGTATGGGTGGACGATATGTTGGAACCTTCGGGTTTCAGGAATCCCACCTTTTCCCCATTTAACGGGATGGGGGACCCATAATAGAACCTAGCCCACTTCAAATCATGGTGTGGGCCCAGGTTAGGGACTCCAAAATAGCAGGAGGCTACCAAGATCTGCTGTTTTGTTCAGATGTTGGAGGGACCGACATTCGTCTGGTACAATCAGCTTCCCATTGGATCTGTAACCAGCTGGGAGGACCTTTCCAGGGAATTCCTCTACCAGTTCAGCTCCACCACGTCGAAAATAAGTATTGAAGATCTTTTCAAGTGAAAAAAAGGCCTGATGAGCGTGTTGTGGACTTTATCACCCGGTGGAAAGGGATCACATACTCCCTTGACATGTCACTGACTCTGGAGCAATTACTGACGATGTGTGTAGGGAATGTCACAACAGAACCGATTCTTTCTCTGATCACCCATAACTACTCTGGAGGATTCCAAGACTTCTCTGATAAGGCCCAACTCTTGGAGAAATCCCTACAATAGGCCAGCCAGGCATGTACATTACCCCCTGTAATTCCAGCAAGGAGGGATGTCAGAGCCGAGCCCACCACGGTGGCCCAAATAGAAGACCCCAGGAAACTAGAATTACTACTAGTGGCACTAGCCTCATAGCCTCGCAGAGGCCCTCCACCTCAGGTGAAACATCCGACTTAGCAGCGTCCATCTCAGAATCGGCAGGTTCCCCCATGTAATGCACTGCCACCACTTAAGCGGGACAACCAGGCTCTACCTCATCGACAGTCTCGTCTAACTCCTCATCAGGGTCAGGCTCCAAGGGCCCCCTTCTCGGACAGGAGAAACCAGATATACTCATTCAATGAGAATCAGGTCCCTGGTAACTTCTGTAGTACCTTAGAGAAAGGGATTATATGCTTGCCTATGTGCAGAAGGTTGGAAGAGGTGAATATCACTGATCGCCCCAACTACTGCCCCAATCATCGGATCCTGGGGAACACCCTCAAGTAGTGCTATGTGTTGAAAGAATGGATTCAAGACTAGTTCAATAACAACATAGTCAGGCTGGGCCCAACACCGCCACAAGTGGAATGCGTCTTCGTAAGGCCGGATATCAGCAGCAATGACAAGGGTGAGTGGTAGCAAGTTTCTAATCACGAGTCACAGAAGTATGATGACTGGATGGCTCGCAAAATAGTTACTCGTGCCCATGGTATCATTCGTGCATGCCTGAATCAGCCGGAGCCTTCAGAGGATGTAGTGACTGCTTCTGTGTCATCATCCCAGCCAAAATCTTCCTAGAAGAACAAGCATTGGTTGTGCAAGGGAAAGAAACAAGCCCCGCCAAAACCATCATTGTCTCGCACTCTCGGTGACTTCATGCCCCTTGAGATGGGGATTGTAACGACCCGGAATTTTGAATAAATATTGTTTCCTAATTTTGTGTTTCATTTTATTTTACACTCAAAAAAACTATTTCATTTGATAACATGAGTATAATTAAAATGAGACCATTGGGTTTTGACCGTTATATGACCATTGGTCAATATAACAGTTGGAAACTAAATATTGTGATTATTGTGTCTAAATACAAGTGATATTGGTTAATTAACATAGAAATAAGATTCGATGGCCTCATCCAGTGGTCTCAAGCCAATCGAAGCCCATCTAACAGAACTTGGGAAGGAGGTAGCACCATGGGGCTTTGCTCTGGACCATACCCAAGATGAACTTCATCGTGTGAAGCTGGAATGGAATCACCTTCACGAGAAGTTCAAGCTAACATAAATAACTACTCGTGCGATGTTGGTCGAGCCGCCATCAGATTCTATCACCATATCACACCTTACTCTTAGGTCCTATGCTGGTGTTATAAGGGGCTATGTAACTAGACCATAACTGCCTTGTGTAATTCTTTGTTTTAAATAAAAATTGTGATTTCTTCTTATGATGAAGTTTGTGAATTTTTCAAATGTCCAGATAAATATAGTATGCATATTTTTGATGAATTCTAGAAAAAGGATATTTGAAAATATATATGTAAACCATATATAATTAATTATGTGTAATGATTTTAAAAAAATGGTCCTCTACAATTATGTTCAGTACGAAATTTAGAGTCTAATAAGATCAACTTAAGTTTTGATGAATAGTAAATTATGAATAGTTATTTTACGCTTAGGATTAGTAATGTGACCAAATGGATTAGTAATCTCACTTAATGAAATTATTAATATAATTTAGGAACCTTGATTAAGTAATGTGATTCAATAAAATGTTTAAATAACAGTTTCATAAATTATTAGTCAAGTATTAGTTTTTTCGATTGAATAATATTTTTTTAATAAAAAATTAAATTAAAAATATTTAGAAAATTATTTTTATAAAATGGACTTTATTTTTGAACTCAGAGCATCGATATTATGTTAAGATAATTTTTGGGGATTTTTCTGAAAAAAATGAATTTTCAGTGAATAGTGTATTTATTTAAAAATTAAATTAAATATATTTAGAAAATTATTTTTATAAAATGGAGTTCATTTTTGAAATCAGAGCATCGATATTTGGTTAAGGTGAAAGTTTGGGATTTTTCTGAGAAAGTTGAATTTTCAGTGAATAGTAAAATTACAGTTTTTAGGGTTTTAGTATGTTTAATGACATCATAACTATGTCATGATGATGTCATGATATATTTTATGGGTTTTCCGACTAAAGGTGATGAATTATTGTATGGTGGGCCCCATGTGGCCTAACTCTATGGGAAATACCATGGGAGAGCCCATGGTTTTGAGAAAACCACTTGTGAGGTGCCCCTTGGAATTATTAAAGTATCACCTCCCATTCCCTATAAATACCCACCCTTTCCTCCTTTAGTTTTCACTCCAAAATCTCCCCCAAAGAAGTTATAGTCTCATTACCTCTCAAATATTCCTCCAAAGGTTCCCCCAAGCCCTCAAGGTCCCAACCTTTGAATTTTAAGAGTTACATTTTAAGGTAAGGGATGCTACTTCTCTCTTTCTTTCAAAGTACTCTCTTTTATGTAATTTTTTATGCTCCATGTTCTTATGTTGGAGGATGTTATTTTATATTCTTTATAATGTACTTTTCATTTTCATATGATGAGATACACCCACTTTCTCTCATCAATTCGTTTTAATATTTTTTATGTGGCACCGTTAGGCTGCTGAATTTTTAAGAGATTCTTCTACCCTTCTCATTTTTCAAGTTCTATTTTCATGTCAAGTCTTTTAATTTCTTTTTATTATGTTGGGGAATGATATCTATATCTATCATACAGATATTTAATGTTCATATGATGATAGACCCCATTTGATCTCTTCAATTCAGTATTTTTACATTTTAAGTGGCGTCGTTAGGCTGCCGAATTTTTAAGGGATTCTTTCACCCTTCTCATTTTCAAGTTCTATTTTCTTGTCAAGTATTTAAAGTTCCCTTTTTATTATGTTGGGGTATGATATCTAAATATATTATACTGATCATTTACGATCATATGATTAGAGACCCTATTTGATCTCGTCAACTCATTTTTTTTGAAGTTTAAGTGACGCCGTTAGGCAACCGAATTTTTAAGGGAACTTTTCACCTTTCTCATTTTCAAGTTATATTTTTTTTGTCAAGTCTTTCACGTTCCTTTTTATTATGTTGGGGTATTATATCTATATCTATCATACTGATATTTTATGTTCATATGACAAGAGACCCTATTTTATCTCATCAATTCCTTTTTTTGAAGTTTTAAGTGACGTCATTAGACTGCCGAATTTTCATAAGAGAAATCTTATTTTTTTGTCTTCATTCCATGTTTTTCATTTCAATGGTATGTCCTTCAAATTTCATTACCATGTTCATATATCCTTTATATTCTTTCCCTCTAACTGTTTTATGGATCATTTATGAGTGGGTGACCCATGTCCCCTCTCTTTTTAATGCTTTCTAAAACCCTGTAATATAGTCGTTATGCTGCAGAATTTTCATCTCAAAATGTCTTTCTTTTTTTCTCAAATTATTTTATTTCATTAAGTGAATACTCAAAGAGATTTCTTCTACAGGGTATTCACATATATACCAAAATTTTCTATTTTAAATTCTGGGATTTACATACACGAAACCCGCTTTCCTTTTCCGTGGGTTTAAAGTGACATAAAGATCACATCTTTAAAGTAGTTTTTAAAATGTGATGACTATGGAAATAAAAAACATTTATTTTATGCTATATGGGTTGTTTATGAAATTATTGATGATTATATATGTGGATCACATGATAATAAAGGAAAATTTAAGGGTGTGCCCTGATAGCGCTCCAATGCATTGGGTAAAGACTTAATCTTTAGAGATGACCATTTTTAACGACACCTTGGTGAATAACCTTGGTAATTTTTAATGACACCTTGGGGATGGACCATGGTGAAACAAAAATTATTGTCTATGTTAAATGTTGTAGCCACATCTTCAAGTTATAAAATATATTATTTTATTATGATATGCCTCATGATTTATTTCTCATGCCTTAAAGTTCTTTTTCATGACTTTATTGATGTATCTCAAGTTCACATGTTAAATGTTTCCCCTGTTTCCCTTACTGGGCCTTCTACTCACCCTTTCTTTTGATGTATGTCCCCAGGTTATGAGATGCAGTAATGAACCTAGGATGAACATAAGGAGAAGCCTTTCAAGTGTTTAAGATGAATGTGTTATGTTTTCATGTTTTGAGTGCTTGGTTTCTAAGACACTAAACCTTAAAGATCCTCGGTTTTGTATAATGTAATGAATGTTTATGTGATAGAAAGGCGGGATTCCATAGTTGGTATCAAAGGTTGGTTTAGTTATTTGTGGAAATTAGGATATGAAAACTTTATTAAGAACCCTATAGAAATGTTTAAATATAGGAAATATTCCTGGTATTTTTGTGAGTATTGAGTAAGGGGTTGCCAAGCAAATACATCCCTGTCTGGATACGAGCAGGTAGAGGTGGCTCTGGCACATATGTACATAGGGGTAAAACCTGAAAACACTGCTTTGAGCTAGACTCAAACGAGAACTGGTACACGACAACAGGCCTTGCTGCACTCTTGGTTACGACACTTCCGGGGGATATGCTTTGGTAAATTCATAAGCTTAGTATGAACCATTATTAAAGGAACAAAGATAAAATAAAATAAGGATTCACATAAGAATATATGATCATGGATAACCTAGTTTGGAACCTAGGGGATCACAAGTTAGGATACACTTTTCTTCTACAAGTTTATCCTTCTATGCTTAAAGTTTCATTTTCATGATTAATGGCTAAGTATTTATG
Source organism: Viscum album (assembly GCA_963277665.1). Taxonomy (NCBI): domain Eukaryota; kingdom Viridiplantae; phylum Streptophyta; class Magnoliopsida; order Santalales; family Viscaceae; genus Viscum; species Viscum album. Next base: position 1,525,445,121 of record OY728125.1, on the reverse strand, counting down.
CCCCTAATTATACTTTCATTTCTTAGTTAATGGTGGTAAATAGAAGAAAATTTCCAAACATCCAATGTGATAGGAAATGTGATGATTGCCCTATTAATGTGACAGAGATGATGAGAGATCAAGTTGAACATATTATGATTTTTCCAAACCAGCTATCAAAAATCACAATTAATAATTGGTACCTAGTTGAATTCCCAAATTAATCAAGGAAGAAGAAGACGAAGTCTCAAGGATGTTCATATGATAAAGTTAGTAAGGGAAAGAATACCCAATTTCCTTTATGCGAAAATTGTGGAAAGTGGCATCCAAGAGAATGTCACAATGGAACCGGGAGATGTTTTAAGTGTGGGGTGATCGGGCATAAAGTATCAAATTGCTTCAAAAAATGGATAATGTGATGAATAAAGATAAGGTTCGATCTAATGTACCTTATAATCTTCAATGTCAAAAATGTGGAGAAGTTGGACATTATTCAAGGAAACTCTCTCTTGGAATGGATGAGAAGCATGATGAGCATCAACAATCTTTAAGGACAAGGGAACAATTTAAGTCCTATGCTGAGATGGATCATAATGACTAAGGTACATGAAAATTATTCGCAATAATTGTCTATGTCATGTTGTATTCTAGTCCATGCCCTATGAGAATATCTTTAGTGTTTTCTAAGAACATCGAGTCACTACCTAAGATGGTTTAATATCATTAAAGAAAACATCTATTGTTATGTACCACATGTTGATGTAGTGAATCTATTCTTAAAGGGTGATTAGGGGATTAAAAGATGATTATTATTTTGGAAGACGTTCACTATTTTGGGAACCCTATATGATCGAGGTAAATAGATTACTACAGTATTTTCATTGAGGAGTAGAGGTTGACTTATATTTTTAAGAATCGATGAATTTAAGGAGAACTTATAGTAATTTAGGTTGCTTATGGAAATTATTAACCTATCTTGGGGAAAATGTGATTAGGTTAGTTACTTTTGTTATAAGATGATAAGAGTGGTTGATGTTGTTTGGAGATGAATGATAAGGTTTATCTTGGAAGACTATGTTATCAAATCCTTCTTGTATTTGGGTTTAAATCTTAGTTTGGTTTATTTTGAGGAATTTTAAGGACAGTTATTTATGAAATGGTCTATGATGAACTTTGGGTAGTACCGTGGAATTTTGAAGATTTAAAGAAGTTTCCCTTCCTATGGGATTCTTTCTTTTTGAAGAATTGTTTTATCTTACCCCTTCTATTTTTGGGATAATGTTTAAAGATAGAAGAAATAGATAGTTAATCTTTTGTGGATTATGTGATTCTATATAAGATGATTCGTGTGATTTGATGAGACCAAGTGGTTTTGAATGCTCTTTGTTTAGGGAAAAGATTAGTCTTGGTGAAACTTATTAAGGGATGAAACTCTATTTGAAGGTAAATATATTTCCCTGTGTTCTTATTTTACGTAGTAAATGAATTCCTCAAAATTATTAAAAGGAATGTAAAACAAAAACGTTGTTGGTTTAAGTTTCATACTGGGTAATCAAAGAACGTTTAACCCATCATAAGTTTGTGATTTTCTTATGGTTAACTTTCTCCTAATCTTGTTTTCTATCACTCTCCATCAGAAAATGAACCTTTGTTTTCTCCTCCATATCCATATTTTCCTAGATGGAATCCTAGTATAGGTTAACTCAGGTGACCTTTGTACTTCCTTTTCTTTCTTTTAAAGTAATAGTGTTACTGACTCTTTTTCCGATGTGGGACTTTCAATGAAATTTCAAAGCCCAATTTTTTTTAAAAAAAATGCGAGGATGCAATTTCTTAAGGGGGAAAGATTGTAATGACCCTAAATTTTGAATAAATCTTGTTTCCTAATTTTTTGTGTTATTTTATTTTACACTCAAAAAAACTATTTCATTTGATAACATAATTATAATTAAAATGACACTGTTGGGTTTCAACCTTTATATGACCATTGGAAACTAAATATTGTGATTGTTGTCTCTAAATACAAGTGATATTGGTTAATTAATATAGAAAGAAGATTTTATGGCCTCATCTAGTGGTCTCGGGCCAATCGAATCCCATCTAACAGAACTTGGGAAGGAGGTAACACCATTGGGATTTGCTCTGGACCAAACCCAAGCCAAACTTCATCGTGTGAAGCTGGAACGGAATCGCCTTCGCGAGAAGTTCAAGCTGATAGAAATAACTACTCGTGCGATGTTGGCCGAGCCGCCCTCCGATTCTATCACCCTAGCACACATTACTCTTAGGTCCTATGCTGGTGTTATAAGGGTCTATGTAACTAGACCGTAACTGCCTTGTGTAATTCTTTGTTTTAAATAAAAATTGTGATTTCTTCTTATGATGAAGTTTGTGAATTTTTCAAATGTCCAGATAAATATAGTATGCATATTTTTGATGAATTCTACAAAAATGATATTTGAAAATATTTATATAAACCATAAATAATTAATTATGTGTAATGATTTTCAAAAAATGGTCTTCTACAATTATGTTTAGTACGGAATTTAGAGTCTAATAAGATCAACTTAATTTTTGATGAATAGTAAATTATGAATAGTGATTTTACGCTTAAGATTAGTAATGTGACCAAATGGATTAGTAATCTCACTTAAAGAAAGTATTAATATAATTTAGGCACCTTGATTGAGTAATGTGATTCAATAAAATGGTTAAATAACAGTTTCATAAATTATTATTCAAGTATTAGTTTTTTCAGTTGAATAGTATTTTTTTAATTAAAAATTAAATTAAAAATATTTAGAAAATTATTTTTATAAAATGGACTTTATTTTTGAACTCAGAGCATCGATGTTATGTTAAGGTAATTTTTGGGGATTTTTCGGAAAAAAATGAATTTTCGGTGAATAGTGTATTTATTTAAAAATTAAATTAAAAATATTTAGAAAATTATTTTTATAAAATAGAGTTCATTTTTGAAATCATAGCATCGATATTTGGTTAAGGTGAAATTTTGGGATTTATCTGAGAAAGTTGAATTTTCAGTGAATAGTAAATTTACAGTTTTTAGGGTTTCGGTATGTTTAATGACATCATAACAATGTCATGATGATGTCATGAGATAGTTTATGGTTTGGACGACCAATGGTGATGAATTATTGTATGGTGGGACCCATGTGGCCTAACTCCATGGGAAATACCATGGGAGAGCCCATGGTTCTGAGAAAACCACTTGTGAGGTGTCCCTTGAAATTATTAAATTATCACCTCCCCTTCCCTATAAATACCCACCATTTCCTCCTTTAGTTTTCGCTCCCAACTCTCCCCCAACAATTTTATGGTCTCATTACCTCCCAAAGATTCCACCCAAGGTGTCCCCAAGCCCTCAAGGTCCCAACCATTGAATTTTAAGAGTTACATTTTAAGGTAAGGGATCCTACTTCTCTCTTTCTTTCCAAGTACTCGCTTTTATGTCATTTATTTTATGATCCATGTTCTTATGTTGAAGGATGTTCTTTTATATTCTTTCTACTGTCCTTTTCATGTTCATATGATGAGATACACCCTCTTTCTCTCATCAATTTGATTTAAGAATTTTTATGTGGCGCCGTTAGGCTGCCGAATTTTTAAGAGATTCTTCTACCCTTCACATTTTTCAAGTTCTATTTTCATGTAAAGTCTTTCAAGTTCCTTTTATTATGTTTGGGTATGATCTCTATATCTATCATACTGATCTTTTATGTTAATATTATGAGAGACCCCATTTTATCTCTTCAATTCAATATTTTGACGTTTTAAGTGGCGCCGTTAGGCTGCCGAATTTTTAAGGGATTCTTCACCCTTCTCATTTTCAAGTTCTATTTTCTTGTCAAGTCTTTAAAGTTAACTTTTTATTATTTTGGGGTATTATCTCTATATCTATCATACTAATATTTTATGATCATATGACGAGAGACCCTATTTGATCTTGTCAATTCATTTTTTTTTATGTTTAAGTGACGCCGTTAGGCTGTCGAATTTTTAAGTGATTCTATCACCCTTCTCATTTTCAAGTTCTATTTTCTTGTAAAGTATTTAAAGTTAACTTTTTATTATGTTGGGGTATTATATCTATATCTATCATACTGATCTTTTATTATCATATGACGAGAGACCCTATTTGATCTCATCAATTCATTGTTTTTTAAGTTTAAGTCACGCCGTTAGGCTGCCGAATTTTTAAGGGATTCTTTCACCCTTCTCATTTTCAAGTTCTATTTTCTTGTCAAGTCTTTAACGTTCCTTTTTATTATGTTGGGGTATGATCTATATATCTATAATACTGATATTTTATGGTCATATGACGAGAGACCCTATTTGATCTCATCAATTTATTTTTTTGAAGTTTTAAGTGACACCGTTAGGCTGCCGAATTTTCATAAGAAAAATATTATTTTTTTGTCTTCCTTCCATGTTTTTCATTTAAATGGTATGTACTTAAAATTTCATTACCATGTTCATATATTCTTTATATTCTTTCCATCTAACTATTTTATGGTTCATTTATGAGTTGGTGACCCATGTCCCCTCTCTTTTCAATGTTTTCTAAAACCCTGTAATATAGCCGTTATGCTGCAGAATTTTCGTCTCAAAATGTATTTCTCTTTTTCTCAAATTATTTTATTTCATTAAGTGAATAATCAAAGAGATTTATTCTACAGGGGTATTAACATATATACCAAAATTTTCTATTTTAAATTTTGGGATTTACATAAATGAAACCCGCTTTCCTTTTTTGTGGGTTTAAAGTGACATAAAGATCACGTCTTTAAAGAGGTTTTTAAAATGTGATGACTATGAAATGAAACCCATTTATTTTATGCTAGATGGGTTGTTTATGAAATTATTGATGATGATATATGTGGATAACATTATAATAAATAAAAATTTAAGGGTGCGCCCTGATAGCGCTTCAATGCATTGGGTAAAGACTTAATCTCTAGAGATGACCATTTTTAACGTTGCCTTTGTGAATAACCTTGGTAATTTTTAATGACACCTTGCGGATGGACCATGGTGAAATGGAAATGATTGTATATGTTAAATGTTGTGGCCACATCTTCATGTTATAAAATATGTTATTTTATTAGGATATGCCTCATGATTTCTTTCTCATGCCTTAAAGTTCTTTTTCATGACTTTATTGATGTATCTCAAGTTCACATGTTAAATGTTTCCCTTGTTTCCCTTACTGGGCCTTCTGCTCACCCTTTCTTTTGATGTATGTCCCTAGGTTATGAGATGCAGTAATGAACCTAGGATGAATATAAGGAGAAGCCTTTCAAGTGTTTAAGAGGAATGTTTTATGTTTTCATGTTTTGAGTTCCTGGTTTCCAAGACACTAAACCTTAAAGATCCTCGGTTTTTTATATTGTAATAAAAGTTTATGTGATAGAAAGGCAGGATGCCATAGGGATTCCTCCTAGAATCCACCCAGTGATGGATTACTCTTCAAGTGATAGTCAAGGGTACGCTTCGGTTAATACCGTAGAGTTGGTAAACCCCTATATGACTCCCGACGATGGGGAGTGCCTGGAAAACCTCCCCAACGCCCCCAGCTGATGCCAATGTCGGTGGAGTCATGACCATATGGGTCATTGGGGGCACATCAGTTGGAACCTCCAGTAAGGTCAGGCATGCCACTAAGACTATACAGCAGAACCAGCGCAAAACTCAGCACGCACAGCCTTTTCATCTGGTGTCTTCGGGACCGCATCCACCACCATTTGTGCTATTGGATCAGACAAAGCTACCTTGACCATTCTGTGGCTAGCCTCGCCCTGCTACAGGCTGATATCAGTCATCTGGTCCTCGTTCGACAGCTACTCCCCGGGCTTCGACTAGTGAATAGTGGTACATGCCGAGCACCAGCCAGCTGTCGGTCCAACCGGCAGGGCCTACCATGCCTCCTATCACAGAGCAGCCTCCTGCAAGTAGAAGTTATCACCTGGCATGGAAATATGATGTCCTCAAGCACCTTTCCTGTATCCCAGCGAGGCTTTCCATCCTTGAGGCCCTTCTCTTTTCCTCAGATATGCGTGAGGCCCTTGCTGAGGCATTAAGAAGCCCCCTCCAATTTGAGATGAAGGTAGCAACTACATAAGATTTCCATGTTGAAGAGGTTGATAAAACTGAATTCTAGGACATCATTTCATTCTCTGGAGAGCATGAAGGCTCTCCCGTATAGGGGCACATCCACCCATTGTACATCACCGGCTAATTTAACGGCGTGGAGGTTTGCCGCTTTCTTGTTAACACCAGCTCTAGGATTAACCTTATCCTAACACGGACACTGCGAAAGCTGGGGTTATCTGAAGATGAACTGACTCCATACGATTTAATAATCCAAGGATATGACAGGACAGAGCAGACCCCAGTCAGCAAGATCCGTTTGAAGACCCAGTTCAGTGGCCTAGTTTCCAGCACTGAGTTTACGGTTGTCTCCCAGGACACCACATACAATGCATTGATGGGAAGACCATAGTGCCACTTGCATGCTGTGGTCCCCTCGTTGTATCACCAGTGCCTCAAGTACTCCCTTAATGGTCAAGTAGGCGTACTCCAAGGTGATGTTTCTCCTTTCACCTCTTATGAAGCCTTCTACCTGGATGCTGACTATTACAAGAGCACAGAAAAATAGATTCAGGCGAGTGAGGTTGAGCCCGGCACTGTCACAACTGATCCCTGGGCAGGTCTAGATAATGCCCTTGTCTTCCCGATCCATCAATTGGAGGCCACAACACCCGACATGGGGAAATGTTTTGTTGTCTTTAGTATAAAAGGGAAGCATATTCCTAAGTCCAAGAGACGACGGAAAATCACCTCGTACTCCTACAGAAACCAGGCTCAGGTGATCACGGAGCCTCCTACCCCCGTACGGTATCGGGATGTCCACCCCATGGCAATGATAGTACGTCATACGTGTCTATTTCATCGGGCTGGGATTAACCAGCTCAAGACAACATGCCACTATTGCTTTGATATTATCAAGTGTGGCCCCTTGGGCCGAAGACCAGATGTGATAGGATCGTCTGCCTTCATTGTTATGGTTTTAGCAGCACGTGAATCTCCTGATATGTTGTCTAATGCTACCCAGACTGGTACCAGCCTCTCATCAGGAACTATCACACTAGAAGAATCACCTCCCGCTGGACATACCTTCTCTGCAAGTGAAAAATATGATTTGTAGGATGCTCCCCCCGCCTTTGAAGAGGGCGTCTCCACCACGGTCGATGAACTGTTACAGGTGAACCTTGGTAGCAAGGTAAACCTGAGACCCACATTGATCTGTCCCACCATGTCCCTCGAGGAGCAGCAGTAGTACACAAATTTCCTAAAGCGGCATCATGATGTATTCTCTTGGATCTATGACCAGATGCCAGGACTAGATCCTCAAGTAGCCTTCCACCGCCTCAGTCTCCCTGCCAATCATCGTAGGTTCAAGTAGCCTCCTAGAAAGATGCACCCTTCTCACAGTGCCATCATTGAGGCTGAATTTGACAAGCTCGTCAGATCAAAATTTATCAAGGCGGTCCAGTACCCCAAGTGGCTAGCCAAAATTTCTCCAGTTAGGAAGAAGAATAGACAGATCAGGGTCTGCATCGACTTCTGAGATCTCAATCATCTCTATCCAAAGGATGATTTTTCCCTTCCGGTGACAGAATTGTTGTTCGATTCTATGGCTAGGTTCTATGACACCTCCTTCATGGATGGTTACTCTGAATACAACCAGATTTGAATGGCCCCCAAGGACGAGGATTCCCCAGCTTTCAGGAAACCCCAAGGTACTTTCTGTTACCAGGTTATGCCCTTTGGCCTGAAGAATGCAGTTTCCACCTATCAGTGATCCATGCACCGCATATTCAAGCCAATCCTCGAGACGTTGGTGGAATTTTATGTGGATGATCTAGTGGTCAAATATCTCTAGCTCCAGGCCCATCTCAAGGACCTTGAGAAAGTGTTCGGCTTCCTCCATTCCCACCACCTGAAGATGAACTCGTTTAAGTGGGACTTCTGGGTCACCTTTGGGTAGTTTATTGGCTTTGTTTTCATGTACTGGGGCATCGAGATCGACCCAGAGAAGATCAAGGCCATCAGTCAGATGCCACCCCCGAGCAATATTTGTGAGCTTCAAGGTTTCCAATGACACTCAGACTACATATGATGATTCATTGTGAAACTGGTCGGCAAGTGTAAGACCTTTTCTCAACTCATGAAGAATGGCTCTGCCTACGAGTGGGATGAAGAGTGCCAGATCAAGTTCGAGGAAATCAAGCAGTATCTTCTCCATCCTCTAGTCCTAATGCCACCCGTCTCTGGAAAACCACTGATGTTATACGTGACTACCCTGGAATGATCTCTCGACGCCCTCCTCACCCAGAAGAACAATGAGGGGATGGAAAATAGCCTCTACTACCTCATCTACATGATCCTCGATACAGATACCTGATACTCCCCCATCGAAAATAGCTTCCTCGTGCTCGTATTTATAGTGCATAAGTTGCGACACTACTTGAAACACCAAGAGGTACAGCTAGTGTCTCGGGTAGACCCGCTGAAGTACATTCTGAATCACCCCATGTTGATCGATCATCTAGCACAGTGGGAAGTAATCCTACAGTAGTTCGGCATCAGGTTCGTGCATTAGAAGGCTGTCAAGGGACAAGCATTGGAAAATTTTCTATCTGCTCATCCAACCCCCACAGACCAGTCACTGGGCCTGGATTTTCCTGATGAGGCAATCATCTCGGTAGATTATGACATCCCATGTTGGTAGATGCAGTTTGATGGTTCCTCCTAGAGCCCCACCGGCAGGAGACTCAATGATCCCAGACTCAACAGAGTAGGCATGAGTATTGTCTTCATTACCCTGGCACAAGCCATTCTGCCATACTCATTCCTGTTGTCAGAAATCTGCCCCAACAATGAGGCAGATTATCAGGCTCTTATCACTGGCCTCGAGTTGGACATTGAGATCGATGTGCCCCATTTTCATGTGAAAGGGGATTCTGTACTAGTCATCAAGCAAATAAACAGTGACAATGTCATCAGAAATCCAGAGCTCATACCATTGTTGGAGTGCACCCACCAGCTAAGGGCTCAGTTTCCATCTCGGATTGAAGTTACTCATGTCCCTCAATATTAGAAAGGTCGATTCGATGCCCTGGATGCATAACTTATAGAACCTGAGTAGGATGATCTGATTATACACATGGCACATCAGAGAGTCATTGCTCCCATCACCCCAGATGATGAAAACGGCCAACGAATAAGCCAGCTTACTACTAGAGCCTCCACTTCAGCACCCCCTGGTTCCTCAGATGCAGTGGTTGATGTGACCCCTGACTGGAGATCCCCCTTTGTCAAGTATCTCCAAAATGGTTACATCCCAGCTGATCGGGCTGAGCATGAGAGAATCTGATGCCGCGCATTGCAGTTTACCCTCTAGAGTGGTCTGAGTCTTTGGAAAATCCACTACAAGAGCAGGTTCGATGGTGTTATCCTCTGTTGCATTCAAGGATTCGAGATTTATCAGGTCATGTAGAAGGTTCACACCAGTTCTTGTGGGGCTCACTAGACTGGGATGAAGCTGTCCCATCAAATCTAGAGATTGGTGGTACTTTTGGACCTCCATAATCTATAACTGCATCGAGTTCTCCAAGATATGTCATGTTTTCCAAATTCATGCGAACTTCTTGCATCAGCCGCCATAACCTCTCAACTGCACCAAGTACTCTTGGTCGTTTGCGGTATGGGGACTTGATGTTATAGGACCATATCCACCAGTGACAGCTCACTAGTTCGGGTTCATCCTGACTGCCACTGATTTCTTTTCCATGTGGGCAGAAGCAGTTCCGCTCAAGGAGGTCAAGATCTGCTCTATCGTCGACTCTGTGAGCTTTAATATCATCTACTAGTTTGGATTCCCTCACTCCGTCCTCACCGATAACGGCACCAATATCCATGCATCTGAGTTAAATAAATTGTACGCCAAGTACAACATCCATTCGAACCATACCTCCCACTACCACGTGTAGGTGAATGGATAGATCAAGGCATCAACAAAACCCTCTCTAACATTTTTCTGATTTTTTTTGGTCAGAACAAGAAGAGTTGGCCGGACAAGCTCTCCAACGCCATCTGGGCCTATCAGACGACGACTCGTAATTCTACCTAGGTGACCCAGTATTCCCTGGTGTATGGAGTTGAGGCTGTCCTTCCCACCGAGATCTAGCTACCTTCATTACACACAGTGGTCTATGACCAGCAAGCACCAGATAAGGTAGTCGAAATTCATCTACCTGAATTGGAAGCACTTTACGAGAATAGGTTCCGTGCCCTGCACAATCTGGAAAGGCATCAGAATAAGATAGCTGGAGCCTTCAACAAGAAGGGTCACCTCTGTTCTTTCCTGCAAGGTGACTTGGTATTGGCCCTCTGGACACCAATGATCCCTAGCAGGAAACCACCCAATTTGGAGCCCAAATGGGAAGGACCTTACATAATCCACAAGGTTTACCCCAATAGAGCATACTCCCTGGTGGATATGGATGGTGAGCGTATAAATCCTCCCACCAATGCCATGTTTTTCAAGCGATACTTTGCCTAATCCAGCTAGTCCAGCATAAACTTAAACTGTTCATTCCTACATGACTTTAAACTGTGTGTCATCCTACACGACGTTAAACTTCATCTTCAAGAACTACATGTGTCTTGATTCCCATCCACATGGGATACATAGGAATACTCAAGCATTTCGTCTTGAGCTCAGGCCCCAAAATCTTCTCTTTGATTATCCCCTTGGGTGTAGTTCTCATGGAATATCCTTGCATGATATGGTGTAGGATTATTTAGCCTCATTCATGCTAGGATTACAACGGTCTCACCATGTACCCACTCCCCATTCTTCTATCCTCCCACATCCTCACTACATGACGTTAAACTACATGCCCTTCAAGAACTACGTACGGCTTGATTCCCATCTTTATGGTATATGTAAGAATGCCCGGACATCTCGTCTATTGGCCCAACCCAAATTCCAGAACCTCCCCTCAAGTCAAGACATATGGTGTGGTACAAGTTCTTTCCTCAATACACGTCGAGCGTATCTCGATTCTACCGAATGTTCCACTCCCCAGAGGTGTCCTCCTCCTTCACCGCCCTTCTTGACTTTAAAATGTATGGGTACAACTATGCTTCACCCACCCCATTGATTGGGACTCCATCATCCTTTCCATCCAGAAGGGCCCTCAAACGGTAGGGATGATTGGCCCAAGGGCTCTCCTACCACTTTGGTCCAACACCCTTGAGGATGTTGAGAAAAAAATTGATACAAGTCCTGCGTTGTGAATATGGCCAGCGGTCGATGTTCATTTGTTGTTCCCATTCCAATTCACTATAAGAAATCTGTGTTTCGAACATGGTCAATATCTATCCTTTTTCGTCAGGACCACCCCAAGATGTCTCAAACATCGAGTGTTGTGGTTCATTATGCCCCATTGTATATCCAAGTAACGAACTCCCCTCGGGAAATGCCAGCTACTAGACCCATATTTGGCAGGGAGAGCCGAATATGACTCCTTATTTCCCACACCGAGCACTGCTCACAAGGTTTTAGGAGCTATGATGAGGCGGTAATCACACAAGAGGTCATATGGATACAATTGGTCGAGACACACGGCCCTTTTAGAACCCTTGGCCTTTTTAGGCCCCTGGCCCAAGACTCTATTTAGGGTTGTACGGTGTGGTATGGGACTATGTCCTTATTCACGTCGGGTTACTCGTCGTTCTGTACACCTCCCTTGTTTGGGGTATCTTACCCCTTTCTACATCCTCACTACAAGACGTTAAACTGCGAATTGACCGTGCCTTCCCATCCGAGGCCCAGCCTTAGGCCCCTTGGCCTTTTCAGTCCCTCGACCCAAGTTCCTATTTAGGGTTGTACGGTGTGGTATGGGATTATCTCCTCATTCACATCGGGTTACTCACCGCACCGTACACCCCCCATCGTTAGGGTATCTTACCCCTATGTGCGATTATAGAACTACGTATGGCTTGATTCCCATCCTCATAGGATACATAGGACCACTCGATCATCTCGTCTTCGGTTCCAGCCCCATCTTGGCCCCTTGGACCGAATTCCCCCAGAGGGAGGAATATATGGTGTGGTATGAGATTATGTTCTCACTCACGTTAGGTGTTGTAACAACCATGCCATTTACCTCTTCCTCCTGAGAGTTTTCCATCCCCTTGTGTTATCCCCATCTTTTCAAATCGGTCGCTCTAAAGATGAGCCCCTCGGCTCTCTTCGACGATTCACCAATGTACCTAAGGGTACTCTGGTTTAGTACCTGGAATGTCGGACTCTACTCGGACATGATTTCTCTCATTTTCAGGCTTCATGTCCTCCCTCATTAGGGATTCCATCACCTTTCACATCCAAAGGGACCCTCGAATGGCATGGATGCCCAGCCCAAGGGCCCTCCTACCATTACGGGACAACGTCATCCAGGGTTCTGGACAACAAATCGATACAAGTCCCACTTGCGAATATGGTCAGTGGTCGGCACTCATTTGTTTATCCCCATTTCAGGATAACGCGATATGGATGCTGTGTTTTGAACGCGGTCAACAGTTATCCTCCATCATCATTCCAACCCCATTAATCCCAAAAGGTCAGTTACATGATTCACATCCTTCTCCACCTCATCATTTCCAAGTAGAACTTCAAAATTATTGGTAATATTCCTTAATGCGCATCGGCACGTTAGGAGGAAAAAGGCGTGATAGGGAAATCATTCGGGGCTCCACTGATTTCCCTTTTTTATATATTTCATGTATTGAAAATACCTTATCCTCCCTCGTTTCCTACACCGAGTGCGACTCGCGTAGGCTTAGGGATTGGGTTAAGGTCCTCCTTTACTTGGGATAGTCCCGCTTCTCTATGGTCTGATTTCTAAGACCTTAAACTAAGATCTTTTCATATTTCCCCTTTGTAGAACTACATACAGCTTGATTCCCATCCTCATGGGATACATAGGACCGCCCTAACGTCTAGACTTCGGGTCCATCCCCATCTCTCAGAAATCTCCTTTTCACCTTACCCCCTTGGTCTACCCTTTTCCAGGGAGGGGAGTATATGGTGTGGTATGGGACTATGTCCTCATTCATGTCGAGTTTGTAATGACCACGCCACGTACCTCTCCCTCCTGGGAGATCTCTATCCATGTATTCTATACTCATCCCTTGAAATTTGTTACCCTCAAGTTTATCACCCTCCTCGACCCTCGTTGGTGATGTACCAATCTGTCTAAGAGTACTCTGGTTCAGCGTTTGGAGTGTCGGATTTTACGTGGACACACTTTTGCCCATTTTCGGGCTTTGTGTTCTCCTTCATTTGGGCTTCTGTAATCCTCCACACCCGAAGGGACCCCCAAATGGCCTGCATTCTAGGCCTAAGGGCTCTCCTACCATCACGAGCCAATGTCCTCAAGGGTTTCAGACAACAAACCGATACAAGTCCCGCGTTGAAAATATGGTCAGTGGTCAACGCTCATTTTTTTGTCCTCATTATAGGCTAATGCGATATGGATGTTGTGTTTCGAACATAGTCAACAATCATCCTCCATTGTCATGCCATCCCCTTTAAGCCTTGAATGTTGGTTACATGATTCACATCATTGTCCACCCCATCATGTCCAAGTGGAATTTTGACACTCCTGACACTATCCCTCAGTGTACATTTTCACTTTAGGAGGACAAAGCCACAATAATGGTGTCATTCAAGGCTCCGCACATACTTCCCTCTTCCATGGTTCAAGCTCTATGACCATAAACTAAGATCTCTTTTAGAACTACATGTGTCTTGATTCCCATACTCATGGGATACGTAGGAACACCCATGTGTATCATTTTTGGGTCTATCTCAATTTGGAGCTAGTTTCTTCGGTCCCTTACCCTCTTACCTCTATTTTGGCCCCTTGGCCCGATGATTCTTTCACGAAATCACATACGATGTGGTATGGGATTATGTCCTCATTCACGTCAGGTATGTTTTATTTCACCATTCACATACCCCCTTTCACCTCATCTCTACTACATCTATGCCACATGACGTTAAAATGCACACCTGGTCACATCACATGACCCAAAACTGTGACATTATCATCCTGGCCGCATGACGAAAAATGGAACTGCATCATGACATCCTCACTCAAGGGGAAACCATGTTTGGTATCGATCACATGACATAACATTTGTCAATTCCTTCATATGGCTTGATTCTTGTGGTGATGCCGAGACTTGCTATCCTAGGCTTGTCGCTATAGAAAAAAACCATTCACCTTAAAGGACAAACAAGATACATCAAATACTGCTTCTTTTGGTGTGAGGGACACACCCGCATGCCCCTTTTTTCCATGGCACTGATACCTTACCATGCCACCCCTTATAACTACATACGTCTTGATTATCATTATAATGAGATACGTAGAAACACCCGAAAATTTACCACGAGCCCAGACTGACTTTCGTGTTCGGTCCCTTGACCTAGACACTTCCCCAAGGAACACATGGTAATCTGGACTCTGAGTCCTCATTCACGTCGGGTTTTATAATTACCCCACCAGGTGTCTCCCGCGTTTCCTACCATCCATGGCTCGAGCTCTATGACCATAAACTAAGACTACTCTGAATCCTTGCCGCAAAACATTAAACTGCACGAAATCTTCCAGAACTACGTATGGCTTGATTCCCATCGTCATGGGATAGGTATAGACACCCAAGAATTTCACCTTGGGTCAAGACCCAAGAATCATAAATCCTATTCCTCCTCATTTCCGGCCCCCTGGCCTGACCCCTTGTGGGGAACCACGTAACTGTTGCTTCGCCCTAAACAAATTTGAGATGCCCCATGATGACATTGGGAAGTGGCAGCTCCCTCTCCAGAGTGGTCTAGTCTAAAAGAAAAAATGATCCATGATAAAACCGATGCGCCCATAAAATGTGCTTCCACCATGGTGGCATAATTTCTAGAGTGTTGGATTCTGTTCGAACAAACCATTACTCCACATTCCATGCTTTGTGTGCCCTTTATTCGGACCCTCGTCCTCTTTCATGTCTAAGAGAACCCCCTAACAGTATGGATGCTCGGCCTATGGCCCCCCTAATGTCATGGGCCAACATTCTGGAAGACTAATAGATAAAATTTTGAGTCAGGCCCAGAGTTTCGAACATGGTCAGCATTCGGCCCTCATTTTCTATCCCCATTCCAGGATAACACAATAAGGATACTATTTTTCGAATGCGGTTAACAGTTATTCTTTATTGTCACGCCACCCCCACAGTGTTTTGAATCCTGGGTATCGTGATTCACCCCTTCAATTCCCATCTATTCAGATTGATTCCAGTGCCCTTTACATTACCCCATTCGTGCACAAGAGCACACTGTAAAAAAGGTAATTCAGGTATTTTGAGAGCTTCATTCTCCAGTCAGGTCTCTCCCATTTCCTCCCAGAAATCTGGGTCGGTTGTTCAAACCCCAGATGCCCAAAGATTTGTTTGCACTCCTACATTTGGATGGGGGTGATAAGGTGGTAATCCCTTGTTTCTCACATCGGGTCCGACCCATGTGAGCCTAGGGAATGATCACTAGATGCACCATGAATATCACAAGAATGAAATAAACCAATAAAAATAATGGAACTCATGCAGGATATGGAATCAGAAGATCAAAGAATGAAAGTAAATTTGAGGGTTAGTAATCATTAGAGTACCCGAGGGTCGTTTCCCCTCATGGACGGGTAAACCTCGTCAAAAGAGTGTAGCAGCTCCACCACCCTCTGGCTGGTGGCATCGAAGAGTTGCTGCCGCCTGTTCAGCTCCTGCTCCTCATCGGTAGTAATGGGGTGCAATTCATCGGTCGCAATCTGGGACCGCTCTACGTCAGTCTGAATGACAGTCATCTCCTATGAGGCTTTCTTCATGCCCTCTTTGACCTCCACCAGTTGGGATTTCAGTAGTGATATGAGCTCTGATTGTGCGTCAAGGGAAGTAGAATGCTCATCCACCTGGACCTACAGTCGTTGAACCTCATCTTCAGCCTCCTGGAGCCTCTTGACGTTTACCGCTTTCCTCTGCTTCCAGCCCACATCAAGGCCATGATCATACTCCTGAATATTTTACTCCATAAGATCTCGGACGATCATGTGGGGATGCTAGGCATCCACTCCCCCAGCACATAGTTCATGTAGTCTCGAGTGAAGTCTATACATCTCATCCAACCATAGAGATTGGGGGTTTCATCAATGAAGCGCTTGATCAAATTCCATGATCAAAGACGAACTGTCTTGCTATCCTCTTTGTCAGAGGTCGTCTCGTCCCAGTCGGCACGATTGGAAGGCTCATACATTGGGAACGCCCCCATGAACTCTTCAGTAGGGTCCACATATGGTGTTTGATCAGGCATGGCAGGAACTAGACTGTCTGATCGATCCTCATCATCAGACACTACCTCAATGATCTTGCGTTTAGCCCCGCTGACAGTCCCACCAGTGATCAGGAGTCCACCACTTGGTCAGTTTGGTGATCTGCCTCCACAATCATCAGCATTCCCCTGGGAAGGATGCCGTAAGCAGCCCTGACCAACCTCGCCCGGGAGACCCGTGCCATTTGAATAACTGTACATTCCAAAAAAGGACATGGAAGTTAGTCAACATGATTAGGGGATGACAGTCATAAAATTGGTAGAGGGGACTTACAGAGGTCGAATTTCTGGTCTCATTCTTGGGTTGATGTCATCGGGACCCCGATGCGTGGCCCCCGTATATGTTTGGAAGGTATGAAAACTCCAGAGGGGTCGCCTCAAGTGTCCCAGCCCTGTTGGATGCAGAAATAGATGTGGCAGCAAGCGTAGATCCCGAAGGTCCCGCATCTGCATCCATTGAGGGACAAGAACGAGTTCTATATATAAGACTCTCCTGCACGATTAAGATGTTAACAAGGAGTCTGGAATGACCTCAAAGCAAGTCTCAGAGAAGGGGTTTTAGTTTTTTTACCTCAAGGGCCTCTGTGAACTCTTCAAGATATGAGTCTTGATCGGCAACTTCACCCTCCTCTAATGGGCACACTCTCCTGGCCTCATCTCCCCAGGAGGACTCTTCTGATTCATCCAGTAGAGGGAAGAACTCTCTTAAGTCAGCGGCCGAAAACTTCGGTGGAGTAGTGAGGTCCAGCAGCACCTTGACACGGTCCTTCATTGGAAGAGGGGCACCCCGGGAATGCACAAAGTCCTCCAGCTCTGCCAGGTACCACTCCGCCTCCGCCTAGTGCACTGCAAAGCTGGCCCAGATAGGGCCTATCCCCAGTAAATCAGTCCCATGATAGTTCAGGTGCTGCCATAACTCAGCGGGGATGAGGAATTTCCTTTTGACTTCCCAGATATTCCAAGCCTCCGGGAAGACAACATTCTCTGGCTTGTCGATATGGCACAACTGCTTCCCCGAAGCCAGGGTGGGTATCCTGCGGAATCCTCTAGGTGGCCTCCCCACTGGATGGCTCTGTTCTTCTGGAACCGCCAGGTCCACTACCACTGCTGCATCTATGGCTGCTGCCTCACCCTAAACTGGTGCGGGCCTCGCTACCACTGTAGCCTCGCCACCACGGGATGCCCTTTCTGCCATTCGGCCCCGACCCTGAGGTCGGGGAGGTTTTCCATCACCGACCTGAACAGTTGGTTTCTTCAGCATCTCCCCTGGATAAGCCGCCTCCCAGGTTATGGCATAATCCTTCACCAGCACAAAGATGGCAGTAGGTGGAGGCAGTTCATTCCGCATCTTCCCATCTTCTCGTGTGAACATGAGCCACATCTACCTCATAACACATGGGTGTTCCCCGTGGCACACCTCTAAATAGACCCATGGGGTCAGTCGCTACATGCACCAGAATTGCCCTGAAACTGGTGTGGCGTGTACAACTCACAGAGGGCCTCACGGTCCACCCTTTCCACCAAGACTCTACCTAGAAATACCAGGAGATATGTCAGGTTCTCTTTTGTTCTCTGGACATCATCAATGAATACCCCTGTCGGCAACGGAAATGGGTGAAAATTGAACTCTTCCGCCTTCCACACCTGATTCAATATAAATGATGTTTTCATCTTGGCTGGAAATCTCCCCGCAGAGTTCAGTATTGATGGGAGGAATTTTGATACCCGAGGACAGATAGGGTTTGGGTATTCATAAACCCCGCTGATATGTGCCGTTGTCCACCCATACAGAAGGTGGAATGGCCCACATACCCTCTGAGGCCTCTTCCCATTGCTGATATGCCACAAAATCTTATACTGTTTGGTGAGTATTAGGATTCTTAGGTTGACCTAACCTCCTGTCGCCAATGTGGACGCCATGATAAATGTGCTTGGGCGTACTCCCATATTTGTTTCCCTCACCGACAGGATCCAACCACAAATAAGAGCCGCGATAAATGCCGCCAGCCTAACTGTTGGATACTACTCAGTGCTGACACTAAAACCCAAGGTCTTCCACTAGATATATTCCAAGAGCCACTAGTATGAGTGATCCTTTCCCTGTTGAGTCCCCTTCGGACAAGTCTGAGTCTTCACCGGAAACTGTCGGTCTATTGTGAAATTTAGGAACTACTTGAACCACCACTTAAAGTGGACATCTCTAACTGATTCTTTGTCCTCTCCCAGCACCAGCTCCATCAATGCCATTTCCAGACATGGAATATACTCTGGATCCTCCAATGTACTCATGACAGGGAGGAATTCATTGTACATATCCCCCAGTATCCGAACCCCTGAAATCTGGTGGACATCCCATAAGCTAATACCAACCTCCCCATGGTGTAAATAGAAGGTATTGGTCCTCAACGACCACCTTCTCAACAACTTCGGTATTAGCTATTTTGGTTGATATATGTGGAATTGGGGGGTCCAAGCCGCCTCATACAAACCCACTCTCCTCATCTCAGCCCTAAACTCCTCACACGAGGTGCCTACCCAGTAGGACGATACCTAATCATCTGTGAAGTTGCCACCCCGGATCAAGTCCCATTCCTCGGACCACCCCTTCCTTGGGTTACTCAAAGCTTCCTTCAGTGTCATGTGGTACATAAGAGGAGATGTCTTCAACTGCAATGTCTTCCCATCGATGTTATTCAGGTGGTTGTATAGGCATTCAACAACGACGGGTATGAAGTCTTCCCGGTCATGGCCGTCAGCCGCCCGGAACCATTGGTGCTGGCATGACGTACTCTTGAACTAGTAAGCTGGTTCGTCCCTACTTTCTTCAGGGATGAAGATATCATTCCTCATCCCAAATCCATACAATGGAAACCTCATACATAGTGGGTAGTTATTTTTTCTCTCGGACAGCAGCGCCACCAATGAATCATGGTCAGAGTGGCTCCAGACTAACTCTCCTAGATCCATAATGTTTGTCATCCCATCCCTCCGAGTGGCATCTGTAAGAACCCCCTTGGCAGATTCTTGATGAGCCATTCATTTTTAGAACTTGTACTATTTTCAGGTTGGTTCGCGAAGCTCGTTCGCTGAGAGCATTAGTAAAGACGATGAAGAAATAGAAATCCTCAAGGGGATACCTTGAGAATACCATTCATGGAGCCCCAATCACACTGCGCCCTCCACGGAGCAAGGAGGTAGAACACTCCCTGAGCGCCTTTGATGTTCACCAGCCCTTCACGAAGCAAGGAGGAAGAACACTCCGTGAGAACCTTTGATGTTCGGGAGCCTGCCGCAGAGCAAAGAGGTGGAATGATCCGCGAGTGCCTTTGACATTTACGAGCCCGCAGTGGAGCAAGGAGGCGGGATGCTCCGTGACTGCATTTGACATTCAAAAGCTAGCCACGGAGCAAAAAATTCCCTCTTAGTGTTGAGCGAGCGCTTCTTCACGGCGCCTATCCCTTATAAATACCGCCCTCCCCCCAAGTACAAATGGGACGGATCATCCAACCGTCCAACTTCCTAGCTCCCAAATCGTGAAGAGACTTCTTCTCTGTGAATCATGAGCTGTGCGAGGTACTTCTGCTCTACGAAGTGCCTCACCTTTGCCTTGTTTGAACCCCCTCTATCGAGAGGGATGCCTTTTGAGGATCCTAAGGGCCTCCGCAAAGTAAGGGGATCCCCAAGGGGGCCTGGGTCATCAAAGGGTGTTAATGATTCACGAAACACCCTTTCTATACACGTGATCCACATGCTAAGGTGGGGTCACTGTACTTCACGAAGCACATTTCTTCACAATACCATGTTTCACGAGGCACCCTTTCTCCACAAGACAGTGCTCCGCGAATGCATTTCCACTTCGTAAATAACCTTCTATTTGCACATCTTCCCTATGTTTAGGCTGCGGCAACCCACTTCACGAAGCACACCCCTTCGCATGTACCCTCCGCCAGGCGGAGCAATAGAGCTTCACAAGGCCCATGCCCATGAACACCTCTACTTTGCAATTCCTTTTCCCGTGCAACCCTCCAGGTGTTCATGATGTGATTTCAAAGTCCCGTGGATGATACTGCCTGTTGCGTTGCTTTGCCTCATACTTCTTCTCATAGGCATGCTAACAGTTATTGCTTCTTCGCATAGTCATGCTAACGTGGACCCCCCAATGGTTCACACCATAACACCCCCTAGCCATGGCATTGCCTATCCCTTCTCTTCTCCAAGGTGCAGAGGGTATTGGTTATGTAAGTCCTAGGGTGCAGAGAAAACCCACCTCATCCGAGATGCATGACTTTAAACTGCCAAGCACCATCGTCCTCAGCACATGATGTTAAACTGTGGCCTCGCCTCGTGCCTCGCATATGGGGTCCCCCACCTTGGATATTCTCCAGGACCACTTGTCTCCATGAGGATGAGATCTTCCCTCAAAATATATGATATCCTCTTTATCAGAGTGGCGTTTTTCTGTGGGGAAATGTCGACCATATCAGTGTAATCCCCTATCTTTTCTGACAGGAGGTAGCGTCCCTACTCCTCCTTTATTCTTAGGTCCCAAGGACTAAGGGGGAGGGGGAAAGGGACACTAGAACCATCCTTTCTTCTGTGTCAAATCCGTCTCCTATTGGGATTTTTCACCGCAGGCCTCCATCCTGGAGTAAGTCCCAACCTCTTCGGGCCACTAACAACAAGTAAGCCCCTGTTCACCTCTCACAGACACACCTTTCGTGACGTGATCATCAGGTCTCTACTGCCTCTTGTTTCTCACAACTAGCGTGACTCACGTGGGCTTAGAGTAAGCACTGACCATGACATCCGCCACTGGGCTGCCTAGAGTGTGAGCCCCACTACCCTCCTAAACTACGTGGTCTTTGATCTTTGCCAAGGTATGGTATGTAGGAAGCCTCCACAAGTTTCAATCCCACCACCCATTGGTCGTTCCGACCCCATTCATATCTGTTCACCAACAACCTGGGAAACCTAGAGTGTAAGCCCCACCACCCTTTTGAACTATGTGGTATTTGATCTCTGCCAAGGAAGGGTACGCAGGAAGCCTCCACGTGGTTCAAGCCCACCGCCCATTGGTCGTTCCGACCCCATTCACATCGGTTCACCAACACCATAGGCAACCTAGAGTGTAATCCTCAACAACCTCCTAAAATACATGGTCTTTGATCTTTTCCAAGGTAGGGTACATAGGAAGCCTCCACGAGGTTCAAGACCACCACCCATTGGTCGTTCTAACCCCATTCATGTCAGTTCACCAACACCCTAGGAAACCTAGAGTGTAAGCCCCACCACTATCTAGAACTACGTGTACTTTGATCTTTTCCAAGGCAAGGTACGTAGGAAGCCTCCACGAGGATAAATCCCACTGCCCATTGGTTGTTTTGACCCCATTCATATCGGTTCACCAACACCCTGGGCATCCAAGAGTGTAAGACCCACCACCCTTCTAAACTATGAGGTATTTGATCCTTGCCAATGTAGGGTAAATAGAAAGCCTCCACAAGGTTCATGCACACCACCCACTAGACCCCAGGTCCTCCTTCATGTCGGTTCACCGATGTCATCCTGAACTACATGGTCTTTGATCTTTTCCAAGGTAGGTTATGTAGGAAGCCTCCACAAGCTTCAAGCCTTTCTCCCATTGGTCATTCCGACCCCATTAAAATCAGCTCACCAACACCCTAGGTAGCCTAGAGTGTAAGCCCCACCACCCTCCTGAACTACATGGTCTTTGATCTTTGCCAAGGCAGGGTACGTAGGAAGCCTCCATGAGGTTCAAGGCCACTGACCATTGGTCGTCCCAACCCCATTCAAGTTAGTTCACCAACACCCTGGACATCCTAGAGTGTAAACCCCATCACCTTCTGAACTATGAGGTCTTTGATCCTTTCTAAGGCAAGGTACGTAGGAAGACTCCATGAGGTTCAAGCCCACCACCCATTGGACCCCAGGTCCTCCTTCACG
Organism: Viscum album; assembly: GCA_963277665.1. Lineage (NCBI taxonomy): Eukaryota > Viridiplantae > Streptophyta > Magnoliopsida > Santalales > Viscaceae > Viscum > Viscum album. The sequence continues at coordinate 1,525,422,656 of OY728125.1, read as the reverse complement.
TCGGTTCACCGACTCCATCTTGAACTATGTTGTCCTTGATCCTTGCCAAGGCAGGGTACGTAGGAAGACTCCCCGAGGTTCAAGCTCAACATTCAGTCGCTCCGACCATCTTCACGTTGGTTCTCATCCATCCTGCATGACGTTAAACTACGGGCCTATTTCAGCGGTAAGCTGTTGTCAGCCTCTTTCAGCGGTAGGCCGTTGTCACTCCATTCAGTGGTAAGAATTGGTCACTCCATTCAAAGGTAATCCATTGTCACTCCATTTAGAGGTAAGCCATTGGAACCCCAATCAGTGGCAATCCGTCATCAGATGAACTACGTAGACTTTGAGTCCCTTCCACCGGGATATATAGGAAGCCTCTTCGAGGCTCAAGCCCAAAACTATCGTCATACTCATGGTGGTTCCATCCCATTCACCATCCACTTAATTCAACTGCTTTATAATTCATATTAATTCTTACCCAGGATGCCACATCCCAGTGAGGTCATGTCAACCCACCTACATATGTGTTTCCTCTAGGGCTTACACTCATCGGATCCACTCTAATTAGTGTTCTGGTCAGTCTGATCCATCTCCACCGGACATTAAACTTGCGGCATACCCTGTGTTAAACACAGGAAGCTGAGAAAAACCTCAGATACCTGCCCAAAGCATATGATTCCCCGCGTTCGATGTGGGATGCCTCGGGCTTCTGCGTCCTCGAGAATCCCTATAATAAGGGACAGAAGACAGGTGTGCATGTGTCCCAGCGCCTAGACACACCAATGATTCCCAGCGTGACTACTCCCCTGACTGAAGGTTTCTGCCCTGACCAGACCCCTTGGAATGTCTCGACCAAAGCAGTGTAATTAACTGGTGTCCGTGGAGATATGGAGCTAGGAAGAGTTTCACGAACAACATCTTAAGTCTATAATGGATACTCGGACTAGGTGACGAGTTCTGAGGAGGAATCCACAGAAGGAAGAACGGACATCCCATCATCCCCTTTCGATCAAGGAGAAAACTTCCCTGAATAAGCGATGGATGCTGCTCGCCTTTGGAAACTGGTAATGCGGGGTAACAGCTGTGCATCCTCCACAGACGGATGCGCGTGCCCCAGAAAAAGAATTGGAAACAATAGTATATCTTATGATATTTACAACTATGATTTTAATTAATCCATAAAAATTCAATTTATTTTTAATAAACTATCATTCCAAAGATAATATAATCCTCTAAAATCCACTTAACATTATCATTTTACCCATAAAATGTGAGGAATAACTTCAATCACATTTCCTCAATATAAAATTTCTAAAATATTTTAGTGAAACTTAAATTAAAAAAATATTTTCATCAGTATTCTATTTCAATGATTTTATATCTTTTATAAAACATAGAACATTCCCAGAAGAGTATTAATCCAATCTTATGAAGGGTTACTATGTTGGTCATATCTTTCACTAACCTCATATAGACAATCAAATTGGTTCAAAATTAAAGTGTTTTTACCATCCAATTTCTTCATTAATGCCTCTTCCCTAAAATTTATAATGTTTTTATCATTTCATATAGTTTGAGTCCCAATCAATTTATTACAACTCCAAGAAAGCAACATGTTTTTCCTATAGTTATATTCTTTATGTCTGATGATCCAACAACACTTCAAATATAAATTGAAACTGAAACATTGATTGTATTATAAACATTGATTAAAATAATATTATTGGTATCCAGTATAAAATAAAATATTTGTAATTCATTGGAATTTGGAGACATTTTACAAGAATTTATGGTTATCTTCTATTGATTTTGAATATTTTTCACATCCCTTATGAACACAAACTCACCATTATTTATTTTATTGAAAAATTATAGTTATTAAAATCATGTGTAATTTTATGTTTAGTTGGAGCATATTTGACCTTAATTTTAGGGTTAGTTTTCCCAGTAGGTTGAGATGTTTTACCATTACTATATGAAGCATTTTTAAATCCTCATATAGCTTATTCAAAGAATTTTCAACCTCAAGACATCCTAATATTTTAAAAAAATATCTTACCTATTAAAAAAGACTCTTAATAAAGGTCCATTTCCATTTTATATTGTTTTATATCATTTAGTTTAAGGTATTTAATTTCCTCAATGTATGCATCTTTCTTTTTATGAGGTTTCTACAATCCTACATTATGTTTTTTATATTCATTTTTCAATTTCCTGGATTTTTTCTTGGGATTAGTTTTTTTTCAAAAGGAAGCCCATATGTTTGGATCTCAATATGTGGTACTTGTACGATAATTTAACACATTATGATTAAATGTTAATGTATCATCAATTCTTTTAGAATGATATATATTGGGTTTGAACATCTCTAGAACATCATGGAATTATATCAAAAGTGTATTCCAGTTCTTATTTAATCAACCAGATTCTTATATCCCTTGAATATATATTTTTCATCTGACGGAATTTTTACTAAAAAAATACATCTATAATCATATGATTCTAAATATTTATTAAATATGAAATAAAAAAAATTAAACAAAGTAATGGGTGGGGTTAAACAAATGGAATTGACATTATAAAAAAACAGAGTTAAACAACATAATATGATAGATCATTTTCATAATAATAGTCATCATAATTTTCCCACTCATAGAAAGAATTATCTTTATTGAAGATCATTAGGATCTCTAAATTGGTTTTTTGGTGCCAAATAAGAAGACACGGTAGTCATAGTCATTGAAAAGTTGGAATAGTCTTTATGTGGCCTTCTCTTTGAAGGAGAAGGAGTGAAACCCTCACTTTTGATCACCTTTTTCTTTCCATTTATAATAGAATCGTTAAATTATACATGGCCACCACTACCCGGAGCCTTGAGGGGAGTGATATCATTCACTAATTCATCATCATAGATGTTTCCCCACTTTATATATATTCACTAATAATTGAAGATATTCTAGAAATTATGATGATAATTAATATTTTTTTGAGAATTAGGTTGGTTGAGACCACTATCCTATAGATTCTGTCCTAAAAGATTGTATACCATTGGTCATCTCTATCCTTTTCCCAAAAATTGAGTCTATATATATGTTTCCTCTAATACCACACATTTAATAGACCCTGGAGTAGTTTATTCATTAGGATGAATTTTCTCTTTCACCTCACCTTCTTGTTCATTGGCTCAATGGTCATGTGAAGCCCCCTATATGTCTAATCCAGTGGGTTCAAGATTAGAAAGATCTTCTTGGGTGGCCCAATAATAAAAACCATCAAACATCGAAGACATAACCAAATTATGGATTTCATTCCTAGCTTACATCCTTGGTTGGATACCATAACCACCCAAGTTAGTAACAAGTGGATTCCGCTACACATTTCCATATGTGATAGGACCAATACATGACTCTTGCACCATCCAACTTGCTGGATTTAATATAGGTTAGTATCAGAATGATAATTCATATTAAAATTAATACTTCTTGAGCCTACAGAAAACTCAATATATTCACTATAAATGACCTGTATAGAATCAACCACCTTATACCTCATCACCTACGAATATGTATACCCTTTCAAAGCATCATCCACACCTAGAATGACATTGGAGACTAATGTCTTCCAAAATTATTTATCATTCAAGTCATAGTAATGAGAGTAATGTTCATTCCTATTATTATTAGGCTCAATAATATCAAGCCTTTCATATTTCATATGAATTTATCTTGTATAATTATTGGCATCATTTCCACTAATGATGTAGATTGAGGAATTTAGAGACATCCTATATGAATTCTTATCATGTGCCACTCCTATAAAAATAGAGAAAAAAGTGGGTAGGTTTTCATATTCAACATGAATATTCAGATAACCATTCTGAGTGGAAATATAGCATCCTGAATTTTTATCACATAAAATTTCATTACATTTTACAAAAAAAATGAGGATCTTTAAGGTTTAGTGTCTTGTAAACCAGGAACTTAAAACATGAAAACATAAAACCTTATTCTTAAAAACATGAAAGGATTCTATTTATGTTCATCCTAGGTTCATTACTACATCTAATAACCTGGGGACATACATCAAAAGAAAGGGTGACCAGAAGGCCCATTAAGGGAAACAAGGGGAAACATTTAACATGTGAACTTGAGATACATCAACAATGTCATGAAAAAAACTTTAAGGCATGAGAAAGAAATCACGAGGCATATCATAATAAAAATAATGTATTTCATAACTTGAATATGTGGATACAACAATTAATATTGACAATCATTTCAGTTTCACCAAGGTCCATCCCCAAGGTGTCATTAAAAATTACCAAGGTTAAAAACCAAGGCGTCGTTAAAAATGGTCATCTCTAGAGATTAAGTATTTACCCAATGCATTGGAGTGCAATCAGGGAGCACCCTTAAATTTGTCGTTATTATCATGTTAGACACATATATCATCATGAAACATTTCATAAAAAACCAATATAGCATAAAATAAATGGGTTTCATTTCATAGTCATCACATTTTAAAAAAACTGCTTTAAAGACGTGATCCTTATGTCACTTTAAACCCACGGACAAAGCAGGTCTTAGGTATGTAATTACCAGAATTAAAATAGAAAATTTTGATATATATGTGAATACCCCTGTAGAAGAAATATCTTTGAGTATTCACTTAATAAAATAAAATAATTTGAGAAAAGAGAAAGACATTTTGAGACTAAAATTCTGTAGCATAACGGTTATGATACATGGTTTTAGAAAACATTGAAAAGAGAGGGGACATGGGTCATCCACTCATAAATGATACATAAAACAGTAGGGGAATAGAATATAAAGGGTTTAATAACATGGTAATGAAATTTTAATGATATACCATATGAAATGAAGAACTTTAAAGCAAGACAGAAAATAAGATTTCTCTTATGAGAATTCGACAGCCTAACGACGTCACATAAAACTTCCAAAAATGGATTGATGAGATAAAATAGGGTCTCTCATCATATGAACATAAATGATCAGTATGATAGATATAGATATCATACCCCAACATAATTAAAAGGAACTTGAAATAATTGACCAGAAATCATGACTTGAAAATGAGGAGGGTGAACGAATCCCTTAAAAATTAGGCATCCTAACGATGTCACTTAAACTTAAAAAAAATGAATTGACAAGATCAAATAGGGTCTCTCATCATATGAACATAAAAGATCAGTATGATAAACATGAAATGGTGCATGGGGTTTACTCAAGGAAGCTGCTTGGGTGCCACTATGGAGCGACAATGGTGCATGGGGATTACGCAAGGAAGCTGCCTGGGTGCCACTATGGAGCTCCAATGGTGCATGGGTCTTATGCAAGGAAGCTGCTTGGGTGCCACTATGGAGAGACAATGGTGCATGTGTCTTATGCAAGGATGTTTCCCAGGTGTTTCTACGGAGCGACAACGGTGCATGGGGCTTATGCTAGGAAGCTTCCTAGGTATCTTTCTCATTTCTAGCCATGATGGAATCCCAAATCATTGGTGGTTTGAGGCATATAATTGAGGCCTACACCTATAGACAATTGCATAAGTAGGATAAAACCAAGGGCATTGGAATCAGTCCGAACAAAGGGAGGTGAAAAGTGTGAATCACATGACCGCTATTCAGAACATGGTGAAGGTGGCGTGACGATGGAGGATTACTGTGGGCCATGTTCGAAACACAACATCCATATCATGTTAGCCTTAAATGGGAACAAACAAATGAGGGTCAACTGTTGACCGTGTTCGAAACACAGGACCTGACTCAAAGTGTCATCCAAAGTCTTCCAGGGTGTTGTCCCAAGACGATAGGTGAGCCGATGTAGCATGGGACCAGGCCGTTAGGGGGTCCCTTAACACATGAAATAGGATGAAGGACTGAATGGGCACACAAATCTTGGGTGGAGTGGTGTAATTTTTGAATGGATTCAAGTGATCTTGAAATTATGCCACTACAATCATGGAACAAGAGGCATCCTAGGGAATGCTAGAGTTTAAAGTCATATACAGAGGACTGTTAGCATCTTATTCTTGGAGAATAAGGCATCTTCTATTTTGAACAAAAGGCATCCTATTATTGAATAATAGGGAACACAACAGTTTATAGTCAAGTTGATAGGACTGTTGGCATCTCATGATTGGAGCATAAGGAATATTTTTTTGGAGTAAGAGGCATCATATTTTGGAACATTGGGTGCACTACAGTTTATAGTCATGTAGATAGGACTGTTGGCATCTCATGCTTGGATCATAATGCATCCCTTGTTTGGATCAACAGGCACCCTATGTTTAGAACATAGGGTGAACTATAGTTTATAGTCATGTAGATATTATTGTTGGAATCTCATACCTGGAGAATAAGTCTTATCTTATTGGGAGTAAGAGGCGTCCTATGTTTGGAACATAGGGTGCACTACAATTTATAGTCAGGTAGAGAGGATCGTTAGGTATAAGGCACCTAGCAATGGTTGGTGTTGGGACTTATGCAAGGAAGGCCCTTTCTGGGTCAACCTGGCATAGGAGTCAGGTGATGTGTTTTGGAAGAGTTGCTTGAAGAATGGTTCAACTCAAGGTACTTGGGGGGGGGGGTTGATGACAAGAATCTCAACTCATGAAAGGTGAAAGGGACCAAGAAGAATATGTCAACTCAAGGTATTTCATGGTGTTTGGAGAGCATTTCAAATCATGGTATTCTATAGGTGGAAGATGGTTGCGCATAAGGGCGCATTGGAAAATGTTGACGTCCCAGCCTAAAAATTTCATGGTGCGACTCTCCATTTTTCAGGGGGTAGTGACGGTAGCGAAGGGACCAGCCCAACACTGAACCCGAGCGGGGGTGGGGCACACAACCCCCACGGTATGGATCGTAGGGAACATGCCTGGGCACTATTGTGCGTAAGATGGCCTACACACAAGATGGGATGCGTGCATGATTGGACTTTGCGACATAGGTGGGCGCAAGATTCAGCACCTTGGTACTGTTGCGTGTATGATTGAAGTCTTGAATGCAAGATTGATGTCTTGCATGCAAGATTGGAAGTTTTTCGCACAACCATGGAATCTTCACGTACATGACTTAGGTAGAAAATATGTCAGGCGAGGATCAAACCACTATGGGCCCATGAGAAGGCGGACCCATATGGGACCTATCATGAAAGATCTCACATGAAGGGTTCCATTCTTCTGTGCGGGCATGAAAGAGGCGGTCTTACATGAAGTAGAGTGGTGGTCTTCCTCTGGAGACCTCCCTCAAGGGGTGGGGGCATTAGTTCTATTTATAGGCAAACTTGGGAGCAGTTGCGCATAAGATTCCAGGTGCGGAAGTGGTCTTACATGCACCATGCGGTAGGCACGTGCGCAAAGGGGTGTTTGATGTCGCATTGGGTGCGTAAGAATCTTGCACACATTTTCTAATCTTGCGCACACCTCTCAAAACTTGCGTGCACCTTCCTTAGACATTTTTAGGGTGGCCTGGATGGAAGATGACCTCTCATTATGCACGTAAATGGTTTGTGTGACATGTTTCATGGAATATTCTCTTCTACTATGTAGGATTTTAATTCTTGCATGCAAAACCATACATTAACCCAAAATCTTCCCAGATGGCCATTTCCAGTAGCCTGACATCGAGCGACCATAATGTTTTTTCCACAACTCTGTTCGGGCTCTATGACCAGTAAAATCGAAGCTAGTGGAATGATCTACGCTCCGAGATCATGTATGGAAGTGGTTGGTGAATTAAATGGATGCATTTTCTAGTGCATACATCATTGTTTTGATGGGATGAGTTATACAAAAAAACCTGTCTTATTTTTTATCGTGAGACTTATTGATTCATTTTGGGGATATATAATTCCCAACCCCAACCATCACCTAATCGTGTCCAATAAATTCACCATAATATTCATCGAGACTATTCATACCATTCCCTAATGAACCCATTTAAAAATAAAATGTAGGTATCTATATAATGAGAAAAAAAGAAATAAAATACTTCCCTATTTAATAGAATAATGGGTATATTTAAGATAACATTCCTTAATCAATATATAATTTGTTGGGTATTGTCAAAGTAACATGAAGTTCCCTGTCAATGAAATATAGGGTTCAGGGTGCTCCCAATGTGATTAGTTGTCCATGGAAGATAGTAATTGGGTATGGTTTTTTAATTGGTAGGATACCACAGTAATTTTATGAAAAATACATTTAATGGTTCAATTGGAGTATGTGAATATTGAAAACCATTTTCACTAGGAGTGTCTCCCCATGTGTGCACTCTTTGGCCTACTCACTATGAATGAGAAAGGTGATTGATTTGATGCATGAATTTCTAAGTTTAGGTTGATTACAACTAGTATCATTTTATCCAAAACCACATAAACATTCTGGTATCCAAACTAAGATGTATTTTCTAGTAAATTACACATTCTTTTACATTACCAAAACATAGGCTGGTTTTTCCCCATTGACATTGTTGAGTTTTTCAATGATTTTGGTAACACATGAGTGAAGTAAAAGTGAGAGATTTTATAAAATGTAGACTTGTAAATCCATTTAATTTCATGAGTAATACAAAAATAAGTCATCCATTTCATTGTATTCACCTCAAAAAATAAAATATCTTTTGATTATAACAAGTGTTCAAAGCATAAAAATGGAGATAGAAAACCCCCACATATAGCCTGGGTAACATTTTAATCATAACCTATTGAACATAATGGACATAAAACCTATAGATAAATTTAATTAAATATGTTATTTAATTAAACACCATCTTTTATAGGAATAATATTGTGATGTGTCGGTTCCGGAAGCCACCCAGAGGCACCCCGTACCCAGTTGGTCACATGGCCTCAAGCACATTTCCCCGAATACCAGAGGCCTCTGACTAGAAGCGAGGGCCTTGGGAGTGATAGTGGGGAAACTATGCCTTCATTGGCAGAGTAACACAATAGAAGACCAAAAAATATACAATGACGAAAGCAATAGTATCCAACAACAGTAAACAACAGAAGACTGACATGATAAAAAACTAGAGCACATATATATAAATCGATGCATGATATAGATATGTCTAGGAAAATAGCCAAACAAGTCACAATGATGGAATAAAATAGTGCTAAACCAAAGTGAAAAAGAAAACAGATAAACTCCTCAACATCACAAGCCATATCTTGGTCCGATGCTCTCTAGATTCAATGCAGTCAAGTACTTGAAGTAGAAGGGTACTTGACCTTATCTATACCTGCAACAACATAGTTTGTTTGGGCCCAAAATCATGGCCCGAACTTGGTGTGAGACGAATCCCAGTAGGCAACCACCACAAGATCCGTGCCTAATAGTCAGTGAATATATATGGTAGGTAAAAGTACAAAAAACAACAAACAGAAAGGTACTCAAAAATAAACAATCCACAGTAACAATTATCAAGCAACCCTCTGGGCAGCACACTCAGTCTACCCCCTATGGTTCAGCTTAAGTATTCATAAAGACTCTCTGAGGAATCACTCTCAATATATCCTATCATAGTCTATAATGCTTGAAGACTCTCTGAGGAATCTCTCTCAGTCAATTCCCCTTATAGTCTAAGGTAGTCAAGGACTCTATGAGGAATCACACAAGGTCAATTCCCCTTATAGCCCCAAGGTCAAGAGACTCTTTGAGGAATCTCACCCAGTTAATTTCTCTTATAGCCCCAAGTCATTCACATACTCTTTGAGGAAGCTCACCCAATGAATTCCCCTTATAGTCTGGAATGGTTCAAGGTAAATTCAAAGTAAACAAAGACTCTCTGAGGAAGCTCACTCAGTCTATCCCCTTATAGTCTATACTGTCCAAAGACTCTCTGAGGAAGCTCACTAGGTTTATCCCCTTATAGTCTATAATGTCCAAAGACTCTCTCGGAAGTTCACTCGTTCTATCCCCTTATAGTCTATACTATCCAAATACTCTCTGAGGAAGATCACTCGGTCTATCCCCTTATAGTCTATAATGTACAAAGACTCTCTGAGGAAGCTCACTCGGTCTATCCCCTTATAGTCTACTACACCAGGTTCTCACGGCCCCGTGTAAATCAACACATAGTAATGATATAAGGCCCAAGTAAACCTACATGATCGTACCTCGAACCGTAGAGGGGCTGGGATCCTTCTCCTGATGGGTCTGCTCCACTGCAAAAGTCTGGCCAGCTCCGTGGTCCTCTGACCCTACCTGATTACTCTGAGTGGATCCACCCTGATATCACTGGTAGCTTGGTGACTGACCGCCTCGGCTGTGACCTCCACCTTGGCCTGAACATCCGGAAGAACTCCAGTTCCTAGACTGGCGAGAAACTGGTGAGGTTTCTCCTATACGAGGAGTCATATACGAACCCCTATCACCAACAGCTGGTGAGAAGATCTGACAAAAACGATGTAGGTGGCCCATCTTTCCACAAGACCAACACTCCATCGGGTCTCTCTGGCATTGCGGCCTAGTATGCCTGCTTCTTTCACATTGGTAGCACACCACCTGGCTACCAGAAGATGCATCTCGCCTACTCTGTTCTCCTCAAGAAATCTCCCTGCGGCGCTTTCTTCTACCAGAAGAAGGAACACTAACTTTGGATGTCGAACAACCCTGACTCACTGCTCCAGAATCCCTCAAATTGTGCTCGGTGATTAGCACCTAGTTGACGATATAGGATATCGAAGTCAACCTGAATATGTTCTCCTGGGAATTGATCTCCTACCTGAGACCATCTTCAAAATTCCTATCCAGGAACAAATCATCACCTGATAGGATAGGCGTGAAACGTTGCAGCTCTGTGAAACAAGAGGAATACTCCATCACTGAAAGAGTACCCTGCTCTATGCTCATGAAATCCTGGGCTTAGTCTGCCCTCAGGGTCTCCGATAGAAGTAATTGTATAAAATACGCTGAAACTCCTCCCAAGCCATATTATGATGGCGTCCCGCCTGAGAGATGACATCCCACCACCTCTTGGAAGAGTCTTAGAGCATATAGGTCACATGTTTCACCCTCCTCTCTAGTGGTACCTCGATATGCTAGAAGATCATCAGCATGGTTTCGAGCCACGACTCTGAAGCATAAGGTCCTCCTTCCCCTAAGAAGGTGGGAGGATGCTGCTACTAGAAAACCCACATCAAATCATCCATTGATGGGGTAGGAGGCTGCGTTCCCTGGAATGTCTGAATCATCCTCATGAAGCCTTCCCCAAACTGTGCATATGCATCGATAACAGGTATAACTATTAGTTCAAAGACTGGCACAACAATTGGGTTTGCTGGAAGTCCCTGATCAGCCATATCCAGTGTCTGATCACCGCGTTGTGGTAGGCATACAACCAGAGGATTTCTCGGTGTCATGACTCTGCAAGGTCATGCGCACACCTCAGATCAAGATTAACAAGGACTGAGACATAGGAGTACACGACATATACTTAATAAACACCATTTATTCCCGAACATAAGAACACATGACGTGTATTCAAAACTACATGGTGTGCATTCTTGGTTTTTTCTGGACAGTAAGCCTCAAAAACTACTCCGGAACCCATAGAAATACTGAAATGAACATTGAAAGTGCCAAATTCCGATCTATGAGGGCCCATACTCCACGCGAATCAAAGTTTGGAATATTATAAAAGTTATTACAAGGAAAACAAGCAATGATTCACCAAATTCTAGCCTATGAGGGCCCATAACACCTCAAGAACCAAGGTTTGGAATCCTTCTATGCAACGCACTATACAACAATTTCCTGATCAAACGGTAGGCATTTTATCAAAGCATATATCCAAAAACATGCATAATCTACACAACATCTATCACAAAAACATGCAATCGCTAATTCATCTTAGATGGAATTGAAAGCATGCATGGAAGGTTATTTCAAACAAATGGTTATATGATGCGTGAGATGGAATACCCTCATCTCATTGGGTTGTGACAGAAATAGAACTACAATAACAACAACGGTAACATCACAAAGCAAGTGAATCACCCAATGGTGGAATCAAATCAACTGTAAAATTTACAAACCAGTAAAGTTGAAATAAACGAGGTAGTATGGATTTTCCCTATACATGGGTTAGATAATCCTAGGAATAGCTTATTACAATGTACCTATTCTGTCCTATCCCTAGCTAAAGGCTCCAAACAGTAAATCAAAAGAAAACAAAAGAAACCCTTTGATACTACTTTGTAAAATCCCGGTTCTGGAAGCCTCCCAAAGGCTCCCCGTACCTGGTTGGTCACATGGACTCAAGCACATTTCCTCGAACACCAGAGGCTGCTAACTAGTAGAGAGGGCCTTGGGTGTGATAGTGGAGAAACTACTCCCTCATTGGAAGAGTAACACGGTGGAAGACCAACAAATATACAATAATGGAAGAAATAGTATCCAACAAAAGTAAACAACAGAAGACTGAAATGATAAAAAAATGGAGCACATATATATAAAATGATGCATGGTACAGATATGTCTAGGAAAATATCCATACAAGTCACAATGCTGGAATACAATAGTTCTAAACCAAAGTGAAAAAGAAAGCAGATAAACTCCTCAGCATCACAAGCCATAGCTTGGTCCTATGCTCTCCAGATCCAATGCAGTCAAGTACCTGAATTAGAAGGGCACTTGCCCTTATCTATAACTACAACAACACAATCTATTTGGGCCCAAAAGCATGGCCCAAATAGGGTGTAAGATGAATCCCAGTAGGCAACCACCACAAGATCTATGCCTAACAGTCAGTGAATATATATGGGAGGTAAAAGTACAGAAAACAACAAACAAGAAGGTAATCAATAGTAAACAATCCATAATAACAATTATCAAGAAACCCTCTGGGTAGTACACTCAGTCTAACCCCTATGGTTCAGCTTATGTATTCATAAAGACTCTCTGAGGAAACACTCTCGGTCTATCCTTTCATAGTCTATAATGCTCGAAGACTCTCTGAGGAAGCTCTCTCAGTCAATTACATTTACAGTCTAAGGTAGTCAAGGACTCTCTGAGGAAGCACACGAGGTTAATTTCCCTTATATTCCCAAGGTCAAGAGACTCTCTAAGGAAGCTCACCAAGTTAATTCCCCTTATATCCTGGAATGGTTCAAGGTAAATTCAAGGTAAACAAAGACTCTCTGAGGAAGCTCACTTGGTCTATCCCCTTGTAGTCTATAATGTCCAAATACTCTATAAGAAATCTCACTTGATCTATCCCCTTATAGTCTATAATGTCCAAAAACTCTCTGAGGAAGCTCACTCGGTCTATACCCTTATAGTCTACTAAACCAGGTTCTCACAGCCCCGTGTAAATCAACGCATAGTAATTCTATAAGGCCTAAGTAAACCTATAGAAATACATATCTAAACTGTCTATAACATCTCAACATGTCATAATAAAACACTCCATCCTACAATCACTAGGCATAGGAAAATAGGCAGTACCATACCAAACGGTTGTAAACAAAACATGCATGGAAAAACGTCCAAATCATGATAATCAATTATATTTACATACAATTAACCTCTACATGAGCATACAAGCATAGAAGGAGAAACACATGGGTAAAATGGTAAATGAACAATACCCCATTCAAGGGTATTGTCGCAATTGCACATAATATTCAAGGACCTTAAACCAAAAGGCACAAACCACCTACCTTTAGGGTTCCGGCGAAAATGACCTCTTCTCCCAAACGTGCTCCAAAAGGGTGGACACCTCCTCAAAACCACCTCAAAAACCCTTCCATAACATCAACAAGGTCAACCATTAACACAAAAAGGCAACACAACCGTATATCTACATGCAACCCTTATAGATCTAGGAATTTAAGAGAGGGAGAGAGAGCTAACCCTAACCAAAACATCACAGAACCAAAAAAGGGACTTACTGGGGGAGAACTACCTTTGATCCACCAAGAAACCCCTTAGATTTGCCTCCAAAACAATCCAAGGAGATCCCCCAACCTCTGCAAATCACAACTCCCGCATCATCCACGAGTAGGAGGAAGAATGGTGGGGGAATGGGAAACCCCGAGTGGCCCGGGACTTAAAAACCCTAATTTTAAGTGGCCATATGGTTTCTCCGCATGGTTTTTCAAACTGTGCTCCAACTGTGCAGTTTCCACTATCTCATCCATGGAAATTGCATGGCTTGCCCACACGGTTTGGGAAAACCATGTGTTACCCATGCAGATCTCACTGTCTCATCTAGGGACTTCGCACGGCTCTCCTGCACGGTATGACAAACCGTGCGCCAACCGTGCGCCCCTGCATAACCTCACAAAAAAAAATCATTTTCTCAAAAAAGACCAGAAAAGGAAAGAATACCTGAAAATAAGGTCTGGTTTCTTACAAATATATACTCTTCATAATGGAAATTATGTGCATAATACTAAAAATTTATCAAAGAGATGAATTTGAGATGAATGACCCTTGCCTCTTGGATTGACTTCTATAAATGTAATTTAACGTATTATATCATAAACAGAGATAACTTAATAAAATTAATGAGAACCATAAATCTATCCATTTTCATCAATAATCTTAATGAATTGTCATTTTCTATTTGCATTATTTCTATTTTCCACATATGTGTTTATAGTTTTGATCATTTTCACTAGTTTCACAATAGTATTGTTCATATTTATTCTTATTAAAAATTCGATTATTAATAGGTCATTAAATATATTTTTTATTGATTATTTATAATACATTATACTATTTTAAGTTCTGTCAATGATAGTTTCAATCATTATCCTTAAAGATGAATTATATAATAATACTATTTTTCCTTTTTTTAGAACAAAGGGTGTTTCATTAGTTTACGATTTAGATATTCATATAATATCTCCATAATGAATAAAATCTTAATTTTCATATTTATATAAAATTTTAACTATAAATAATTTTTCATATTCATTCATGATTTAAATTCAAATTATTGATTAATTAGAAGTTCAAATGGATCGAAACATGGACATACCACGATTTAATGAATGAATATAATGGGGTTTTTTGTAATATAATTATAAAAATTAAAAATGGTCTTATTTATTTTTTATTATTTTTATATAATATATTTTTAAGAATAGAGAATAAAATACATGGATATGAAAATCATTCATGATTATAATAAAAGACCAACTTTGTAGCATGCTTATTTTAAATGAAACATGTTACTTTGTGGAGGTTGTAGTATGAACAACACATGAATAATGATATTATCTTCTTATTGGATGGAGAATATCAAAAAATAATGAAAATAAAATTAATATATTAACATTACATTATTTTAATGAGAATTATATCCTTAAAATAGTGTGGGTAGAATAAATTTTAGTGAATATAATTTTGAATAAGACAAGGTAGTTATTAGTACTCACATTTGGTACTTAAATTTTCCTTATACGTATCCTTGAATTTTAAGGTATTTGGATAAATATGAGTTAATAGAAAATTATATACATGAAATATGGTTCAATGGATATTTTAACATAATTTTTTAAAGGATATTTTTTAATGATAGGTGATTCATGAAGGGTGGACATGTTACTCTTTTTATGTGAAGGGGGTAGTTTTGGGAGTAATTCTTTCATATTCAACAATGAAAGGGAAAATTTAAAATTTTAATGTCCAAAAAATAGAAAATAAAAGTATAGGGGAATAATTTAATGGTCTATCCAAATCTAAACCATTTAATCAAATGGATTATTTTTATTTTTTTGGAATTTCATAGTAGGTGAAACACAATTTACCCCTTTTACTTTAACTTCAATAATTATGTATTAAACTTATTAAAAAATTTCAATGATAAATATCATGACTTTCATTGTTCTATAATTTTAGGAATCTAATTTAAAATTTAAATATCATTTTATAAAATAAAATTTATAATGGTGTGAAAAGTAAATTTAAATATAATCACTCTTAATCCTGTAAAAATGGTTTTATGATAAATAATGTTTTTAAGCATTCAAATTATATTTATTTTAAAATTATCATGGATACTAAAATTAATATCATAAAATTATTTCTTATAAAATATATATTTTTTGAAAATTTCAGGGTAAAATATTTTTTAATATCCCTTGAAAATACTTTATTTAAATAATCGACTGAATGCATTTTTCTTCAATAAAGTAACAATTTAATTTTTTATAAAAAAAATTGGGTATAGGATTTTTAAATTCAAATAATATTTAAAATCTATAATTTTTTACCTTAAATTAAAATTTTATTATTTGAATGATTCCCTAAACTTCTAGTTCGTTCATATATAATAGTAATTTCATTAAAATTATATGTTCTATGAAAACAATATTTTTTTGACTAAAAATTGAACTTTCTATAAATAAATGAAAACTTCATTGTATGCTAATTTCAATATTAAGTAATTATAAATGGAGTTACTTTAGTAATTTTCAAATTATTAAATTTATCTATTAAATAATGTAATGAATGAAGGCTTTGTATAGGGTTCATTGTGTGATAATTCAAGATATCGTGTTTACCTACTACAGTGGAATCTTATGTATTACATTACCCCCCCCCCCTTAAATAAGTTTATCCTCAAAATTGAGGTATATATCTACTATCGAGATAATGTGGATACTCCCTGATTATAGATTCTGGTGGTTACAAGATTGACACTTCTATTTTTAGATTTCTCCAAAGGACATTCACCAAATGAGTTGCCTAATTCTTCAATACATCCTCACTAGTGTCAAGATTATGTACAACATCCTCATTATAAGGCACATTAATATCCAACTCTATTCCATCATATTTTAGCACATGAATTAGATAGATCATGTATTTCCTTAGTAATTATTGATTTAATTTTTTTATATGTTAGATTATTTGTGTGGCATGAGTAATTAGTATTCTACAACTCCAATTATTTGAAGTATTTCGAAAATTCTAACGTACCTAGGGATTATATTCTCATTTTTAACAAATAGTACAAACCCCATCCATGGTGAATCCTTAAAGAATACCTGATCTTAAAATTTAAATTCCATGCCATTATATCAATTATCAGTATATCAATTTTTTCTACTCTAAGATGATTTCATTTGATCCTAAATAGACCATACATTTATAGTTTTTTCCTTAATAATCTCTATGCCAAATAACCTTATTTCTACATATTCTTCCTAAAATAGAGTATGAAACTGATTCCCATAAATTGCTTCATATGGTTCCATATATATACTCGAATAGAAGATATTAGTGTGTGACAATTCCATAAAAGGTAGATACTAATTCCACATAACTTGGCAGTCAATAAGACATGATCTCAATATGTCTTCCAATTTCTAGATATTCCCTTCATACTAACCATCAGTTCGTGGAAAACAAGTGGTTCTTAATATTGTCTTAGTACTAAGATCCCCTTGCATACTATTGCATAATTTATTGGTGAATTGAGCTTCGTGGCTAGATACAATCAATAAAGGTTCCACTTCATGCCTTATGATTTAATTGATATAGATAAGGTACAATCACTCAATGGGTAGATCTTCAATTAATTATTTGAAATGGAAAAGCATAGTGGGAATATCGATTATGACCCATTTAACAATATTATTTATTAGGATCCTTATGAGTCTAGTGAAAAATTCTATTGTGACATTGTCCATCATTCATATATATATATGAAGAGGATGTATGAATCTCTTAGGATGTTATCATTTAGTCTTTACCAACTAGAATAATAAGAAACTAGAAATATATCTCTCAATTTCCTACTTCATACCATCCCACCAAAAAATTTCTTATGAACCCCTATATATAATTATGGTACTATGATATAATGAGAAATTAAATCTATGTTCTTCATATAGTAGATTAATTTGTAACACTAGTATGAATAGAATACATAGCCTCTTCCCAAACATCAATAGTCCCTCTCTATAGATTACCTTTTTTAATATCCCATATTTCTCTAAATTAATCTCCATTTGTAGGTTCTCATCATCCTAAAAGGAATTGTAATGAATTATTTCCTTTTAAGAGTTTTTAATATTAAAATAAATATTTTTATATCTAGGTGCTAAGTTGGTGTTAGATT
This sequence comes from Viscum album, assembly GCA_963277665.1. Classification (NCBI taxonomy): domain Eukaryota; kingdom Viridiplantae; phylum Streptophyta; class Magnoliopsida; order Santalales; family Viscaceae; genus Viscum; species Viscum album. The sequence goes on along the minus strand of OY728125.1, from coordinate 1,525,404,568 downwards.
CTATGATTGGAGATCCTGGTGTTGACATAACAAAAATATTAAATATATTATATCACATGTGTCAATTTTTTATATAATAATGGAATAACTTATGAATGTAATATCACTTGGGAAAACTAGGACTTCCCATGTAACTTGAATTCTCGGTTTACCATAGGTGTAATATAACCATTGTTGGTGTCATCTATTTGGCTTAAGTACAACCATTGATGGATTAATAAATTAATTTTTATATTTTTATTAATTATAAACTCCTAGACTCCTCCTATTCAATCCTAGTTATGGAAAAATCCAAGTTCCATCTGCATAACCTTAGGGATTTAGAGTGAGCATGGAAGAGAGATTGGTGGAATCAACTGATTATAGTTCAATAGATCTATACTAATGGTATTATCTATGCTAATAGAGTTCATGGATCTCTCCAATGGCAACAGATTCCATTTTTATCAATTATCAACCCAAACTTGAGGTAGGGTTTTTTGGATTTTAACCCCATTTTTATCTCATTTTTAATGCAAGTCAATACTTTTAACAATAATGATTTTCGATCAATGGTTGATTTGTGGGATTTGATTTACCTTTCTATAAATAGGAATTGATATTTATCTTAATATCATATACAATTATCACACATATGACAATATATTGACCACTAACTGAAAAGGGTAAAGGATTAATCCTAAGATTTATTTTTTGTGGCTTTCTCCCCTTATTATTTATACGATCATTTTCAGTATTCCAATTGGTCGGAATATTGAAAAATACTAGGTGAACAATCATCACAAAAACATTATTTAGAACAATTTATCGTTACTATAATTTTTCAGTCAAGATTAAATTTGTGTTCCCTATTTTTGATTATGAATATTTCACAGTATTATCTTGGGAGTTTATATTTTTCGGTTGGGATATCTCGACGTGGTAGTGAAGAGGAAGTTGCTTTATAGTGGTATTTGGGTGGATATAATATAATCACCATCGAGATATAGTATTAAGAAACCCAAGATCTATGTTTATTAGTGGATATGGTGATGAAATCAATGGTGGTAGTAGAGTTGGAGAGATACATAGAACAACTTGGATTTTTTATAAAAATTTTGGAAATACAGTTTATACATTGAAATACATGTTTCTTGTAAACCCTTCTCAGGTATATAGGGTTTAGATGATGAGAAAATATCACATTACATGTGAAACATGTCACACACCATATGACCTGAAGATAGTAGATCAGTGTGTACCCCTAGGTACATGGGCATGGACACGACTAAGAAACCTAGCACAACCAGGGTACAAATGAATGACCAAGTTCCCAAGCATGACCATTTACACTGCATGGCCATAGTACATGGGAATGAAAAGGGTACATAGAAATATAAATAGGAAAAATGGAATAGACACATGAAATTATATGATTAGCAGTACACACCGTGTACTCCCTAGAAATGTAGTGCAGTTAATCTGAGGCATTTTAGATCCTTTTTCTCTTTAGAAAAGTGGAAAGTCAATTGGTTGTGATCCCTCTTTAACTTTCATTAGGTTGTTTCCCTTATTTAGTTGGGTGTGTTCCCTCATTCTAGTTTAGTGTGGCTGATTTACCTTTTTTCTTGGAAGAGTTTCCTTACTCTACACCAATGAGGGTTTTTTCGGCATCTAGTATTTAGTATTAGGTGTAATACCCCCTTGGAATATTAGAGTAGGTATCCCACTATGAGTCTTGTGGGTTGATCCCCATTCCCATGGATATCCCTAGGTGGTCTGTAGGGTATCACATGACCAATATAAGTGTTCGTTCAAAACCCTATATAAAAGGATAATATATTAGAGTTTAGGAATCCCCCAGAGGCTATATGTTTGATCCATTCTCCATGTATCAAGATATTATGAGTTATAGAATATACTTTCTTTTGTGGGGCCTGATGATATGATCTATAAGATGACCACTATCAATTTTAACTCATCCTATGGAGTGAGTTCTTTTAGGTGAGAAATACCTTGAATCCTCTGGTGTAATCCTAGAATGGTTTTAGGGTTGTAATGTACTTTGAAATGGAGTGTCTATCCTATGAATATTTGGGGTTTTTTGTTATATCTTATATCATATTTTGATTGAAAGAGATTCATGGTGCTGAGATTACCCCTTTAGGTTGATTCTTAATGTTTGGTAATTTTGTGGGCTCTTACTGTGTATATTGTACTCACACCTTCATGGGATCTTCTAAGACATGATAAGTCTTATTAAAATTAAGATACAATCAATAGATTCATAGAATAACCAATATCTAGTGGATCATAGTTGATCTAGATAGACTATTTGTCTTTAGGAGTTTCATTATACATTATTTTCCTCCTTACATTATCATGTTTGACTCTATTTGGTTTTGGTGGAATTGTATTTGACCATGTATGCTTTCCTATGATATTTGTGTACCTTAATGTGTGATAGATGCTACAAATTCATTTATTGTATCAATTTATTTTCATTATTCAATAAGGTGGAATATGGATATGTGTGTGTATACAGGTACACTATGATAAAGACTCCCTTACGAGTGTGATTACTATTTAGTACTAGTCCTAATCCCATGGATTATTAGAGGTGGTCATGCGGTGTCACAGTTGGCCAATCATCATCCAGGTAGTCTCTAGTGGATCGAGTCTGGACTGAGTGGGGACTGGATCAAGTTATTCAAGAAATTTTTCCACCTTGTTAGGAAACCTCCCAATTAGATGGTGTACTTAGTGTCAAGCCTTCTTCATGGACCAGTAAGGTGATGATGGATCATGATAACTTAGATACAGGTTGAGGTGATACTCAGTTTGATAGAGTTCAAGTGTCACATTAGAGAAGAGTCTCACCTAGTGACATTGTGGGAAATCTAAATCTAGGTGATTCTAGAGGTAAAACAAATTATCATGTTGATTTGAAAGTACAAGTCAATGTTCAGAAACCTCATGTGGTACTCTATGGAAAAGGTTCAATATGTATACCTTCAGGCATTTACTATTAACTTAATCCTACATTGAGACATCTAGGATAGATTTTTTCATATATGTATATATTCCTACTCTAGAAAAATTGATATTACTTTAGTTATTCATTGATTTTTGGTTGAGAATATTCCAATAGTTGGTGTTCGTAGTGGGTGCCAAAGATCCGAGTCTTCGATAGCTGGTAGCTAATGGAAAACACAAGGATACCAGCATGTGATCCATTTTATGAGATAGTCCTATGATAGGGTATTTTCACTCATGCATCTTAGGATGTATATATCCAAAAGAGGGGGAGGTTTTGTAAATCCTATGATGCACGAGGTCATATGTTTTAGATTTCATAACCCTTCATACAATAGAGAGAGATAGTATATTGACTAAGCAGGAAGAGATAGTAGTTTGACTATAGAGTTTCATAGGGTGGTGGAAATTGATGAAGATTTAGTAGAAAAGTATGAGGTGTAGTCTATTTCAAATTGTTACTACCTCCACCCCAAGGGTTCCATGCCATGCTTAAGGATATGGTGTTTGGAGACACGTACAGCTATAAGCACTAGAGGTGTATGTTCCAAAGGCTCCTAGGATGATTCAATATATGATTAGTGTATTTTATACATTATTATTTATATTTATAGACATATTTGTGAGTTAATCCTTTATTTTATGGTATTCTACTTGAGGCTCAATGCTTCTTGTGGAGATTTTCACTTGGCCCTTGCATTTGGAGACTAATACAAGAGTATTTTTAGGGATCCCACATTTTTTGATAGTGTGACCTAATTATTAGAGGAGTGAGATTATCTTAAAATATTTTCATAGAAATTATGAGGCATTATGATTTAAATATCAATTTGGATTTGATCTCTATAATTCATGCACATATTTATTGTCTTAGATTGAGGATTGGTGTGTCTGCAGGAATGTGATAAGATTTTACATCAATGTATAGATGGATGTCAAGGAAGAGTAGGATGCTATCATTCATAGGTAGATATATTTGATTACTCATCATTTGGACAGTATTTCACATAGAGGAGTGGATGTTGAGAGCTTACACTTTCCTTCAGTGGTGGTGGAGTGTGAGTATGTCTTTATCTGAGGAACTGATTGCATCACCACCCCACCATAAGATCAACTTCTCTATAGACATCAACCCAATTATTTCCTTGGTATATTCTCTAGAATATTGGATATCTCCAATAGATATTCTAGAGCTGAAGGTGCAGTTGGAGGATTTCAACTGGATTTACTTTATTAGACTAAGTGCATCTCTCTAGGAAGCCCTGGTTTTTTTACTATAATTTCAAATGGGATATTGAGTTTATAATTGGTTTATCATTACCTGAATTGTGTGATCTTCAAGAATAAGTATCCACTTTTTATAATAGATGAGCTCATTTACTAGTTTAAAGGGGCGATTTAGTTCTCAAAGATTGACCTCAGGTCAAGCTATCACCAATTCCATGTTCATGAGGAGGATATACCAAAGAAAATATTCCTAATGTCACTATAGTCACTAAATATAATTTTTGATTCCATTCATCAAGAAAAAACCCTATCAATATTCATGGGGCTCATAAACCATATCTTTTATCCATTTATGTATCGGTTTTTGGTAGTCTTCATCGATGAAACCCTAGTATTATCGATGTTATAGAATGAGCACATGATACATTTAAGGATGGTTATAGTCACACTATGGGAGAACAAGATCTATGGTATTCTATATAAGTTTAATTTCTTGATTCATTACCACTACTTTATGGGATATTTCATCTTTCTGGTAGGAGTAGTAGTGGACCCTGTAATGTTTGATGCAGTTTCATCTTTGGAACAACCCAAGAATTTGACTGGTGTAGGAATCTTACTTGGGTTGGAAGGATACTATCATATATTCGTGCCCAATATCTATAGATTTTATAAACCCTTGAATACTTTGAATCAAAAGTAGAATCCATTTGTGTGGTATATAAGTGACATCAATCATTCTAGGAGATGGAGTAGAGGTTAATGTGCATCTCCATATTAATACTTCCATAGAATGGTGTTAGGTACCGAGTATTTAGAGATGCCTACTGGACTAGGCACAATTTTGTTCTAATGAAAAGGTAGGTGGTGTTGGCTTATGGTTCTTGATATCTATGACCCCATGATCCGAACTACATAACCCAAGATTTAAATATGGTAGTGGTGGTCTTCACCAAGAATATGTGGAAACACTACCTTATGGGTGAGTGATTTATCAACTCTTATGATCATATGTGTCTAAATTATATATTTTCACATAAATATAATTACATGAGATATTGGATATGGATTGAGTTCCTATAATATTATGACTTCAAGATAGTCCATACCTCTAGGAATTGGTATTTGGTTAATGATGATCTTAGTAGGAGATTATGTTTTATGTTGTTGAGTGAGGGGTCAGAGGATATTTCCTTATTATAGTTTTCCTTAGTATACGAGGATAGTGTATCTTACCTCTAATTAGTGGTTGTTACCCCCATTGCTTCAATATCATGTTTGAGTTGTGTAGATTAGAGATATCGATTATGAGACCTTGTATACTCAGATATCCATTGGAAAAATCACTAATAAATTTTAAAGGTGGGGACCATGTAAATATTTCCAAGTATGAATGATTATAAAATTGATTTTGTGAGATTTTTTTTGTGGGATTTTAATGAATCAACTTTAGTGGTATATCTAGTAGTGGAAAAGATGTACTAAGACCATAAGCTTTATATCTAGAATCTGGGGATAATGAGTAGAAAAGTGAATATTGTATGTTGATGCATCACTTATTAGTAGTTAAAGGGTGGGAAACAGGTTATAGGTTATATTTTTATCCCCTTGATGTGATGGAGTTAATATGGGATGGTATATCCATGTATTTTATTATAGGTATTCCATGATAATCATGAATTTATTATTCTATCTAGGTTATCATAGAATGGATCACAATTTAATCCCACTTCTAAGGTATTCGACAACATAGTCCAGTAGATAAAATGGGATTCATTTTTGTGTATAAGATAGTTAAGCTTCACGGTGTTCCATTAGCCATCATTTTAGACAATGATTCTTGCTTCATGTTGTTATTATGGAGAGGATTCAATGAGAACTTTCAATATAGTTACAAATGATCATGGTGTTTAACCCCCATACTGATGGATAGATATAGGAGACAATCTTGGTACTAGAGGATATACTTTGGTCTTGTATATTGAACTTTCTCCATAATTGGGATGATTATCTACTTTTTTGGATTTTTCATATAATTTTTTTCCACACCACTATAGGTACGAAACAATTTGAGGATTTATATGGGAGACTTTGTAGGTCACTACTATATTGGAATGAACTAGGAGAGTTATCACTTATGGTCCTAGATTTGGTGTGAGTTAAAATGAAGAAGGTGTCGATCATCAAAGATCATATAAGGACTAATCATAGATATCATAATTTAGATGCAGAATGATGATAGAGGCATTTTTAGTTCAAAGTGAGGGAAAATGTGTTTCGGAATGTCTTACTCAAGAAATGACTATAGATATTTGGTTGGTAAAATATGTTATCTTTGAGATTAAGTGGATATCTCTAGATACTCTATAGAGTTGGTGAGTTGGAATACTACTTAACTCTACCACTATGATTTGATTAGGTATATTATGTCTTACACATGTCACAAATAAGGTTGTATGTAATTACACATCGCATGTTAGCGATAGGGGAAATTTGGAAAATGAGGATAGAGATACTTGTATAGAGTACCTAGTAGATATTTTGGATCATTAGGATAAGATCACCTATGGGATAGATATTCCCTTGGTCTGTGTTTGGTGGAAACACAAGAACCTTAAAGAGGTATCTTTGGAGTGAGAATACCATATGCGAGTTGAGTATCCTCAGTTTTTTCTGTAGGTATTTTTCATTTTGAGACAAAGATCCCTGACATGGATCAAATTTAATTACTATTTTTTTCATGTGAAACTTTGTAATATCTAAAGGAATATTTTTAGATCTTGGAGTAATACGATAATAGATTCTGATGCCTGATGATCCACATTATTGATATAATAAAAATATTAAACATATTACATCATGTGTGTGAATTGTTTTCTGAAAAACTGGAATAACCTATAAAGTGACACATGGATAAGAAAATAGAGACCAACATTGAATCTGGAATGTTAGTTTTTCACTAGAAGGAATATTAACATTTTTGACATTGAGTGTTTGGATGAACTATGGTCATGGGAGGATTTATAAATAAATAAATAAATTAATTAATTTTTTATAATTTAAAAAGAACTATACTCTTACTATTTAACCCCATTTATTTTTAACACTCAAGTTTTTTCACATGAATTTAGGGATTTCGAGAGAGAATATCAGTGAGATTAATGGAAGCGAAAAATTGTGGTCTAACAGGTCAATACTGCTAGGATCAACTATGCCAATAGACTTCATGGATCTTTATAATGATAAAGAAAACTTTTCTTCATTGATTATTAACCCAAACTCAAGGTAGGATGAAGTGTGGTGTATTTTATCCTCATTTTATTATACCATTCCAAATTCAAGACAATACTTATAAAATGATTGATTCATCAATCAATGGTTGATTTGTGGGTATTTATTTATCTTCGTAGAAATATGTGTTGACGTTGATTTGATTATCCTATTCATTCATCACTCTTATGAAAATGGGTTTAGGACTAACTAAACAAAGTCCTAGGTTCATTCCTTATGTTCATGTTTTTTGGAATTCTCCCTTTTTTCTTCATGCAACAATCATCCGTATTTCATTTGGCCAGCAGTTCGAAAATAACCAGTGAATTATCATTTATAAATATTTCTTTGGAGAAATGGATTGTTAATATAGTTTCTTCTAGAGATCTTCCATATGATATCTATGTTTGATTATGAATATGGATCAGGATCAGATTAGAAGTTTACATTTCACGATTTAGGCATCTTTTCATGGCTATGTGATGGAGGTGCTTTATGATGGGATTTAGGTGGATAGAATCTGGTCACTGATGACAGTTGGGCTTGGATAATCAAATATCTATGTCTATGAGTAGTTCAAGTGGTATAATAAATGTTAGAGGTGTAATGTGAGAGATACATTGAATATTTAGGATTTTCTATGAAAATTGAAACTACATGGTGTGTACACTGGAAGAACACACACAATGTTGAACCCTTCTATGACACTAGTGATTATGAATAGAGAAAAATATTAATTTTAGTATGACACATGTTTCATGACATGTGACTCGATGTTGGAATCTCGACATGTATTCCCTTAGTACATTAGAATATACACAACTTGAAACACATACACGAATAGGGTACATGGGAATGACTAGTTACCTAGGAATGGTCATAACACATTACTTGACCATAGTAAATAGTCACATCATGTATACATAGTCACAAAAAATAACATGGGCATGGACACTGGTGATTCCATGTTTATTATTTCATGTTGTGTACTCTATATACATATTGTGTAGCTACTCTGTGATATTTTGGATCCATCGATCTCTTAAAACTAGTGGAATGTTAGTTGGATGTGTTCCATATTCCACTTCAATTGGACATGTTCCATTATTATGTTTGGAATTATCTACTTCTAGTTCAGTGTTGGTGAGTACCATTTGTCCCTGGATAAGTTTCCCCAGTCTGAACCTATTAGGGTTTAGTGTGAAATCTAGACTCGAGTAATGGGTGAAATATCCCATCAACGAATTGGAGAAGGTATCCCACTATGATTCTTGAGGATAGATCCTTATTCCCATGGTTATCCCTTGGTTGGGTACATGGTATCACTTGACTAACATAAGTATGTGTTCGATACCCAATCTAGAAAGTTAATTAATTAGGATTTAGAAATCACCTAAAGGCCCTAGAAATGATCTCCTCTCTCTGTATTGAGATCTTTCGAGTTCCATTGTGTACTTCTTTTGTAAATTCATAATCAGTACGATCTCTTGGATGAGTTCCATCAGTGTAAGCAGGGCTCATCAAGTGAGTTTTCCTAGATGGGAATTACCTTGAAGCCTGAAGAGAAATACTACTTTTTCTATAGTGTTTTGACCAAATTTGAGAATAAGTGTATATATTATGAAAATTTGGGTTTTTATAGATATATATTATCACATATTCTTGTTCACATATCTTCATGGTATTAAGATGACCCTTTATCTTGATGCTTTTTATTTAGTTATTTTTGGGTGTCCTATTGAGTATGTTGTACTCACACCTATATTGGATCTTCCCACACATTTTTTATATTATTTAGACAAAAATTTATTTAATGGTTCCCTAGGAGGACTAGAATTTGGAGGGTCATATCTTATCTAGAATGACTGTATGGATCCAAAAAATTAATTTGACAGTCGTCCCCTCTTAACTTAAGTAGGTTGGAGTCTTTTCAGTTTTGGTGGGATTGTATTTGGCCCAATGTGGCTTATTGAACTTTTTTGTATTATGATGTGGGGTAAATTCTAATAGTTCATTTAAAAGGTCAACTTATTTTCAATATGAATTTTACTGGTGTTTGTAGATGCATTCATGTCTATAGATACTATCGGTTAATGCCTCTCATTTGAGTGTTATTCCTACTCAATGAAAGTTTCCAACCTATAACTTATTGAATGTAGGTTCTGAGGGTCACAATCAACTTATTTTCATCCATGAGGGACTTAGTGGGTTTATTCATAACTAAAATTCTCTATCATTTCTATTAATGATGTTTTAGTACATAAAAAAAGGAATGATAGATCACCTTGAATAGAAATAACTATATCTTTCTTTACTGGAACTCTATATATACGATCCTTGTTAATTTCCATCGTGGTTAAAACTCCATGGTCTATCATACTCAATACATTATCTTCCTTGTTTTACTTCCAATGTTGGTATTTTATTGATCAATCATGGACCGTGAGTAGTTCCAACCATCTTTCTTTCCTAATGTTGGTCTCCTTCTGAGAGAGGATATATTTCTAACTCTTGTTGTTTATATGTATATCGCATATTTATACCTATATGTTGTGTCTCTATGTTTACAAATAAAATATTATGGATGTTAGATTAATTTAATGATGTATATAGTTCAATTCATGGATTTTAAATTTCTTTTATGGATAGGCAATCACCCTATCATTCTTTATAAGGATAAAAACCCCTTTATTTGATGCATTTCCGTATAATACAAATAATTCCTTATCTAATCATAGTGTAAATAATGATAAATTAATTATCCTCCTATTAATATCATTAAAACATTCATTATATTCCATTTACCATGTGAATTTATCCTATTTAAGTGTTAACTTTGTTAACAGGCTGTCCAATCCAGAAAAATCATTAACAAACCACTTATTATAACCTATGGAGTATAGGACTCTTCAGACACATTTTATGTTCATCGGGGTCAAAAATTCATTGAATGTCATTTTTATTAGGGGTCAATGAATATCCCATTATTGGAGACAAATTGTCTAGGAAATGAAATTACATTGAACTATAATTCAAACTTACTATACATACCACATAATACCTTTTTTATGATCCCTAGAATTAGTTATATATGAATCTCATTCTCTTAATATCTCTTAGAGTATACCATTATATCGTCAATGAATAATCCAAAATTACTGCCAATATAATTATTGAATACTCTATTAATTAGATCCATCAAGATAAAAGGTTCATTATTCAATCCAAAATGAATTACTATATATTCACAATGTCCATACCTTGTTCGAAATGCCATCTTAGGTATTTCATACTCCTTTACCATTATTTGATAATAACCAGTGTGATGATAGATCTGTGAGTAGTATTGGGATACTTGGAGATGATCAAATAAGTCATAAATCCATGTTAAATGGTACTTATTCTCTGTAGTGATGGAATTGATCCCCCTATATTCAATAAAATATATCATGGGCCTATTCTTATTTTTAAAAAGTAAAATAGAGGATCCCCATGGTGAAATGGTAGTGAATATAAATACCTTATCACTAAACTTATAAAATGGTTTTTTCAACTATATAAAATCTACTTTTTATTCTATAATGAGTTTCAGATATATTCCTTTTATCAAGAATGGGTTTTATAAAGAACTCAATTTCCCACTCTGGTGGATGACCAGGCAATTCTTCTTGAAAAACATTAATTATTTTTTATAGCATAGGTACATCCTGTAATCATAGGATATCATCCTCATCCATATATCACAATTAATATTCCTCTATATGTATAATTTCATTTTGTAAAATTACTCAGGGGATCATAACATGATTTAGAAGATTAAGTTTCCCCTCTAAGGAAAAGGGATTTATATTCACCTTCAAAAATATTAATGTCATTATTATTGAAATAAAATTTTAAATTATACATTAAAATAATGTCCAAACCAAGGATAATATAAAATTCATCCATATGTGTAATAACCATGTCTGTAAATAGGTTATTCCCATGCATCTTAATTGGAACAACCAAACATATCTTTATTTATGCAAGACTCACAATTGGTATCTTAATTGATAACTCAATTTCAAATATTTTATTAAAATATATAAAGTTTTTATAATATATTAATGAAATAAAATAAATAAAATATATAAAATAAAATAAAATGTTATCTAACTTTGAGGGAGAAAACATAGTTATTGCCACTACATTATGAGGAACTTTGACTTTAGTTTTGGTAATCACATAATCTGGGACTTTCTCCCTTTAAAATTTCTAGGATAATTTTCATTGATGTTTACGAAATTGGTTTTCATTATTTCCCTTCTCACTAGAGTTAGATCCTAAAAAATTAATAGATTATTACAATCCATTTTATTGGTAAGATTAATGGAATTGTTCACTAAAATTTTATTAATTTATAATTCAATTCTCAAAAGTATAATGGTGTTTCTTCCCATATTACCTCATGCTAATAATATCATCATAAAATTCTTCCTATTAACCATATTGTTTTCCCATTATTCCTAATTGGCCTCTTCATCTCCTATTATCCCTTGAATAAAACCATCATATTAAACATGTTTTTCTATATTAATAGCACATTTTACTACATCCTAATATGATTAAAATATTACAGAGGCCAACACCTTTCAAAGGATCAATTTTAACCTATTGAAGAAATGATCAATCAGGTTTTAATATCTGCATATATAGTCTAAATAGTTCCAAACTAACATTGTTATTTTATCCTCAATTTTGATAACATTTTAATACTCCCTTTATCTATTATTTTGGAACTATATTTCTATATGGTCTCTTTTCTCATGAGTATTGTATTTTGTATAGAATAACAATTTGAAATTTCCTCATTCTATGCACTTGATATTATAATCTACTTAAGTGTTTTGAATTAAATAATTCCATTAGTGTGCCTCTCCATTCAGGTGATATAAATCCATGATGACTATTCCGTTTTCACTACTTCCAAAAGTGAGAAATATTTTCTCAATGGATTTGATTTGTTGAATAGCTACTAGTAGATTTGTAATTCCACTGAATTCAAGAGTTTTTTCTCTCAAGAATCAATCTATCATAGTTTCAGAATTTTTTGGATAAATAATTATGTCTATAAAAGTGATATTACATGTCATAACCTTGGTTAACTATACTTCTAGGGTAAAGAATTTATTGTCCTCAACTATAGCTTCATTAACTTATTCTGGGGGAATATCCTTGAATTGACAATGACTATTGATATGATTCTCATTCCTTCCATTAACCACTATATTTATATAATGAAGTACATATAATTATCTCATAAAATTTAATATTAAAATATTTTTTTAGAATACTCCCTACAATTATTTTGGTTCATTCATAGAACATGTTATATTTATGTTTTTTCCCCTAAACCTAATCCCAAACATTTTTATCAGACTCCCTTTGATAAAAAATGTAACACCATGATATCTAGAAACTATAAATGGTAGTTATTTTACATTAATTTTACAATTCACAAGATTTCCTAAAGGATTGAATAGTTTAGTATTCTTATAAAACCATATTTATATGTGAAAAACATTTCAAAACATAATATTGAACATGAACTTATAGCAAGAACCAGAATATTACTTCCATTCAATCATTTTAAATTACACATAGTCTTCTTCAAGGTTTCTTGGGGAAAGGAAAATAAATAATGGTGTGCTTAAATTCTCATTAAGGGGTAACATATACTGGATTTATACAAAAACATAAACATGTAATAAGTGATATGGGAAGAATAAATGAACAACGTGATTCCAAAATAAACTGAAAATGAGGGAATTCTATATCCATGAAAATAAATGAAAATATTGATATAAAAAATCAATGATCTTATATAGATAGAATATCTAATTTTGGACATAAAAAACATGTTTTCAAGTCTTTATGATATGAAACATTCCTATCTTTCGAAGAGGTATACACCCAAACCCATCCTATTTGGTCTCATGAGAACAATCAATTCATCAAGGGGATATATAATTATGGGACCCAATCAACACCAAATTAATCTGAATACTTTCACCTTAATAGTAATCAATAGATTTCATACAATTCCATAAGATATATGTTACTGAATAAAACAAAACATTTTTGTATCTTGTGAAATATCAGAATCAAATACATCCCCATTCAATTGAATAATGTGTATGTCTAGGAGAAATCTTTTAATCTACATATAAGTTATGTGGTATCATAAATGTAACATGAAAGACCCTTATAAAGTTAATATTGTGGTAAGGGTACCCCCAATGTGTGTATCTATTTATAGAAGAAATTAATTAAGTCCAAATGTTTTCATTATTAGGTGGACAATGTAATGGTTGGAAAATAATTTATTAATGATTTTTAAGAGCATGTGAATATTCCAAATAATATCCCCCAAGAGTGTCTCATAAGTTGTGTGGTATTAGGCTAGATATCCAGGTATCAGGGTGATGATTGAGCCAATTCTCAATTATCCCATTTCTAGATGATTACTGATCGTTCCACGATTCATTGTTTTATTCCACCCTTACACCGTTGTTTTAAACTAGTTTTGTAATGAATATTCCAAATATAATAATAAATTTCACTTTTTGTTTGAATCAATTAATTAATGTTAATAAATATTAGAATGGTAAATTTTACTTGTTTTTATTATTTCAATGTAGGTGAAGATGATTTGGAGGGCCCTTGATGAAGTGGAAGAAAAATGGGCCAAAATTGCATGGATCCATGAACATTTGTCCACTGTTTTGAATAGTACGCAAAATCCGTGCATCCAAATCAGCTTATATTTTGTGGTCCAATCCAGAATATAATATTCTACATTTCATATCAAGGACCCCTATCCTTATTCGGCTTTTATTGGGCCCATACGAACTGATCTGTTCAAGCCACCGAATATGCACAAAGTCAAAAGCGACCTTCTGTATTTTATCAATATCTTGAGATTTATTTGTCAAAATGGTGCCAAACGTTCGATGGGGATGGATAAGACGTGGGTATACAACTTTACAGTTTTGTAAAAAGGGAGATTCTACTGTCTATGAGCTTAAAACCTTTCTCCATGTGGTTTATCAAAATCTAGGTTCCCAAAACCACTTCTCATTTTGTCTATAAAAAGACACCTTGGGCACCCCATTTGGAAGTTTGACCAGGAGGCAAGGTGATGCCATTTTGGAGTCTGAAAGGAGTCTTCTCAACATCCCCATAAGTTTTGGAGGCTATGGGAAGTGCTACTTCAACATCTTCTTCTTCTTTTTCTCCCATGGGTTTCTAAACCCCTTGTGATCACCCGGGGAGGAACGTGATGTAAATCCCAAGATTCATGTTTGTAATATTTGAATGATCTTTTGAATTCCAGGTTTTTGTGTTGTTTTTCATCATCCTATATTCTTATTTTACTGAGTTATGTACTGATATGTCATTCTCAACTCATATGATCATGTTTGGGGGTACCCATTCATGTGATGTTTCACACACCGTTCACCACTTTCTTTTCCCCCTTTCAATTGTGGCGTTTGTGTGGTTCATATTGGTCAATTGAACTCACATAAGCACTGTCAAGGCCATGTAAATTCATGTCATGGTATCAAAATGAAATAACATACAAACCTTGACAGCGCATCAAGTCCTTCGTGTGTTCCCTTGGTGAGTTTCAGTTATGAAGTCAAACACAATTTACCCAATCACCGACGATGTCCAGTAAATCATTGTGTGTTTTTGACTAAACCCTAGGATCTATCCTTGTACAAAATCAGTAAAATTATGGTTCTAGGTGTTAAAAACCTGGGATTAAAAGATCATAACCCTATATCATGAAGCGATAAAGGATAAACATCATGAGAATACCCCGGGTTGATCACACTTAATTAATCTTGTTAATTTCTACTTTGTTTTATCGCTTTCATTTTATATTGTCATCTTTAATCATAAAACCCAAGTAATATAAAACCCCATTTACCTTTTTTACCATCATAATCAGAACCAAATTTTTGAATTAATGATCTAAGGCTCCGTCGTGAGACGACCTAGGGTTATTGCTATACTGCAGAAATGCTAGTCAAAATCAAACAACTAATTTGACGCGCTCGACAACGCTATCAAATTTTGGCGCCACTGCCAGGGATCTGAGATAATTTTTTTTTCTTTATTTCCTTTTATTTATTTATTTTACTTCTTAATTAGTACTCTTTTAAATACCCCACCCCCATTTAATTTTTTTTTTGTTTTGGGTTTTGGCTTTATTTTTGGTTGTTTTTGGTGTGTTCTTTCTCTCTCTCTCTCTTATTATTCTCTATCTCCCTCTCTATAATTCTGTATTATAACATTATATTCTCTTTTAACCCTTCTTAAGTGATTTTATCCATATTAAAAAAACAAACTTTACATTTTATTTGCATGACCCGATCTGGTAAAGAAACACTACTTGAATTTAACCCTGAAATTGAAAAGTCACTTCACACTCAAATCCAGGCATCTAGTGAAGGTCAATCATGTAACATTGAGGAACCCCTGTTGGAACCTCAAGTGGTCCTAAATCAACCCAAAATTAAACCCAATCAAACCTAAGAAAACATGGCTACAAATAACCGGACTTTAAAAAATCAACCACCCCTGATGTGGAGTACCAACCTACGTACATCCAGTATCCCGAGGAAGCAGCCAACTTTGAGCTTAGATCAGGTCTCATACACCTTCTTCTTAAATTCCATCATCTTCCCAGTGAGTACCCTCAAAAACACCTTAAGAAATTTCACATAGTGTGCTCCACCATGAAACCCCAAAATTAGTCTGAGGACTTAATTATGTTTAGGGCCTTCCCTTTCTCCCTTGATGGTGTAGCCAAAGATTGGCTATACTATTTTCCTTGCACAATTGGGGGTTGGAATGACCTAGAAAGACTTTGTCTAGAGAAGTTCTTCCCTGCCTCCCGAACTGCATCAATTTGGAAAGAAATCTGTGGAATTAGGCAATCACAAGGAGAGACCCTTCATGAATACTGGGAGAGATTTAAAAGACATTTCTCAAGCTGCCCCCACCACCAGATTAGTGAACAACTACAAATCCAATACTTCTATGAGGGAATTATTCCCATGGATCGTTGAATGATTGATGCTGCAGTTGGCGGTGTCCTAGTTGATAAAACTCCTTCCCCCGCTCATGACTTAATAGCCAACATGGCCCAAAATGCACAACAGTTTGGTACATGAGCAAATGCACCAACCCTAGGATTTCATGAGTCAAGTCATTCAGCCTTAGAAAAAAAAGGTAGATACTAAACTTGATGAGATTCATACCCTTATAAGTCAATTAGCTCAAGCACAAGGTAACTCACACTCTACTTCTATTCCATTGCATTGTGGTATTTGTTATGATGACACTCATTTTTATGACCTGTTCCCACAACTTCAAGATTCATCTGAGTCTTGTGCAGCTGTGTTCTGAGGGAGTCCATTCCAACAAGCACCTCCTTTCAAGCAAGAACAATTCAGGCCAAATCCAAACCCTGGGTGACAAGCACAACCCCAGTACCGACAAGGAGGAAACTCAAACTACCCTAAGCAAAATTGGTATCAACAAGGCAAAGGTATGAAACCTTCTTATCCTTCAACTTCTCAAAACAATAATCCTCCTCCTCCCAAATCTAAACCAAGCCTCGATGATATGGTGAAGAAAATGGAAACCCAGAACCTCTAATTCCAACAAACCACACAATCAGCAATTCAAGGTTTACAAACTCAAGTGGGACAATTGGTGAACACCATCGGTGAACTTAAGATGCAAGGTTATGGACAACTACCATATCAACCCATTTTGAATATGAAGGACAAAGGTAATTTTTGTGAAATTACACTTCGTAGTGGTAAATAAACTTCTCCTTCTATTAATTATACTCAACAGGTATGTCCCCCTCTTGAAAACACTCCTTCCCAACCCTCAAAAATTTCATGTAATGAAAAACAAAATAAAAAAGGGAAATAAAATTATCGTTGATGATTCAAATGAACAATCCATTCCTCTTCCTTTCCCACAAAGACTCTCTAAATCTAAGAAAATTTTTGATAATGATATTGATAATGAGATAATGGATACATTTAAAAAAGTTCAAGTTAATATTCCTTTATTGGATGCAATCAAGCAAATTCCTTGTTATGCCAAATTTCTTAAAGAACATTGCACCCATAGACGAAGGATGAAGGGGAATGAGGGAGTAAAATTGGGTAGGAATGTCTCGGCCTTGATTCAACCATCAATGCCAACCAAATGCAAGGATCCAGGCACATTCACGATACCGTGTACCATAGGTGAGACCTTATTTTATGATGCTATGATAGATTTAGGTGCTTCCATTAATGTAATGCCTCACTATGTGTATACTTCTCTACAGGTTGGAGAGATTCAACCAACAGGCATTGTCGTGCAACTTGACAACCAGAGTACAACACATCCAAAAAGAGTGATTGAGGATGTCCTTGTACGAGTGAAGAATCTCATCTTCCCTACTGATTTCTACATTCTTGAGATGGAAGATACCCGAAACCAAGGTCATGCTCCTCTCATACTTGGGAGGCCATTCCTAAAAACAACAAAGATGATCATCAATGGTCACAATGGTATGCTGTCCATGGAATTCAGAGGAGAAAAGGTCAGTTTTAACATCCTTGAGGCTATGAAACACCCTATTGAAGAGTACTCCACTCTTCCTATATATTCAATAGAAGTGCTCTCAAACGATCCACACACACGCAATTCTCTTCTCGGCCCATACTCTGATTCATTTTCTTCTTCTTCACCCTTGGATGATTTGAGTTTTGATTCATGATTTGAGTGTTGTGTGGGTTCTAAAAAGTGTAAATTTTTTTCTTTAATTGATGAGTGTGTTCATTCTGAGGTACCCATGACCGTTGATGATTCTGTAAATCTCATTTCTATATATTCTCTATTTTTAGAGAATAAACATGAGCAGATAGACAGTTTAATAGACCTCACTCCCTTAAATCCCCTCCCTCAATCCATAAACCACCAGTGTTGGAACTTAAACCACTTACTTCTAATTTAAAATATGCATATCTTGAGAGTATTAACCAACTTCCTGTCATTATTTCCAATAACCTCTCTCCACAACAGGAATCGAAACTGCTCATAATTTTGAGAGAGTATAAAAAGGAAATATTATGGACATTGGATGATATTCCTAGGATTAGACCATCTATTTTTATGCACCATATACTTTTGATGATGAGGCTAAGCCCATAAGACAATTTTAACGCCGGTTTAATCCCACTCTCCTTGAAGTGGTAAAATTTGAAGTCAGTAAATCACATGCTGCGGGGATCATTTATCCTATATCTGATAATAAATTGGTTAGCCTAGTGCAAATTGTGCCTAAAAAAACAGGAATAACAGTCGTATCAAATGAAAGGAATGAATTGGTTCCAACACGTGTGAAAAATAGTTGTCGAGTCTTTATTGACTATTGTCGACTGAATCAAGCCATGCGGAAGGATCACTTTCCATTACCTTTCATTGACCAAATGTTAGAATGATTGGTTGGTAAGTCCCATTATTTTTTCCTTGATGGCTATTCGGGTTATTTCCAAATCCATATAGCCCATGAGGACCAAGAAAAGACAACATTTAGCTATCCATTAGGCGCATTTTCATACAGAAGGATGCCATTCGGTCTATGTAATGCTCCTGGTACTTTTCAGCGATGTATGTTGAGTATTTTTTTAGAGTACCTTGAAATTTGTATGGAAGTCTTTATGGATGATTTCACAGTATATGGATCTTCTTTTGATGATTTTTTTGGAACACTTAGGTTCTATCCTACGCCACTACATTGAAAAATATCTTATTTTAAATTATGAGAAATTCCATTTTATAGTTGAGCGGGAGATAGTTCTTGGGAATTTCATTTCAAATAAGGGTATTCATGTTGATAAATCTAAAATTGAATTAATTTCAACCCTCCCATATCCAAAATGTGTTTGTGAGGTGTGATCATTCTTGGGTCATGCTGGTTTTTACCGCCGATTCATTAAAGAGTTTAGTAAGATTTCACTTCCATTGTCTAGGTTATTACAAAAATATTATGAGTTTGTGTTTGATAAAAATTGTGAGGATGCATTCAATTCGCTAAAAAAGAGTCACAAATCACCTCCCATCATCCAACCACCAAGGTGGGATCTGCCCTTCGAGCTTATGTGTGATTCCTCTAACTTTGTAGTTGGGGAAGTTTTATCACAAAGGGTTGAGAAGGCTTCTCGTGTAATTGTGTATGCCTTGCATACCCTTGACCCTACACAGGTAAAATACACAACCACAGAAAAGAAATCCTTTCTAATGTGTTTTCCTTGGAAAAATTCCATTCATATCTTCTTGGGTCAAAAGTTATTATGTTTTCTGACCATGCTACCCTTCGATTTCTCTTAAAGAAACCCAAAGCTAAACCCTATCTCATACGGTGGATGCTCCTCCTCCAAGATTTTGACCTTGAAATTAGAGATAAGAGTTGGGTGGAGAATGTGGTAGCTGACCACATTAGTAGGATTTCTCCACCATTGGACCATCATGTTAACTCACCCCTACCCATTGGAGAATTCTTCCCTCATGAGAACCTTTGTGATGTTGTGGACCTTACCCCCTGGTATGTAGACATTGTGAATTTTATAGCAATATCTAGGGTCCCCACTGATTTTAGCAATGAAAAATCCCAGAGACTTATGTATGATTCTCATTGGTACATTGGGGATGACTCATACTTGTGGAGAATTTGTAGTGACCAAGTAGTTCGTCGATGTGTCCCTGACCATGAGTTCACCTCTGTTTTGACCTACTGCCACACTTTGGCATGTGGGGGCCACTTTGGATCTCAACATACAGCTCGAAAGGTCCTTGACTCATGACTTTATTGGCCAAAATTGTATAGGGATGCCCATAGATTTTTTAAGAACATGCAGTCGTTGTCAATTCACAGGGAATATATCCAAGAGGAATGAAATGCCCCAACAACCCATGTTATTCTGTGAAATTTTTGATGCATGGGGCATTGACTTCATGGGGCCTTTTCCAAATTCATTTGGCTTTGTGTACATGTTATTGGATGTTGACTATGTATCTAAATTGGTGGAAGACAAGGCCACCAGGACCGATGACTCTTGAGTGGTTGTTGATTTTGTAAGGTCCAAAATTTTCAGTAGGTTTGGTTTACCAAGATTCATCATTAGTGATCAGGGTTCACATTTTTCAATCGCAACATGAAAAATTTGCTTCGTAAGTATGGGGTTGATCATATAGTCTCCACTGCATATCACCCCCAAACTAATGGACAAGCAGAAATATCAAATCAGGAAGTTCAACGAATCTTGGAAAAAATGGTACAAGACAATAGGAAAGATTAGAGTTTGCGCTTGGATGATGCACTTTGGGCTTACCCTACAGCTTTTATAACCCCAATCAGAATGTTACCATACATAATTGTGTTTGGAAAGGCTTGTCACCTCCCAGTGGAGGTAGAAAAGCATGCATATTGGGCTGTTAAACAATGTAATATGAACCTTTCATATGCAGGTGAGCAAAGAAAGTTGTAGATTTAAGAGTTAGAAGAAATTCGATGTGATGCTTATGAAAACTCCCGGATCTATAAAGAGAAGAAAAAGGCTATTAATGATAACATGATTCACCATAGGAAGTTATATATTGGTGAGAAGGTACTAATGTACAATTCCAGGCTTAAGCTCTACCCAGGTAAGCTTTGTTCCCGATGGCTCGGCCCTTATACTGTTACTAATGTTTACCCTTTCGGTGCAATACAGGTTTTGCATTAGCAGAGTGGAAGAAGTCTTACCATCAATGGCCAACGACTTAAACACTTCTATGAGGATTTTCCAAAGAATCTGGTTGAGTAAATCCACCTTCTCAACGCATCATACCAATAAAACACACCAGGTTTTATCCTTCCTTCTCACATTCTCAATTATTTCAATGAGGACACTACACATTATAGGTGTGGGGGTGGATATATTCTTGGGTTAGTTAGGAATTTTCATCGTTTTCTTTCTTCCATTTTTAGCCTTCTTTATGGTATTTTCATTTTTTCCCCTTCAACAGTTTCGAAGATCGATGATTTGGTGACCATAAAAAAGGGAAAGTAAAAATACCATAATGAAGGCTAAAAAGAATATTTGTATGAATTTAACTTCAAGGAGTGGTTTTCTTTTTTTAGTGAATTAGTTTATTGTCAATGATATAAATGGTCGTATCTATGTAAACACTTTGAGATGATTGATGCCCCTTCTGTGAGTAGTTTTTGGGAAAACTGTGTCACTAATATCTGCAAAAATATTTTCACCAAACCACAAAGTGTAATTATTTCTTATTTAATATAATGTAAATATATGTTTGGTTAATATTTTTTAGCTTTAAACGATATTTCCATACATTTGTTCCTTATCCGATCTGTTTCATTACTGTACCAGATTGACCTATGCGTGTGTACCTAATGTCCAACTGTTGTATGCTCTCAAAAAAAAATTGTGTCTTGGGCTGGTAAAAAACCACTCCTCCTCAACCTTTGATCTTGTTATAACTATTGCAATTAGTGTCGTGAGGAGATCAAATACGGGTTTAGAGATGAGTGTGAGATTTTTTCCAAATGCACTTCTAAAAATATAAATAAATGAGGTGAGTGACGAAATGTACAAAATATGAAGATATCTAGGTTGGGCGCTTATGTTTTGACTTCTGGGAATGCTTATGTGAGTGGGTCTTGAAATGTGATTGCAAAGGATGTAGGACAGGTTCGTTGAAAAATCATTTAAAGGTGAATAATGATAAAATAACCTATATTTATTTGATAGAAAGTGGAAATAATAGCATGGAATGGTTTTCACACACACACATGGAGAGTTAGTGTAATGGTTGACTTTTTAATTCCTTACATATGCTTGTGTCATAAATCTCTTTGAATTTTATTGTGATATGATTTATGAGACATCTTTTTCCATTTTCACTGGGAAGAACTCCTTGGTGCAGTTCGTGCATTGATCACATTACTTTGGTGAATTAAAATTTCCTCAATTGCTAAATATTCATGATATTGGAAATATATGTATATTAATCATTTTATTTGGATATGTTACTTTCCCAGGAGTGCAAATGTTTAGGTGTGGGGGTGTGATCGTACCACGATTCACTATTTTATTCCACCCTTACACCGCTATTTTAAACTAGTTTTGTAATGAATATTACAAATATAATAATAAATTTCACTTTATTTTTGAATCAATTAATTAATGGTAATAAATATTAGAATGGGAAATGTTACATGTTTTTATTATTTCAATGTAGGTGGAGATTATTTGGAGGGCCCTTGATGAAGTGGAAGAAAAATGGGCCAAAATTGCATGGATCCATGGACATCTATCCACTGTTTTGAATATTACCCAACATCTGTGCATCCAAATGGGATGATATTTTGTGGGCAGATCCAAAATTTAATATTCTACATTTCATATCATGGATCCAATCCTAATTCGGCTTATATGGGGTCCATCCGAACTGATCTGTCGAAGACACCGAATATGCTCAAATTCAAAAGTGATGTCATGTATTTTATCAATATCTTGAGCTTTATTTGTCAAATTTGTGCCAACATTTAAGTGGTGATAGCTAAGATGTGGGGATACAACTTTCCAGTTTTTTCAAAAGGGATATTCTACTGTATATGAGCCTAAAACCTTTCTCCAAGTGGTTTATCAAAATATGGGTTCCCAAAACCACTTCTCATTTCGGCTATAAAAAGACACCTTGGGAACCCCATTTGGAAGTTCGTCCAGGAGGAAAGGTGCTGCCATTTTGGTGTCCCCAACGAGTCTTATCAACATCCCTAGAAGTTCTGGAGGCTATGGGAAGTGATACTTCAACATCTTCTTCTTCTTCCTCTCCCAAGGGTTTCTAAACCCCTTGTGATCACCTAGGGAGGAACGTGATGTAAATCCCAAGCTTCGTGTTTGTAATATTTGAATGATATTTTGAATTCCAGGTTTTTGTGTTGTTTTTAATCATCCTCTATTCTTATTTTACTAAGTTATGTACTGGTATGTCATGCTCAACTCATATGATCATGTTTGGGGGTACCCATTCATGTGATGTTTCACACACCGTTCACCACTTTCTTTTCCCCCTTTCAATTGTGGTGTTTGTGTGGTTCATATTGGTCAATTGAACTCACATAAGCACTTTCAAGGTCATGTACATTTATTTCATGGTATCACAAAGAAATAACATACAAACCTGGATAGTGCATCAAGCCCTTAGTGTGTTGCCTTGGTGAGTTTCAGTTATGAAGTCAAACACAATTCACCCAATCCTCATCGGTGTCCGGTGAATCATTGTGTGTTTTCGAATGAACGCTAGGAGGTATCCTAGTATAAAATCAGAAAAATTCTGGTTCTAGGTGTTACAAAAAATGGATTAAAAGATCATAACCGTATATCATGAAGCGATGAAGGATAAACATCATGAGAATACCCCGGGTTGATCACACTTAATTAATCTTGTTCATTTCTACTTTGTTTTATCGCTTTAATTTTCTATTGTCATCTTTAATCATCAAACCCAAGTATTATAAAACCCAATTTCCCTTTTTACCTTCATAATCAGAACCACATTTTGGAATTAATGATCTAAGGCTCCATTGAGAGATGACCTAGGGTTGCTGCTATACTGTAGAAATTCTAGTCAAAATCAAACAACTAATTTGACACGCTCGACAACATGATCAATTACCCCTAGGTGCATCTATAATGACCAAGGATTTCCATACATAAATATTATATATTTTTATATGATTACATAATAAATTTATCAAATAAACACCTAAGGACCATGATGGATTAGTATATTTGGAGACTAGATACACAATATTCTTATTTCTTGAAATATCATCAACATATCCTACAATTATCTACCCATTTAGTAATATTCATCAACCTATCATACCTAAAAAAATTCATCATAAAATTGGAAAAGGAAACATAATAATGTTGGATCTCATATAATTAGTTAGGTTAAACATTGTAGATATAAATTGATGATCATATAAAAAAATTATATAATGATTAGATAATGATATCATAAACAAAACATAAAATGTTCATACCAAATCAACCATGGGCCATAATCTTGAGTCATTTAATAAAAACTTATCATTTCAATACATTAATTATAAGGGTGATAAATTACTATAAATCAATAATGAACCATAAGTTCATTTCATATATGTGTAGCACAATCATAAATACAGAAACCATTTCATATTTCATGTTTAACTACTAAGACCAACTAATCCTAATGGTATAGGAATCAAAACATGTTTCATATAATAGATCAATCACATCAACTTGTTTTCCATTATATATTAAGTATATAGACTTGTTTACCATAGAAAAAAAATCACATCAACTTGTTTCCCATAATTATCTCATGAGATATAAAACATTACCCAATGCATTGTAGGGCTATATAATTCTGGTCCCACCCATAAAATAAATAAAACCATACATATGTGTTCCATAAAATCATTAAGAATTCAACATATCATCATATCATAACCCATTAAAATAAATTAGGTTTCATAAAAAATTTCATCAAAACATCATAGCATACCCCATGGAAAATGAATGGGTCACATAAACATCTCATTATCATAATAGTAAACCGTACATAGAAAGAATAATGATGGTACCATTTGATCAAATCCTTAATAAAACATATGAAACACCAAATGTTTTTATCATTCATAAATATAAATTAAATTAAAAATATCAATAAAACATTCTTGAGGAAAATATAATTTCTAGTTAAAGAATAATTGTTTTTTAAAAGAATTTGGAAGATATTGAAAATAAATTTAACTTGTAAATATATAATGTAAGATTTATATAATTGATTAGTCATGATAGGGTAAAATTATAGGCATGAAATATGAGATAAAAGAAAATATTCATTTCACACTTTTGTAAAAAAAAGTGAAATGAAATTTGTTCATAAAATGACAAGAAGATTCCTTTTAAATTATTTTTAACAATTTTCAATATGGAAAAATATTATTATAAAAAATATTTTTATAATATTAAAATCATTTTTGAAAACATTTTTAGAAAACATGGACATGAAAGAGAAAGGGATTTTGACCAAAGAGGAAAATACATTTTGTTTAAAAACATTGATTTTCACTCTTGATTACAGAAAGAGAGAGAAAATAAATAAATAACATATTTTCTCAATATAACGATACTTGAAAAACATATGATTTTCTTGAGATATAAATTATAATATTTCATCATTATAAGTATAATGATAAATAATTATAATAAACAATGATATTGTATCATAAAACCCTTGCAACATTGGAAGCATTTGAATCATAAGCCCCATGAAATAAGGAACCTTATACTGATATTTATATCCCATAATTTTCATGATAAGAATCATTAATTTCATTTATTAATGGTATATACACAACATATAAAAACAAGTTGTGAATATCGCATGTGTCCCACATAAATAAAATTGAGTGGGAAATCCCTTACCTCAGGTATGAGTTCCTTTATATTTGTTTGAAAATATTATTTAATACATATATATTTATTATAAATCTATTATAAAACCATAAAAGTATATAATATCATATATTATTTATTTATAATCATTTAGCACCTGTTTATTAAAAATTCATTATTAAAATCACTACTATGGGTGATAACCACATCATTTTTGACATATATTTTGGTTCTATTGTTTTGGTCCTTGTAAATTGATTATTGTTCAATAATATCAAAATTTAATAATAGTATAAATATAATATAAATTAATTATATACATATTTATTTTCATCCATAAAATTTAGATATATAAAAATAGATTAGACCATTTGTAACGCCCTGATCCCAGTTACCCAAAGTCAGTGCTTTATTACATAACATTGGCATGATACAAGGAATCATGTCCCAAAAGACCGATCTGTTTAGTATTATTGGAAAAAAGATACATACATTAGTTCAACATTATAATTTGAAAAGAAATACAACACTATTTTATTCCATTAGAAACATCCAATCCTCCTAGATTATGCCTACAAGTTACTCATAACTAAATTCTTCATATCCTGGGAAAATGAAACATAATAATGGGGTGAGCTCAAATAATTATAAAGGGTAATCAATACAGTATAAGATAACATAAACATTAGGTTTGGTGAATAATTGAAAACACATGTCTTTACAAATAATAAACATGAATACTTTATGGCAGGAATATGATTTGAGTACATAATTCCATAATAAAACATTATCATGGGTATTCTACTAGCAGAATAACCATATGAACCATCAATATTATTTTCCTAATGAGGGAATGTATAATGCCTGACATTCTGAAACATTTTTTCAAGGCCTCGGCCAAGACATCTAAAAATGATTAAGGCCTCAGCCAAAACCATATATCAAATTGGGAAAGGCCTCAACCAATTCCACATCTAATTGTCTCATGAGACCTACCGATGCACCAAGGAGCTATAGCGGGCTCCACCTATCACATACCAAGTCCAACACATTCCTCATATGAAAAGGTTGAAACATAACATAAACATTCGTATTAAAACTAGCATACGAAATGTCAATACTTTAACCATAAACCACGAACTGTATAAAAAAACACATCCACAGTCAAACATATCAGAAATCATTTAATATAATATAAAAGATTTTTATCATAATAAATCAACTTCAAACAAGTTTAAAATCCATTAAAAGTTGTAGACATATATGACATGAAAACTATTTGAATGAAATACCTATTTTTATTTTGAAACCATTTTAGAGTCACATAATTATAAAAGAAAATATTTATTTTTAAAATATTATTATAATATTGTAAGGTAAGATTTGACGATGTTATAATGGTGGAAAATATCCACACCCTCCGTATAAGTTAAAAAACATTCTTACCTTAATTTTGTCGAAAAGCTCATAAAGTACCTTGTTTGGAAAAATACTGAAAGATTCCTTTAAAAACATATAAGGTAAAATAAGGGTATAAATGACTTTAACCATTTCCTATTAAATAGTAAGAATTTTTTGAAATACAATTTAAATAAACATGGATGTGGGTGATAAAGAGGTCCCAGCAGATACCTTCTTAAAAACAACCTCTGATAATAAAGAGATTGTGGAATTAAACCTTTCCTTGTAATTTTCCTTAGTCGATGGTATTCTGACCTCCTGTATAATATTAAAAACATTTTTATTAAATTATAAAAGAACTATGTATATAAATTTTATATCATATATGATCTTATAATATTTCTTTGTTAATAATATTTCAGTAGTATCATCATTTCGAGTGTTAACTGATTCATTTTCCTTTATATGATTTGTTACATAAGTAATGTTTGTTATGGATAGGACGTATCTAACTCATATTCAGAATGATATTAAGTCTTTAAACATTATTTTTTTTAATCATCAAATGAAAATTAGTCTTGAATGGACGCAATGGGGAATGAATCTCATCGCATTCATGGAGACGGTAATCGTACGTACGCACGAGTGACAATATCATTCTTTTGATATTAAAATAGTATATAATTGGATTTTATTTCATATATCAAGAATCATTATAATGTTATAATTATTATTTACATTAGTTATACTCATTATTATACCCATCCAAATAATGATTTGTTTGAATAATAAATTATACTACGATGTGGAGACGGTAATCCGTACGTACGCATGTATGGCGACTTTTTCATTTATAGGATGGATAGAATAATGAATATGATTGTAAAATTTTTATAATAACATCAAAATATATATAAGATACTGGAGTTATTATTTTAGAATGTAAACAACAAATAAAGAGGAATTGGAAGAAGAAAAGAACTTGATTGAGGCGATGAAATATTTACCTCTTCTTTGGGTTCTTCATTTTGATTTGATAAAAAGGGCTCCTTAAGTGGTATTTATGACTAAAGTAAGGCCTATAGGATGAATTTAGTATAGTTTATAGGATATTTGGATAGGGTTTGGCCGAGACAAATGGCTTTGAAGGTGTGAATTTAAGAGAAGGGGAAGTGCCCTTTTATAAGGGAGGTGAGGGTTGCTTTAGGAAAAGCTTCAAATATTATTTTGTAATAAAATAGTTTTCAATTTATAATGGATCCCAAATGATTTATATCAAGGATAATGTAGTTATTGGTCAAAAACCACTCAAGAAATAGGTTTTAGATAGGTTAGGGTCCCTATATTAACCTTATATTTTAGATTTAACTCTTAGTTAAATAGTTTGACATTTATCATGTCTCTTTGTATTTAATATTATATGGTTAATAAACTTACTATAAACTTCCCAAAGAACCTCAAGTGGTTAATTAATGACATATATAATATTATTTAAGCCATTTGGCCGAACCTTAGATTTTTTATGGAATATAATATCAATTAATAATATAATATTTGTTTTAAAATATCTTTTAGGTCAATTTTGACACTATTTAAAATTTTGTTTTTGTTAAATTTATAAAAGCATTATTACATAAAAAAATAATTTAATCATCCCTAACATGTCATATTAACCAATAAAATCAGTGTAATTTATTAAAAGTCTCAAATAAGATTTATTTGGATATTTATAATATCAATTAATTTAATCTTTCAGTAATAAGGTAATTAGTGCATCATTATTGTGTCATAAATAAATTTAATTATTTAATGTCTAAAAATTATAAATAAAACACAATTATGTTGGAAATATATTTATATTTCTAATTAATATTTATAGTCGAATTTATCTTATGTATAAACCTATATTAAAAATGGTTTAGTTATTAATCTTTGATTTTAACTCTTTTAACTCTTCTTTAAATAAAATAATAATAAATGTCCTAATCTAATACAAGTGGACCAAAGGGGGTCATATTTTATTCCTAAGGTTGTGTTTGTTCGAATTATAGTTATCCAATAGAATTAGGACAAGTGTTAGGGTAATTATGATATCATTTTACCCTTAATTGCCCTATTTACTTTTAACTGTGGTAAATAAAAGTCAAAAGTTACTATTCCCAAAAATTATTTTCATCTTATTGAACCATATTTTACTTACTGATATCAACCGTGTCTCTCAGATTTTTTAAATTCAACTCACAGAAGTAGTAAAATTATGTTTTTTTGCAAATCTGCAAATGCTCCTAGGCGGTGGGTAAAAGACGGTAAAAGGTTCAATAAAATTTTATACATCTAAACATATTATAAAATGATTCCAATGAATTACATTGAACATATATGGGTATTATGTTTCTATTTTTAGATAAAATAAATTAAAATAAAATAACTAATTATCTAAATAAAAAGTCGGTTTTAACCAATAACGCGGTGTTTTTTCACTATTCATCAAAAATTGAAAGTTCTCAGAAAAATAAAAAAAATTCACCCTAAGTGAATTTCAATATTCCAAATCCAAAAATGAAGTCCATTTTGAAAGATAAAATTTAAAAAATTTCTAAAAGTGGGATTTACTATTCCTAATGGCTAGTTTGATTGGTCGCGGTGTGTTAGAATCTCGAAGTTGCGTACAATGCAAGCTATTGCATTATTCAAAGGGAAACGTATCGTGGAAACTTGGGGTGTTACATTCTCCCCTCATTTAAATAATTTCATCCTTGAAATTTCTAGAATATTACTGCATAAAAATATTCAGGTGGTTCTTCATCATAAGTTCATCGGGTTCCCATGTTGCCTCTTCTATCTTATGGTTTCTCCACAGAACTTTTACCAAACAAGTCATCCAGTTTCTCAACACTTGTTCTCTTGTTTCAAGAATCTTGACAGGCACTTCACAATAAGACATATCGGGATCCAATTCTAATTCCTCATAGGTGAGTACATGGGTTGGTTCAGGCATGTATTTTCTCAACAGTGATTTGTGGAACACATCATGAACTTTGGAGAGACTTAGTGGCATTGTCGAACGATAAGCTACAACCCCAATTCGTTCTAGAATTTTGAAAGGTCCGATGTACCTGGGACTCAATTTACGCTTCTTGCCAAAAGGTATAACACTCTTCCATGGAGATACCATCAAGAAAACATTGTCTCTTACTTGAAATTCAAAATCCTTCCTTATGTTATCGGTATAGTGCTTTTTCCTACTTTGGGATGCTTTGATGTGGGTTTGGATAACATTCACCTTTTCTATTTTTTCCTCAACATGTTTTGGACCTACAAGTTTTCATTCACCAACATCATCCCAACAAGTTGGTGTGCAATATCCTTTTCCATATAACGCTTCATATGGTACTATCTGAATACTTGAATAGAAGATATTGTTATAGGAAAGTCCTACCAGACTTAAATATTTATCCCACATACAATGGAAGTCAAGTGAGCAGGATCTCAACATGTCTTATAAGGTTTGAATAGTCTGTTCTAATTGTCCATTAGTTTGAGGGTGGTAGGTAGTGCTCAAACGAAGTTCAGTGTCGCACTACTGGAAAAACAGGTATTTGCGACGGGCTATTTGCGACGGGGTCCCGTCGCAAATAGCCCGTTGCGGAAAACGCCGTCGCAACTAAACTTATTTGCGACGGGACCGTCGCTACAGACTTTTTTTGCGACGGGCATTCTCCCCGTCGCAAATAGTATTCCGTATTTTTTGTGAAAAACTTTTTAAACAGTTATTGCGACGGGCCCGTCGCAAATACCTTTTGCGACGGTACCCGTCGCAAATTGTTTTTGTGACGGGACCGTCGCAATAACCTTTTTTTTTTTAAAAATAAAAAAATTAATAATACTAGTATTTGCGACGGGAACCGGGACCCGTCGCAAATACTATTCATAGTAATTGCGACGGGACCCGTCGCAATTACTCTTTTTTAAAAAAAATAAAAAATTATTAATAATACTAGTATTTGCGACGGGCATAGTATCCCGTCGCAAATACTATAAAAAAAATAAAAAAAATAAATTATTAATAAATTATTTTAATTAATATAATAATAGAATTATAATTTACAAATGAAAATAATAAATTATTTTAATTACTATAATAATAGTAGAATTATAATTCAAAAATAAAAATAATAGAATATTAATAAATAATTTAATTAATATAATAATATTATAATTATAATTCATAAATAAAAAAAATATTAATAAGTTATTTTAATTAATATAAAAATAATAGAATTATTTTACATTCAAATATTAAAATAATTCAAGTATTACAAAAAAATAATTAAATTATAATATTATAAAATTTTAATATATATATAAAATTTTAATATATATATAAAATTTAATATTATAAAATATAAATATTATTATTATTCATATTAATATTGTTATTTAAAAATATAATATTATTAATATTTTATAATGAGACAGAAACTACGAATAGAAAAAAAAAATATTTTGATTTCACAAATTTTATAACAGAAATACAAACTCTAATCTGTAGGAGGGGGGGAGGGGGGGAGGTGGGGGATCTGCAGATGGTGGTGGAGGAAACTCCATCCCTAAAGCATGAGTGAGTCGGCGCATGTACTCCATCTGCTCCTGATGCTGCTACTGCCACCGACTCGTCTGCTCCTCGTATAGCTGCTGCTGGCGTCGACGCTCCTCCTCATGCTGCTGACGTATCTGCTCCATCTCCTGTCGGAGACTCTCTATCTGTGCAGTCTGAGATCGCAACTGCTCCTCATACTGTGTAGAAGAAGATGCACGAGCTCCCCTCGAGCTGGACGCCGACATCGCAGCACTGCCATAATAATCTCCGGGAGTCAGTCGAGAGCCGATACCAACTACCCGGCCCTTCTCGAAGGCATACTGGGTGGCCTGCATCCATGCCGCCTCATCAAACTGACGGGCAGTGGTCTGATCTGATGACTCGGCCTGACTCTCAGGCCGGGCCTGTGCCGCTGCGGCCTCATATGACTCCTATAGTTGCAATTTAAAATTAAAATTGTGAATATATTATATGCAGTTAATTTTTAAACTTGAAAACAAATAATACTGACCACGATGTGATGCTGACGATCACCTCTGAGCTCCCCAGTAGCAGGATCACTATACATCCTCCGATATACGTCGTACTCTGTAATATCGGGATGCTCGACAGCCTATAAGAATAAAAAATAAACTGTTAATATTTATAGTTATATAAAATATTTATAAATAATGTACGTACCAGATGCTGTCTATGAGTACTGAAAGAATGACTCCCAGCTCGATGAGTCACCTCCTGCCTCCCCCGATTCTGCCTCCCCACCGATGATCTCCTCTGAAAGGCACCACTCAACCAGTGCGCACATAATCCATCCCATACATGGGATGAAATGTACTCTGGTCGGTGTGCTCTACATGACTCCTCAAAATCTGACACTCCTGCTTTCTTCATCGCAGCTTTTCTTAAATTGTGCAAAAACTGACGAAGGCGATCACGCATGGCCACCTCCCATGCCTCGTGGATGGCGTCACGCATGGTATCCTCGATCGGATACCATAAACCCTACAAATAAATCAAAA
Source organism: Viscum album (assembly GCA_963277665.1). NCBI lineage: Eukaryota > Viridiplantae > Streptophyta > Magnoliopsida > Santalales > Viscaceae > Viscum > Viscum album. The sequence continues at coordinate 1,525,371,455 of OY728125.1, read as the reverse complement.
TATCCAGTTAGAAATGAAATAATTTTCAAAATAAAAATTATTTATTTACGTACGTACCAACCAATGGCCGAACATGGCCTGCTGCACATCAATGGGAATCTGCTCCCATGTGGTCCACGACTGAGAGAAATAGTTGCGCAAAATAGCGCTGCCCTGTCCGACTGCTATATGCGAAAAACTGAAAAAATAATAAACATTTATTATGTGAATAGATTAATGAAATCTTAGTCAAATTCACAGGTTATTACACAGGTTATCACACCTCCGGGTGCGCGGATCAAACCCAAGACGTGGACGTCGCTCGGGGACGGGGTCAGGAATCATCAATCGTGCAAGACCGCGCCCCCTCCGCGTACTCCCTGGAGCGCCTGCAGGCTGAGGGTCATCTGCCAGCAACTCATCCGCATCGAAAGGCAGGTCAGCCTCCGCCAACTCACGAAATGTGGCGTCGTCCTTCTGAAACAGAAAATGTTAATATTAGCAAATAATTGATAATTACTATTATATATACATATATATACATATTATGATTGTATATAAATACCATGGAATTCTATAAGTGTTCATCTTCATCATCATCTTCATATATGTCAATGTCATCTTCATATTCCTCCTCAACATCATCGATATCCATTCGAGTTGCAGTTGCTTCATCTCTTACCATTTCAAATTCATGCGTGACATCATTAACATCATCGTCATCACCGACTCTTAAATGTGGGGTGTCGTCATCGATACTCATATCTCTTTGTAAAAAAGATTGATTTTGAGTACTCTCTTGAAAAACTTCAATTCTTTGCACATCAGTGAAAGCACATTCACTTTGACTAAACTGATTGTCTCGAATTTTGATTTTTATTACACTCCACCAATCAGTCAAGTCTCTTGATGTTGCACAGTACTTTGCATAATAAACTTGATATGCCTGTTGAGCCAATAAGAATGGTTCATTTACTGCGAGAACACTTTTACATTTAATATCGATGATTCCATGAGTCGGATGAACACGCACGCCTCTCTCTGTATCCAACCACCGACATTTGAACATGGTTATGTAATGTTGTCCAAGATAACAGAGTTCAATGATTTCATCAAGCATGCCATAAAAGTCAACTTCATTTTCTCGATGATGAGATCCTCTCAAGCTAACTCCACTGTTCATTGTTTTTTTCGATTCCCCATATGCATGCGTGTGGAATCGAAATCCATTCACCACATATGCATTATAAGTTTTAACAAGTTTGGAAGGTGGGTTACTCAATACACAGAGCCGTTTGTCAATTTTATCAGCATGTCGAGACACCTGAAGATTTGTGAAATAATTATCAATATAGTAAACTATACATTGAATGAGTTGCTAAATGATAAAGAATTTATGTTACCAGTTTTTGAAACCACTGAGAGAAATTTTTCAGTCGCCGTTCTTCGAGAGCAGCTGCTGTAATTTGTGGAATTTGTTTCTTGATATGATTATCATACAACCTATAAAAACCAAAGTTATTTACTGTAACATAAATGATAGAATAAGTGATATAAACACTTACAGTACAACTGATGTCATCTCTTCACAGTTGAGCAGAACATACGTATGAGCTCTATGATGTTCATCATCTGAAAGCCAGCGTTCAAAAACTCCACCAAAACCAAGCTCTGACTGGTTGAAAACAGATAATTGATTGTCGATTTCATCAATATTCCTCTCATTCCGTCCCATTCGGTTGTGTTTTGAAGGATACTCAGATTCAAAATAATGGGAGCAGAAAAAAGATATTTCCTCTTGCAAATAAGCTTCTGCAATAGATCCTTCAACAGATGCTTTGTTGCGTACTTTTCTTTTCAATTTTTGCATGCATCTTTCAAATGGGTACATCCATCGAAACTGTACCGGACCTCCACATTTGGATTCATATGGCAAATTTAACATCAAATGTTCCATTGAGTCGAAGAAAGACGGCGGAAATATTTTTTCCAGTTTACATATAATTACAACAACATCTTTTTCAAGTTTTCCTAGAGCATCATAATCTGCCGTAGCCGCACAAATTTCCCGAAAAAAATGAGACATGTCTGTTATGGAATCCCAAATCACAGAATTCAACAGACCTCTTAATCCAATGGGTAGAAGTCTCTCCATTATAACATGACAATCATGACTTTTCAATCCAGTAATATGACCATTCTTTACACATCTACCCAAATTGGAAGCACAGCCATCTGGAAGTCTCAAATCTGCAATCCACTGACAAAATAATAAACGGTTTTCTTTAGACAGTGTATAAGATGCTTTTGGTTTCAGTAACCTTTCTGTTCTGACATTCTCAAATAGTTCCAATTCTGGACGCCTGCAAATTTGGGCAAGATCTAAACGTGCATTTACATTGTCTTTGCTCTTTCCTGGCGTATCCAAAACTGTATGAAACAAATTATCAAAACAGTTCTTCTCAATATGCATGACATCTAACATGTGTCGGACCAACAAATCAGACCAATATGGAAAATCCCAAAATATGCTACGTTTAATCCAATTGTGTTCTTTCCCAAAACCAGAAATTTTCTGTTGGTTTATTGTGGGACCAAAAGTGATGGGAGGTAATGAAAATACAACCGATTTTAACTCCGAACCTGATAGCATTTTTGGAGGTCCATCCCTTTCAGCTGTTCCTTTTCTGAAATGAGATCTGTTTCTGCGAAAAGGATGATCAGCTGGAAGAAATCTGCGATGACAGTCAAAATAACAAGGTTTCTTTCCATGAATGAGCATAAATGATTTGTTCTCTCCCATACAGTAAGGACATGATTTCTGACCATGTGTACTCCAGCCAGATAACATCCCATAAGCCGGGAAGTCACTTATTGTCCACATCAATGCTGCTCTCAGTATGAAATTCTGTTTCGTTGCAACATCATATGTACTGACACCAGTACTCCACAATAAATTTAATTCATCAATCAATGGCTTCAAATAAACATCAATATTTTTCTTCGGATGTCCTGGAATTAGTAAAGTCAAAAAGATATATGGCTCCTTCATCAACATCAATGGAGGTAAATTATACGGAGTTAAAAAAACAGGCCAACATGAATATTGACTACCATAAGATCCAAACGGACAGAAACCATCAGTGGAAAGGCCCAGTCGAACATTTCTAGCTTCTAAAGCAAATGATGGATGCACTCTATCAAAATGTTTCCATGAATCACCATCGGCTGGATGATTCAAGCTTTTATCGGTTGAAATATTCTCTTTATGCCATGACATCATTGTCGCTGTATTCTTAGACATGAATAAACGCTGAAGTCTGGATGTAAGCGGAAAATATCTCAACTGTTTTACAGGAATCAAACCAGACTTCCCGTGTTGTCCTTCTTTATATCTCTGTTGCCCACATGTGGGACAACTATCCAACGACTCATTTTCCCCTGAATATAAAATGCAGTCATTTGAACATGCATGAATCTTCTGACAAGTAAGTCCCAAATTTCGAACCAACCTCTTACTTTCATAGTAATTTGCAGGTAAAACATTTCCTTCGGGTAACAGTGTTTTCAGCAAAGAAAATATCTGGTCAAAACATGTGTTTGACATTCCGTTATCTGATTTGATAGCCATAAATTTTGCAACTGCTTCTAATTTGCTCATCTTGCAGCCAGGATATAATGCATCCTCAGCAGACTTCAACAACTCATAAAATTCAGACGGTCCCAACTCATGATTTGAAGCTATATCAGCCGGAGTTTCTGTATGTTGAACAGATGAACCTGCAACATCATGTACTAAATCTTGAAACTGGGATGGATCCGGAATCAAGTTGGTATCATCTGCTCTGGAACTGCGTTCACCGTGTTGATACCAAAAAACATAATCTGCTTGAAAACCAAAACGCAAGAGATGTTCCCCCACTTTGTCAAACGTGTCAAACGTTCTCAATGCACATTTTCTACAAGGGCATTTTATCTTTCCTTCTGAAACAAATTCTGAATTTGATGCCGCAAATGATAAAAAAATCTCCACACCCTCTATATATACTGGATTTAAACCAGAACCATTTGGATTTCTACGTTGATTTATCCATATGCGGTCATCTAATAATGACTGTTGACGACCTCGTTGCTCCATATTTTTCTATAAAATATAAAAGCATTACTGGTTTTGAATAATTTGTTAGAAAAAACACTCAAGCAAGGATTACTAATTATTACAATTTATTACTAATTATTACAATTTATTGCTAATTATTACTATTTATTACTAATTTAGCAATACTTAGCAATACTTAGCAATACTTAGCAAAAGGAAAACTGCTTGAATAATGAAAGGAAATTTGATAATCATCGTTGTGGAGATGGTTATAAATTTTCCCTTCATTATCCAAGCAGATTTCGTTTACTAAGTGTTCTTGAGTATTCCTGAGTATTCCTGAGTATTCCTGATTATTTGTGAGTATTCGTGAGTATTCGTGATTATTCGTGAGTATTCGTGATTATTCGTGAGTATTCGTGAGTATTCGTGAGTATTCGTGAGTATTCCTGAGTATTCCTGATTATTCCTAATTATTCCTGATTATTCCTAATTATTCCTAATTATTTGCAATTATTGGTAATTATTGGCAATTATTGGTCATTATTGGCAATTATTACTAATTATTCCTAATTAATCCTAATTATTCCTAATTAATCCTAATTAATCCTAATTAATCCTACTTATTCCTAATTATTCCTAATTATTACTAATTATTCCTAATTATTGCTAATTATTACTAATTATTGCTAATTATTTCTAATTATTGCTAATTATTTCTAATTATTGCTAATTATTTCTAATTATTGCTAATTATTTATAATTATTGCTAATTATTGGTAATTATTTCTAATTATTCGTAATTATTGCTAATTATTGGTAATTATTGCTAATTATTGGTAATTATTGCTAATTATTGGTAATTATTGCTAATTATTGGTAATTAATCCTAATTATTGGTAATTAATACTAATTATTGGTAATTATTACTAATTATTGGTAATTATTACTAATTATTGGTAATTATTACTAATTATTCGTAATTAATACTAATTATTCCTAATTAATACTAATTATTCCAAATTATTGTTAATTATTCCTAATTATTGCTAATTATTGTTAATTATTCCTAATTATTACTAATTATTGTTAATTATTCCTAATTATTACTAATTATTGGTAATTAATACTAATTATTGGTAATTAATACTAATTATTGGTAATTATTACTAATTATTCCTAATTAATACTAATTATTGGTAATTAATACTAATTATTCCTAATTAATACTAATTATTGGTAATTATTACTAATTATTCCTAATTAATACTAATTATTCCTAATTATTACTAATTATTGTTAATTATTCCTAATTATTACTAATTATTGTTAATTATTCCTAATTATTACTAATTATTGTTAATTATTCCTAATTATTACTAATTATTGTTAATTATTCCTAATTAATACTAATTATTGGTAATTAATACTAATTATTGGTAATTAATACTAATTATTCCTAATTAATACTAATTATTGGTAATTATTACTAATTATTCCTAATTAATACTAATTATTCCTTATTATTCCTAATTATTACTAATTATTGTTAATTATTCCTAATTATTACTAATTATTGTTAATTATTCCTAATTAATACTAATTATTGGTAATTAATACTAATTATTGGTAATTAATACTAATTATTGGTAATTAATACTAATTATTGGTAATTAATACTAATTATTGGTAATTAATACTAATTATTCCTAATTAATACTAATTATTGGTAATTATTACTAATTATTCCTAATTAATACTAATTATTCCTAATTATTCCTAATTATTCCTAATTATTGTTAATTATTACTAATTATTACTAATTATTGTTAATTATTCCTAATTAATACTAATTATTGGTAATTAATACTAATTATTGGTAATTAATACTAATTATTGGTAATTAATACTAATTATTGGTAATTAATACTAATTATTGGTAATTAATACTAATTATTGGTAATTAATACTAATTATTCCTAATTAATACTAATTATTGGTAATTATTACTAATTATTCCTAATTAATACTAATTATTCCTAATTATTACTAATTATTGTTAATTATTCCTAATTATTACTAATTATTGTTAATTATTCCTAATTAATACTAATTATTGGTAATTAATACTAATTATTGGTAATTAATACTAATTATTGGTAATTAATACTAATTATTGGTAATTAAGACTAATTATTGGTAATTAATACTAATTATTTGTAATTAATACTAATTATTCCTAATTAATACTAATTATTCCTAATTAATACTAATTATTCCTAATTAATACTAATTATTCCTAATTAATACTAATTATTGGTAATTATTACTAATTATCCCTAATTATTCCTAATTATTACTAATTATTGTTAATTATTCCTAATTATTGTTAATTATTCCTAATTATTACTAATTATTGTTAATTATTCCTAATTATTACGAATTATTGGTAATTAATACTAATTATTGGTAATTAATACTAATTATTGGTAATTAATACTAATTATTGGTAATTAATACTAATTATAGGTAATTAATACTCATTATTGTTAATTATTGGTAATTATTACTAATTATTCTTAATTATTGATAATTATTAGTAATTAAATGAATAATTATCAATAATTAGAAATAATTACCAATAATTACAAATAATAACATTATTAATATATTTTATTATTAATATTAAAATAATATAATTTTCTAATTTATATACAGTTCTTTTTTCATCTGTGCGTTTTCTATCTCCACATACAAATAATACATGTGAAGACAGCAAACACACAGATGAAAAAAGAACTGTATATATATAAAAAATTATATTATTTAAATATTAATAATAAAATAAACTAATAATGTAATAATGTTCTTATTCTTAATTATTGGTATTTATTACTAGTTATTAATATTTATTCTTAATTACTAAAAATTATTACTAATTATTCCTAATTACCATATAAACAATACTTATAATTTAAATTTATTAAGAAATAAAACAATGTAAATATAATTAAATTACAACTAATTAATAATAATAGAAACTAATAAGAAATTAAAAATAAATAAAAAATTAAAATGAAGATAAATACCTTGAAAATTGATCTGTTCTGATCGTTCTTCAAAACTTTAATATCAGCTCCGGAGAAAAAACTTAAACTGGAGAAAAACTCAACTCTAGAAATATAATTCTGAAAGAGAGAGAAGATAAGGAATGAGAATGAAATGAAAAAAAACGGATGGGGGTATTTATAGGTTAGATTAGTTGCGACGGGCCCATTTGCGACGGGATTCCCGTCGCAAATAGTATTATTTACGACGAGACCCGTCGCAAATACCTTAGCCAACATTTATTACGGTCAACCGGTAAATAGTTATTTGCGACGGGTCCCGTCGCAAATAATCCCTGCCGACATAGTATTTGCGACGGGGGAATATTCCCGTCGCAAATACCTTTTACCGCCGCCGGTTATTTGCGACGGGAATATTTCCCCGTCGCAAATAAGTTTCCCGCGATTTGGCGCGCATCGCGGGAAAACTATTTGCGACGGGGAAAGCAATCCCGTCGCAAAAGCCTCCTTATTTGCGACGGGGAAATACCCCCGTCGCAAATAAGTTTTTAACATGACTATTTGCGACGGGAATAAATCCCGTCGCAAATAACCCGTCGCAATTGCTCATTTTTCCCGTAGTGGGGATTTCTAAATACATTTCTAGAATCTTGATGTAGAAGGGGGATCACAATCAGAAACAATCGATAACGGTACTCCCTAATGTCTTACAACTTCATTAACATACAGTCTTGCTAAACGTTCAAGTGGTAAATCTTCTCTTATAGAAAGAAAATGTGATGACTTGGTAAGATGATCAACAATGAACCATATTGCATTATTCCTTCTAGGGGTCTTTGGTAGCCCCAAGACAATTTCCATCGTAATATCATCCCATTTCCACTCAGGTATGAGAATAGGTTTCATGACTCCTCTAGGTTGTTGCCTTCCAGCTTTCACTTGCTGACAAACCACACATCTTGACACAAAATTAGAAATCTCCCTCTTCAGGTTGTCCCAACAAAAATGTTCCTTCAAATCTCTATACATCTTGGATCTACCAGGGTGTATAGAGAAATTGGATCTATAGGAATCTTCTAACAATTCCCTTTTTAGATCCTTTATATCGATAAAACAGAGTCTCTTCCCAAATTTTAAAATCACATCTTCATTTATGAAGTCACTCAATCTCCCATCATTCACAGCTTCAATCTTCTTTTTAAACTCTTCATCATCAGCCTGATAACTTTTTATCTTTTCTAGTAAATATGGATTAGAAACCACTTGAAAAAGTATTGATGTTTCACCTTCCATGATTATTCCCATATCCATTTTCACTGGATCCATGAAAATAGGATCCCTTTCAACTCTCATTTTTTCAAAACTCCATGATCTTTTCTACTCAAAGCATCTTCAACCTTATTTTCCTTCCCCGGGTGGTAGTGTATTGTGCAATCATAATCTTTGAGTAGTTCAATCCACTGTCTTTGCCTCATGTTGTTTTCATTCTGTGAGAAAATATACTTCAAACTCTTGTGATCAGAATAAATCTCAAATTTTTCACCATAGAGATAATGTCTCCATATCTTCATAGCAAATATTATAGCTAATAAATCAAGATCATGAGTGGGATAGTTTTTCTCATGAATTTTTAGCTATCGTGATACATAAGCAATAACTTTATCATTATGCAAAAGGACACAACCAAGTGCTTTCTTTTATGCGTTACTATAAATAAAAAACCCATCATTCCCTGATGCTAGAGTCAAGATAAGAGCATTGACTAATTTTCTCTTCAGTTCTTTAAAACATTATTCACAGTCATTTTTTCCAAAAAAAATTAACCACTTTAACTGTGATCTTGGTTAATGCGTTAGCCAATCAATAAAAATTCTAGAAAAAACACCGATAATAACCTTCTAAACCAATAATACTGGGTACCTTAGTTATAATCGTCATTTCTGTCCATTCTTGGATTGCTCTTGTCTTAGAAGGATCAATAGAGATTCCATCCTTAGAGATAATATATCCATGAAAATAAATCTCTTGAAGCCATAATTCACACTTGCTAAATGTCCCATAAAATTCATTTCTTCTGAGGGTTTTCAGAATGGTGTGAAAGTGATTTTCATGATCTTCATAGCTTTTGGAGTATACCAGGATGTCATCAATAAATACCGCTACAAATTCATCAAGATATTCTTTGAAAACATTGTTCATTAGATCCATAAAAATAGAGGGTGCATTAGTCAGCCCAAAAGGCATTACTGTAAACTTGAAATTCTCGTACTTGGTTTGAAATGCTATTTTTGAAATGTCTTCCTTCTTCACACACAACTGATGATATCCAGATCGAAGGTCAATCTTTGAAAAATATTGAGTTCCATGAATTTGGTCAAATAAATCATCAATGTGAGGTAGGTGATACTTGTTCTTTATTGTTATAGCATTGATCTCCCGGTAGTCAATGCACATCCTCATAGATCCATATTCCTTTTTAACAAAAATGAAAGGGGCTCCCCATGGAGAAAAACTAGGGATAATAAATACCTTGTTACTTAATTACTCTAATTGTTTCTTTAGTTCCACTAATTCTACAGTGTCCATTCTATAAGGTTTCTTCGATATAGGCCCTGAACCAGGAATTAAATCAATGGAAAACTCAATTTCTCATTCTGGAGGATGTCCAGGTAAATCCTATGGAAACACATCAACATATTCTTGAACAATAGGTACATCCTCTATTAGAACATTCATTTCCTCACCCATAATTATTTCATTCTCATCCTCCTCAAAAATTAAATTTAGTAGAGCTACTAGGGGTGGATCTAGATAAGAATTAGATGGTGATTTTTCTTCTCTAAAGATAAGGAATTTCTTATCATCATTGAGAATTGTAACCTCCTTCTTCTTACAGTAAATTTTCTCTTAATGGTCTAAAAGCCAATCTATACTGAGGATTATATCAATTTCAATCATGGGTATGATGATTAGATCAGTAGATAAACATCGTTTATATACCTTAATGGGGACTGATTCACAAAACTTTGTTGTAGTGATACTTACCTTAAAAGTTTTGACTCACAACTCCCCTGTTAACCCAAATTGGAAATATCTAATTTTCTTAGAAAACTGGGAAGATATGAAACAATTCGATGATCCATAATCCAATAAAGCATTGGATAAACTTGATAAAACTATTAAATTACCTACCCCCGCGTCTTTCAGAGCTTCAACCTCAGTAGTAGTGATCACATAAACTTGGCCTTGATCCCGTGGACTTTTTTGAGGTATGTTTCCCTGAAACATAGGACATTAATTTTTATAATGTCCCATCTCCCTTAAAATGTATCCTTGAACATTGGTAGCTTCTTTCTTCCCCTTACAATCACTAGAAATATGGCCTTTCTATCCACATTTGTAGCATAATATTTTTCTTTTTAGATAGGCACCAGTGTGCTTCCTCCCAAAATTATCCCAGGGTTGAAATTCAACTCTTCCCTTATTCCTTATTTCCTTATTTAATTTCTTATAGTGTTCAACAGATATCTTCTTCTCTTGCTTTGCTTTAAAGTCGTAAGACTTTGAGAATTCATTTTCTATCTTGATAGCACATGAGGAAATATCTTCATACGATGGGAAGGATTGCGAGACTAATTATTGATGAAGAAAAGTTTTTAACCCATCAAAGAAATTATCAATATTAATTCTTGGGTTACTTATATAATCTGTATCATGACATACTAACCTTATAAAGTTAGCATCATACTTTGTGACATTCTCATCCTCCTTTTGTCTCAAACTCAGAAATTGTATTTCCATATCTTCTCGATGGTCACGAGGAAAGTATTATTTCTAAGAAAATATCTTTAAACTCACTCCATTCCATACTGGATACTTCTTCATCCTCATTTGTGTTTTGAATTAATGACCACCATTGATCGGCATCTTTGGTGAGGCGATAAACTGCCCTGACAACTTTTTCCCTTTCACTACTCCCCAAAGCCAAAAATATTTTCACTAAAGAACTTATCAATTGTTTAGATACTAATGGATTTGTATACACATTGAATGTTGGTGGTTGTTTCCTCATGAAGTGATCTAACATTGATCCTCCATGCTGTGGATCAGGGTGCTCCATATGGTTAAGTTTATTATTCATAACCTGAGTGAGTTATCCCAGTATGGTGATAAGCTGATCAACACCAGTTGCATCACCAGCTCTGCTATAATTATCTTGAGCAGGAGGTAAATCCTTATATGGATTACATGCGTTGATATAGTTTCTATTCCTTTCACTAGGTTCCATTTCTATAAAATGGCATACACTAGATTAGTTTACGAATCGCAATACATAATTCCAAACTTATAAAACACTTAACATAAATTGAACAGTTTATGGATATAATCCATAATCTTAAAAAAAAATCTTTGAGGAGGTATATACTCATAAATCCTTAATAATTGTTTTTAAAGAAAATAAAAATTATCCTAAGCATATCCCTTGGGAGTGTCGTAACCAAGAGTGCATCAAGGCCCATTGTCTTACACCAGTTCCCTTTCGAGTCTAGTTCAAAGCTGTGTTTTCGAGTTTTATCCTTAGGTACATCTGTACCAGAGCCACCTCTACATATTCATATCTAGATAGGGATGTATTGCTTGGAAAACTCACAAAATCTCTATAGTACCAAAATTCTAGGAAGTTCTTCTATACTAATCCTCAAAGTCTATCTTAGGGTAGTGTTCTCTAATCCGAGTTTTTCTAAATCTAGTTTCCAAGGATTTTACTAGACTTCCTTTGATACCAACTATAACGCCCTGACCCTATTTACCTAGAGTTGGTGATTTATTACATAAAAATGGAATTATACAAGGAATCATGCCTCGAAAGACCAATCCGTTTAATATTATTGGAAACAAGATACATACATTAGTTCAACATTATAATTTGAAAAGAAATACAACTCTAATTTATTCCATTAGAAACATCCAAGACTCCTAGATTATTCTTGCAAGTCACTCATAACTAACTTATTAATATCTTGGAAAAATGAAATATAATAAAGGGGTGAGCTAAAATGCTTAGTAAGGGTAAGAAATACAGTGGAAGATAACATAAACATTAGGCATGCTGAAAAATAAAAAACATATCCCTTTACAAATAATAAAAATAAATACTTTATGGCAGGAATATGAGTTGAGTAATTAATTCCATAATAAAACATAGTCATGGGTATTCTACTAGTCAAATAACCACATGAACCATCAATATTATTTCATAATGATGGAATGTATAATGATAGACATTCTGAAACATTTTTTCAAGGCCTCAGCCAAGACATCTAAAAATGATTAAGGCCTCGACCAAAACCATATATCGAATTGGGAAAGGCCTCAGCCAATTCCACGTCTAATTGTATCATGAGACCTACCGACGCACTGATGAGCTATATCGGGCTCCACCCATCACATACTAAGTCCAATACATTCCTTATATGAAAAGGTTGAAACATAAAATAAACATTTGTATTAAAACCAGTATAAAAAATGTCAATACTTTAACCATAATCTATGAATGGTATAAAAATGACACATCCAAAGTCAAAAATATCACAAAAACTTCAATACCATATGGAAGATTTGTATCATAATAAATCAACTTCAAATAAGTTTAAAATCCGTCAAAGGATGTTGACATAGATGAAATGAAAACTATTTGAAAGAAATACCTCTTTCTATTTTGAAACCATTTTAGAGTCACATAATTATAAAAGAAAACATTTATTTTGAAAATATTCTCATAATCTTGTAAGGGATGCTTCAATGATGTAATAACAGCGGAAAATAGCCACACCCAATGTATAAGTTAAAAAAACATTCTTACCTTAATTTTGACGAAAAGGTCATAAAGTACCTTGTTTAGAAAACGATAGAAATATTTCATTCAAAAAAATATAAGGTAAAATAAGGGTATAAATGAATTTAACCCATTAACTATTAAATAGTAAAAATGTTTTGAAATAAATTTTAAAGAAACACGGATGTGGATGATAAAGAGGTCCCAGTAGATACTTTCATAAAAATAACCTCAGATAATAAAGAGATTGTGGAATTAACCCTTACCTTGTAATTTTCCTTAGTAGATGGTATGTTAACCTCATGTATAATAGTTAAAACATTGTTATTAAATTATAAAATAACTATATACATAAATATAATATCATATATGATCTTATAATGTTGCTTTGTTAATAATATTTCAGTAGTATCATCGTTTCAGGTGTTAACTAATTAGTTTTCCTTTATATGATTTGTTACATAAGTAATATTTTTTATGGATAAGATGTTTCTTATTCATATTCAAAATTATATTAAGTCTTTAAAAATTATTTTTTGAATCATCAAATGAAAATTAGTCTTGAATGGATGCGATGAGGAATGAATCTCATCACGTTTGTGGAGACGGTAATTCGTACGTATGCACGAGTGACAATATCATTGTTTTGATATTAAAATCATATATAATTGGATATTATATCATATAAACAGAATCATTATCATGTTATATTTTTTATTTACATCAGTTAAACTCATTATTATACCCATCCAAATAATGAAGTGTTTGAATAACAAACTACACCACGACGTGGAGACGGTAATCTGTACGTACGCACGAATGGTGACTTTGTCATTTATAGGATGTATAGAATAATGAATATGGTTGTACCATTTCTATAATAACATCACAGTATATAAAAGATATTTGAGTAATTATTTTATAATGGAAGCAACCAAGAAAGAGGATGTGGAAGAAGAAAAGAACTTGAATAAGGTGATGAAATATTTACCCTTTCATCAGGTTATTTCTTTTGATTTGATAAAAAGGGCTCCTTAGGTTGGATTTATGACTAAAGGAAGGCCTCTATGATGAAGGGAGGACAGTTTAGAGGATATTTGGGCAGGTTTTGGCCGAGCTAAATGGCTTTTAAGGTGTGAATTTTAGAGAAGGGGAAGTGTCCTTTTATAAGAGAGGTGAGGGTCACTTTAGAAAAATATTGAAATATTATTTTATAATAAAATAATTTTCTGTTTCTAATGGATAAAAAATGATTTATTCAAAGTCTAAGGCAGGTATGAGTCTAAAACCACTCAAAAAATAGGTTTTAGACAGGTTTGGGTCACTATATTATCCTTATCTTTTAGATTTAAATCTTAGTTAAATAGTTTGACATTTACCGTGTCTCTTGGTATTTTTATATTATATAGTTAATAAACATACTATAAGTATTCAAGAGAACATAAAGTGGTTCATTAATGACATATATAATATTATTAATCACTTTGGATGAACATTATATTTTTTAAGAATAAAATTTCAATTAATAGTATAATATTTGTTTAAAAAACTCTTTTATGTTAATTTTGAGACCATTTGGTATTTTGTTATTTTTGAATTCATAACAGCATTATTACTTCAAAAAAAATTCATTTAATCAACAATAAAATGTCATATTAACCTATAAAATTATTTTAATTCATTAAAATTCTCAAATTAGATTTATTTGGATGTTTATAATATCAATGAATTTAATCATTCATTAATAACGTAATTACTGCGTCATCATTGTGTCATAAATAAATTTAATTATTTGATGTATAAAATTTATAAAAAAATACCATTATGTAGGAAATATTTTTATATTTCTAATGAATATTTATAGTCAAATTTATCTTCTCTGTAACTCTATATTAAAAATGGTTTAGTTATTAAACATTGATTTTAACTCTTTTAACTCTTCTTTAAATAAAATAATAATAAATGTCCTAATCTAATAAAAGCGGACCAAAAGGGATCATATTTTATTCCTAAGGTTATTTTTTGTCAAATTATAGTTATACAATAGGATTAGGACATGTGTTAGGGTAATTATTATATCATTTTACCCTTAATTACCCTATTTACTTTTAACTGTGGTAAATAAAAGTCAAAAGTTACTATTCACCATAAATTATTTTCATCTTATTGAACCAAATGTTACTTACTAATATCAACTATGTCTCTTGGATTTTTAAAATTCAACTCACATAAGTGGTAAAATTCTGTTTTATGCGAATTTGCAAATGCTCCTAGATGCTGGGGAGGGGTAGTTCTTTGTAGATAGTCTGGTTAAATTCCCTAAAACCTTCGGGTCATGTAATCTCCTAAGCCTATGGTCCATATAACCTATAAGACTACGGGCCTTATAAGGGTTCCCCCTCATCCCTTGAAATGAGGGGTTATCAAAAATCAATAAAAATGAAGCCTTCGAGCCATTCGGGCTCCTAAGAGGTGGGTAAAAGACAGTAAAAAGTTCGATAAAATTTTATATATCTAAACTTAATATAAAATTATTCCAATGAATTAAGTTAAACATATATTGGTATTATGTATCTATTTCCACATTAAATAAATTAAAATAAAATAACTAATTATTTAAATAAAAAGTCGATTTTAACCAATAACGCAGTGTTTGTTCACTATTCATCAAAAATTGAAATTTTTCATAAAAATTCCAAAAATTTACCATAAGCTAATTTCAAAATTCCGAATCCAAAAATGAAGTCCATTTTGAAAGATAAAATTTATAAAATTCAAAAAGTGGGTATTAATATTCATAACGACTAATTTGATTGGTCATGGTGTGTTAGAATCTCGAAGTTGCGTACAATGCAAGCTATTGCATTATTCAAAGGGAAACGTACCATGGAAACATGGGGTGTTACACCGTTCATAGAGATAATAGGTCGTACGTACTTAGAAATTATGTTTCCACTTTTTTAAAGGATGGAACGAAATTAAGGTATGTAATAATTTACCCTTATATAATAATTTTTATATCTAGTATATCATTTATATTAATTAAATTTATCCATATAACCATTATTTTCAATAAGGGATTAATAAAAATATCACATCATTTCATGGAGGTTGTATTCCACACTTACAGATGGGTGAAATTGTTTTTTTTCAATGGATTTGAAGGTAAAAAGGTAAATATGATATTATAATCTCATAAACATAATTATGTAATAAATAAAATTGAAATATATTAAATCTATAATTATATCCATTCATGAGATTCAGTGATGGAAAATGAATTACATCACCTCATGAGGCAGTAGTCTATCATACACAAGGACGATAGTTTTATTTCCCATTTGATGGAAGAAGGGGTGGCTATAGGTTATGACATTAAAATAATAATAAAAATTTATATAGAATATAATGATGTTATTAAATAATCATACATTAATAATATTTTAAATAAGTGGTAGAATAAATATAACAAAAAATATCAGTTAAGAATGATACATATTCTTCAAATAAACTTTTTAGGTTTTCCAAAAAAATCATTTTTAAAAGGACATACTAGTAAAAAAAATACCAAAAGGAATTGGGAATGGAAGTAAGTAATGAATTTGGGTAGGTATTGGACTAAAAAATGGTTCATGAAGTGTGGAGAGGAGAAAAGAGGGGTCCTTTTATAAGTGGGGGAGAGGATCCACTTGGTAACCATATGGAAATTTCCCAAAAAATACAAAATGGTAAATTCATTCAAATAAAAATAATTAAAAATGAACATATATTAGATTTTTGGATAATATAAGGTCTAAATATGTAAATAAAATAGATTTTATATAAATTTAAATTGAAAACATACTCGTATTTTGTTAGGTCCACTAGGCCAAATACCCTAAGAGGGAGGGTGAATCAAAGTATGACAGATTACAACCTTTTCTCATTCAGATCTTGTTTTGTTGTTAGAAAAAAATCAATTCCCACTTCCTTCCATAGCATCACATGAATAGATATAAAATCAATCACGGGACACAACTATTTTTCCTTGGATCACCCTCACTGGGCTACGTCCAAAGAGCATACAATGGTAATGTGTCAATGTACCAAATTCACTAAGTCTCACTACCAATAATGAGTACAATGATCAAGCTAGATATTTTTTTCCCAGGCTCACTGCCTTTACAATATTTATGTTATTCTCACTATATTCCTAAGGGTCACTCCCTATGCCTCTTTCTCAAGCTCACTAATAGTAGAAAGGTTCAATGTCTTCCTCTTCATGTGCTCACTTTTCATGGAAAGAAATTCACTCATAGTTTATGGACTTGTAAGTCAAACAAAGTTTATGGACATGTAGGTCCCTTTATTTTCATGAATTATTGCATCCTCAATGATAGGTAGATGCTCTGTTGAATTTATTTTTTCACCCGTAGATGAATTCCACCTTCTCATGTACAGTTAGGTACTAGAAATTACTTTTGTAAACTGATTTGAAGCTTTCACAAGCTTCCCTGTGCTAATCGTGAACCATCTGTTCCTCTTGGGTACTGTATAACGGTTTTGGTATGTGGACCACCTATTCCACACACAACTTCCTCTTTTTCTAACCTCCTCTATTCATGGACTACCTTCGACTTCGCGATCACATACTACCACCGCATACTGATTCCGCAAACCTCCGCTGCGAATGACCCTATGTCTGTGAACTGTTCTCTATTCACAAATTGCATTTTCTTCCACGTACCAGAGAACTCCCTCTATGTACCACTTACAGAATTCAAACTCTCATGTACTAGAGATTACTACTCCATGTATCGAGTGTTAAACAAACACATCTTTCCACTTAAACCCTTCAATACAATTTCTTCCATGCGAACCACTTTAGCTTTTGCGGGATTATCCCTCGCAAACTTCTTTCAGACTTCACTGAATTCCTGGAGCCAAAACATGTTCTCTAATGATTGTTAATCTCCAAAGTAAATGGTGGTATTAGTTATTCTTATATAAGAAAATATATCCACAAAATCTGTTAATCCTAGATTTATAAAATCTTCAATCCAGCCTACACCGCTTACAAATACTTCTGCCTCCGCGAACTGCAAGCCTGCTGCGAACCGTTTTCCCAGTCCGGTCCACATACCATTTTCGTTCCTATGAATGACCTAATTCCTTCTACAAATTATCATCCATACCATAGACCACCATCCTTCCTTGTACCGTATGCCCTACGCCGCAAACCCTCACAACGAACCATTTCTGGTTTTGCAAACTGCTTCGGCATACCACTCCTGATGCTCCGTGTATCATTCCCGGAACAAGGAACAGGGTCCATGAATTTTGGTACATGGTTCTCATCCTTTTCCAGTTTTCTTAAAATTTCTTCATACCATTCAATTCTATGATGAAATCCTTCCATTGCAAACAACAATCTCCCGATTTTGAGACCCCAAAATTTGGCCAACACTGGGAAATTGCGCCACCTTAAAAACCTGTCTTCAGAAAACACAAACCATACTCATTTTTGGTTATCTATATTTGTCAAAAAAATACAACCACACCTAAAACATACCTAGATGACACTTAGTGGATTTAATCCCAACATATTTTTGGTTTAAGCCCCCCCAGAAAACTTGTGTTAACCTTAACTACAATAATAAATTTATACTATTTTTTATATTTATTATGACAGATAATTGAATTGAACTTATTATCTAGTATTAATTATTTTTATTCAGAATATGAAATCCATTTTAACCAATTCAATTCATAAAATATGAATAATTTATTTTAAAATCAAACCAATAATTGTGAAGAAAATGTGGTTTTCCAAAGAAATTATTTTCTTAAGTATAAAAAGTGTCTATATCAATGTTTAATATAAAATTGATTCAAATTATATAATTTTGATTAATAATATTATTATTGAAATAATTTCACCTTTTTAAACATTTTCAATCAAAATTTAACTTTTTAAATTTTTTAACAAAAAGAAATTTTTTAAAAAGAATGAGTATTTTTAACTATTCATCGATAAATTAATATTTCCAAAGAATTATTAAAAATTCATTATAAGATAATTTTTACATTTTGGTTTAAAAAAATAAGTTCATATTTTATAATTAATTTAAATAAATCAAAAATTAATTAAAAAATATGTTGGGAAAATGTGATAAAAAAATGGGGTTTTGTGAGAAAAACATTTTTCTAGAAATATATGATCTTATGTTAGCTCTATAACTATAAATCATCATCCTATAAATTTCAATTAATATATATATGTGTGTGTTTTTGTGTTATAAATTTAATTTAAAATTTTCATTATTAGTGGCAATTTTAATTAATTAAAATGGATAATCTTTCTTCATAATAATAACAATTTTCAAAAAATATCATTTGTAATAATAAAAATAAACTTAGATTAAAATCATTAAAATTTATTATTTAAATTAAATTAATAGGATTATTATAAATAAAATGGTACATATTCCCTTTTAATACCATATCTAATATATAATTGGACTTTCAAATTTCTCTATTTAATGAAATGAAAAATATTATCTAAAAAATTAGTAATTTTCACTATCCACTAAAAAATCAGTCAATTCTGAAAAATCCAAAAAAATTAACCCTAACTTAATTTTGATATGATGATTTCAAAAAAATAATTTTATGTAATAAGTTTTTTATATCTTATAGAAATTAATTATAATTTTTTTTCATAAAAATTGAGTTCTTATTTCCAAATCATTTACTAATACATTTATATAGAGTATGATCATAATATATATTTCTTAAATTATTTAATAATATTTATAAATTAAAATTTAATGTTTAGTTATAAAAAGCATTATTAAAAAAATATATTTAAGAATTTTTTTAAGCTGTGTGTTCCATGTCATATATGATATCAAACATAGAGTTCTTCTTTTAAAAAATCAGGGTGTTACATTCTCCACCCCCACTAATAAATTACAGCTTCAAAATTTGACTTGATCTCAGCATTCATGGGTTCAAAATTTGAATATAAATTTGTCAAAAACTCACATCATACGGGTAGTTTAGGGTTCAATCCAAACTGCTTAGATCGTAGGGGTGACCATGTGGAGACATTGGTGTGTCAGGGCAAGAGAACATGGTTCTTGAAAATTTATGGTAAAACATGTGAAAAAACATGTGATTAAACTCTTTAATTTAATATTTCCAACAAGAATGGTTAGTGAACTATTATTCAAATCTTATGAGGCCTCAAGGGAAACTAT
Source organism: Viscum album (assembly GCA_963277665.1). Classification (NCBI taxonomy): domain Eukaryota; kingdom Viridiplantae; phylum Streptophyta; class Magnoliopsida; order Santalales; family Viscaceae; genus Viscum; species Viscum album. The sequence continues at coordinate 1,525,351,232 of OY728125.1, read as the reverse complement.
TTTCAGTTTTTAGGTGTATCTAGTGAAGGTTGAATGGTTTGGAAAATTGTATGGAAAAACCATGAAGCCTACAAAAATTCATTAAAAAGTGTAATTAACATTCCAAAATTTCTTGATTTTAATCCTCCAACCCAATTATTATCATCTCACTCATTCAAATGGACCAGACGTGCATCAAAAGGGTTATTCTCCCTCTATCTTTTCCATTTTTATGGATTTCTACCTTGAATTCAAGTGGGTTTTTTAGTAAGTCCCTCAAAACTCCTTTATCTGTTATATTCCTCCTTCCTTATGGATTTTGGTTCTTCCTATGAACCTTTATATTGAAGTGGTGAGATTTTTGGGCAGGGGTTAGACCAAATCATGGGGATTTGTTCACATAGTGGTGTATGTGGAATTACTTGTCTTGTTGGAATGTTTTCTATCATAAGGGATGACTTAGGGATTTATCATTGTTAAAATAAAGTAGGTTTCTCTTTATTGTCACTTTATATTAAATCAATTTGGATTATTGTGTGATTTAAAGTAATTATTTATTAAATATATGATTATTTTTTTGTTTCATGAGGGAAAACATGATTTATATGTGGTATTAACCCATTTCATGGAATGGGGCTCCATGCTAAGTGATTGTGTGAATTACCAAGTTCATTTTTAAAGAATTTAATTGTTTTGAAAGTATTTTTCTAATTTTATATTGAATTTAAAATGATAATTTTGTATCAATTTAATTTTCAAACCGTGTGTTTTAAGTATTTTAAAATTTTTAAAAGTGATTTAATTGGTTTTTTATTTGGAAGTGGTGTGTTAATCCATGTGAGTGATGTTTTTAACTTATTTATAACCATGATTGATTTCAAATGTGGTCTTAAGGGAAGTGTGATTTCTCAAATGGGTTTCAAGAAATGTTTTAATAAAATTTATTCTAATTAGTTGATTGGGATAGGTTTTAAAATAGTGAAAATTGTCTCAGAATTCTAGGAATGTTTTTTGAAAAAATCATGTTTATATCTTTAGGAAAAATGAGTTTTTATTAATTGTGTGTCAGCCTCTTTCAGCTCATGTGACTATTTTTATTCCTATGGTGGACTATGATCCCATAATATGATGTTTTATATTGATTCATATTTCTATAATGCTTATGTATTTAATATATATAGGGCCATTTATTTTTTTGTATAAGAGGTGAGACGGGAGTTACTTTTAAATGATATATACTTGTTTTCTGTGATTATTAATTGGTCACCACCATTTAATATATCATTGGATACCATTGGTGTGTGTTTAGGTTTCTAAAGAAGTTGAAATTATGTGTTAGGTTATTAATTATCTAAGAGATTTTGTCCATTTTTATTGAGAGATCCCATAGAGGGAATATTATCTATGGGATCTAGGGATCCCATTGAAAGAATGTTTCCCAAGGGTCCGATGAGCTCTTGGAAGGATGAGCATGGGGAAGAATAAGATATATTTAAAAACATTTTCTACTCACTTGTGACTAGTTAACCTAGGGATATTTGAAGACTTTCTAGATCCCATTTGTTAGATCCCATGACACTAGTATCCTATCAAGGATCATTTAGGGGATTTTTGTTACTTTATTAGATACATTACTTCTTGTATTATTACTTGGAACCTATTTATGTTTTTTTTATTTCTACTTATCATGTTACTTAATATATATGTTCTTGTTTGTGTGATTTAAATCTTCTTTTATTATGGTTACTTTCCAAATTATTTAAAAAGGGATTTGTTAATGTTGTATAAAAAGAAGTGTAAAAGTGTGGTTGTGTGTGATTTTAAACTTTTTTGTCAACTAGTTTTAAATATATGTTATATAAATGATAAAACAAATTCTAAAGATCTTTCAGAGTTGTTTAATGAGATAGAGGGAAATGTTTCATTTTTAAACTATAATGCATGAGTTTTAAAAACATTTTTTAGGCCGACATTCCTAGTTTTATTTGGAAATTTGTTTTCAAAAATGATTTGGAAAAAACATTAAATTTAAAACCTATTTTTTAGTTTTAAAATATTTATTTCAAAAGTGGTGTTTATGAGATGTTTAAAAAGTAGGAATTTAAAATGGTGGTTTGGTAAAAAAAATTGGATAAGGAAAATTACTTTCCATGTGATTGTTTTTATTTAGTGAAAATAAGGAAAAATAACCATAACATGATGACGATGAGTTATTTTTTATTAATTTAAGGGATTATAAAAAGTGTATATATCATTTATATTCAAAGTATGAATTTTATGATTTAATATGAAATAGGATTCATATATTCAGTGGTTGGTGACCTGTTAGATTGTATAGCTCATGCTCTTATTTTAAAGTTTCCTGGTTGTAGCTAGACCAAGGTTTATTTGTTTTGTTCTGTTGGTATTTTGTGGGAGACATTTCATTTGGATGGTGTTTGTGGGTCATGTATAGACTCATGAGGGAATATGGGATTTTCTTTAATTTTTTGGGTTTTGTATCAGCCACTTTTTCCTATTATATTATTTGTTATGGATTTATTTGTATTAGTTTTTGTTATTTCTTTATTTATGAATCCATTTTTAAATCTGGTTGGGATATTAAATATTTTTTATCTTATAATTATTTATTTATTTAGTTTTTTTACACTGCTTATTTATATTTATTTATGGGGTGAAATCATTCCCATGGTGTGTTTAATGATGCTTAGGCACTAGTTTCCCACCCATGGGTACTATTAATATCCTTCACACCTTATGGTGGACCGAATCAGGTGTTTATTTTGATAACACTCCTAGTCGATTCATTACATACCTAGTGTAATAGCCTTTATACTTTTATAAACTTCTTATAAAATCCATTAAGTCTTAGCTAATCATGATATGGTTTAGTGTCTTATTAATCATGTGGTATTTTAGAGCTCAACCATGATTGAATTTATACGCTCATATGAAAATTATGACATCTAAACCCTTGATTTAGATAGACAAAGAAAATGAATGTATATACTTAGATGGTATATATAATGTGTTTATCTATTTGGATGTGTGATGTACTAGTATATTAAATTAATGAGATGTGTTGTATTCATCGACCTAATTAGTTTATAAAAAAATAATCAAGTATTTTTTTGGAGTCTATATGGAATTTACATATACCTTGAACCATTGTTACTCAATATACTAGACAATGGTAACATATGAAAATACAATATAAAATGAAATGTGGTAGGTGGACATAGGTATAGAGAAACATGTGTTTGATAGAAATCATGTCATATATCTTTTTAGAATTAGTATCATTGATTCTTTTCTAGAACCACTATTTTCTAACATTTATGAGTATAGTGATTCATATTTGTTTTCAATGATACAAATTCATGTGTGGTTATACTTTATGTTTGAATGAATGGGTATTTATTTTGACTCAGAGAGCTTCTAAAAAGTGTTATAAATTAATATGAAAATTAGTTAAGTATTGGATATTCACAAGGTGTTACATATGATGTAATAAAATGTGAAGTTAATGATTGATTTCCAAAATTATTTTGTAAGATATCAAAAAGTGTTTTTGATACTATTTCTCATGTCATTATATTTTAAGTAGAATAGTGTGATGGAACAAAATACTTTTAGGATTTTGTAAAAGTGATGTATTTAAGGATAATTAATTTAAATCCACTATATATATAAGTAATATTTTATGCTATGATATAACTAGTTGTAGAGTATTGATATCAAAAAAAATTTGATCATAATAACGTATATCATTTTTAGGGTATAAATTATATTGAAAGAAATGATTATAATTATGTATCAATTTTAATATAGGAATCATGATGAATCATATGAAAATATTGCATGGGATTCATGGGTTAATCATAGTATATGATTTAATCCAATCAAAGTACCAAGTATCGATTCGATCGATAGTATTGGAATTATCACAATTTGCAAAACCTCCTGCACATTAAAATGTTAACATTCAAATTCTCCTATCTATTAAAAATATCATTTAAAATCGGATTAGTGTACATTATTTAAAAGTGGTTTATAAATGGAATTAATATATATTTAGGAAACATAAGATTAAGGGAATGATTAAGATTCCTATATTTTAGAGAGTACATATTTCCTGTGTAAAGCAGGCCAAGCTCCTGGGTATGGGTGTGATGCTCCTTATGATCCTCTTGGAAAATATCTTCCCTCTAAGAAGATATCTCTCACTTCTTTATTTGTTACCTCCAAATTCCTTTTTTTTATTTTCAAGAAGAAACCACTTTTTTGGGGAGTGGGAACCATTCAGAAAAACATCAAGCAAACAATACACCAATAAAAAGACCACCCAAAGACAAGGAAACCTGAGAGAAAAAGTAGAACAAGAAAGAGTGAACCTGGAAACCTCCGATCCCTTGCACAATAAAGAAAACAGATGGACACTAGCTCGAGGGAGCCCGTCTATATATCCATGCCAGATCGTGTGTAATAATCTCCTTCTTCATTGAATCAGATAAGTGTGGGGGGAAGGAGAAGAGGCTTGGATCCGAGATTGTAGGGGTCACCTGATCTTGTTTATTAGCCTGCACCAAGACCTCAGAAGAAGCCATTTGGAGGGTAGCTGGGTCTTGTCTTTTGTTCTTTGTCTCCTGCACCTTTGAACCCAATTGCACAAGAACAAGAGAAGAAACAGGGGTAGATTTCCTCTCGAGACACTTTGAAACTGGAGCAACCATAGGCTCCAGCTTCTGATTGGGATCTGTGTCAGCCTGAGATCCCACAACCTCTTCACTGGGAGGAGAAACTTGTTCCTCTTTCAGAGCAGGCATAACTTTTTCTATTACACTTTTTGCAAATGTCTTCATATCGTCGAGAGATTTCTTTTGCATGAGAGATACTTTATTGTAAGATCTGTTAACTGGTTTTTTGGGTAAATTAGATTAGTCTTTCCAAGGATACGACCTCCTCACATGTTTTTTGAAGCCGTCTGAGTCCATGATGGTCTTCTTTCCCTTCCTGGCAGCGAACCGAATATAAACTTCCTCTTGTTCCACTTCCTTACTCCCGGTTGACCATGTACAAGTGTCAGAATCCATCTCAGCTTAAAATCCATCCTTGTTCCCTCCCTGAGAAGTAACACCTTCATGTCCTCCATCCTCTCATTTCCCTCCTTCAAATGGAATTAGGTCACCATCACCCAATACCGCAAACCTGTTCAGGTTACATCCAGTTCCCTTGAGCTGTTTGCTGGATTGGACCCTGTCCATCTTCAAACTGGACAGGCCCTCATGTCCCCTATCCTTTCCATCAGAAAGACTCAATCCAGCTACATGAATAAATTCCATCGACCTTTCAGGTCTGGTCTCGTTTGAATTGTCTCCTAGTCTCGTATCCGAGGGGAGCGATTGAACCACAACTTCCACGTAAGAAGGAGGATTGACATCACATCGTTCATTGCTCTCTGGAACCACCATCCCATTTCCGCTAGCAGCCTCTTTCTGGTGAGTGAAATCCTTATTCAGAGGATTTGATTCAAGCATATCTTCTCCCCTACGACGACATCTTAGAGCTGAATGTCCTTGGAGGAGGCAGGAGGTACAATAGTGAGTCCACGACTCAAACATAATCGGTTATTTTTATCGGTATTCTCCCTCAATCACGATCCAAATGAAGTCCAAAGGAGGTTTCAATATGTCAACATCAACACATATCCGGGGTTCAATGGGATGGCAGACCGCATGGGTTCTGCGATCCGCAATCAGGAAGCGGCCGACATGATTTCCTATCATCTGAAAAATTGAAGGATTTTGGAAATTGAGAGGCAAACCTGGAAGGCGGATCCAAATTGCGGAGGTCTCTGGATCATGATTCATGTTCAGAGAGAAGGACCATCTAAGGAGGATAAAACTTAACCGGTTAATGGAGCGCGAGCCACTGGACCAAAAAAGAGCCAGGTCTTCTTCAGAAGAGAAGCGAATCATCATTTGCCGATAATCAAGAAAACCAACCACCGCTCGTTGATGAAGACCCCACTGAGTGTTGAAAATCATGTCGACGACATCAACATAAGGCCTTCGGCGACCAAAGCGAGCAACCAAGGTGAGCTTGTGCAAGGATGAACCTTCTGAGAATTCTGCGGGGGAAATCGGGAGTGACAGACATCCATTAGAAAAACCAGGAACCTTTGGGGAAAACACAATACCTGGGAAGGCAGGGAGAGACTCCGGGTTGGTGAAAGGCGAAAAATGATGGGAATGGACATCATGACAATTTGTTTTGAGGGCTTGTAAAAACCTATTAATACACCTTATATAGGAGAAACATTATGTTATTCCTATAGATATTATTATTGAAAATTATCATTCATAGCAATTTAAGGTGAATGGTATACTTGTTATTAATTTATAATTTATAGGGGTTAAATTTCATTCACATGGTGACCTTGGGATTTATAGTTTCATCATGTTTCCTACATTTGATGGGTGTTAATATATTCATAGAAATATATCAATACCTTTCTAAATTTTAGTTCTGTATTCAATTCATGTTGAATACTTCTTGAGAACATTGATGTAAACCTTTGATCTTGATCAGATACAATTGAAAGTGGTATTACATGAAACCTTACCACTTCTTTTATTCTGATCTTATAAATTTGATCATTTTAAAATCCTCTCAAATAGAAATGAAGTGTGTTGAATTTTTAATTTGACCCATTATAACCCATAAGGAATTGTTTCCTTTAAATAGATTGGTAATACCTTTGAAAAATCTATAGTGGTGTTCTACCATTTTTATGTGTGTATAGATAATGGTTTGATCATCCCATAAGACGTAAAACATTTATCATTGACTAGTTAATAGACCAATAATTGATATGTATACTCTACAGTCTCCCTCTTTATGTTTTCCCACTATAAGTACTCCTTGATACCTCTAAATATTATTATATTTACTAGGTAAATAAAGGATGAGTAGTTATGTGTGGAAACAAAAATAACCTTATTTAGTTCTTCCATGGATTGGAAACATATTTGGGTTCTAAATATTATAAATCTATCTTTTTCAAGGTTAAATTTTATAATGTTTTTTCACCATCTTATATAGCTCTGTATCATTTATTATACCTATTTTATTTTCATGTAGATGTATGGCTGAGAAATTATTTTGAAAATATAGTATTTTATACTTTTACATGTGATTTTTGTATCCAACCATTATATATCAATTAATATTAAGTCACTTTTAATTCTCATCATAGATAAGTTTTCATGTACTTTTCAACTAAAATCATCATCCTCCTTGTTTACCTTACAAAGATGTTAGCATATTGGGAAATCATAGTTATTAATTAACTCTCACCATCTCCTTTGGTGCATGTTCAAATCCTTTTTTGTAAATATATAATTTAAGATCTTGTGATTATTATATATATATCACAATTATCTCTATAAAAATATCCCCTCTAAATTTTTAATATAAACATTACCACTTCCTACTCTAAATCAAGTATAAGGTAATTTTTCTCATTGTTATTTACTTTATATGAGACATAATTCATCACATTGATATTTTTTCACAAAGAAATAACTCAATATCTTTTTCAATGAATCACTAGATATCAAAAAACATTTTCCAATATAGGGTAGTGTGAGTATAGTTTCATTGACCAAATTCTTCTTAATCTTATTGAATCTATCTTCAAATTATTATGTCTAGAGGAAATTTACTACCTTCCATGCTAAATTAGTTATTGGATTTGACAATCATGATAAATTTCTCGAAAATTATCAATAGTATCTAGAAAATCTAAGAAACTATGGACAGTTGTTAAAGATTTTGGTTTAGTCCACTCTTAAATTACCTCTATCTTGGAAGGATTCACAAATATACCCACATTTTTAACTACATTATTGAGTATCTCCTTGTAACTTCTCTTTATTCATGTTTTGAAAATTAGTTATCCTTATATTTATTTGATTTTATCTTTTGTTTTATTCACATTTATTATTCATTAATCATGGTTTATATTTCATTCTCATTATTATTATATTATTTTTACTTTTTATGTTTAAATATTTCACTTCTTTTAGAAGAAAATAATGATGTTATTTTAGATTTGATTTTATTTATTATTACTCTCTTATTATTCTTTATACACTGTTATTATTATTTTTCCATATTATTTAATTATATTTGATAATTTTTTTTATGTTTAGAAAAAAAGTTATGTGTAGTACAAGGTAAAAATATTTTACTCAAATGTATTGAAGAATTTAAAAATTAGCAAAGTACAATCATCTAAAATTTACTTTTACACATGGATAATTTTTGTATTATGTTTAGAAATTTCAAAAAGCCATGACACTTACAATTTAAATATATTTCTATTATGTGTTAAGAGTTTGTGAATTCAGATAAGTGCTGGTTACATGGAATTCTGAAGTTTTATTTACATTTCATTAGAAGTTAACCATAGGTAGGTATTTCTCTAAGTGTATGAAAATTACATAGAAGGATATTACTCCCACGTACTAAAAACTTACTTTAATATTTTAGAGATAAAAATTTTATGTATTCTGTCTTCCTGTAAGAAATAAATATTTTTGGAAATTTTTTGATTAGAAGTAATATATTTTGAAAAAATGTTTTAAGACTTAAAAAAGATCAATTTTACACTACCTGAACTATTATTATTAGTTATGTCATATCCATGGATAAGATCATTATTATATGTTTTTTTCATTCTAATTCATGAATATTAAAGAATAGTATTTATATATATTATTTTATATTGTTCAATGGTTATGATGTTCTTGAATAATGTTTTTTTGTATAAATTATTTCATAATTCAATAATAAATTTTAGAAAGCGTACTGAGTGTTAAAACTAATTATAATAAGGCTGAGATTTCTACAAGAATCATGGTTAATTTTTTTTAATTTCGTTATGATTGAATAATTCAAAAAAATTAATTTGTACATTTACTACATATTCATATTAAAAAAGGTTGATTCTACTGGTTATGTGTGTGATAAGATAGGATATGCATATGATATTCTAATATAACATACATGACATGGAATTCATGACAACCCTCATTTTGGCGATACAACAATTGAAAAATATTGGTCTTTTGGAATCATTATTCGAAGTCTATTTGAGCTGCTACCACTATTAAATGTCATATTTAATTCAAGGGTGTTGTATTTTTCATTGTTTTTTCATATCTATCATATTTATATTTAATTTTACTCTATGTTATGATTTTCCCTCACAAAATAATGTTTTGGTTTGGTTATACCTCTATAAAAGGTATGTTCTTGTAATTAGGTTGTGACTTCCCTTTAATAGTCGGGTTATGTTATGGTTGTTCTTCCACTAGAAAAAGAAGGTTGTAATTAGATTTTAAATCTACATCATAATTTTGGTTATTTTTTAAGTGTTCTATTCTTATCAAGTATTAGAGGGGTTTCATGTATAGAAATAATATCTTTGTAATTCAAGATACTATAGAATTATCTTATGTCCTTATTTACATTTTTTTATTTTCTTTTAAGTTTAAAATTAATTCAATTCACCCCTTGTTCACTCTTATCCATCTCCATCTGGGTACCTAAAATTAATATCCAATAATAGTATCTTTTGGATATTATTTTTATTTATAACCCTTTTAAATACATAATTATCTAAGTGAATGATATTTTTATAAAATGGATCAATGTTCAAATAATAGTTTTATTATTGAAAAATCAATTTTCTATTATAGGAATGATCATGTTTACTAGAAAACTAGATTGTAATACCACCTCAAGAAAGTAATCATTGTACATGGGTCCATCGTGGAAAATCCTTATAAATTACATGATGTAACATCCTCCTTGGTTTGTATTAACTTAGTGGTCCCAAGACCAGAGGAGTCGTTACTAGACCACAGGTGCACCTCTCCATATTCCAGAGGGTTTCAACTAAAAATAAGGGTCTAGGGTGTTACTACAGGGAGACTGTACCACCATTTCAGAGTGTGAAATAATAGAAAAATAAATAAATACTATCCATAAAAAATAAACAACAGAGTATGTTAATGAAACAAACACAACATGTTATATCAAATAAACATGTGGAAGCATGCAACCATATAGACTCACAGTTAAAGAAGCATACAATAATTGATCACCCACTACAATGACCAAAATACAAATAAGAAAAAAAATAAAATTTATGAGGGATATATTACATCCCAAATCCAAGACACATCAAGTTTATAAAGCCCATACAATCCATCTCACTCGATCATGTTATACCAATCCTCTATATAACCTAAACGTATGAATAATGATTGTTTCTAATACACCTAAGTTCCATGGATACCTAAGCAGGGTGTGATTATAACTCAATATAGAACAACTAATGAAGTACCTCATGTAACTAATAAAATTATTGTATATATTATAAGATTAATTGACTAAATAAATAGTACAAGGTTCTACCATTAATCCCAAGATCAAGCCAAACCTGATATGGATATAATTAAAGTGTCTCTGAGGATTTCACACAATATTTTGTACAAAATTCATACACAATGGGTGATTACTATGATCATTTCCTAGACAATCCAAATAAAATTATCATGGGATGAATATAGGGAACATGTCCAAGGAAATCCAACCTGAATCTCCATGAGCTAAATCCAAGGATAATTTCTAAATAATTCTAACTAGAATACTCATATTATTCCATGGATTGTTTCCAATGTATTCTAAATTGTAATCTATATGAATCCATGGACCATGTAAAATGAATTCAAAACCATGACTGTAGGACACCTAGGAGGGTCACATCCTCTACCTCAATTCTAAGAACTCATCAACGGAAATCTAATCTCATATGAAAACTCATGGTATTCCGTTGCTAGTAATACATACACATAATAGAACATTTGGATCCAAGGATCATGTCAAAGTAATCCAACAATGATATCACATCTGAATCCAGGTAGTCTATCCCTAGAATTACAAACGAATATGAATGGTTGATTTATAGGATAATTTCTTAAACAATACAATCTCATATATAAACTCAAGATATATAGCCACCATGAATCTAGTCATATAGTAGCACATCCATATACAATGATTGTTTCTATGGAATCCAAAACTAATATCACATAATAATAAGAGAAGAGTATCCCCAATATACCAAACCATATATCACCATAAGGATAAACAGTTAGATTCTAGGAGCATGTCTAAGTCATCGCATGCATCTTAGTACTTCGCTACGGGTAGTATGTCCTACCCTAATCATCACATAATATTAATTTTTATGATTTCTCTTTATTCCTAAACCAGTACTGTAAACTTTAGGCCATCCCCTTTGGTGGATGGCATGCCGCTTTCACAACCATAACATGCTCAAACCATAGATCCGGGTTTTAAGGTTTCACCCACAATCATCTCTACCCATTCTTATATACACCCTCTTGCTAGGGATATATATCACTATGGTATCCACTAGGGTCCCCAAGGTTACATGAATCACTATATTCAAAGGCTCATCACCATATCACCAACCTCCTAAGAAAATTTCATAACGGATATGGACGTAATCCCGTGCTCTTCCCAAGTCACCATAGAAAAACTCTTAAACTCCACCTATCCATTGACTTCTACAGGGTCACCCACTAAGAGAATTATGACTTGGTGGGGGGGGGGGGATTTCTCTTCAAATGTTTATCTAAACTATACTATAGGTATAAATAATCACGAATTTTTAATATGGTCATTCCCAAGGTCGCCTATATCACGTCATTACTCCCCTCTACCTAGAGGTCTCTAAGGGATCCTATACTAGGGACACTAAAATATATTCATTTAATTTAGTTATAACCACTTAAGGTCCATGTATCTCAAGGAATACATTTTAGTCAAGTCCTAAACCATTAGTGGATAATGAAATCAAGCTAGTGTCGAATGCCCATAATGGACTTGGCACTTTTTTTATATCATTGAATATAGTTCATTTTTTAAATAATTTACTTAAATTTAAAATTCTCTATTTCCAAAAAGTGATGAGTCCACAAATAAAATGCCATAAATAAGGTGTATTAGACTATAAGGGATTTATGAGAGAAAACCTACCTCAAATAAGAATTTATAACCAATTTAATTTAGTATCTCAAAACATTACCTATGATCATAAAATTCCAATGGTCATCATCTAAATCACCAAACTCCCTAACATACATTAATACAATCAATAATAAATTTAAATCCATTTATAATTAATTATTCGATTAATTTAAAAAATTTATAATTAATTAAAAAAAATTAATTCTACTAATCACAATTCCTAAAATCTCCCATGATGCCCCCATACCATTAAAACTATAATCAGATGCACATGTGAGGTCAATGACACACTCCAAACATCATCTGAGGAAAAATTCCTAACAATTAGAACAAATTCATTATCTAGTTAAATTAACATTCAATCTAAACCCCTTATAAAAATCATATGGTGACGAAACTTCATAAAAACATTGATAATTGATATGTATATACCATTTTGAATACTCCTCTCACTATGAAAATTGAATTCCCTATAAAAAATGGTTGATTCCACCATAATCTAGAGGAATCAGAATCAAACCCCTAAATTGAAACATCTCCAAAAAAGTGATAATCATAGAGGGGAGGTAAAAGAGGAACGATAGGAGGATCATACCTCAAATTGTTAAATAATAGCTCCAAGAACACCCAAAATAAAAGGGGGTTGAAGGGGAAGAAGTGGTTCCACCAACTAGTTATCCCATGATAGGGGGGATAAATTGGGGATAAATTTAAACGATCATAAAGTAAAACTGGTAAATTTTCCAATTTTAATGAGTGTCACTGTTTGGATAAATGGTTTTCTAAACAGTGTTCAAACCATGTGGAATTAACTATACAAGGATGCTACCTCTTCTCGGTTATTCCATATGGTCTACCAGACCTTGAATTAACCATGAAAAACATCACTAGACTCATCTAAAATTTTTATCATAGTTTGAATGAAACTATGTGAAAAAAGTGCACCAATTACTTGATCTAAGACACCCCATATAGATTACTCTAGAATTAACATTATTTACCCTAAACCATGCATCAACCATAAACATGAAACATGCACTATAAAATTTGATCTAACCTCCTCACGCTCAGGGTGGTATATGGTTTCTTTTAAATAATTCATACCAAAATATGCACCATAGAAATAATCCTCTAATAATATAAAAAATTCAACCAAAATCTCATGATACTCAGTTGAGAACCTAAGTATAAAATATCATGTTTTGGGTAGGATGAAATTCCAATGGAATTTGATTTTTTTATCTGGTGGATGGAAAACATTTATATTTGAACATCTAAATGAAATTATGAGAGATGGAACACATAAAATTGGTTTTTTAGACTAGATTTAAGGCCATAGATGTTTCTAAAAATCCTAGATAAGTTTCAAGAGCATCGGGTTTTGATATCCCAGTTTTTAGAAAGAAAACGTTAAGAGCATAGTTAGTGCTAACCATAACACTCAGTTGTGTGCCTTTTTAGGGGTCTCACATGGTTTGTAAAAACATTCACCCAAGGCCACATGGCCATGTAAGAGGTCTGAAAAAAATGTATAGGAGAACTGCATGGTTTACACATGGTTTTTCTAATCATGCACCTAACTCATGTGAGGTATGGGGGAAGGATAGTTTTGAGCAGACTATGTGCTCATGGTTTGTTAAAACATGTGAATGGGCGATGTTGGGTGTGGCTCTTAGAAAAGGGGAGCTGCACGGTTGGTGTATGGTTTAGAAAAGTGTATTACAAAACCATGTTCCCCTTAAAAATGTTGTAAAATTACTATTTTCCCCTCATCTTATCTTAAACATAAAATTTCATCTCCTACCTCTTTTTTATAGTATTGGATTCATAGAGAGATATCCTCCATATCCCTTCTTAGGTTTTGGGATATCTTACTCACTTTATCTCCGAATCAAATGTTCTTTGTCTCATTGGATCACCCATGGTTACTCTATGATTCCTCCTATATCTTATATCATTTTATATTCCCTTCTAGGATTATAATTCCATACAAGCTTATATGACATATTTTTTAGATTTTTGACTATTTTTATGACTTCTCTCCTTCTAAATTGAATAAAATCAAGATATTGGATGAGTAGAGCTTCTTTGTATAAGGTAGGTGGTCTATGAACTTTTCCCTAAAATTAATGTTGATTATATCATGATTCATTGTTTTGTGTGTCATACATTCCCGGAATAATCCCTTAAATATTAAATAAACTTAATAAATTTCTAATACATATTATTGGATAGTCCTTGAGATCCAATTCAATCATTGGAGGTTGCCTACCTCAACATGAACCACCCATTTGGGTGTATAGATATAAATTTTAAAGAACTCTATGTTGGGATAATGTAATTAAACCTCCCTTGGGTCATGTTGAGTTTCTAATTGATTAATGGGACTTGTAATTGAATTAAGGTAACTCCTAAATGGTTTAATACCATTAATTAACCCATTAGATCCAATTAATGGGGAATTGATTTGTAGTATTGATTGAATTGAGATGGGAATCATTTATTAAAATTAATCATGTAAAGTTTTATATATACCTGAAATCTTACTTAAATCTTGTCAATTATAATGTCTTCTTATTATAACAACCTCAAACTAGAACTCCTAGATGTGGTTCAAAAATCTTAAAATTTACATTTGAATCCTTGATACCAATAATGGTGGCCTAATTGTTTCCATCCAAAACCTAAAAAATTAAATGGAAATATTAGGTCAATTACACACATGAGGAAATTTTATGTTTATATTTCTATATAATTACATGAAAATATAACGTAAAAAATACCAATGAATTATTGGGTGTGTTTTTCCACTAAAACCATATTTCCATATTCTATATTTATTCTTCAACATCTTTCAAAAACATAATCTTGTTATAATACTTTGTAGAATATTATCATTTAATCATTATTTTGTATTACCTGGGTAATAAGAAACATAGAAAGGGCAGTCACAAATGCTCAGTATGGGTAAAAAAATAACAGTTTAATATCATCAATGAGAATAAGAAGAGGATAAGGGTATGATGACACAATGAAATAGTGTGTACATAACATAAGAATATTTATACCGATAAATACCTAGATCATCAATCATGAAACGTGGAATATATCTTTATCCAATACAAGAGTCATAAGAATAAATAATCATGAGCCATGCGATTTCAATCTTAATTAAACAAATCATTAGAAACCCATATCAACCATAAAGAAAAGCTACTGGTATCTTGAAAAATTATCTTCATAGAACCCTTAAAACCTTTATAGAACACTTATAAATTTTAATAACCATTAGTTCAACTTACAAAATAATTACCCAATACATTAGAGTTCTATCTAGGTGCACCCATCATATAGGATATATCGGGATCACCCGTGAGCTATAATGGGGTTAAACCTTCAAAAATAGTTTCTTAGAACTATAACCTAAATAAAGTAAATAGAACATGAATCTCATTATAAAACTTATAAATACATCTATTACTCAATTTATAAATTTATTAACCAATGGAAAATAAATGGGTTCCATGACAATATCTTTAAAAAACAATTAACCCATGGAAAAGAAATGGGTTCCTTGAAAATATCTTTAATGAAATCGTAATATATCTAGAGAAACAATGATGATTGTATCATTATAAAAAAATCCTAGTGAATCTTAATTAACATCAAGGTTTTTTGATACTGATGAATGAAAATAAAATTAAAATATCATTAAAAACATTTTTTTCGAAAACACACTTTTTACATTGAAAGTCACTTTTAAAAAATAAAAATCACAAAATATTGTGAAAATCCATTTTTTGAAAGTAACAATGGAATATTATAAATAAAGGTTCAAATAAAATAATGTTCATGACAATGAGAAAATAAATTCTTTTGTAAATGTTAAAAATAATCTTTGTTTTCAAACATTTTTTAAATGGATTCAAAAGTGACACATTTGGAAAATATTAAGAAATTTCATTTTTTAAAACATGTTCAATAAGTTAAAATATCATGTAAAATAGTTTTATGAAATAATTTATGTTAATAAAATAAATTTGTTAAAAAATATATTATAAAATGTGGATATGGAAGAGAAAGATTCCTAATATAAAAGAAGATACAAGATCAGTATCACTTACAAACAAATTTCTTGATGTTTCTTTAATCAATAAGGGATGAAATAGAAATTAAACACCCAAACCACATTCACAAAAAATTAGAATAAAAGATAGGTGTTTCAATAAAATATGATCATATGATTTCCTATAAATAATCATAATCCCCATGAAATAATAACATTAAATATAACATTAAATATCAAGAACATAAGTAGATTCATTATATTACATGTCAGAGGGTCATTATACACACTTGATTAAAGAATATAGGTTCATATCATTAGCAATATGTCCCAAGGAAATGGAATTTGAGGCGAACAACAATTATAAAGACTATATCATTGAATTGATAGTTAATAAATGGATAGATTATGTGTAAAAAATATAATTAAAAATAAATTATAAACATATAATAAAAAATTAGATATTAATTCACACATAATAATGTCATAATAGAGTCAATTAATAATATTTTTTACCCAATAAATAGAAATTGAGTTAAGAAACCCTTTACCATTTCATAACATTCAAGTTAAATCACCATGTACAAAATATTTCAGATTTTCACTCAAAATACCATGATGTCTGAATTATTCATGAGATAAAATGAAAACTGGGAATTATATAAACCTCAAAATATAAATAAGTGGTGAATATGGCATAAGTCTCGTAGAATTAATATTGCGAAAAGAAACCCTTACCTTGAGTCTAGAATATTCATGTATGTACTTTAACACCTATGTAGTAATATTATATAAATTATTTGATTTCATAAAATAAATTTCAATTTTAATACCTTATAATTAAATAATTTATATTATTTATTTTAACTACGTATTTCAATATTTAATTATTAAATTCCATGTCGGATTCTTTGATGGAATTTGGTTTATTTTCAAAACGACTTCGATATATTGATGGGTTTCAAAGGCTTCCCTATTCCATAATCTCTAAAATAATAATAATTACATAATTATCATTTTTATAAATTATATATACTTTTAAAACCAATCATGAGATATGTTTATGAAAAATTAACTACATTACAATCATGGAGATTGTAGGTCATATGTACACATGAGCAACGTTTCCATTTCAAAATTATCATTATACAAAGAATTTAATATTTATTTTCTCATTATATTATTATTATAATATTATAAATATCGTATTATTTCATTAAATAAAGTTATATATATATCGTCCATATGATGTGGTGATAAAAAAAGAATCACATTGCTTTGTGGAGGCAGTAGTCAACATGTACTCATGAACGATGTTATCAATTTTGAGTTAGTGGAAAGGTAATAAATAAAATGATATATTATATTTTTTTAATGATAAATATGTCCCTAAAATGATAATTATGTTATATATATCACATATTTTATTTACAATTATCCTTTTTACCTTCCATGTAAAGTGTCAGTGAAAACTGTATAACATCGCTTCGCGAGGCAGTTGTCCGCCATAAGTATAATTTTGTTTTAAATATAATATATTAAATTTAAATAAATAATTAAAAAAAATCATCAGAGGCGATGATTAAAATTGAATTACATTGGTTTGTGAAAAGGTAGTCCACCATATGCATGAATTATGGTTTCGTTCCTTATTTAATAGAAGTGGAGATAGATTTATGTTATTGCATTAACATAACAAAATATCATTATATTTTAAATAATTTTTTTATTATATAATAATAATTATAAAATATTTGAATTAATTAGAAGAATAAATAAAATAAAAATGTTCAGAAATTTATTATACCTCTTCTTCAGAAAACCTCATTAGGTTAGCACCAAAATCCTTCATAGGATGAATTTATGGTCAAAGCAGGGGATATAAGTCGTGGGAAGAGAATTAAGAAAGGTATTTGGAAGTTTTTTTATTAATAAAAAACGATTTAAAGGTTTTAATTTCATATGATAGGTTGAATCCTTTTATTAGTGAGGTGATTGGAACACTTGTAATTTTTGAAAACAAAAAGTGATACCAACATTTTTTACATAACAAAATGATAAGAAATGGACCATTATCGAGTCTTAGATGATATAAAGTCATAATAGGGCCATAAAATATATTTTATACTAGGTTTTATGTCATTTTATCCCTTATACATTTAGTATAACCACCAGTAAACCTATTTTCACCTTAACCATGGGAAAACATTTTTACAGTTTTCACAATTCACTATGAAAAAACCTAATTTTAAATTATTATATAATATAAATTATGTTGATTCAAAATATGGAATAAATTTTACCAAATTTAAATCATATAAGTGGTATAATTTAATTTATAATAAAACCCATAGAGATAGAAAAAATGAGGTTTTTTTCAAGAAATGTATTATTCAAGAATAATATTAACTCTATGACTACTAATAATAATTATATGAATTTCAATTAAATAGATATATAATATATTTGGTTTAATTTAATTAATTAATAATTTGTGGTTATTTTAATTAACTAAAATAGAGAATCATTATTCACTAAAAACTTTCTTCTGATGAAAAAAAAACCCATTTTATGCCTAAAAATAATATTATATTAAAATCCAATATAAAGATGATTTAAATGAAATTAAGTGGATTAAATATAATTTCATAAACTTTAAATTACATAATGTTTTCCAAATAAATGACATTTTTATAAAAAAATGTCATTTTCACTATTGAGTGAAAAATAAATAATTAATGAAAAATACCAAAATTTCACCCAATGTTAATTTTTATATGATGATTTAAAACATAATTTTCATTTTGTAAAATAACTTTTATAAAATTTCTAGAAATTCATTATAATATTTTCTCACAAAAGATCATAAAATTAATTTTCCAAGATAAAATATTTTTTATAGATAAAATTATTTTACAAAAAATTGATTGATTATTTACTAATAATTTATCAATAAATTTATATTTAATAGGAATTATATATATATATATTTCATTAATTAGCCAATATTATTCATACCCTCCAATTTAACATCAACTTTATAAAAGTCATATTTAAAATAAATATTATTTCGTGGTCCATTTAGGCTTAGTGTAGTGTGTCCTGTACTCTATCAAACATAGCTTCCTTTTAAAAAAAACTCCGGTTGTTACATTCACACCCCTTTAATAAATTCCATCCTCCAAATTTGAACTTATTCTTAGTAATCAAAGGTTATACATTTTAAAATACCTTTTTTGGAAACCCACATCATAAAAGGGGTCAATAAAAACATCCACTTGAAAAGAGATAAAATAAAATATAAAGGTTGTCTACGATAATGCATAAATAAGATCCTAAGGGGGAAACAATTAGTGGTAAGTAAAGATATGGTAATAGAAGAAAAGTTTAATATCCAAATAATGATGGATAGTGACAAAGATCATTGATCACATGAAATTGAATAATCATGAAAAAGTTAATAACCTTAAAACCATAAAACAAAGACATCTAAACGATACCATCGCATCATCTGAAATGAATGTAATAGGATAAAATTTTCATTTTCAAGATAGTTTTCATAATTTTAAGGATTTATTACCACATATAATGAGAACATCATTAGAATATACTTACATGAAAATTATAACATCATATTTTAATCAATTCCCACCACAATATCATCTTTTGCTCCAAACGATGTGTATTCAAGTTGATTGTTATCATTCACGAAGAACTAAAATAAACTTTTAAAGGAAAACATAACAATAAAAGGGATAATAAATATATTCCACCTATATTTATACATTAAACAAAACCAAAATTATTAGATAAAGGTAAGATAATTTCAAAAAATGAATAAAACTTCATCTTATGAAATAATACATTAATGTTAAAAATTCAACAGTAATACTCAAAGTTCAAACAAAATAATTCCATAAATAAATAATCATATATCTATAATAACTTAAATAACCTAAACATTAAATATTTATTTAACCTAAATTGTTATCTCAAACCATTCATCTCATACGACCAAAAATGTAGTGATCTTCTCCTAGAAAAACATTAATCACTTAGTCTCCAAATCAATTTTCAATCCCATGGTTATCTATATGATAAAACTTGTATTTCCATAGTTAACTCAATATCCAAGATCATATAATCCCTAAGGTTATAAATTCCTTAAAAATCCTTCCCAAAATTTTCAATTCATACTTCATGTTAAACCAAAGCTTTACAAGTATGTCAACCCAATAAAAATCTTCTAAAATATAATTTATCACTTTATGATCTCATAACTTAAAAACATGGAATGGTTGTATAAGACTTTGAACTTATGATCAACATTAATATCATAAACTAATGATGGAATCCTTATCTCTTAAGACAATATCTCAACAAAATATTTTAATCTTCAATGTTATCTAATTTTTTTTATAATACTGACTATAACAGCCCTAAACCTACAATCCCAAATGTTGTCAAAAAATTATAAACATTACATTTATAGCTTTGATAGTGATAAAGGTGAAATAATTTTTTCCATCCAATACATAAAAAATCAATGGCAAATATTTGATCATATATATACATATGGACCTTTTAGTTTTAGAGTTTTAGAGAATCGGGGCAAAATCTTTCATAAAAAATAACCATGAATTAAAGGGATTATTTTTTCAAAAATTTCTAGATTTCCACATTCCATATTAATTCTTCAACATCTTCCAAAAACTTCATCAGGTTGCAAACCTTTCTTAAAAAAATCATTTAATCATCATTATTCATAACATCATGAATAGTTAATATAAGATGGGTAAGATCAAATTATTAGTAAGGGTAAACATAAGAATTAACATTTCATCATCATCAATGAGAATTATAAGACAATAAATGTATGATTCTATAATCAAAGTTCATGAAAATAAACTAATAATATTTATAACCATCAATACACATATCATCAATCATGAAACATGTAATAAATCTTTATCAATGTAAAGAGTCATAAGAATCAATAATCATGAGCCATTTTATTTCTATCTTGATAAATTGAATCCTTAAAATTCCATGGAAAGCATAGAAAACCTATTGGTATCTTGGAACATTGTTGGGAAAAAAATCCCTCAAGGAAACATTGAATAATTGTTGGGCTAATTATCGCCATTGAAAAAGAGGGTTTCCATGATTAGTTGTCAAGTTACAAAATTATTTCTGACAACCTATGTTGATTATGGTCAATGAAAAAGGAATGGATGATTTTGAGGTGGTACAAAAATATCATATACAAGGTGTCACTGTTTTCCATTGTTTACCAAATTTTTTGGTCCAAAAATTGGAGAATGGAGATAAGTGTTTTTGGAAAAGGGATTTGTATGCTAGTGACTTAGAGGCATGGAATGTTGCACACTATATGTTTTTAAATATTAGAACTTAAAAATATGGAAAAGTAAATAATGGTGCACAATTTTTGGATTTGATCACGCAAGGTGACTAGAGAAATATAGGATTGGATGAATGGACTAATGTGCCTAGAGTAAAGTTGTGCATGGAGCTCAGGGTGCCCAAAATGCCTATAAATAGGTGGATACCCCCCCCCCCACCCTCATTCTATACGAGTCTCCAAACTTATAGGAAATTGGAGCTATGGTCATGGAAGTGGTGAGAGTGTGTGAGTAGGTAGTTATTCATATGTTTCACACCATATGGTAGTTCCATGCCAATAGTGAATTGTGCATAAAAGGGTGTGTTTTGTGCAATTTGTGAGTATGAGAAGGTTGTGTTACACTTTTTTTGAGTAGCACAAAGTTGTTTTTTTAGACAAAGGTAACACCTGTGTGTCGTTCCTAAAGAAGCATTAAAGTCAACCTACTGTTGGTTAAAAGATTTGAAGTTTCCCAGTACTTATGTGGTAAAGTTGTATTCATCAGTGGATAAAAGATGTACTTCAACAGAGAATCTATATAGAGTGGAGGATGAATTAATCAGTGATTGTGAAGGGACCTATAGGTCTATAAACTATGAGTGGATCTCTTTCTACAATAGTGGGCAACGAAAGATGAACATGGTGATACTTCCCACACATAGTAAGAAAGAGGAAGAGACATAGAGGTCCAAGTAAAAATTGGCACAATCATTGATCCTTTATCGCTGATGCATTTGGTACAATTGGAACATCATCTTTGTATACTCCTTGGATGTAGCCCAGTGTGGGTGAACTAAGTAAAAATATATGAGTCCTTTTGTTTGCTTTATTACTTTACTTTGAATTTATTATCATCAGATAAAATTGGAAAAGACGTTATCAACATTGAAATTAAAAGGCATAGGTAGTGGCCCTTGTAATAAATAGGTCAATATATGGCAGGGTAGGAAGATGTTTAAAAATAATATCCATACCCTGATTCATCCTCCCCCAATATTAGAGTTTCTAGACCCCCTTTTAGACCTGAAAAATTGGTTTTATAGGGAGGTTTCTTTTATCAGATTTATTTTCCCTGACTTGGTTCAGTCGATTTTTGGAGTTAAATATTTACTATGCTCTTTTCTTCGTGTGACATGCCAAAGGAAATATCTTAAAAGAATAATAAGAAGTCAGTTGGTATTCCTCAGTGTGAAAGTGTTTACAAAAAGTGTGTGATTCGGTTCAAGGAATCCAATAGTTTACTGAAGAAAGGTTTGGATAAATCAGACAAGGAAAAGATAGACTCACTAAATGATGTTTAATGAATAAGTGAGGAACTTGACATTCCAAGTGATGTTGAAACTACTGAAGATGAAGATTCTTCAAGAAGGCCAAAATTGGAATATGTCCATGAAACAAATGAATTGAATCATAAATTGGATGAGGAAATTAAATCCAAATATATCTAGATCCATGAAATGGAAATTGAAGTCAATAATATAATAGGTTTAAATTAAAGGATTTTTAATGTGGCTACTAGTATAAGAGAGAATAATGATTCTCAATATAAATAACTACAAAAGATTTCTAGAAATAGAGAATAACCACATGCTAATTTAAATGAAGAGAAATAAATTTCAGATAAAATTTAAAATCAGAAAGCTATAAATGATGATCTTGCTACAAAGCTTTATGAACTATTTTAGAAGAACAAAAGGCTATAATAAGAGAATGCATGTTGTTCTGATTCTGTTTCTCATGAAAAAATTTAAATAAAAAAGAAAAGTGAAATAGAGGACAAGATCACATGTGTATTGAAAGGTGATATGAGTAGATAAAAGAATATCAATAAAGAACTTAAATCTCAACATGAATCAAGGGATATGAAGATACAATAATTGTGATAAGATCTAGAATTAGTGAAGAAAGAAGTGGATAAATCCAATTGAAAAGGAAAACCTAAAATGAAGGATTCATTTCACTTACTATTTGATTATCATTCGGCATGTGATGATGAAATAAAAAGAAAACATGCTATTTATAAAGAGAAATAAGAGCATAATTTCTCGTATCAAAGGAAATATAGTCTGGGAAAATCTGGAATTAGATTTGATTATTCCCCTCCCATGCATGACAAGAAGAGATCTCTGAATGGTTAAAAAATGGGAAAAATATTGTAGATACTAGAAGTAATCATAGAAATGTTTTATAGGAAGTAATGTCAACATGTGTTATTTCTATGGAACACATGGTCATACTTCATGTTTTTTTTCAGAGGATTTGGAATATATTTCATGATATGAAGATATAAATATTTCTAAACTTGATAATAAGAAGAAGCTTCTTGATAAATATGAAAGAGGAGTCTATAAAAATAATGTTTCTATGAAATGCTATTATTTTGGAAGATAGAGAAATATTATTACTATGTGTTAAGAATCCCAAGGGATCAATATCAGAAGAAGAAGAAGAAGAACTCTAGATGCATCAACATCTCATCCATTAAATTATAAAACAAGTTATTATTTTAATAGAAGATGTTTTATATGTTCTAATAATGGTCATTTGGAAAGATATTGCAGATGTAAGAAAGTAGCGAGAGAAAATAAATTTGAATGGGTATCTCCAACTCTAGTTGTGTATAAAAAGAAACACAATATTGGAAGACAAAATGAAATGTTAAAAAATAGGATGAAAGAATTAGAGAAAATTCAAGGAGATAAATGAAAGGTGCATCAAGAACCTCCTCGGTTATACTTATAAAAACTCTCTGGGAATTAATGTGAAAAACCCTAGAAGAAAAATGAAGGAGTTATTCTAGTTGTGATTAAGAAGAATGTACATTTAGTGATGAACCCACCAACAGAAATAAATGGTGTGGATAATCAAATAAATGATAAAAGATAAATGAATAAGGATTTTTACAACAATCTCAGATGTGTCACAAGGCGATAATTGAAAGAAGGGGAAAGATCCCTCCAATGGAAGAATTATAAAGAGAATAAGAACTGTGGAGAGATTCTGATTCAGAGAAAGAATCATGAAAAATGGAATTTGGGTGGATCCTTGAAGAAGGAAATTTATACTAGTAGGTGTACAACCTAAATTTTAAAAAGACCAAACCCAAAGAACAAAAATATCAGAAGAAGACTCTGAATGTGGGGAAATAATGTCTAGTTATATGGCTAGAACAGTTGACACTGGATGGGTAGTCGGAATAAGAACAGAAAGAGTACAATTCTTTTCAAGAAAGTATCGAAGGGTTGATCAACCAAGATAAGACACAATAATTTTATTTAGGATTTCAGATAATCCCCTCTCCCAATGTGTATGAATGTTATTAACTTATATTCAAGTGTTTTAGGTTCAATGGGAGATACGATCCAAGGGGAAGTGGAATCAAATGATGCAGAATAGTGATGTGACATGCTCTAGTATTTCAACTAATTAAAATAAGACATAAGAGATAAATAATTAATCTAGATGAATTATTTGAAAGGAGTTAGTGGTTTATGTCTTCTTGAAATGTATGTAAGTAATTGAATATAATAGATAGTGATTGTGTAACTTACTTTATATCTTGTTTCCTACACTATGTTCTGACTTAGTAGGCTTAGAGGTTTGGTTAATCACTCATTGAATAGTACAACATGAGAGTAAATGATGTAGGAGAAGAATAATGATTTTGAATTTAAATAGTGGGCCCAATAACAGGATGAGTTACACATCATAGGGGGAGAACTCTATCACATAATCTAACGCACGATCTTAATGGGATATAGTGGATAATATTTTATGTTTTCTAACATCAAGAATACCAATTTAGTGAGAAGCATCAATACTCAGGTATTTCATGATTACCTATTTTTATCTCACAATATGGTATCATTTGACTATTTTCAAGCTACCAATAAGCTATGGGAGAACTCCAAAAATCTTTCAACATGAGGCAGAAAAAGTATTTAAAATCAATGATGTAACTATAATAGAGAATAAACCAAATATTTTATAAAAAAAATGAACAGTTTCATTATGGTAGCAATAAGAAGGTAAGAAACATAGGGTGAGTAGAAGTGAAAAATTATGATTCAGATGAATATAATGATCATGATTATAAAGTATTGAAATCTATATCTACATGATAACCAAAGAGTGGAGCTAATATTGACAGCTGAAGATAAGAATTAGGTCTAGGATATTAATGAAGAGCTTAACCAAATTGAGAAAAATAAGATATTGTATATTGTTTCAAGGCCAACAGATTATAATTTTATCGATAAAAAGGGTATTTCACAATAAGATTAATGAAAATGGCCTAGTGATTTAGAAAAAAAGCATGATTGGTGTGAAAACTGTACTCCCAGATAGAGGGTATCGATGTTGATGATACATTTTCACCTATTTCAAGGTCGGAGAAAATTTGATTATTCTTGGTCATAGCAGTGCAAAGAAAGTTCAAGTTTTTTCAGATGGATGTCAGGTCATTATTTATGAATGGGGTTCGAGAATAAGGAGCTTACATTGAGCATCCATATGGTTTTCTCATTCATGAATATGATAATAGTGTTTTTTGGATGAAAAATTCATTATATGGTTTGAAGAAATCATGTGTATTTCTATCATGGGTGATTGTATATTTCTTGGATAATAAAGAAACAACATTTCATTTCATTGAGAACCTCAGAAGCTGAATATATTATGGATACTTAAGAATGCATGCAGTTATTGTTGATGAATCAGCAACATGATTCTATGGGAATTGAAGTGAATCTTTCTATCAAAATCTATAATGATAATTCAAGTGCTACAAATCTGAGAAAAAATTTAGTTCACAACTCAAGTACAATGAAAATTAAAATAAAGTATAATTTTATCAAGGATAATGAGGATAAAGGACTTGTAAAGTTGGAGTATATTCCTACATATCTATAGGTTACAAACATTCTAATGAATTCCTTAACCAAAGAATAATTTGAGAGTCATCAACTGGATTTGGGAGTCCAGTTGACTCCCCATACATGAAATAATGGGGATGTGAGAACCCCCATCTCCTTGAGGTAGAGTGTGTATTTACCTTATGTATTAATATGTGTGTTTACCATGATTTAGACCACAAAGGAGTGACCTTTTTGTTCATTTAAAAAGGGAGATAAATTATGTCTATTAAAAGGGATAAAATAAAGAAAATTTCTTTGTCAACATATGGGGAGAAGCTGATAGGTGGAGCAGTGAGATTGGGGGAGTAGCAAGATATGGGGAGTACTAAATATGATTATTCTAGATGTGATAGGACAATAAATATATATCATGACATCTTAGGTTCATGATGAAAGTAGATGTTTGGTTTCATCAATTGGTGTCATGTATGATGTGATTCAATGATGAACATTCCATTATACTATTGTTTCTCACACCGAGCAAGGCTCATGTGGGATTAGAGTATGTATTGAGTAAATCCTTGATCACTATCTGAATATCAAGAAGATAATGGAGGTAGAATATGGAATAACACTTAATAGAGTATGAAATTATGAAATAGTTGTAAGCAAAACCATATTGGGAGATTATTGGGAAAAAATCCCTCAACGAAACATTGAAGCATTGTTGGGTTCATTGTATTTGTTGACAAAGAGGGTTTCCATGATAAGTTTTCAAGTTCCAAAGATATTGTTGACAACCCATGTTAAAAAATATCCATGAACAAGTAATGGAAAATCTTGAGGTGGTACAAAAAGATCATATACAAGGGGGTGTTATTTTCTAGTGTATTCCAAATTTTTGGGTCCAAAAATTAGAGAATGGGGATAACTTTTTTTTGGAAAAGGTACCTCTTCCCCAGTGTCTTAGAGGCTTGAAAAGTTGTTCACCATATTTTTTTCAAGATAATAACATCAAAATACAGAAAAGGAAATAAGGGTGATCTTCTTTTAGAGTTGGTCACACAAGGTGGCTAGAGCGACAGAGGCTTGAGAGAAAGGACTAGCACGTCTCGAGGAAGGTTGTGTGTGGAACTCAGGGTGGTCAGAATGCATATAAATAAGTATATATCCCCCTCATTCAGTTTTAAGACCAACACTCATAGAGAATCAGAGCTTCGGTCGCGCATGTGGTGAGGGTGTGCAAGTATAGAGTTATTCACAAGTTGTGTGTTGGATAGTAGTTGTGCGCTAATAGTGAGTTGGGAATAATAGGGTGTGTGCCGCCCAAGTTGTGAGTATGATAAGGTTGCTTTGTGCAATTTTGGAGTAGTATGAAATTTGGTTTTCTTGTAACAATGGTAACTCTTATGCCCTGTGCTTAAAGAAGTGCACAAGCCAGACTAAAGTTGTGCGAAAGGTTTGAAGCTTCCTAGTACATCTATGGGAAAGAGGTACTAATCAGTGGATGAAAGTTGGAATTCAACAGATCATCAACATAAAATAAGGTATTCATTCATCAATGTTGATGAAGGGACATAAATGTCCATAAACTATGAGTGTATCCCTTCCAAGAGAAATGAGCAAAGGAAGTCGGTGATCCTTCTCACTAATAGTGAGTCAGATGAAGAAACATAGGGAATGACCCTTGGGAATATAGTGATAATACCCTAAACCTTGTAAATATAGTGTGCCTAAGAATAAAAGATCTATCCTGAACATTGTAATTTGGAAGTGAGCCTTAGTGCATTTGGTATAATCGACACATCACTATTGTATGCTCCTTGGATGTAGTCCAGTTAGGATGAACCAAGTAAAAATTTATATGTCTTTGTGTTTGCTTTATATATTTACTTTCATTTCATTATCATAAAATAAAATTAGAAAGGGTGTGATCAACATTTAAATTTAAGATCATAATAAGTGACCCTTTTAGTAAAGTGGTCAATATTCAACAGGGCAAGAAGAAGTTTAAAAAGAATATTTATACCATGATTCACCCCCTCCCAGGGTATCTAGGCCCCTTTAAGACCTAACAATCCTTATCTTCATATAACCCTTATATAACCATTAAAATTAGTATAAACATACTACCAAATTCCAAAATAATTACACAATTTATTAGAGTGCTATTTGGGTTCACCCATCTTATAAGTTATATCATGCTCACTCATGAGATATGATGGGGTTCAACCTATTGTAAGCTATATCTAAGAAATATAACATGAATAAAGTACATATAAATTGAATTTCATCATAAAACTCATAAAACATCCATTATTCCTTTCTTAAATTGATTAACACATTGAAAAAATGGGTTCCATGGCAATCACTTTGAAATATTATTTACCTATAGAAAAGAAATAGGTTCTATGAAAATCAATTTAAATCAATCATAATTCTTCCATCAAAAGAATTATGATGGTTTCATTAAAAAATATCCCCAATGTATCATAAGTATTATCAAGGAATTTTTATTCTGATGATTATAAATACTATTAAAATAAAATTAAAAACACTATTAAGAAAAATACACTTTTTAGATTTGAAAATTACTTTGAAAAACTAAAAATTAACAAAAAATCGTAAAAGTAATTTTATTTGATAATAACCTTGAAAATTATAAAGTATGTTTTAAATATAATAATAGTCATGATGGTGGAAAAATATTTTCATTTCATAAATGTTAAAAATATATTTTGTTTTCAAACATTTGGTAAAAGGATTCAAATATGAAACATTTAGAAAATGTTGACAAATTTTGATTTATTTTAAAAAAAATTGAAATAGGTTAAAATATCAAATAAAATATTTCTAGGAAATAACATATGTTTAGAAAATAATTTTTTTTAAAATATTTTATAAAACGTTGGTATGGAAGAAAAAGATTCTCAGTCTAAAAGAAGATATAAGATCTGTATCACTTACAAGAAAATTTCATGATGATTATTTACTCAGTAAGGGAGGAAAAGGAAATTAGATATATAAAAAACATTTATAACTATATTATAATAAAATATTTTTGATTCACAAAAATAATATCATATTATTTCCAACAAAGAAACCTAGAACATAACCAATCCTTAAAAGAAAGAATATTGAAACAAAAACCCTTATCTACTTTGATAACATTTCAATCATATGACCCATGAAAGAATAACATAAAATAAAACATTAAATATAAAGTAAATAAATATATTAATGATATTACATGTTAATGGTTTAGTATAGTCACATCATAAAAGAATATGGGTGCATATAATTAAAATTATATCCAAAGGAAATGGAATTTGAAACAAAAAGACCTTATAAAGACCATATAATTTAATTGAAAGCTAATAAATGGATATATTTTGTGAAATAAATTTAAATCCACAAAAAAAGTGTAACGTCCCGGCTCCGGGTGCCACTCAACGGGTGCCCCGAACCCAGTTCACCACAGGACCTCAAGCGCATTTTCCCAAACGCCAGAGGCTGCCGACTAGCAGTGAGGGCACATGTCTAATAGTGGGAAAACTATGCCCTCATTTGTCAAAGTGTAGCGCAACAGAATACAAAATAAAACATACATCAACAGTGGAAGCAGTAAACCATACACAACTGAAATAACCAATAATAGTGCATATAACCAACAATATGTAAATGATGATGCTACATGTCTCATGTTTTATGAAAATAGCCAGAACATGTTATACATCAATACAGTACAACCAAAAGCAGAGTACATCAAAACAAAGCAAAACAGCTGGCAGTGGCATCTCGAGCCTAGGCTCGGTCCCATGCCCTCCTACTCCTCAGTAGCAATCATGTACCTGTATAGGGACTCTTTCCCCTATCTACACCTGCAGCTACGTAATCTGTTTGGGCCGAAAAGCGTGACCCAAACAGGGTGTGAGAAATAAATTCCCAGTAGGCATCCACCAAAGTCCCATGCCCAACTGTGTGTAAGCATGCAACAACAGTGCAATAGTAAAATGCAATAAAGTAAGCAGTACTCAAAAGTAACTAATTACCAGTTATATTTTGATTTTATTATCCTTTTAATACATTAAATTTAAAATACAACCACAGTAAATATTCTAAATAACCCGCTAATGTCCTCAGACATGTAAACTCCTACCCTCAGGTAAAGAGTATCCAACACAAGAAACTACCCTCAGGCATAATAGAGTTTTCCCTAAGGCATAGGTAGAAGTTTCCCTCAGGCCGAAATAACTACTGCCCTCAGGCTAAAAAGTGCAGTGCCCTTAGGCTAATCACAACAATTCTCTCAGGATAAACATATAACCGGGCCATTCCCAACATGTAAAAATGCAGTAAACAAGAAATTCCTCTCAAGGAAATTCTATAATTACTACATTAAAGGCATACCCTCGGGTATCCTGGCCAAATGGATAAACAGTGAAACACACCCTCGGGGTGGTTCCAGATCCAATGAATGATCCCAACCAGCATTTTTACAAAGTAATCAATTACCTCTACAGTTCTAGGTAGTTAATATAGCCATTGCCTCAGCCACACGACACCCCAACATGGGTTCGTGGCCCAAAAATGCACAAAACACACAGTGGTTGGAAAACTAAACACCAAGCCACCTACCTTATACGCCAACAAGAGTTATACCCGAACACCGACTCCAGAAACTCCCAAGAACAGCGTAGATATGATGAAGAACGAATCCCACTCAAATGTAAATAACTTACGTTAGGAGTAGAATTGGTAATCAACATGCTAGGAGAAGAGAGGGATTACCCGTGTGGTTCCAATGAGATTGTCCGAAGTAGAAACTAATTCCAGACGAACACCCGACATATCTTCAAAGGTCTGGCCTCTTCCTTTGGCTCCAAAATGGCTCAAATTCCTCCTCTGCCAAATGAGGAGGCTACTACCTATTTTAAGCCAAAAAAACAAAGTAAACGGCGTGTACTTCAAAAGTACACGACGTGTACTCCCTTCATTTAACTGTTCACCTGGCGGCTTCCCACCAGCGTGGCACTGTACACTTTCCGACATGAGTACACAACATGTACTCCTGAGTACACGGCGTGTACTGTCACCCAGCTGGAGGCTTTTCCACCACCTTACTATTTTGCCTGCCGACTGACTACACGACGTGTAAAGGACCACTACACGGCGTGTAGTCGGTTCCTACACCATTTGTCGCTGACATGGCTACACGCCCTGTGTACTCATCCCAACACACCAGAAGTACACGGAGTGTGGAAAAGTACACGAAATGTACTTTCAAAATTTAGTATTTTCCCCCATTTTCCATATTTTCTCAAAAACACTTAAGTAAAAGGGAAAATAAGAAACTCGTACCTCAAAATAAGAATCGGGTTCTTACAAATTTCCCCCCTTATAGCAATTCATCCCCGAATTTCCCTTCCAAGGGTGGAGAAGATATAGCCGTGAACAACTCCAGCCATTGAGTACGTACATCGGCCTCCTACTCCCAGGTCTCGTCCTGCACTCGGCCATGCTACCATACCACCCGTACGAGAGGAACTGACCAACCTTGGAGAACATTCGTGCTCCTATCAACAATATGAATCGGATGCTCCCCGAAGGACGCATCTGCCTCCAGCTCAACCTCCTTGGGCTGAAAGACATGAGACGGGTCTGAATGATAGCGGTGCAACTGAGATTCGAGGAAGACGTCGTGCATGGCTCGGTACCATTGCGGTAATCGCAACAGATAAGCAACCAGCCCGACTCTCTCCAGAATGTAAAATGGCCCCACATACCTCGGTGAAAGTTTACCCTGTATCCTGATCCACTTGTGTCCTAGCCATGACAAAACATGTAGAAAAACCTGATCCCCGACCACGAACTCCAAAGGTCATCTGCGGCGATCAGCATATGATTTGTGATGAGACTGTGCGGTAGCCATCCACTTCTGAATCAACTGGACCTGCTCAGATGTCTCCTGTACGAGAAGTAGTCCCAGCAAAGTTGTCTCACCTGCCACTAACCAGCACAAAGGTGATCGGCACGACCTACCATATAAATCCTCATATGGTGCCATCTCAATATTCCCCTAGAAGCTATTTTTATAGGAAAACTCGACCAAGGGTATATGATTCTCCCAAGATCCCCCAAAGTCTAGGACGCATGCACGTAGCATGTCCTCTAGAACTTGTATCATACGCTCTGACTGACCATCGGTCCGAGGGTGGTATGTTGTGCTTAGAAGCACCTGTGTACCCAGTGCCCTCTAAAAACTCTGCCAGAAACGAGATGTAAAGCGGGCGTCCCTATCAGAAATGATAGAATGAGGGACCCCATAAAGACGTACGATCTCTCGGATATACAGCCTTCAAAGATCGTCAACACCGAAGGTCTCCTTGATCGGAAAGAAGTGTGCTACCTTCGTGAGTCTGTCCACAACGACCCATATGATATAATTGCCACGAGGTGACCTTGGAAAACCAGTCACGAAATCCATCGCGACATCATACCATTTCCACTTCGGAATGGGTAACTGCTGTAACAGCCCAGCTGATCTCTGATCCTCCGCCTTCACCTGCTAACAGGTGGAACACCTCGTAACAAAACTAGCTACATCTCTCTTCATACCTGGCCACCAGTACTTACGTCTCAAGTCACAGTACATCTTGGTAACCCCGGGATGAACTGCCAAAGCTGAAGCATGAAACTCCCACATCAACTCCTAATGTATATCCCCTAGAACCCACACTCATCCTTGGAAACACAAAACCTCATCATGACCTATCGTCCAACCAGGAGGAGGGTCCTCACTTGACATCGACTCCCATAGAACTAGGACTTCTGAATCAGATAGCTGTCTCATCCTCACTCTATGCAGGAGGGTATAAGTCACAGCTAAAGATTAAAGATAAGTCTGCCCCTGACTGTTGTGCACCTCCAAATGCATCTCAGAGAACAAAGCCATGAGATTACACTCACCACTGGCCTCCTACACTACCTGTATCTGAGTCTTCTTGCTCAGTGCATCAGCTACTGCATTACCTTTACCAGGTGTATAGGCAAGCTCAAAATTGAAGGACTGAAGGTATTCAACCCACCTTCGCTGCCTTAGATTCATGTCACACTGAGTAAAGATATACTTGAGGATTTTTTGGTTGGTGAAAACCACAAAATTCTCTCCCAATAGATAATGTCTCCAACAACGCAACGCATGAACAACTGCTGCCAACTCGAGATCATGCGTCAGGTAATTCCTCTCATGTGGCCTCAACTGCCAAGACCCGTACACAATAACTCGATCTCCCTGAATCAACACTGCTCCCATCCCAATACCTGATGCATCACAGTAAACTGTATATCTCTGCCCCTGCTCTGGGAGTATCAGGATCGGTGCTGATGTCAATTTCAAGTCTTGAAAAGCTGTCTCGCAAGCTTCCGACCATACGAACTTCACACCCTTCTTAGTCAGACCCGTCAACGGCACTGCTAAGCGGAAGAAGTCCTGTATAAAACACCTTTAGTAACCAGCTATCCCTAATAAACTCCATATCTCAAACACGTTCTTAGGATGATCCCAGGAAACTACTGCTCTCACATTATCTAGGTCTACTGAAACTACTGCCTCTGAGATGATATGACCTAGGAAGTGAATCTAGTCCATCCAAAAGTAGCACTTTGAGAGCTTAGCATATAGCCGATGCTCTCTCAGGGTACTCAATATGATCTCAAGATGGGTTTCATGGTCGTGTTGAGTGTTAGAGTACACCAAGATGTCATCCAAGAATACTACCACAAAATAATCAAGATAAGGATGGAACACACGATTCATCAGAGCCATGAAAATTACTGGCGCATTCGTGAGTCTGAATGGCATAACCGTATACTCATATAGACCATACTTACTCCTGAAAACTATGAGAGGTATATCATATGGTTTCACGTGT
Source organism: Viscum album (assembly GCA_963277665.1). Classification (NCBI taxonomy): domain Eukaryota; kingdom Viridiplantae; phylum Streptophyta; class Magnoliopsida; order Santalales; family Viscaceae; genus Viscum; species Viscum album. Next base: position 1,525,316,864 of record OY728125.1, on the reverse strand, counting down.
AGCTGATGATATCCTGATCTCAGGCCAATCTTTGTGAACACTCATGCTCCACGAAGCTGATCAAAAAGATCATCAATCCTCGGTAAGGGATATCAGTTCTTAACTGTCAACTGGTTCAGCTTCTGATAATCCACCAAAGTCTGAGGGTAACGTCCACCTTTTTCGCAAAAAGGACTGGCGATCCCCATGGAGAAGTATTGGGTCGGATAAAGCCCTTTGCCTGTAACTCCTCTAACTATCTCTTGGGCTCCTGTAGCTCAGGTGTAGCCATCCTATAAGGAGGAATGGACACCGGTGCTGCTCCTGGCACAAGCTCAATAGAGAAATCCACCTCACGCTCCGGAGGTAGACCTGAAAAGTCGTCCGGGGAGACATCCCTGAAACGATCAACCACTAGAGGGAAATATTTCTGACAAGTCCCCTGGTCATCCAGATATAAGCTCGCAATCTGGGTTGTGACTCCACCTCGCCCACGATGCTCTGGTACATCTCGACTTGCTTGAACATCCCATTAGCCCTTGTATAAAAACTCTCCGCCCTCTAGTGACGTGAAATGCACCCTGCGACAATAGTAGTCTACAAAGGCTCGAAAGGGAACAAACCAGTCCATCCTAAAAATGACATCATATCTCGTCATCTTTAGGACATAAAGGTCCCAAAGAAAGTGACACCCACCAACCTCAAGGGGAAACTCCTTGAACTGATGCACACTAGCTGTTCTAGTCCCCAACGGAGTGTCTAGGATCGTGGTATCAGAAGAAGTAGAAACACAGACCCCAAGGCTCTCCACAATGGGTACAAATATAAAACTATGTGTAGCACCCGTATCGAAAAGTACTGAAGATAAAACAGAAGCTACTAAAATAGTCCCTCTGACTGTAGAAGTTCTGGGATCCTGCTCCTACTGGGTCTGTTGCACTGCATATGCCTGCCCAGTGTCATGGCCCTGCGACACAGCCTGGCTACCCTGAGCTGTCCCGCCCTGGTGCCTCTGAGATCCTAGTGTCTGGATACCACGACCACGACCACCATCTCTACCTGCACGCCCTGATGTATTCCAGTTTCCAGAATGGTAAGAAGCCACTGGTTTGCCCCCGCATGCAGAGTTTGCACAGAAGCCCTCTCACTCGCCACTGGTAAAAACACCCTGGAAAACCACTTGAGATGACCCATCTTGCTGCAATCTCGGACCTCTACTGGGTCACGTGGACACTGTGGCCTCTTGTGCCCCTCTCTACCACATTGGTAGCACATAAACTAGCAACCTGAAGCATTCTTCTGACTGGTACTGCTACCCTGAGAGAAGTCTATCTATCTCTTCCTCTTGCCAGCAGAAATAGTTCCAGTAACTAGTGTTGAACCTCCCTGGCCCACACCACTAGATTCCCGCAGGTTTCTCTCCATAATAAGAATCTGGTTCATGATGGCGTGTACAGTAGGCAACCTGAAGACATTCACCAGTTATCAGATGTCATACCGAAGGCCATCCTCAAAACGTCTAGCTCTCAGCGTCTCATCACCAACCAGCACGGGTGAAAAGCACTGAAGCTCCATAAAACAAGAAGAATAGTCCATCACTGACATAGTTCCCTGATGCAGATTCATGAACTCTCGAGCTCTATCTTCCCTCAGCATCTCTGGGAAGAAAATTTCATATAAGACTCCCTGAAAGTCTTCCCATGCCATATCCCTGTGATGCTCTGACTGGGTGGTAACATCCCACCACCTCTTGGTGGAATCACACAGCATGTATGTCGCGAGCTTGACCCTCCGCCCTGGAGGTGTCTCAAGATGCTCAAAAATAGTCTGCCTCAACCCCAGCCAAGACTCTCCAGCATGTGGTCCGCCATCCCCTGAGAATTTAGGCGGATGCTGCTGCTGGAAGATACGTGTCAGCTCGGCCGTAGATGTGACAACCTATGGTGCTCCCTGAAAGGTCTACATGAACCGAAATAATCCTTCACGGAACTGTGCCTTCGTGCCTGTGTCCAGTATAGCAGCTAGTGCCACATATGGCCCTGCCGGAGGATCAACTGGTAGCCCATGGCCCACCATCTCCAGAGTAAAGTCGTCTCCGCTCTCCTGGCGAACAACGCGCAGTCGTCTAGGTGGCATGACACTACAAGGTCAAAAGCACGCCTTAGATTCAAGATTATTAAGGCTGAAATGAAGAAACCACAAAGGTAACAAGTGGAAGAAGGCATCTCAAAATTTTCAAAACAAGACTACAAGGCGTATATACTGACTACATGGCATGTACGTGACTTCCCTTCCCCTGCCCGGGTCCTTCGACATGGCTAAGCCACACGGATCCTGTTAAACAAAACTACATGGCGTGTACTTAATCTACATGGCGAGTATGGTGTTATTTTACAACTTCCTGTGTCGCTTGTGACATGCCGACTACTCGGCTTGAAACTGCATGGCGTGTTACACCCGCACACGGCGTGTACATCACCCCGTTTCCCCATCCACATGGCTAAGTCCACACGGTCTGTCCTCGGACAAGACTACATGGCGTGTCCTCAAAGATACACGGTGTGTTCATGGAACGGTGACATCGACCCGTGTTGTTAGTTACATGGCCGAGTTCCCAGGTCACACTACACGGCGTGTTCATTATTTACATGACGTGTTCTGTACAGGAGTTCACCAACCCGTGTTGTTAGTTAAACGGCCGGAATCCGGGTCAAAACTACACGGTGTGTATATCTGGTACATGACGTGTTTTACCCAAGCCCTTCCCTACCCCGTGTCGCCGACCACACGGTTTATGACATGGGAAGAGACTACAGAACATGTACTGGAGTATACGGTGTGTACTTAAAAAGTTCATTTTTCTTCTCGAACAGAAGGACATACATGGCGTGTGTAAAAATACTACACGGCATGTATACTGGGTTTCCAGACAGTATGCTTCCGAAACTTCCCCAGAACCCAGAAAATACCGAAAAACAACACCTAAGTGTCAAATTCGGACCCGTGAGGGGCCATACTCCCCACGAATCAAATTTTGACATCTTATCTGTGTTATAACTAATAAACAGTCAATGATCCACCAAATTCCGGTCAATGGGGGCCCATACTCCCCAAAAAACAAATATTGGCGTCCATTCTATGAACAGATCACACAAAAATTACCCTATCAAATAGCAGGTATTTTATTAGTGCAGCTATCACAACAACATGCTTTTCTAGCACAACAACTATCACAACAACATGCAATTTTCTACTGCTCCTACATAGCATGGAAACTATGCATGGAATGTGATTCTAGCATGTGCCTAAATGATGCATGAGATGACCTACCCTCATCTCATCGGGTTGCAACTAAATAGAACCCATAGATAAAATATAAACAGCACAATCCAAGTGCGTCACCCAACGGTGAAAACATTTCAACTGTAAAATTTGCAAAACCAAAATAATTGCAAAAATACGAGGTAGACTGTCTTTTCCCTGTACACGGGTTAGCTACGCCTGGGCACAACTTATTACCAACTACCGATTCGTACTATCCCTAACTAAGGATCCAAATAGTAAGTCAAAGAAAAGAAACCCCTCTGATACCACTTTATAACGTCCCGGCTCCAGGTGCCACTCAACAGATGCCCCGAAACCAGTTCATCACGTGACCTCAAGCGCATTTCCCCAAACGCCAGAGGATACCGACTAGCAGTGAGGGCCCAGGTCTGATAGTGGAGAAACTATTCCCTAATTTGTCAAAGTGTAGCACAGTGGAATACAAAATAAAACATACATCAACAGTGGAAGCAGTAAACCAGACAAAACTGAAATAACCAATAGCAGTGCATATAACCAACAATATGTAAATGATGATTCTACATGTATCAAGTTCTAAGAAAATAGCCAGAACATGTTATACATCAATACAGTACAACCAAAATCAGAGTACAAAAAAACAAAGCAAAACAGCTGGCAGCGGCATCGCGAGCCTAGGCTCGGTCCCATGCCCTCTTACTCCTCAGGAGCAATCATGTACATTTATAGGGACTCTTTCCCCTATCTACACCTGCAGCAACGTAATATGTTTGGGCCGAAAAGTGTGACCCAAACAGGGTGTGAGAAATAAATTCCCAGTAGGCATCCACCAAAGGCTCGTTCCCAACTGTGTGTAAGCATGCAACAACAGTGCAATAGTAAAATGAAATAAAGTAAGCAGTACTCAAAAGTAACTAATTACCGGTTATATTTCTATTTTATTATCCTTTTAATCCATTAAATTTAAAATACCACCACACTGAATATTCTAAATAACCAGCTAATGTCCTCAGACATGTAAACTCCTAACATCAGGTAAAGAGTATCCAACACAAGAAACTTCCCTCAGACATAACAGATTTTTCCCTCAGGCGTAGGTAGTGTCGCCCTCAGGCACAAAATTAGCTGCCCTTAGGCCGAAATAACTACTGCCCTCAGGCTAAAAAGTGCAGTGCCCTCAGGCTAATCACAACAATTCCCTCAGGCTAAACAGATAACTGGGCCATGCCCAACATGTCAAAATACAGTAAACAAGCAATTCCTCTCAAGGAAATTCTACAATTACTACATTAAAGGCATACCCTCGGGTATCCTGGCCAAACGGCTAAACAATGGAACACACACCCCAGGGTGGTTCCGGATCCAAGAAATGATCCCAACCATCATTTTTACAAATTAATCAATTTCCTTTACAGTTATAGGTAGTTAATATAGCCATGGACTAATCCACATGACACCATAACATGGGTTTGTGGCCCAAAAACGCACAAAACACACATCGATTGGAAAACTAAACACCAAACCACCTACCTTATACACCAACGAGCATTATACCCAAACACCGACTCCAAAAATTCCCTAGAACAACGTAGATCTGACAAAGAATGAAACCCACTCAAACTTAAATAAATTACGTTAGGAGAAGAATTGGTAAGCAACACGCTAGGAGAAGATAGGACTTACCCGTGCGGTTCCAACGAGATCATCTATAGCAGAAACCGATTCCAAACGAACACCTGGTGGACCTTCAAAGGTCTGGACTCCTCCTTTGGCTCCAAAATAGATCAAATGCCTCCTCAGCCAAATGAGGAGGCTACTGCTTATTTTAAGCTGAAAAAACAAAGTACACGGCATGTACTTCCAAAGTACACGGCATGTACTCCCTTCATTTAACTGTTCACCTGGCGGCTTCCCGCCAGCGTGACACTGTTCACTTGCCGACATGAGTACATGACATGTACTCCTGATTACACGGCGTGTATTGTCGCCCAAATGGCGGCTTTTCCACCGCCTTACTATTTTCGCCTGCCGACTGACTACACAGTGTGTAAAGGACCACTACACGGCGTGTATTCGTTTCCTACACCCTTTGTCGCTGACATGGCTACACACCCTATATACTCATCCCAACACAGCCAAAAGTACATTGTGTGTGGAAAAGTACACGGTGTGTACTTTCAAAATTTAGGATTTTCCCCCATTTTCCATATTTTCTAAAAAACACTTAAAGAAAAGGTAAAAGAAGAAACTCGTACCATAAAATAAGAACCGGGTTCTTACAAAAAGTTTAAATATAGAATAAACAAATTTATAGATCAATTCACACTTAATCATCCCGTAATAGAGTAAATTAAAAAGGGTTATAACCCAATGAATGAAAATTGATTTAAGAAACCATTTACCACTTTTTAACTTTCAAGTAACATCCCCTTGGATAAAATATTTAAAATAGAATCTTAAAATACCATTAATTTTTAATATTACATGATATAAAAAGAAAAATAAGAGTTATATACACTAGAAAATATATATAATTGGTGAATATGGTATATGTCTCACAGTAATAAAAGTGATACCAGGTACCCTTTCATTGAGTCCAGACATTCTATGTATGTCCATTAACTCTTGTATAATAATATTAGATAAATTGTTATATTTAATAATAATACATTATAGGTTTAATACATTATTGTAAAAAAATTTATTTTATTTTTTTAATTACATATTTAAATATTTAAATAGTTAAGTCCACATTGGTTGTTTTGAGGATGTTCATTTCGTATTTTTAAAAAGGGTTTTATATGTTGATCATTGTAAAATGGGTCATTGTTCCATAATATCTAGTGTAATAATAATGAAATAATTAACATTTTTATATATAATTTATACTTTTAAAATAAATTATATTATAATTCTATAACAAACTATCTATGTTACATTCATAGAGATATTAGGCTATATGCATTCATGAGTAACGTTTCTATTTTTCAATGATCGTTATGCAAAGATGGTGTGTATTATTTTATTCTTCCAGAATGATAATAATATAATAAATAAAATATTATTAATTTTAATATAATTATATATATATCATAAATGGAATTTTTAATGAAAAAATAATCACATTGCTTCATGGTTGTGGTGGTCCATGGGTTTGTATAAACGTCGTTATCATGTTTTAATGAATTTAAAGGTAAGAAATTAAATGATATATTATATTGTAATAATGTTAAATATATCATGAATAAAATATTTATGTAATATAAGACACATATATTCATTTAAATTATACTTATAACCTTCCATGTAAAGCATTAGTGAAAATTGAATCATAACACTTCGCGAAGTGGATGTTCGTCGTTCACACGAGCGACATTATCATATCCCCCACAAAATGGAAAGTAAGAAGGTATATGTGATATAATAATTATATAATTATAATTATATTTAAAATATAATTTATGTATATATATATATACTTTAAATACATCATTATAAAAATATGTGAGCGGTGATGATGAAAAATGAATTATATTGATTCACAAGGCAGCAGTCCTCCATACACATGAATGATTTTTTCATTTCCCATTTAATGGAAGAGGATATGTATTTAGGTCATTAAATTAAATTTATAAAATCTAAATATATTGTTTAAATTTTTTATATCATAATAATTTAGAATTAATTCAAGGAGGTGGAATAAGAAACAATATAATAACACTCAATTATGCATGATACCTCTTTTTCAGAAAACCTCCTTAGGTTAGAACCAAAGAATTTATAGTATGGATTTAGAATTAAAAAATGGATCTAGGAAATTATTTAGGAATTTATTAATGAATTTGGGTAGTTTTTTTTGAAAAAAGGCTTTGAAGTTGGGAATAGGATAGGAGAGGGGTGGCCTTTTATAAGTGAGGCGAGTGGCACACTTGTATTTTTTGAAAAAGAAAAAGTGATACCCATATTTTTCACATTATAAAAGGATAAAAAAATGGGCTATTATAGATTCTTATATTATATATGATATAAATATTTACATAAAATATAATTTATACAATTTTTTATGTCAATTTATCCCATATATTTTCAATTTAAACCCATGGTAAACCCGTTTTCAGCTTAACCGTAGTAAACAAATTATAGTTTTAAGTCTTCATTATGAAAAAAACATTAATTTCATCTTAATATATAATATTAAATATTATTATTCCAAATATATAATACATTTTATGAAATTAAATTTATATAATTAATTGAATTTAATTTAAAATTAAACCCATAGATGTGTGAAAAATGGTTTTTCAAGAAATGTAATTTTCAACCATAAGATGATTTTAAATTAAATATATGAATTTTAATAATCTTTTTATGAATTTAAATTAATATTAAAATATATATAATATATACATTCCATTTAAATAATTAATCATTTGGGGTTATTTTGATTAACTAAAATGGAGAAACATTATGACCTTTAAAATAGTTTTCAGAAAACAAAAAATGTTTTAAACCAAAAATTAAACCTATATCTAAAATATAATATAAATATGATTAAAATATAATTAATTTGATTAAATTTAACTCCACGAGTTTTTAAAATATAAAACTATGTTTTATAGTGTATGTGATACACAACACCAAATCCAAACAAACTATGATTATTTAAATATGATTATTTTAATGTTTCTATTAAATATGAGGATATGAGTATGATTAACTAATTTATTAAATATATATATATATATATGGATTATATATATTGGTAAATTACTAATAAATAAATAATTAATTTTTTGCAATTTCTTTTTGTTCTTTAAAATGTTTTTTCATCAAAAAAACATTATTTTTTTATCAGAAAATTATTATATTTATTTTATAGAAAATTTAGGAAAATTATTTGACAAAAAACTCAATTTTTTATATCATCATGTTAAAATTTAATTAGGTCTAAAATTTGGTATTTTTTGGAAAATATATATATTTTTATTTAATAGGGAAAAATAATGTTTTGTGTAAAATTGTCATTTCTTTTGATAAATGAATTAATTTAAAATTTATAATTATTATTTTAATATGATTTCAAGGTAAAATAAGTATTATTTATTTATATTTAATTTAATTAAATACACTTAAATCGTCTTCACACCATATTTTAATATCATTTTATGATAAAAATGCATTTTTTTAAACTCTCTTAAAATGCATAATTTTTATCAATTATAATTAATTAAAATAAACACTAATTATAAATGATTTAAATGAAATTTCTAAATTATATATCTATATTTTTTAATTAAAATTTATATAATTTTTTATGATTAGTTATTGTGTTAAAGTAAAATCATTTATTCCTTAAAAAATATATTTTCTGAAAAACTGCTATTCATCATGCTTGTGAGTTTTATATTAAACTAAATTATTAAAAAAAATTAATTGATTTTTATAAAATGGATTCGAAATTTTGAATCATAATTATTAATATTAGGTAATAAAGTAAACTTAATATTTGAACAATATAAATAGAAACTATGGTAAATATTTATTAAAAATGGTAAAAGGAAAACATGTCAATTGAGGGTAAAATAGTTTAACAAATAATATAAAAAATTAACCCTAATAATATGATTATTTACATTTCATGTTCATTGAAATTATTAATATATTTATTCCTTAATTGTTTATTTATAAATGATAAAGTAATTAGTTTGACAAAAATTATATTTCGATACAACAATACACAAATTGCATTTTTTTGGTAATATTCAAATTCAATTAATGAATTTATTTTAATGGATCCATGGATTTTAAAAAAAATTAAATTTTAAGAAAATAATATTATTAATTTATTTTTATTAATTTTATATGATCATATAATTTTAATGAAATAAAATGTAATTTTTATAAGGTTTCAAAAAATGTTATTGTAAAAAAACCATCATTTCTCAATAAATATATATTATATTTTAAAAATTAGCATTAATATATATATAAAATTATTTTTCTAAAATAAAAATTTATATTTGGAATCATCATGTTGAAATTTCCTAGTGTTGAAATTTTCAAAATTTTCTGAGATAGTAGAATTTTCAGGTAAGAATTAAATACGGTATAAATATACAATGTGTATTATGACATCATGATGACCCGGAAATGATATAACAAATACTATAAAGTGTATACACAGCCAAATATATTTTTAAAAATTATAATAATGTAATTTTATGTTTATTTGATTAGTTTTATTAAGGCTTTATGAATCCTCTAAAACCTATAATATATTTTAAGGTTTAAAAATTGTTTCTTTAAGAGTATGACTCACTTACACATCATAAAGTGTAATATTTTAATAAATTCCACCCATTGACTAATAAAATAACTAAAAAACTCCCATTTCTAATAAATAAATGGCAATAACAATGAGAATATTTTTTGTTTTTGATTAATTTATTATATAGAATCCAAAACCTATTTTTGAGAAAAAATAAAGTATTTCCCACTCCTGTCCTATATAAACCCACACAAGATATCATTCCTTTTAACTCAAAACCCATATAAAATTTCCTTAATCTTTCATCCACTCTCTATATTCCTCCCATGATTCCCAAAATCTCTCCAAAATCTCCTCCTAATCTATTGGAATCACCCTCTAAAGGTAAGGTATCTTCCTCTCCTTCATTTAATTCAAACACCTTCTTTGAAATTAGTTTATTTAGTTTCAATTAGTTATATTATAATTAATTTAAAAACATTCCCTTGATGTCAAATTGATTTTATTTTGATGATATATCATTTATTCACTATCATTTTGACCATTTCTTAGGATGTTACTTTGCTGAAATTTCTTACAGTATTTCCCTCTTCTCATTTCCATTCAAGAACCTCTTTAGGATCTTCCTCTTTTCTATCCATTTCCTAATGTTTAGATATATTATCACATATCCCCATTACTTCCCCTATTATTTATAAATGATGATATACCAATTTCACTCTCATTAATCCCTCCTATTAGCCTTTATGTACACCCGTTACCATGCTAAAATATAGTAATGGATCATTCCCTTCTCTTATTTATTCAAGATTCTTCATTATTTTATGCCTTCTCTTTCCAATTACTAATGTTGGGATATTATTTTACATGTACCTATTACTGTCCATTTGTTTTCAAAATTTTGAGAGACTATTTTCTCCCTCATCAACCCAGTTTATGAATCTTCAAGTAATGTTGTTATGCTTCAAAACCTTCACCACAATTTTCTATACCAAAAAAATGTGTAGTGAATACCCATACCCATTTTCTATCATAGGTGTTCACCTTTATACACTTATACTTATTTTATTTCATTCATAAATGTATTTATTCAACACTCATTGATCATGGAATAAACTTTTATCATAAATTATTTTATGTTTTATGATCTATGAGTCACACTTAAGAATGAGAATGAAATGAAAGTAGCGGGTGTGCCTAGAATTATTTAACACTCCAATTCATTGGGTAATGTTTTAGTCTAATGAAATTTCATTAAAGGTATTAATAAGTGGACCAAATTCATCACATGACTTTTTTATCATGATTTCATAGAATTTAGTATTCACCTATGTTTATTATTCATTGTTTTATGTTGTTTCCACATTTCCCATGTTTTCTTTATGATTATCATGTAATATAATGCCTCATTGTTCATGTTAAGAATTCTCGCTCCTTTTATGACCCATTGATATGCCTATTATTTAACATGTATTGCTTCCTCCATGTTAATACATGTATATTCCCTTACTGGGATTTATATATGGTCCTTTTTTATGTATGTCCCGAGGTTATCCTATGTAGTTTAATGTATAAAGGAATAATATGAGAATGTTAAGTAAGTTTTCAATAAAGATGATTCATTTTGTAACATCACACCCCTCCTCATTGTCTTTATATGGTGGGAGGATATTACTTCTTCTTAATAGTCATCCCCATAGTGTCAAAGGCTAGAAATAAATTCCAAGGACTTCATTAACATATGTGGGATTATTTTCCTTTGGAAAATATAACTTCAAAAAAACAATCCATAACCAAATAAACCACTACATGATTCATGATAAAAATTAAATAAATCTCCAACATTACATTTATATTAAAAACCACTACAAATAGTACCACAGTAGAATACTACAAAACAACCAAGTACAACATGAAAGACTACAAAACCAAAACATTTCAAGCACTTTAAGATGCTACATGCTCCAAATCCACAAAACTACCCAAGTATCACAATGAAACCCTAAAAAATTGTGATACTTTAGCTTTTCCTATGTCTCGATCAACAATTTATAAAAAGGAATTAAAGACACAAAGTAGGGGTGAGTAATAAAAGTTAGTAGGTTTCTTCCAAATGGATTCCTTACCCACACCACTAGGATAGAACATGTCATCAGATTTACGTAAAATAATTTATATAAAATACTTTAAAATAGTTTATATCAGAATATAAAACAAATTCCATAATAAAATTACATTTATAAAAACCAACCAATTTCCATGGGAAAAAGTCAAACAATAATTTAAAACCATTTCACAAGTTCTATTTTGGAATAACTAATTCCATTCCACATATCCACACATATAACATTGCATGCAACATAGACCTTGCTATACTCATGATTGGTGAGTCATACTTTTAAAAATCTATCACTTAATGAACCATTTAATGGGGGTAACTCTCTAACACATTTCCATACCACTAATGATGATGGAGAATTGTTACCCTTATTTGTCCCTAATGCACATGAACATACACAAAAATTATGCTAAAAACCAATTCTAAAACAATCATTTCAATAAACTGTACTTTTATTGAAAACATTTCAAACCAACCATTTCAATAATACCAAAAAATTTATTGAAAACAAATTTCCATGAATTAAAACCAACCAATGATTTTAAAATCATCATTTAAAAATTGATTACTAATTTCACTTTCTACAAAAATTCCTAATTTACACAACTCTATAAACTATCACCAAAGAGGGTTTTCTATAAGAAATTAAAAACTATTTCACAATCAATTTCAATAATAAAATTTAATTTAAAATTAAGCCTTTAATTTCGACATATAAGAGTCGATAGTGAATCCACCTAACTCATAAATTTGGCAATAACAATAAACGACATGAAAAAAGACCATGAAATAGAGTCAAATCACCAAAAAACCCACCTTATATCTCTTCCCCTAACATCAATAATTCCAAATATAATAATATTTGGCATAAAACACCTTATATATATCCATATAAGAACAATATCTAAGAAACCCATATATTAAGTTAAGTAGATCTATGGAAAACCACGTTGAACTACAGCAAACGATGTCATACCATGAGAATTCGGCTTCAATGCTCCAAGAGAAGCCTTAATATCACCTCAAGATTAATCAGATAATCCTCTACTACCTTTTGGATGGTAAAATTTCAATTAGGGTCGCTTTTGTGAAAAAAATAGGGTTTATTTTTTAATCTTGTCTTATATCCACAATTTGTGGATCTTTTTTTTAACTATGCAGAATTAGTCACATGGTTAGACAATCTATGTGCTAAATGTGTGACAGTTTCTGTCTCATGAGGTCTCTTACAGTTGGCTCGTATTATTAGACAAACTGTGTACCGGCTATGGAAAATACTATTGTCCATCATATCATGGTTTCTCATAGGCATCCGCACAGTTTGGAAAAACCATGTGCCAATATATGTGCCTTCCCTTTAGCCCTTGTCTCATTATACACAGTTTTTATAGGTGTTTCATGGTTTTCATTAACTGTTCACCAACCACACACCTTTATAACTACCCCAAAAACATTCTATAAGGTCCCAAATACTTCCCAAACTTCAATCATAAATTTTACTTACTTGAAATCATAAAAGTAGGGTTACATACTTGAAACTGGGGGGGGGTGCAACATTTTCCCCATAATTGGCCTTTTGTACTAAAAAATTGGAAATCCATCATTGCATTAAAAGAGTTTGGGCCATTTCCCTTTCATTTCATTCTTCCATTCCTAGGTATCTTCCTGAATTTGACCATTTTTTCACAAAACCAACCCTAGATTGATTCTTTTTCCACCCAAGACAGTCTTCTTCCAATCCACAATTCACACTGATATATGTAACAATGAAGCATGTGAATCTAGTTTAATGTGAACCCATAAAATCATAGGTTTAGGATTATGATAATTATTTTTCAATAGAGATACATGAAACAATTTATGAACAGAACTGATCTATGGTGGAAAATCCAACTGATAAGTTACCTCGTCAACCCGTTAATGTATCTCAAAAGGGTCTATGTATCGAAGAGATAACATGCTCTGCTTTCCAAAATGATGATTTCTAGGATTTGGAGAGATCATAAAAAACACATGGTAACTTACCTAGAATTCCAACAACTATCAATGATTATCCACCTATAATTTCTGATGAATCTGTGCCATCTTCATCTAGTTCCTGGTCAACTGAATTTTCTGCATTGTTTCTCATGCAAGGTTCATCCCAACTAGTGAATTCTCACCTGTTTCCACCCAATAAAGTATAGAATAACATGGAATATCATATAATGAATCAAAAGGATCTATATGTATTGAGGCTTGATAAAATAAATTATATAAAAAATATACCAGTGGTACGTGATCACCCCACGATCCACCAAAATCCATTAAACATGACCAAAACATGTCTTCCAATGTTTGTATTGTCCTTTTAGATTTCACATATGTTGGAGGATGATACACCATGTTTATGTTCAACTGAGTCCTAAGGGATTTCTATAATTATTTCTAGAAATGAGTCATAAACCTTTCATCTCTTTATGAAACTATCGAAATTGGAATTCCATGTCTCATTACCACTTCTTGAATATAGATGTTTAACAAGTACTCCACCATATGAGATTCATGAATAGTTATGAGATGATCATAATTTATGAGATGATCCACTATCACACATATTAAATCATGTTCCCAAACCATTCTTGGAAGACCTATTACAAAATACCTAGATATCTTCTCCAATTTCAAAACTGGAATTGGTAAAGACTGTAACATATGTGATGGTCATTGATGTTCTTCCTTAAATTACTGAAAAGTTAAGAATATCAAAAAAAACTCAGCAACATTACTTTTTATATAGATCAACCAAAACCATTCTTTCTATGCCTTATAAATATTTTGTATTACAGAATGAAAATCCCATATTGAATGGTAGTAAGCATGAAGAAGATGCTCTTGAAAATCCATAGGTACAACCATTTAATTTCTGAACCATAACACTGAACTCCCATCTAACATCTAACTCCCAATGGTCTCCCCACCATTGAGTTTTTACCTCATAGTCACACATTCTACATTGGATGTATGTTCTGCTTTAACCATATTTAACAAATCTTGAATAAACAAAACTGGAAAGAAAACCACAACTCCACCTTGATATTCCCATTTCAATTTCTTGTTAGATAAGACCAATATCAACTTCCACTCATCTGAAGATTCTTTTTCCAACTGAGTGTTTGACTTTCTGCTTAATGACCTGCCATCAAATTTCCCATTATTGGTGTATACATCAAGAAAAATTTAAAAATTTGGAGATACTCCATCCATTTTCTTTGTCTCAGATACAAATATATTTGTGACAGAATATGTTTCAATCACTTATGATCTATAAACAGTAAATATGTCACAAAATAGGTAATGACTCCAATTATTAAAATTACAAACTATGATAGCTAACTCCAAATAATTTTATGGGTAGTTCTTCCCATGAAACCATATTTGCATTGATCCATACGCAACAACGTGATCTCCCTGTATGAGAAAATATCTTAACCCTTGTCCTGAAGCATCACAATAAACAACGTACCCTTGTCCTGCTTCCAAAAAAATAAAGATCAGTTCTTGTGTAAGGATAACATTAAGCTATTTAAAATACATCATACATTCTTCATTCCATTGGATGTAACATTCTTATTTTTCAAAGCTATTGTTGGTAAATCTAGTCATGAAAAATCACAAACAAATCATCGGTAATAACCACCTAGAAAAAGGAAACTCTATATATAAAAGATTTTATTTGGTGGTTTCCCAGATATAACAACTTATATATTCTATAGATACATTGAAACACCTTTATAATAGATTACATGGCCAAGGAAACATACCTCTTATATCCAAAAATCACACTTTGATAATTTGGAATACAAATGATGATCCCGAAAGATTCGAAACATTTTATCCAAGTGTTCCTCATGCTTAACACCTATCCTTGAATACACTAATTGGTCATCCACAAATACCACCACAAAAGAATATATATACCTCAAAAATATCATTTTAATAAATTCAATAAATACTACTGGGGATTTCATAAGACCAAAAGGAATCAACACATATTCTTAATGGTTATATCTTCTCCTGAATGCTATCTTTGGGATATCCTGCTTCTAAACTCGCAATTAGAGGTATCCTGCTCACAAGTCAATCTTAGAGAACCACTGAGATCCCCTCAATTGATCAAATAGATCATTAATGTCTAGAAGTGGATACTAATTATTTATCTTTAGTTGGTTAGAATTACATTAATCCACACACAAATGAAGTTTTCTATCGACCTTTTTCACAAACAATCCTAGTGAATCCCACTAAGATGTATTAGGTTAAAAGAAAACTTTTCTTTCTGGCTCTTCCAACTACACTTTCAATTCCCTTATTTTTGTTGGTATCATCCAATAATATGGAAGGGAAATATTGATGGTCCCCATAAGAAGATCAATGGTAAACTCAAATTCCCTCATAGGTGGAAACTCTAAGAAATTATTGGTAAAAAATTTGAAAATAATCCACAACTATTGGAAAGATAAATTTCTTAATATTTTCTATCATATAAAAATTCAACACTACCAAGTAGTATGAGATCATTACAACTATTGGTGCCAACAAACGTTTTGCACCAGTCTTTATAATCCAGAATCCTGGAACGATATGGTAACCAATGTCTTATATTGTAAAACAGACCTTTCTAGTATAATATTCTATGTGATACTTGAACATTGTTAATAAATCCATACCTTGGATTCTATCATAGACATCCATGTCAATCATAGATAAATTCCATTTAAATCAGCACCATCAATAGTTATAGAACATGCTCTATAAAAAAGTCTCTACATTCTCTTTGACCAAGAGGAGTTTGAAGTTTTAACATATAAGGCATCATCTAAAATTTTAAAACCCACAAATAAATAGAATGAGAATTAATATAGGACTGGTATGTACCTATATCAAGAAAATATTTCATAAGGGTAAAATTCAAAATAATCATACCACTCACCATTGATGGTCTAGAATGATCATCCATAATCACCTTCTCATTTCAATATAATTTCTTACTCTCCACACAATGTTCTTTACTATCCTGTTGATATTGGACTACATGAGGATTCATGGTATTCATATAATCACCATGACCGGTTCTTTTCTACTAATGAGACTAATTTTTAATCCCTCATCATATCGAAACATACAACATATAAAACACATGAGAAGTGTCTTGAACACCCAACCATGGATCACTAGGAAAATAGTGATGAATATGCCCTATATGATTGAAATTAATGAATTATCTTGGTGGTTTCATGCATTATTGCTTCGTGAGGTTGAAAACATCATATTGAAAAAAATCCAGGATGGATCTTTAGTTTAGTAGAAGATTCACTAATCTAACAATTTGTTTATAATCCATACCTACACCTTGGAAATAGGTGTCCCTATTCCTCTTACTTCTAGTATTAGAGTTCCCACCATTTCCCATAGGTATCAATATACTCCCTCCAGCCATAACACCTGAGATTTCTTTTTCATCCACTATCTCTTTATTTACCATCTATGTATAATCTTTTATGTAGAGCATGGCAATATTCGAGTGGATTTCTTACCTCAACCATGATTCAAAGATATTTTCCTTCATGAATGCTCTTTTAGTAACATTGGGTTCAAAGAAAACTATGCTCATTAATTTTTTCACATACTATATGATAGAAATATTTTTCTACTTTAGGTTGAAGAGATCTATTTTTCTTTAAATTGTGAACTTTTTAGGGAAGAATTATTTATTTAAGAATTCTTAAAAATCATCCCATGTAAGGCCTTAGTATAATTTAGCCTGAAAAGTTAACACACACAACTAGAATCTAAGGTCTTATAGTATATATGTCACCATCTTCACTTTAAACTCTCCTATTATTCCATGGAAAATGAAGATATGATTCAACATATTCAACCACACCTCTATCCATTCTGGTTCTGAATCACCCTAAAAGATGATTGGATTCTGCTTCTAAAAGTCGATGGAGTGATCTACATACCTTGGTTCATTCCTTTCTTCCCCTAAATCTATATCCTGAAAGGATTGTACTATACTCTATACTAATTATTGGTTCACCTTTGGCTTTGGTGCAACCACATTCTTAGCAGCTTCCATATTTTGTTCTTACAGCGTCTACTGTGTGCCATTTTCTAGAAACAGAACAACCTTCATAAGTCTCACTATCTACCAACTAAAGGCTTAACAATTTCAAATTCAACCACATCCCAACAATCAAAACAGTGATTTAATGTTTTCTATATTCAACCATTTTGAGTAATTTCACAATTATTTTTTAAAATCGAACCATTTCCAAAATACCCTAACCATGCTCTTTCAAATATTTCATTTGAAAATAATTTCAAAATTATTCAAAAATAAAAATAGTTTCCCAAAATAATATACCAATACTCAAAATGAAATATGCACTCATAGTGGAAAGCCATCTCTTCAGTGCATGTAACACTCTCCTCATTGGCTAAACCCCTGATAATGAGATTTAAAATCCTATAAGTGTAAAAAAAATTATGTACTCAACTCCCTAGTAACTTTTAGTTCAGTATAAAAAGGTTAGATAGGCATTTTTATTCTTTAAATTTCAATTCCCGGCAATCCTACTCATTTTACCATACCTACTCAAGAAATATCCCAGAATGAATTTTAACTCAAATATTGACAACCAATACCAAGTCAAAGACCGACCAAGAATAATACAACTTTCAAGTCAAAGAACAAACAAACTAAGACTTCTTATTCATAGATATAATTTTAAGGACTAAGACTAATACCACTTGTAACATCCCACCCCTTCTCAATGGCATGAGAAGGTGGGAGGATATTACATGGCCTTAAGATAAATCCCCAAAGTGTCAAAGGCTAGAAAGGAATGTCAAGGGCTTAATTAATAGATAGGAGAGAATTTATCCTTTGAAAATAAACCAACCAACCAAACAATAAATAACCAAATAAACTACTACACGTTACAAGGTAACAATGAAAGGAAACTCCAACATTGAATTTATATCAAAACCAACAACAAAGAGTACCATAGTGGAAGACTACAAAACGACCAACTAGCCAATGATCTTGTACCCTAGTGGTTCAGGCTCCTGCTTGGCATCCAAAAGACCCAAGATCAAATATGGGCAGGGGAGAATTATCGAGTACTATTGGGGGGTACTGTAGCAGCATTGTAGCAGGTCACTGTAGTAGTACTATAGCAACGATGAACTGTAGCGGCGACATCACTGTAATGGCGGAAGGACTGTAGCAGGGGACTGTAGCGGCGACAGGACTGTAGCAGGTACTGTAGCTGTGCGGTACTGTAGCAGTACTTTTCACTGTGGGGTCCTTTGCGCAAAAAAAATGGGCTTTCTAGCCCTGTATACATGCCACTTGGCCTTGGGCCTTCAGGCTATGTAATGGGTCACCCTCTACCCAGTCTAAAGAGGTCTTTTCTTTAATAATAATAAATTTAGGCTTCAGCCCCAACCTTAAAAAAAACGACCAACTACACAGTGAAAGACTACAACACCAACAAAACTCAATGACTTCAAGATTCTTTATTCTCAAAATCTACAAAACATCCCAATTGTCACGATGTAGCACTAAATAAGTGTTTTACATTACCTTTTCATGTGTTATGATGAATAATATCTACAAAAACACCAATGTTTCAAAACAAGGGTGATTAATGAAACTCAGTAGTGTTTCTCCAAATTAATTCCCTACTCAATCCACCAGGATATAATATGTTAGCACATTAAGAAAAACAATTTATATGAAAAATGTTAAAACAAATTAAATCATAATATAAAATAATTTCCATAATAAAACATATTTTCTCAAAACCACCCAATTTATAATGAAAATAACCAAAAAATACATTAAAAGCATTTCACATGTTCCATTTTGGCATAACTAATTCCATTCCACATATCCACACATCCATCCATGAAAGAAACATGGACCTCCATATACTCATTATTGATGAGTCATCCTTTCACTAAGTCATCACTTAATGCACTATTTGAAGGGAGAAATACATTACCCTTATATATTAAATTAATCATGGCGGAGACTTATTACCCTTATCCATCCCAAATTCACATGAACATACACAACCATTATTCCAAAAACCAATTCCAAAATAACTATTTCAACTATTTCAATAAAACCATACATTTATTTAAAACCATTCAAACCAACCATTTGAAAAAACCAAACCTTTTATTGAAAACACCTTTACATTCATCAAAACCAAGCAATCATTTTAAAATCATTATTTTAAAATCAAATTACCAATTTCACTTTCGACAAAAAATCCTAATTTCTATAATTCTATAAACTGCCACCAAAGACGTATTTTAATAAGAAATTTACAAAAATTACACACTAAATATAAATCAAACATTAAACATGAAATGAATCCGTCATGTTCTAAATATAGGAGTTGATATTGAATCCACCTACCTCAGCAATTTGGTGAAATCGATAGAATCACGAAAAACAACCACAAAACATGGTCGAATCTCCCCAAAAATACTTTAGATATCTTCCCCTAACATCAGAAAACTCAAATATAATCATATTAGGCATCAAAAACATTATATCAATACAAAAAAGAATTATATCTAAGAAACATAGATATAGAAATAAGTATATATAAAGAAAACAAAACAAAACTATCGTAAACAATGAAATACCACGAGAATATGGATTCCACACACTAAGAGAATCCTTAGGATCACCTTCGGATCAATGGGAGAAGCCTCTACTACCTTTGGGAGGGTAAAAACTCAATTTAGGGACTTTTTGGGAAACAATTATGGGTTAATTCTTAACCTTTTCCTGGATCCACAGTTTTTAGGTCTTGTTTTTCAACAATGCATGGTTAGTCGCACGGTTAAACAAACCATATGCTAACCATGTTCCAGCTTCTATCTCAAGGGGGAACTAAAATATTTATACAAACCATGCACCAAGCATAAAAATACCACTATCCAACATAGCATGATTTCTCCTAGGCTTCATCATGGTTTGGAAAAAATGTGTGCCTACTTGTGAACCTTCCCTTTATCCCATGTTTCATTTTGAATGGTTTCTTTTAGGAGTTTCATGTTTTTCACTAATCGTACACCAACCGTGAACCTTTATAAAATCTGAAAAAAACATTTCATTAGGCTCCAAAAACCAACCAACCTTCAACCATAAACTTTACATACTTAAAAAGCATAAAAGTTGGGTTATGTACTTGAAACCATGGGTGCTACATATTTTCTATTTTAAGTTTTTATGTAATGTACCTAATTTTGAAAGACACTAGACCTATTGATCTTCCAGGTTGTATTATGTGTACTATTATGTAATAAATCACGAATTAATATGTAATAAATATAGAGTTTTTCATAGTTGGTATCGAGGGAAAATTTTATTTATTTTTGGGAATGGGATTAGAAAACTCTAGAAAAACCCATATCGATAAAACTAAGTATAAGAAAACATCTCTAGATCTTGGTAAAATATAGAGTAAGTGGTTTAAAATAAATCCAAGTGGGGGCGAATTTTTGGGTTATTTTTTTAGAACTATAGTAGTTACTATAACATCAACAATTTGGTATTATAGCAGCTAGTATTATTCATCCGATTTGGGCCTTTGGGCCATCGGTTTAAAACAACGAGTCTTGGGACCTTCGGTATTTAAGGGAATTTATTCCACCAATGGTCTTCAAGATACAAGGATTTTGGTCCATATAAATGACCAAGAAGAAAATTGGGTAAACCACTCAGAAGCAAGCCTAGAGGAGGATTCAGTGCAAAAAATAACAACCACTAGAGTAGAGCTAACCAGATTAGTATAATGAAAGGGTATGGAAACTGGTATCTAGACCACACACCGTGCATCTTTTAATGGAATCGTACTCGATAATTATTCATGTGAGGTGGGGATCTATGATCCTTCAAGATATATATGCTGGGGATGGGATGTTTCAAGTGTTTTAGGTCTTAGGCCTTTAAGTTCATGTATTAGTTCATGTATGGGCCTTTTTCATTGGGTCTACATTTCTTGTAAGGGTTACCCTTCAACCCTTAAAGGGGGGATTATCCAATAAGTAAATAAAAATGAAGGCCTTCAGTCCTTTTAGGCTATTATGACTATTTCAGATGAATTGATGTTCATTTTATCCATCATAGATTTATGGTTTTGTGGTTATTGGATTTCTTAAAACCATGTTCTATATCAAACTCAATTAGTTATTTTGTCTTAATTTTCTCCTCCATTTTCATTTTTCACTTCCCACTAAAGTTATCCTATTAGGAAACCTAGTTATGTGATGACCTTTAAACTTCCTTTTCTCTCTTTTCAAACGAGGATATTTTAATAACACTGTTTGTGATTTGGGTCTTCAGTAAAGATATTTTCATGTTTCAAAACACCTATTACGGAGATAAAGTTTAAATTGTGAAGATGCAATTTATTAAAGGGGTAAGAATATAACACCCTAGGTTTTTTAATGATAAAACTTTGTTTGATAGTGTATGTGATATGCAACACCAAACCCAAACAAAAAATGATTATTTAAATATTAATATTTTTAACATTTCTATTAAATATTAAGATATTAGTATGATTAACTATTTCATTAAATATATATATATATTCAATATATATTAATAAATTCTTAATAAACAATGAATCAATTTTTGGTAATGTCTTTTTGTTCTTCCATATATGTTTTCTTTAAAAATGATTTTTGTTTATTTTTATAAAAAAGTAGTATAATTGTTTTATAGAACATTAATAAATTTTTTTTGATAATTCAAACTCTATTTTTTAAATCATCATATCAAAATTAACTTAGGTTTAAATTTTTTGATTTTTTGGAAAATATAGATTTTTCAATGAATAGTGAAAAATATTGTTTTTATATCAAATTTCCATTTATTTTGATAAATGAATTAATTAAAAATGATAAATTATTTTTTAAAATTTTATTTAAAGTTAACATAAGTATTCCTTAGTTATATTTAATTCAATTAATTACATTTAAATCTTTTTTAAACAGTATTTTAGTATAAGTTTATGATTAAAAATACATTTTTTTGAAAACTTTTTTAAAATACATAAATTTTCTCCATTATAATTAATTAAAATAACCCCTAATTATAAATTTTATAAATTAAATTTATAAATTATTTATCTATATTTATGAATTAAAATTAGTATAATTTAAAATTATTAGTTATATAGTTCAAGTAAAATCAAAATTTCTTTGAAAATATAGTTTTTAGGAAACCACTTTTCATCATGCTTGTAAGATTTATATAAAATTAAATTATTCAACCTATTCATATTGATTTTCATAAAATTTATTCCATATTTGGAATTTTAATAATCAATATTAGGTAATGAAGTCAAATTAATTTTTGAATAATATGAATAATAACTCTAGTAAATATTTATTACCATAGTTAAAAAACATGTTCATTAAGGGTAAAAATAGATTAAAATGCTAGAAAAAAAGTAACCCTAATATTATTAATATTTATATTTCATTTTAACTGAAATTATTATTATATTTAATCCTTTTTGTTTTTACTGTATAAAATATTAAGTAATTAGTTTGATAAAAACTATATTTTGATACAATAAAATAGAAATTATATTTTTTGGTAAAATTAAAATTCAATTAATACTTTTTT
Source organism: Viscum album (assembly GCA_963277665.1). Taxonomy (NCBI): domain Eukaryota; kingdom Viridiplantae; phylum Streptophyta; class Magnoliopsida; order Santalales; family Viscaceae; genus Viscum; species Viscum album. The sequence continues at coordinate 1,525,293,488 of OY728125.1, read as the reverse complement.
TTAATAAATTGATGTATTTTTTAAATAAATAATTATTTAATAAGATAATATTATTAAATAATTTTTACTAATTATATATGATTGTATAATTTTTATGAAGTTGAATGTAATTTTTATAAGGGTTGGAAAAATGTTCTTGCCAAAATGAAACTTATCATTTCTAAATAAATGTATATTATATTTTAAAATTGAGGATTCATATATTTAGAAAATTATTTTGATAAAATGAATATTATTTTTGTAATTAGTGCATCAAAATAATCCAATAATTAGTTTTTCATAATTCTTTGAGACAATATAATTTTCGGGTAAAACTTAAATATGATATAAATATACAATGTGTATTGTGACATCATGATGAAATAAAAATGATGTAATAAATAATATAAAGGATATAAATTACCAAATATGTATTTAAACTTTAATATAATTTTATTTTAAGTTTATTTTATTGGTATTATAAATCCTTTCTAAATCCTCCAAAACCTATAGAATATTTTAAGGTTTTAAAATCATTTCTTTAAGAGTATGACTTACCACCACATCACCAAGGGTAATATTTTAATAATTTCGGTCCTTTTACTAATAAAATATAGAAAAGAACTCCCCTTTGGTAGAAACCATGGGAAAAAACATGATAGAGTTTGTGTTTTTGATTGCTTTATTATATGGATTCCAAAACTAGATTTTTAGAAATAATAAAGTATTACCCACTCATTTCCTACATAAACCCACCCAAGATTACATTCATCTTCCCTAAAAAACACAGATCACATCCCTATTCTCATCACCACTCTCTATATTCCTCCCAAGGTTCCCTCAATCTCTCAAGATGGCCCTCCCAAGCTTTTATAATCACCCTCTCAAGGTAAGGTACCTTCCTCTCCTCCTTTTAATTCAAGAACCTTCTTTGAAACTAATCTTTTTAGTTTCAATTGGTTATATTATCATTAATTTATAAAAATTACCTTACTATGAAATTCATTTTATTTTATTGAGAGATTATTTATCCTCTCTCATTTTGACCTTTTCTTAAGTCATTACTATTCTAAAATTTTATAAGGTATTTTTCTCTTCTTATTTCCATTCAAGAACATCCTCTATAATATTAATATTTTATCTACATTTCCTAAGGTTGGGATATGTTCTCCCATATCCCCTTAACTTCACCTATGATTCCAAAATTATGAGATACTCTTTTCACTCTCCTTAATATCTCTAATGAACTATTATGTACAACTGTTACCATACCAAATATTAGTAAGTGATCCTTTCCTTATTCACTTTATTCAAGATTCTTCATTATATCATGACTTCTATTTCCAATTCTTAATGTTGGGATATGTTTTTCCAATTCACTATTACTGTACATTTTATTTAAAAATGGTTAGATACCCCTTTCTCTTTCATTAACCCATTAATGAATCTTTATGTAATGTTGTTATGTTTCCAAATTTCACCGCTATTTTTCCTAGAAAAAACAAACGTGTAGGGAATACACATGGCCATTTACTATCAAGGTATTCAATTTTATGCACTTATAATTATTTTATTAGAGACTTACATATATTTATTCCACACTCCATGATCATGGAATAAAATGTGATGATAAAGGTTTCATGTTTTATAATCTATGTGATACACTTAATCATGAGAATGAAATGAAAGTGACAGGCGCTCCTAGAATTATATAGCACTCCAATGCATTGGGTAATGTTTTAGTATCATGAGATGTCATGAAAGGGATTTGGGAGTAAACCTAATCTATCACAGGACACTTTCCATCATGATGTCTTGGAAGTTAGTCTTGACTTATGTTTATGAAGAAGTGTTTTATGTTGTTCCCACATTTCCCATGTTTCCTTTATGATTATCATGTTATATAATACCTCATTGTTCATGTTTATTATTATCTATACTTTTATTCCCCATTTATGTTCTTATTATTTAACATATTTTACTTTCTTCATGTTATGCCATCTTTATTCCCATATTAGGCTTTATAGCACACTTGTTTCTTATGTTTTTCCCCAGGTTATCCCATGATGTTTTAAGTATGAATGAATAATATGATCATGTTCATGAATTTTCAATAAAGATGATCTATTACATCTTTCAAGATTTTATGTAATGTACCTGTTTCCTAGAGACACTAGACTTATCTATCTTCTCGGTTGTATTATATATAATATTATGTAAAAAATCCCGAATTAAAATGTAATAAAGAGAAGGGTTGTCATTATAAATATAACTATATAATAATTATTTTACTTTAAATCATATTCAAAAAACAATGGGACTTCTAAATTACTTAATTTATTGAAAATAAATGACATTTTTACAAAGTGGCGGTCTTTTTCACTATTTGCTGAAAACTAAATATTTTCTAAAAAATCCAAAAATATCACCATATGTTAATTTTGATATGAAGATTTCAAAAATTAATTTCATTTTATAAAATAAATTTTTTAATAGTTATAAAATTAATTATAATATTTTCTCCCAAAAATCCACAAAAATATTTTTGAAATAAAACATATTTTTGACGATATAATTTTACTTTAATTAAAATTAACTGATTATTTAATTAAAATTTAGAAATAATATAGCATCCCCAACCCCAGAATCCCAGATCTAGTGTCTTAATAAATTATATTGGCATGAGATATAAGGAATCTCATCTTGAAAAAATTAATAGTTTGGTAGTCTTGGTAAACTAGATACATTCATGACTCACATATTACATTTGAATAGAAATATTACAACATAATTTCCCCCAAGAATAATTTTATTCCCATTATCATATCCTTTAATATAACATGTAGTAAACTTCATGGATTTTTTAGGAAATGAAACAAAATAAGTTTGATCTGAAATGCTCAATAGGTGCTAAGTATGATAGAATCACTCATAAATCAATGAGGATAATCAATATGGAAAGGAAAATAACTAAATAGGTATTTCATTTAAAAAATTTGAATGAATTAATAGATAAAAAATAACAAATATTTAAAGGTAAATAACTGAAAACAAATACCATTTAATCTATAAACTAAGAATGAAATGCATCCATAGATAATATCATAGATAAAATCTCATGGATAATGAAAATTAAATTTGAATGAGGGTAATTATTAATTATTAGATATAATATTTCCCAGACACATGATACATTTACCATTAAGACCTTTTATAATATGGTTTATCATACTACTACCAAAACATTTCACAAGTTAGTTTTAAACATACTGGTTATAAACGTATAGGGTTTTTCCAACTAATCTTCTCTCATTAGACTATTAATGCATCGAGGAGATTTCATTAACTAGTCCCTAACCTGGTTATTTTATTTCCAAATAATTTATCATATATTTAATAATAAATTTAATTCATAAATAATGTTTCTTATCATAAAGTCTCCATATTGAGTAAAGGATACCAATTTATCAACATTTTCCCAATTAATATAATAACATTAAAAGTACACACTATATGTAAAAATGGTATAAATTCTAGGAAATAATCATATTAATAAAAAAATATGGATATTTAGAATAAAATTTATTCCCATTGAAAATGATAAAAATAAATTGATTGTTTCATGAGAAAGTTAACAATCACAAAATAAAGTGATACTATACAATAACTTTTACAAATTTTTAATTTTTTTGAAAAATCCCCTTAGATGAATTGGTTTAATGAAAAAATTAAAAAACCATGATTTATGAATGAATAATGATATTAAATTTAAAATTTTCAGTATATACACCACATAAAAGTGGATCAGTCCATATTAACAAATAAGTCTCAATGGAATGTAAATTAAAACGAAATCCATTTTTAGTTTGTTAAAGATTTAACTGTAATCCCAATGAAAGAGAGATAATAAAATGGATATGTAAATACCAATAATTATTTTCATTATAATAATAAAATAAATTCATGAGTATTATACACACCTCATAAAATAAATATGTGGTGAACATGGATGGTGTCTTACAGAAGTAAAAAAGTGAGACGGAAATCCCTTATCTCACACTTTCCTTTAGATGAAAAAAATATAAACTCCTGTATGATAGATTTAAACATGTTATTAATTTATAAAATATCCATTTTCACACTTTTGATATCTTGAATTATCCTTTTATTACATTGTATCACTCGTTCGTTAAAAATCTTTCATTATTTTCATCATTTCAGGTGTTAATTGTCTTGTTATATCATGTGTGTTTCATCATGAAAAATATAGTTCTAATTAATATTATATAGTTTCAAAATAAAAATAATAATAATAATGAAATAATAATCATATTTATACATCAATTATACTTAACTAATCATGAATTATGGTTATGAAACATGAAATACCTTATGATCATGGTGATGGTTGGTCGTACATACGCATGAGTAATGTTTATAGTTTTCACTGATCATTATGAAAAGGTGTAAAGTAATATTTTACCCATATAGAATTATCATAATTTTATATATACCATATTATATACTTATATATATCATCCATGTGATTAGGTGATGAAAAGATAGTCAGATCGCTTCAAGAATGTGGTACTCCACACAAACGCGAATGATGTTATCCTCCTTCATTGAGTGAAAATGTAAGAAACTAAAATGATATATTATCATTTAAAAATGATAAATATTTCATTAATATCATAATTATTTCATTTATATTTAATAAAATTATTTATCATCATATTCCATGTAAACCGTTAGTGAAAGATTAATCACATCACTTCACGAGGCGGTAGTCCGCCATACACACGAGTGACATTATCATATATCCCAAGGAATGGAAATTAATAATTTATATAAGATATAATGAAGCCATAGGTATAAAAGTTATATATATATATTATATATATATATATATATTATCCATAATTATACCAAACATTTAGTAGTGGTAATGATGAAACGAATGACATTCGTTCGTGAGGTGGTAGTCTGTGTGCACACGAATGATGATTTCAAAACCCATTTTATGGAAGTTTGTGTGATTGTAGGGAATAACCTTAACATAAAAACATATAATTATATGTAATATTCTTGTGTTATTATATCATATTTTTTTGAAAATAATTTTAGTTGGTGTAAAAAAAAGAAATAAAATGAAGATGCTTTATGAAGAACATTACCTCTCCTTCGAGTATCCTCCTTATCTTTGCACTAAATCCTTAAAAGGTAAGATTTATTCCAAAAATAAGGCTTATAGGATTATTTTAGGGATTTTTTAGTGTTACTTTTTCTTGTTTTATATGATTCAAATGGCTAGATATGTGTGAATAAATGTGGGAAGTTGGTGTCTTTTTATAGTTGATGAATAGTGTCATTCTTCTAAATACTTAAAAGTATTCACTATTTGGAGGTCAATATTACCTAAATAGGATAAAGAATTGATAATTAATGTTGGGGAAAGATTATATAGTCAACCCACACCACTAAAAAACAATTAAATACATGTTTGAAAAAAATCCCTTAACATTGATGTTTCTCTATTTTAACCATTTTTAGTTTTCACTACGGTGACTAATTTTTTGTCCTAGTTAATTTATCCATTAAGAATAAATTAAAGTGATATGTATAAAAATATTTACCCCAAAATTTTCTAAATATTATATCTAATTTATAAATTATGAAAAATACCATGTGTGTTGGAAATTAAATTCAACATAAGTGAATGTAACATGCAAAAAACATTGCTTTAACACTAACCACACTAACATAGTTTTTACTATTTAGGGGTCATTATGTTCATTATAAAATGAAAATTATTACATGAATGGATCATATTTTATATTTATTAAAATTTAATTATAAATTTTCCTAGGACAGGTTATGAGTAATTTTAAATCATATTATAATATATTATTTATTATAAAATAACATTATGGTCAATTTTGACATTATTTATTTAATTTAAATTTAAAAATATCAATATAAAGGCAGAATTTGAATCTATTATCTTACCACCTATGTAGCATGATATATTCATCTAAAAAATTAATACAATACAATAATTCATTTAGTTTACGAAATTTTTATTATTTTTAGTATCATTGGATTTGTTTAATTATTAAATAAATAATTACTATTTTAGAATTTCATAAGCATTTAAAGTATTTCATTATTCTCAAAAAATTAAAGATAAATTATAATGAAAATAAAAACTCATTTACATTTCAAAATAATATATATAACCAGACTAATTGGTTTTTTCTCCCTATCCCAAATCATTATAGATATTAAAAGAATGAAATATATATTTTTATCTTTTTCTTTAATTAACTTATTAGATGGGTAATATTCAAAAAAAAGTATAAATATCTTTCAATATTTTAGATAAAATTATTGTAAAAATATTAAATATACTCATTAAAAAACTATAAAATATTTTAGGTCTTTTTCACTCTTATAATTCTAGCTTCAACGCACAGTAAAATCTTTTTTATCTTAACTAAGGTAATTAATTTTAACTACATTCACTATTAATTTTTTTCAAAAATTAAATTGAAAATATTATAAATTAATAATTATTCTGATTAATAAATTTGGAATCATTTTTTTCATTTTCAATTCATATAATTAGTAAATTTTAATTTAAATGTAAACCTATAGACCGGATGAGAAAGCGTGTTTTTAAAGTGAAAATGTTCAAATGTTTAAAAACATTTTTTATATGAATTCATAATGAAAATGATTCCATTGACCAAAATTTTATTAATTTATATATAAATAAACTTATTTTACTTCAAAACAATTTTAAAATTTTATTTAGCATTATTAAATATTTAAATGAAAAAGACATTTTCAATTAAAATTTATTATTTTTCACTATTCATCAAAAAATGAAACTTCTCTGAAAAATTCCAAAAATTGAACCTAAGATAATTAATATATTAATATTTTAAAAATGAAGTTTATATTTTCTAATAAATTTTATAAAAGTGTTAAATATTAATTTTAAATTATATGCACCAAACGTGACTAACCATCTTTTAGGAAAGTACAGTTTCTTCGATGACATTTCATTTTTCTTAGAAATGATTGTTTTAATTATGTATAATCAATAGATAAAAAATAAAATTTTGTAAAGTATATATTTTTATAAGTTAGTTAATCTTATTCATGCATTTCATTTTAACATCTATGTGATAACTATCATGTTAAATAATAAGATTAATAGTATATTGTTGTCCAGCAAAACTCAATCTTTCGTGTAATAAAATCAATTAAAGAAAATAATTTTTTAATGAAATTAAATATAACACAATATTTTTTTTACCATGCGTTATCTAATACATTTTTTTATTTATTATTTTTTGGGTTTTATATTTTCCTCACCTTATATAAAATGCATCCTCTCAATTTAAACTTGATCTCAATAATCAAGGGCTTGGTATTTAAAAATTACTTTTTTTTAAAACCCTACATCATAAAAGGGTTAATAAAATATACTCTTAATAAGATATAAATGTAAGGTAAAATTCCATCTGGAATAATCACATAACTTAGTTTCTAAGTAAGAGAATATAGGTGGGAAATAAAAACATGGACATGGAAGAGAAAACTAACACCAAAAAACTAATAGAGAGTGATAGAGGGAATTTATCACAAGAAATTGGGTGGTCTAGAGATTGTTAACCACAAAAAAACATAATAAAAATAGGTTTTAAAAAGTTCATTAATTTCATTAAAAATGATGGTAATAGGATAACATTTTATTTTTTGATCATTTTTCTTGATTTTGATGAACTTTCATAAGAAGAAATTCCAACTTAAATTCATTCAATTTTGTAATCACAATATCATCCTTTGGTTGTGCCTTGATCAATTACCACTTCATCAATTTCTCAAATAAGTGAAGTTGTTTTTTTTATAACTGATGTACTAACAGATCACAACATCTATAATAGAGTGATAAGTATTTCCTTTTATCATTAGTTGTCATTATAGAATAATAGTTATATCATGTTATCCAATGTGTATAAATCTTCATATAGTGAATTAATACGTTTCTATTTAACATATTTTCCAATTTTTAATTTAAAATATTTCATAAATAATTAACCTTATGACCCTCCAAAAGATTAATATCCATAACATTAAAATGAAGGTCATTGAATTTCAAAAAACAACCTATCATCAATCAATTCCACGATATTTAGTACTATCTAGTTTGCATTATCCAAATCAATCATCCCTTTATCTCGACATAATTATCTCAACATTATGAACAAATTATGGGTTATATTTCCCTCAATATTGTGTTTTCCAAGAAGTTCAACTTTTCACTGAATTATTTTTCTTGTTCTTTGATACTATTCAACATATGCACTCATATCTTTAATGAATTTGTATAGTGGTACAATCCTTATATATTTCATAATTATTATAATGATAATATCATCAATAAAATACCATTTAAACAAATTTCTTGAATCAAAATACACAAAAACAATAATTATTCCACTTTGGATATATCGATAGAATAATATTAGCCTTGATCCTTTAGCTTCTTATAAGGTATATTCTATTAGTACTATGTCAATTAATTTGAATTATTCCCACTATCCTTATAATGGAATTTTTTTACAATGGAATTTTCTGTCTTTCCCTTATAATCATGACATTTGTGTCATTTTTCTCTACACTTATATAAAGCTTTAATTCCCTTTAAGAAAGTTTCGGGATGTTTCCTCCACTAATTATCTTATGCGGAAAAATTCTTCTTTTTCTTTTTCCCCTTATCCATTTTTTGATCATGCATCCTCTACTTCTCTAGATTTAATTTTTAGCAATAATACATAGAGAATTCTTTCTTTATCTTGATATCATGTAAAACTATTTCATTATATGAAGAAAAAGTTTTAGAGATTAGCACCCTTCAAATACATGGATTAATCCCTTTAAATAAATGGTAAATATTGCACTCATGTTTCATATGTAATTTGTAGCATAACTAGATTACCGTATAATGGTAGCTTCATAATCTATCTAATTTTCTTCTTCATTTTACTTTATGCTAACTAACTTTATCTTAATTTCATTTTGTTGCTCATGAGGGAAATATTTTTCAAATAATTTATCCATAAAAACATTTCATTCAATAAGATTTATTTACTCTTCCTCCCAAGTATTTTGGATCAATGACCATAATTGATCGGTGTCACCTTTGAGAAAATACACTGCAAATACAACCATTTCCTTTTCACCACATCCTAACACTAGAAATATCTTCTCTATAGACTTAATACATTTCTTGGATACCACTAGATTATTAGTCCCACTAAATAATGGGTTCTTGTATTTCATAAAGTGATCCAACATAGGATAATCTCATTTTTTAATAGATTTATCCATCAGAGAAAGGTTATTTTTCATAGCTTGATTAACAATGTTAGAATTATTGGCTATTCAAATGGTACAAAACTGTTGGTATATACAGTAAAATAGTTGGTATAGACTATACCAATGGTTTTCCAAACTATATTCTAATTGGTTGTCGGTATTTCCTTATACTAATGGTTTTTAATGAACTATTGGTATAGGTATAATGTTATTTTAGATATACCAATGGTTCTATCTGAGCTGTTGGTATATCTATATACTAATGGTTTTGAAACCATTGTTATAGACCCCCCCAAATAATTTGACAAGAATTAGAACACCCACCCTTCCCAAATAGCATCCATAAATCACCACCCTTCTTAAACAACCACCTATAACCACTAGAAATCAATGCATAAACCCACCTTTTCAATTAACTTCAACCAAAAATTACCAAGCAATATAAAAATAATGATAACATAATAATCCAATTAATTCATTCAACTAGTGACAACATAAATTAAAAACATCTCATATATTCATTCAGAACAAATCATCAAAAATAAATTATCATAAATATTAGTCAAAAATATAAAGGATCAATATGTCCCTCGTCACCATCATCATCACTATCACCATCATCATTTTCATCATCATTTTCATCCTTGGTGTCATCCTAATCATCATCCTCATCATCATCCTCATATTCATCCTCACCATCATCCTCACCCTCATGATCTCCATCACCATCTCCAAGAGCCTCGTAATCCCAAACACTACTAAGACCACTATTTGATGCACTATATAAATTACACATCATCAAAATATATGCATCAAAACCTGTGGTGGTATCTGGTGGAAGTAATGGACATAAGGCTTTCATAAATTTCATAAATTCATCATTAGCCCTTTGACTCCATTCACACTACTCTATGACCATTTTTTGGGACTCTTATGCCTAGTATTGAGCCTATGCTACTTGTGCATTATCATTTTGCAACTTAAAGCTAATAGAACTAGAACCTAAATTATGCCTATATCTAGTCGAGACAATAATCTTCCCCGGTCAGTAGTGTACTCTTCCATGGTGTTCATCTCTAAAACCTGATGTAAGTGATTATTTTCCTAAATTTTTCAGCTTCTTTCATATCAAGGGCCTCAAAAAAACACTACTAAAAATATAAATAGAATATTTAATTACAAAATAGATTTTAAAATTTGATATCAACAAAGTAAATATTACAATATGTTGTTGGGTTGGTTCGTTTACCATGCTTCCATATTTCTTCTTCATTCTCAAGAAAAGAAATTCTTCTCAAGGCACACATCCTTCAATATTAAAAACCTCCCTATATAATGACATTTAATGTCGAAAACCATAATTGAAAATAGGTTATTAAAAATTAATTTTATAACTAAAATCAAATGTATATACTTGATGATTCTGTGTGATTTTTTATAATATGTATATTAGATTCTTAGGGGTATAATTACATTAGACATAGACACAAACTACACACAGAGGCCGGAAAGGTAAATAATATCTCTCTCAATGGATATCTTACCCATCAAGACATATTTATTCATTACATGACCTGAAGTCCTAGTGGGCATGAAACAAATTACATGGCTCAAAGGTCGAGTGCAGCATCATGCCTGCATCATATTGCCTACGTCGTCAGTCTTATGTCATTCCTGTGTCACCATCTACCTGAGGAAATTCATTCCCTCCAATATTTTAACTTGGTTCTGATGCAGGATTATAGGGAGCCTTTACTACTCAATTAATCCCCCAATTACTGATTTTCTATAATGATTGATTACTTTTTTCTAGTATGATGTGATTTGGTTAATAAAAGAACTTTTATATAATAAATGTAGGGAGTTGAGAATATGATTAAATAATGATTTGATAAATTAACTTAAAGTTTAATTTAAGGGTTATTATTTATATATATTATTTAAATTAATATAAGGTCAATGTAATTATATAATAATGGAAGTGGAATTTCATTATTAAAAAAACTAATCAATATTAAATACAAGTATTATATGATAAAATACAGACATGAAATGTATACTAGATGTGTTCATATTTGGTTTTATATTCTTTTATTATTAAATTTGAAAGGGGAAAATATAGGGCAAAGTATGGTAAGTTTTTCATTGATGGATATTGATGCCAAAGTATAGTCAATATTGGTGTTTGTTTTTATTCCTATTCAATTATACATGGTTTAATTTTATTTAGTTCTTTTTAATTTAATTTGGTTATGTATGGTTCAATTCAATGTCATTTGGTTCAATAATATTTAATTTATATTAATGAAGTACGATTTCATTATGTTTGACTTATTCTTTTATCGTAATTCAGTTTGGTTTATTATTGATCAGATTTATTTATTTTGATTCATTTATATTTGGTTATAACTATTCATTTCAATTTGATTTAGTTTTTTCATACCTCATGTGATTCAGTTTGGTATATGTTACTTTATATTCATTTAATTACATTATCTTCTATTTGATTTAGTTTAATTTAATTTAATTTAATTTAATTTTTTTTAGTATGATATATTCCATTTTTTATTCACTTTTTTAGATCATGTTAAGACTAGAACATTTAGGTTTTATCTTTTTATATTGGTTTCACTTCTAATTAGGTTCATTCGGTTTCATGAAGTTCCAATCATTTCAATTTGTAATTATTATATTTTTGTTAATTAATAATTTCATTATGTTCTATATTGGTTGCTTTGTGATGCATTTATTTGGTTTTGTACCTTCATTGTTGGTTTCTTTAGTTTCATATACATTTATTTCTGGTTGATTCAGTGCTAGTTAAGCGATCTATATTCAATTTTTATGGTTTAAAATTAAGATAGGTATGTTTGATTTTATTTGTATAATATTGATATTTTTTATGTTTAATTAAATTTAATTCTTTATTGATGGATTCTATTCTTTTGGTAAAATTTTCGTTGGGTTTTTTAGGCCTATTAAGTTTGATTAAATATAATTATATTTAATTATATTTGAATTTATTCAGTTTTTTTATTTTGGTTTAGTTTGTTTCAGGTCAAATTATTTCAACCTAGTTTATCTTGTATGGTTTTTTTATTCACTTTGGATTGGTCATTTTATTTTTTTTTAGTTTATAGGGGTTGGTTTGGTATGATAGGTTTGGGTCAGTTTCTATATTTCTTATTTGGTAATCATTTATTCTCTTCAAACCAGTGGATACAATAATTTCATACATTTCTTTTCAATTTTAGGAATATTTTATTTTGAAATTTTTTTCTGATATTATATTTCTTTTAAAATATGAGAAATTGTATTTATAAAAGTTTTTGAAAAATTTTATGTACTATAATTTATCTTGGAAGAGGATATAATGTTATTTCAAAAGTAAATTTGATGTATAAGAATTTGTTCAGAAAGTGGTCGTTTAGAAGATAATTCTTATAGTGGATGTGTAAGTAGATTTTTCTGGATGTTTTTTATTCCAGAACTATAGAATCAATATATTTTGAGAATAATTTATTTTCAATAAATTGTTTGAGAGTAATCATGGAAGTTAATTTTGAAATCTTTTATAAAATGATGATATTCTTTGAAGATAGTTAGAGAATTATGAGAGGGGTTACTATATAAAGGATTTGGATTTATAGATTTTAGGTATTACTAAAATCCATAATATATAAAAATAACCAAAAAATACATAAGGGTAATCTATAACTATTCATAATGGTTACAAAATATTAATAGTTTCTCAATGTTATGATATGTAATGGTAACTGTGACAATATATAATATTCATCTAAGACAATATGTAAAGGTTACCGATATTCTTAATTCTATAGAATTAGAAAAGTCCCACGTATATGGGTATATAGGGGGAAATATGTAAGTTTTTATCTAAACTTATAATCTAGAAAAGGAAATCATTCAATGTGATATCTAATAGTACTATTAAGTGATATTTAATATTCACTTTGCACTAAGTAAACTAAGTGTGAGAAAAATTAAAAATTCCTAATATGTAATAGAAACCAATCCAAAATTTGAAACATGAAAATGTGTTGACCTGTACTAAAATACACAAGAATAAATTGATGCATACATAAGAGTAACTATATCATGTAAACTGATACATAATATTACATTTCGTTATAAAATATAAAATAATATTTTTAATATATCCAACCATGAATTATAAGATACAATAATGTTCTATATTTAAATTTATTAATAAATATTTTATTTAGAAGATAAGTGAATTTTTTTATTTTTTATTAATTGATGGTTATTATATAGTTATATAATTTTTAAAGGAATAATAACATTCAAAATAAGGTTTAGGTGCATCTTACATATGGGTTATGTGTACTTTCTATGTTTTTATATTGTCTATTAGAAAATTCAATATGAGAATGTTATTTTGACAATGAAGAATGTGTAATCCTAATGTCAACTATATTTCATAATTTTTTTATTTTACCTATTCATATAACATTATCATTTGAAGAATTTTATTTCAAGAACCTTTCACATATTACAAATAAATTCCCTTACATCTTTAAAAATTTTAAAAAGGAATAACCATAATGGTAAGATTAGAGATTAGTTTTAACCTCCATGAGAGGCAACACAAGGACATCTATCACTAAATTCTAATGGGATAAAACATGAATACACATTTTTAAAAAATATATACATTTAAACCAACAAAGTAGAAAATAAGACCTAATTTTAGGGGGATAAAACCTTATGATAATTTTAAAATAGATTATTTAAATAAAAAATTTAATATATTAAAGAAATATTATGAGAGTTATGACCGATTGAAAAATTATGTTGAAGAATATCCAATATTTATAAAAATTAAGTTGAGCTAAATAAATATTCTAAATATTTTTTCAAATAACATGGATAATAATATTCCAATTGTGAAAAAATCATCTCATAAATGTTCTTTTACCACCCACATCATGGGTGAGTTCTAGATATGGGAGTTGGATGCTACCCACCTGGTTAAAGTCATAGAGGTATTTTATTTCTTATATAATGTTCAATAGTGGTGGATGTAACGATATATTTTTATTTTTTATTTTATTATCATTGATTCACTTCTAATGAATCAATACAATTTACCATTTAAATTTTTTTATTTCCATAATTTATTTAAATAAAAAAATTATAAATGAGTATCATACCTTCTTATTCTCATGGCCTGCATCGTAGTCCACCCAAAAGTGTGGAGGTATTTCATACAATCCTTATTTTTTCTATTTTTTCCTGATGATTCCAAAAATAATAATTTTTAATAATAAAATACAAAGTATTAATGAAAATCATGTTAATTTTTATTCAAAAACCATAAATTTAATTAATTCCTAGAACTCGGTACTAATTCAATAATAAATTGCTTCCAAGTAATATGTTACTGGAAACTAATTCATTATAGGTGTGGAATATAAATCCATAACATCTCTAGCATGCCAGTTGTTATACAACTCATGCTTATATTCTCTACACAACTCACCGAATTCCATGATCTATGTTTTCCTCGCAGCCTCACCATCGAGAAAATTATACCAAAGTTAGAACCAAAATATTAATTCATATAAAAAAATAATAATATAAAATTAAATTCAATGAATTCATATACCCATATTTGGACCCAATAATTATAATTTACATCGTTTGGAAGGTGTGTCTAGGAGAGTGGCATGAAAGGACACAATATCTTCTCTGGAGGTATGAAATTTTTCAAAGTAGAACTCATAGGGGCATTAATTTAGAAGCTCAGGGATATGGAAAAGAGGAAAGAATAGATGTTTATGAAAATGAATAATATTTATGGGGACTATGATCAATCATTGGATTATTGAAATATAGGCTATGATGATTAGATGAAAATGGTGGAGAAAACATATGTGTCATAAATATCTGAGGTGCCCCTAATGACACTACAACATTATAAGGTGTAATAGATTGTATTTCAAAGTAAGGGACAAGTGGGTTTGGTTATGTTGAGTGGTGTTTGTATATCTAGTACTCTCCCTATATCGTCTGGTTGAGCACTGGTGCAATTAGGCTGGTCGGAGAATAATTGTTGCATAGGTGGTCGATACTGATTAAAAGTTAAAAACAAAATTAATCACTTGGAATTATATTTTATTGATATATATATATATGAAATAAATTAATCATAACATTAACCAATTTAGGATGCTCGTATCTCTCATTTGGAACTTATTTTTTGTCATCCTTTTCCTCTACATCTCTTCAATGTTTTTCATTTCCTAAATTTGAAAAAAAATATGGAATTAATTAGAAATCCATAACTAATGTGTAAGTAAAACAAACAATAAGATGAGATATGAATATGTTAAAAAATTGGGAAACCAAATAAAGGATATGTAGTGATATAAAAAATCATTTTATATTTAGTGAAAAGAATATAAAATCCTAAAATACATGTCACGGAAAAAAGAAATATGTTCAAATTAGCATGTTTAGCATTCGTATGGAATATTTTTATTCTATTTTCACTTCGATCCAATTCAAATTTGGTTAGGTTGTTTGGTTTATTTGGTCAATTGATTATGTTATTTTTTTATTTTTATTTCCTTTAGGTCATTTTGTTCATATTTAAAGTTAGTTCATTATGCCATTTTTTTGTTAGTTCATTATTTTCATTGGTATTGATTTTAATTTTAATTATTTTAATATGATTAAATTCAATTCATCTTATTTTTTATTATAATTTAATTGTTTCGGTTTTTTTGGTTTTTTAGGTTCTAATATAGTTTAATTCATAATTATAAAATTAAACTCAAAGAAAAATGCAACTAGTATATATTAAAATTGCACATGAAGGTCATGTTGGATAAAAAATATTTATAAAAAATATTTAAGAAATTTTAATAGTACCAACCTTAATAATTTAATTCAGGATAAACAAAAAGAACTGAGAATACAAATTGATGATTCTAAATATTTCACACACAAAATTTAGGTTTACAATTATCTTTGACAATTTAACTATTAGAGTCATCATAAGTAATAAATTGATCAAGGAAAATGGGAGAAGTTTTGGTGTCAATTATATCATCCCTATCATAAAACATATGTCTTATTATTACTTAAATAATGATAGAAAATTCAATCATAGATGATATCTCACATAAAAATATTATTTCTTTATTAATTCCAATATATATAGATCATCCATATGAGGAGTGTGAGTCATGTAAATAACACAAAATCCAAAATCATTAATAAATGTGTCATACTTCATAATCAAATCAAACCACTTGTATTTCATTATAGTGACTCAACCATCAGAGTAATAATTCAATATTATTATTTTGTCCACAACTCCATGATAAGATACATTTTCAAATCAAGTTCTCTGATTCATTGGCATAATAGTATATTGTGGTAGTTACCATAACACCTTCATGTTGTTTTATCAGGTTCATTACTCATTCGTTGGTAATAAATCTTTACTCATTGATCATAATTGATTTGAATTCATGAACCATAGAATTAAGAACAAAATCCAAATCCCTTACTTACTCAAATACAGAGTCAGCAAGAAAAATCAATACCTGAAATATAAAAGAATATTAAAATTATTTAAATATAAATTTTACTAATTTATTATGGTAAAAAATTATACATTCAATTTCAACTAAGAAAAGATCTCTTTGTTGTGAAAATTATCTCTCCTAATAATAGATAAATAAAGCGTCTTTATATTTATCATTTTTTATATTCCCTACTAAAAAAGTAGAAATAGTTTAATAGATATGTACAATTACATGGGATGAGATAACATATATATGTTCAATTTACTTACTTGATGTAGTCATCAAACAAATCATAGTTAAAAAAACTGTGTGATATGTCATCTCCCTCACTTCAAAGATTAATGTGGTAAATGTGTATGATTCATTAATTCCCCCTATTTAAGGAAATTATGGAGAATTGGGTTCAATTTTATTATACCGTTCTTCTTCATTTCTCATTGGTCTATTCCATCTCGTAGTCACATCAGAAAAATGCATGGATTAGAAATTCATACATTCTTGATCCAAGTAACCTTTCATGATAGAACCTTTAGGATTAATCATGTTCTGTACATAATAATTCAATGTGTAAATATTTATTTCAGTTGTATAAATCCATTAAAAAGCCACAGTTCCTCAAATAAGTATTTTGGTTGGAAGATGGACAGTTAGATGCAGTATGCATGTAAAAAATATAGGAGGAAATATTTTCACTAAATCATAAAATGTGAATGGTTCCTATACCAAATTGTTTTACAAGAAATAATTGTAAAAATTATTTCAAAAAATATCTCTATAAAAATAGAATAATCGAATAACTGAAACCCTTAAATTATTCGATAGAAGATGACTGATTGGTTTTGGAATAGACCCATGGAAAAGGATGTGCTAATAATGAGTCTTCAATGATTTTGTCTTCAACTATATTATATTGAACTATATTTATATACAGCTTGAATAGCCATCAGTAACTTTTATAGTCACTAGTACATGAAAAAAATTAATTTTTTATGTAGGTGTCATCACACAAAAAGAACATAGAACTTTGCATTTATTTTCACTAATACACACATGAGGCAATTATATTTTGATACCCCAATCCACCAAGTCATTTCAAGATCATAAATCATATTTTGTATTTCACTATAAGTTTAGAATAATTAAAATAGACATTTCACATATATTTTTTTCAATGTACATTACATCTAAGCAGTGACGTAATAAATTGGTTGACCAATAAGGCAGATCAAAGAAGATATATTTCATTTTGAAATTGTAACTGGTCTCAATGGAAACATTATTCCTCTTTATATATTTCATCTGAACCTTCCCTAATGAAAAAATTACATCTTGAAATTTATTAAACACGTCAATTCCACACATATAATGATGTGGAATTTCATTATCCATGATATTGTCAAACCTTTGATGATTATTCTTATATGGATAATTCTTTGGAAATAATTGTTGGTATACTATAAAAATGAAACTATGATGATATTTAAGTCTTCTATATCATGTATTATTCAAACAAATAATAACTAATAGTTTCCCATTGTTCTCTATCTAGATATCATTTTATAACTAGGAAAAACATTTATCATATACATAAGTACAACACGTGTCTGAAATATGTCTTTCAAACATGAATCATATATGTTCACACCCATATTCACACTATTTTTCAACTCATTTATTAATGTTTGAATGTATTCATCTATATCATTTCTAGAATCAGAAGGTTCAGATATAAGTATACTCATGAAAGTGAAAGGTTTTTTCTTAGATATCTGTAGAGGAAGGTAATAAATGTGTGTGAAAACTTTCCCTGTTATGTGAAAATTAAGCATCTTCCCAAATGAATTAAAATAATCGCATGATATAACCAACCTCACATTACACAAATTAGCTGCAATATTATGATATTGATCATCAAATTTCCACCATGAGAATGCATCTGTAGGATAAACAAACTCATCATTATCCATATTTCTCTTAGTATTATAACATTGTATTTATATTTATATTTCATTAGACAAGAAAATATTATAGAGTATGGGAATAAATGGAGATTTCGAAATTACTTTCTGGGGAGATGGGATGGGTTTTTATTAGCATTTGGCTTTCATTAAGATTTTACAGATTTTATACAATCATTTCATTCAGCTGTTTCCACCCAGAATAAGATGCAATCTTTCAATCAAGCATGATTTATTTAAACAAATCTAAGTTAAGCAACTAAATTCTATTCCATATAATTGTTTTTCTAAGGACTCGGCCTTAAATATTACATATTCTAGTGGAATTAGATGGGAATTATTTTTATTTCATTCCTAAATATCTTTTAGGTATAGAGTTTTAGAGAATTGGGAATAAAGATTACATGATAATACAATACATTAAAAAAGTAAACTTATACACTTTATCCATTTTTCCAATAAAATAGTCTATGAAATAATAATGATTTATTTTTAAAAAATATCTTCACAACATTCATCTTGGATTCTTATTTCCCCTTACACATCCCTAAACCATATGAAAATCATTTTAAAACATGGGATGAGTATAAAAAACTTAGTAGGGGAATAAAAATAAGAATATAAAATGTTATTCCATGAATACTTAAAAACATATGAAATAATTTTCACAAGGATATACTTTTCTCCCTTAAAGTATAATATACTTACATTGTGAAAACATGATATTTATATAAAATATTGAAAACGTGAATAAAATATTAAGGAAAATTGGGGAATTAATTATTAAAGATTGTAACTCTCATGGTTATCATATGATTTGTAACCTGAAAGCCAACCTTACAATGTACCCCTCATAGTTACCTTATGATGTCACCCTCACAACTATCTTTTGGTGTAACCATTAAAGTTACACTTAGAATAACCAGTACGATCAACATCCAACATAAACATACCTAATGAATTGGATAGAGATATAGGTATCATCCTTCATCATAAAAAATCCCAAGAACTATAACAGAATCATAAAACAAGAATACTTATATCATAAAAATCATTCCTTGAAAAAAATTACATATTAAAGGAATACGATGCACATATAAAAGAAATAATTTTCTTTGAAAATAACCATATAATGTAGTAAAGAAATCATTAAACATTAAGGCATCATGAAATAGGTAATGCCTCTCATTCTATATTTTTTAAAAACATTATTTTTTAATTTTATAAAAATGAAAATTAAAAGATTAATTTTAACGAAAAGTCCCTTGCATAAAACCTAGAAAATATCCCATTTTCAAAAAATTGCACAAAATTAAAAAAAAATTAAAACATTTATTTCCATATAAATTTATTCATTAATAACATTTTTAAAACATGGTCATGATATGAAAAAAAAATTATAAGAATAAATCATTAAAATATCAAAAAATGTTTTAGTTAAAGAGTGTGTTACATCAAGTTTGAATTCCTTAAAATGAGTTGAAAATTAATTTATAATGGTCTAAAGAGAGTTATTAATCAATTAAAAAAAATTAATATCTATAATATCTTACATGATCTTATTATGACAAATTTATACCCTTTTATTGACTATATTTTTTTGTTTCCGTTGTTTCGTTTGTGTTCGCTTCATGGTTTCATGGTGTTTTCATTAAGGATTTCATTTTCCATAGGAAATAATACTATAGAAGTGAGAACATATATATTAAGTCATTTTAAATAATTATTAGTGTATTTAAACTTTCCATGATTTTAGTTAAATGAAAAGTCATTATCCATGAAGGCGGTGAATTGAAACACCATATATAATGATTTTATTTTTAAAAATAAATGAAGCAAATAAGGGTTTTTATTTTGAATATACCATTAAAAGAATAAAATTATAGTATATATATGCTACTTTAGTTATTTTTAAAAATTAAATATGTATTAGTATAAGGTAGTAGTGAGAAATAATTTAAAAGAAAAAAAATGAATTTACCTATTGAAATTTTTCTTCAAGAGAACATCCTTAAGATTCTTAGAATTGGTCTTTTGTGAGACCAAAAATAGTAGAATGTGTTAAGGGATGAGGAGAAAAAATTAGGCAGATTATGGTTGAGCAATATGGATTAAGGTTATGAAATTAATTTAAGTAATGATTCCCTTTTTATAAATGAGGTGAGGGGAAATTTAGGAATAACCTAAAATATTGAAAAATAATAAGTCTAATATAGGAATAAGGACTTATAAAAGGCCTAAAAATAATAAGAGATATCATTTTCTATATAATATTATCATTTTTGTCCTTTTTATATTTTTATTATTTATAAGATATTTCATATAATAATTTATTCAGGAAATATCATTTTTGTCAAATTTAACAGTATTCATTAATATGACTTTAAAAACATAAAAACAAAGTTTCAAATGTGAAACCAATATTTTATTATATCCTATATATATTATATTTAAATATATAATTCTTGTATTACTTTAAAAATATCAAATAATATTTATTTTAAAAATTTTAATATCATTTATTTGATTTTTCTATTAAATTAATAATTATTTCATCATCCTTGTGCAAGCCATTAAGGTATTTAATTATTAATTGAAATTTAAAACTAGGTTTTTATTAAGAATGACAAATTATAATATTTTTAATGAATAATTATTTTATAATTTCTCTTTGAGAAACCCATATATTAATATAATATACTAAATAAAAACAATAGTGCGAGAAACTAGTTTTTCTTTAAAACAATATATTATAAAGGTCTTAAAGTGATTCAAGTGGGTCCCAAATGCCCCAAATTAGAATAAATATAAGATATTGTCTGAAACATAAACATAAATATATATTTATTCATAATTTTGAGTTCTTTAATGGTTCATATAATTTTAATTAAAAACAACATAATTAATTTTCTTCTGCTTAGAAAAGCACCGCATCAACATTGTATAATCATTAATATTATTTATTTTATATAAAAAATAAAATAAAAATATCATGATGTATATAAATATTTAATATTTAAAAATAATATCTATAGTCAAAGATATATTCTGATTAACACCCTAGTAAATTTTTTTTTATTAAAATATGAATGTAAAATATTTCTCTTTTCCTTAAATAAAATATTATAAATATCATAACCTCATCCAAAATGTTCTAAAAAATTATAAATAAAGTTATATCATGACAATAAGTTTATTAATTTCAAAATTCAAAATTATATTCATTTATTAATTATAATTACTCCTATTCATGTCAAGGATGCTTCTTTAATTTGTTAATTTTTCTTATCTTGCATTGCTCAAGCATTGCATAGGCATTTGGATTAAATTTTTGTTATATAGTTATAAAATTAAAAATTATAAACCAAAAATATCAACTATACATTATAATTAACAAAAATTTCAAGAAAAAAATTTGAGCACTAAATTATTATCTACAAAGAACCAATTTCGACTTTGTCAACGCTGCGTAAGCACAATGTCGACACTGATTGTGATTTTAATAATTATTATGAAATAAATTATTACATACATGATCTAAATTATTTAAATAAAAAATTTATATTATAATATAATTATTTAGTTATTCTATCAGTTTAATAAATTTTATATCATAATTTTGTCTTGACGTTGTCACAAAAAATACCGAATTTTATAAAGGAAACTGTATTTTTTACTATTCAATAAAAATTTAAATTTTTCAAAAAATTATTAAAATTTCCCCATTTACTAGTTTTGAAATTATTATTTCAAAAATTAATTTAATTCCATGAAATAAATTTTTTAAATGATCAAAAAATTATATTATTTGTACATTAAAAGAAATAAAAAACATTTTTAAAAGAGAAATGTTTTTCAAGAATAAAATGGATTTACTAAAAAAGGAATGACTCTACTAAAAATCTAGTACATATATAAAAACATATAATTAATAAATTAAAAACTAGTATGAATATTATATATTTCATAAAATTGTTAATTTTTTTCATTCCTGCCAATCTAATGGGTAGGTTATAATGACAACATTTAAATAATAAGATTTTGTTATTAATTTAATATTTTTGTGGTATATATTATATTCTATCAAACATAGTAATTCTTTTAAAAAACACAGTATGTTTTATTATCTCCCCCACCTAAAAAAATTTCATTCTCATTATTTGAAATTGGGTTCGGTAACTAGGGTTTGATTTTCTAAAACACCTTTATTGATATCCCGCATCGTATAAATTATTATTAAAACTTCCACTTAATAAGAGAGAAAATAATTTATAAAGATCACCTAAGTTAAAACATGTTATGTTTATATATAGAAAAACACAAACATGGAAGAGAAACATAAAAAAAATACGCATAAATAGTGATAGAGAACATGGTAAGGGGAATGTTAAACACTAAAAAACAGTAAATATTTGATAGGTTATAGAAACATGGTTTTATTGGTAAGAAAAGTAAACATATAACATTTTTATTTAATAATTATTTTCTTAGAGTTGTGGAATTAATTTACTGTCTATACTAAAATAATAAGGATTATATACTTACATGAAAATTCAAGTTTAATCATTTAATTAATCTCCACTAAAAACTCATTTTTCTCCGAATGATGAGTATGAATTTTTTGAAGGCCTCAATCACTGGAATCAACTTCTAAAGAATCACATAATCCAAAAAAAGATAAAATATAATTTTCTCCTATCCTAAAAACATTACCAAATCCAAATCCAAATTCATTAGTATAAGATATTAATCCAAAAATAACAAACCTTTATATGGTGAAAACTATTTTAATTCAAAAAATTCAATAGTAATACCCAATTTTCAACATAAATATTTCAACAAATAACTAAAATTTAAATTCCTAAAAAAATTACAAACTAATATTGAAACCCAAAAAATATAAATGTATACTTCCAAGATAATAATTACATGCATCTAAAAATAATATTAATGATTCTTAAATCTTTGAACCAAAATTTAATTTTCTAAATCATATAATCTCCACGAAATTATAATCTTTTCTATAAATCACAACAAATACACAATAAAATAATATTTTGATAAATAGAAAATTGAACATTTATTCATAAAAAAACTCCCATAATATTATATATACCATAATAATATAAGATTCAAAAAATAGTAAACATCGTTAAAAATAACACTCGTCAATTAATTACAAAATCAACTACCAATCTCATGGTATTTTTTATGATAATATATTTTTCCCCAAAATAAATTTATTCTTTATCTATAATTTTACTTAATAAAGAGTCATACTTAATGGTACATTACATATTTCATTGGTAGGCATTGTACCATTTCCTCCCTTGGGTTGTGGGTTTGATTCCCTTAGCCCTGCTAGACATGACGGCTTGTCGCCCGACCTAGAGGTTGTACTTTTTTTTATGAAATGATAATTATTATAACATTTTTAGAAAAGTGATAAGAATTAAAAAAAATTAAAAAAAATAAATTTAATAGTAAATAAATGTTTTCTTTGGAATTTTTATCTCATAACATTCATTTTTCATCACATAATTACCTCAAAAATAAAATTAGTCACCTTAAAATTTAAAATCATCAATCCTTAATAGAGATTTCTAACAAATTGATCATATGATAAACAATAAAATTATAAAAAACATTATGATATTTATAACTCTTATGAATACATGCTAATCTACAAAGTTGTTTAAACCTAGATCTGATACCAACTGTAAGGACTCAGCCTTAACCTTTATATATTCTAGTGAATTTTGAAGGGACTTATTTTTATTTCATTCATAAAGATCTTTTAGTTTTTTTGGTTTACATATTTTGGACAAAATATTACATGATAATCAAATAAATTAAAAAAGAACACTAATAATAAATATCCATTTTTTTATAAAATAAATGTCTTTAAAATAAACATTATTTCTTTTCAATAATGATCTTCACAACATTCAGTTTGGATTCTTCTTTTCTCTTACACATCCTTAAAACCTATGGAAAATATTTTAAAACTTGGGAAGAGAACCAAAATATCAGTAATATAAATAGAAATAATAAAATAAAATTTAATTCCATGAATACTTATAAACATATGAAAAAAATTTCACAATGATATACTTCACACACTTAAAGTTTAATATACTTACGTTTTGATAAAAATGTGATTTTCATAAAACATAGAAGACATAAATAAACCATATATGTAAAATGGGTAATTACTTTCTTATGTGTGAAACCTTCATTAATACCATATGATTTGTAACCCCTACAACTACCTTACAATATAACCCTCACAGCTACCATATTATGTAACTCTCCCAACTACCTTATAGTCTAACCATCACAGTTACACTTGGAATAACCATTAGAGTCAACTTCCAACATAAAAAACCCAATTCATTATAGGGAGATATAGGTCCTATCCTTCATAAAAATAAATTCCTTCTAATGAGAACATAATATAAAACAATAATACTTACATAAAAAAATCATTCCTTGAGAAAAATCACATATTAAAGCAATATTACAAACGTACAAAGGAAAATATTTTATTTGAAAATAACCGTGTAATATTGTAATGAAAACATTAAAAAATTAAGGTGTCATGAAATATATAATTCCACTTAGATCGTAAATATTTAAATAAACATTCCTTTTGAATTTTGTAAAAATATTAATTAAAAGATTATTTTTAAAGAAAATTCCCTTATATAAAACATAAAAAAGATCCCTTTTTGAAAAAATTTGAGAGGAATTCAAAAATACTAATTTTTGAAATTTTATTTCTATATATATATATATATATAAACCCCATTTTTAAAACATGGTCCGGAAATAAAAATATATAGAATAATAAATATTTAAAATATTTAAAATAATGTTTTAGTTAAAGAGTCCCTTACCTCAGGTTTGAATTCTTTCAAACATGTTCATACCTCTTGTATACTGGTTTAAATAGTGTTATTAATTAATTAAATAAATATATTTATATTTATAATACCTTAAATTATCTTATTATAACATCTTTCCACCCTTTTATTAATAATATTTTGTTATTTCCATTATTTCGGGTGCATTCGCTCGATGGGTTCATGGTTGTTCATGAAGGATTTTCTTGTCAAATGGAAATAATACTCCATAAGTAAGAAAATATATATATTCATGTAATTTAAAAAAATTATAAGTGAATTTAAACTTTCCATGATTGTGTTAAAAGGAAACTAAAACTCATAGTCTGTGAAGGTGGTGAATTTACACACCATGGATAACAATTTCATTTTTATGAACAAAAGAAGAAAATAAGAAATTTGATGTTGAATATTTCATTAACACAATAAAATTAAAGAATATTTTTGATACATTAATTATCATGAAACATTGGATACTGGGTGAGGATAAGGTTTAGTCACAAATAACATAAAAGAGAAGAAAAAGGAATTTACCTCTTCAATATTTTCTCTTTGACAACATCTGTAAGGCTCTTGGAATTGGTCTTTTTGTGAGACAAAAAACCCTAGAATGTGGAAAGGGATAAAAAGAAGTATATTTTCTCTAGGATATAGGAGCAATACGACTTAAGTTGATGGAATTAATTGAAGGAATATTCCCTTTTTTATAAATAATATGATGGACAATTTTGGAATTACTTAAAATATTAAAATATAATAAGTTTAATATTGTGGTATGGACTACCAAAAAATCACTTGATATCACATTTTTTATATAATATTATCATTTAAACCTTTTTAAATTTGTTTTTTTTTATTTTTAAATAATTTTATAAAATATGTTATTCATGAAATATCATTTTTGACAAATTTAACTCTATTCATTAATATGAATTTAAAAACATCAAAAAAATGTAAAATTCAAAAAATATTTTAGTACAATATATAAATATTATATTCATATATATAATTCTTTTATTACCTTAATAATATAAAATTATATTCATTTTAATATTTTTAATATCATTTATTTGATTTTTCTATTAAATTAAAAATTACTGGATCATCATTGTGCAAGATTTTAAGTAACTTTTTTATTCACTAAAAATTAAAAATAAATTTTCATGAATAATATAGATTTATTATATTTTAAATGTCTAATTATTTTCAAATTTATCATCTATAAAAACATATATTAAATTTTCATACTAAATAAAAACTATAGTGTGAACAACATGTATTTTATTTAAATAAAATATTATAAAGGTATTAAAGTGATTCAAGTCGATCCAAAAATTCCCACATTGAAATAAAAATAAGATATATTTATAAAATTACACATAAAAATATATTTATTCCTATTTTTGGGACATTTAAGGGTTCTAATAATTTTAATTAATAACATTTCATTTATTTTTCTTGTGCTTGCACAAACTCTAAATCAGTATTTCAAAAGAATTAAAGTTAATTATTTCATAGTTAAAAACTGAAAAAATAAAATTTTGTATATAAATATGTTATATTTCAATATAATATCTATAGTTGAAGATATATTATGAGTAAAATCATAGTAAAAATAATATAGTTAATAAAATAAGAATCTAGCATTTTTATATTTTACTTAAATAAAATATTATAAATATCATAACCTCATACAAAAGGTTCCCAAAAATTATAAATAAATTTATATCATAAAAATAAGTTTATTAAGTTAAATATTGAAACTTATATTCATTAATGACATATAATTACTCATTTTCATTTCAATAAAACTTCACTAATTTGTAAATGTTTTTCTTGCCTTTCATAAGCATTCCACAAGAATTTGGATAAGATTCTTGTTATATTGCAATAAAATTACAAACTATCAATAAAAAAATAAATTATAAAAAATAATTATCAAATATTCCAAGAAAATAATTTTTATCACTCAATTATTTTCCATAAGTCACCAATTTTGACATTATCTATGTTGTGTAGGCGCTACGTTGACACTAATAATTATTTTTATACTTATCATGATTTAAATTATAAATTACATTTTATGATTTATTTTCATAAAATATTTCTCTTATAATTTCAATATTTATTTATTTAATAACCTTAATAAATTTTATATCATAATTATGTCTTGACGCAATCACAAAAAATGTTATATTATATAAAAACTGTATTTTTTACTATTCACCCAAAAATTTAATTTTTTCAAACAATATCAAAATTTCACCATACACTAATTTTGATATGATGATTTTAAAAAATATGTTAATTTTATCAAATAAATTTTCTAAAATTTCTATAAATTATATTATTTGTAGATTGTCACGACCCGTCCTCGGGGCCCGTGCCATGACTACCCCAAGCTCGCCTTCCATAGGCCAGGGGCTGGCGACTAGCACCAAGGCGTAAATCCCGGTAAAAAGGGAAGGAATTGCCTTTGTAAAGTAAACAATCACATAGAGTACAAGCGGAAGAAGTAAACGCTACGTAAAAACTAAGTACAACAGTAAGTGCGGAAAGTAAAAAGGGGCCGGAAATACAAGCCCAACTGTAAAGTACAACTCGAAAGGGAAAACAGCGACTGAAAAATAATGCTGCTACGCCGAGCTGTCCACTGGAAATCCCACCTGAAGGGTGGGTACAGACAAATCCTCTGCTCCTCGGGTCTCGACGTCCGCTCCGAGTATGTCCCACCCAGTGGTCCACCTCCGGGTACCGCCTCGTCGTCATGTCCACCTCTGGGTACCGTCTCGTCGTATAATCCACCTCTAGGTACCGTCCAATCCTCGAACACTCGGCCTCTGTCAGTACTGGCCGTCGTCTGCAACCAACACAACGAGGTGCGGGCATAGCCCGTGCAGGGGTGAGTATAACGATACTTAGTAGGGACCCCGAGACCGTCAAGGTCTCACTAAAACCAACAAGGATAACCACATATAAGATCTCAATAGATAACCTCTACTTAGGTATATGCCCATACATATACCTAAGTTATCAAGTAACCCATCACAATCATGAGGAAACACAAGGATTGTGAAATCAACGGATAACTACTACCCAGTTATATGCCCATAGATATACCTAAGTTATCAAGTGACCCATCTCAATCATGAGGTAAACACATGGTCAAAAGTCTCAGCTCAAACCAGGATTTTCATTATCGAAACCGTAACTGCTGAAGAACTCCGTCTCTGGAGTGTACAGTGGTCCTATCACGACTCCGAGGTACTGCTCACTAACCTAAGACTGATGTAGAACTCCACCTATCGAGTACTGCGGGCCAGCTGCTACAACCAAGCGCTCTCCCGTCGTGGGTCTGCCGCTACAACCAAGCGCTCCCATGTGCCGCTACAACCAAGCGCACCTCTGTCGTGGGTCTGCCGCTACAACCAAGCGCTCCCATGTGCCGCTACAACCAAGCGCACCTCTGTCGTGGGTCTGTCGCTACAACCAAGCGCTCCCATGTTCCGCTACAACCAAGCGCACCTCTGTCGTGGGTCTGCCGTTACAACCAAGCGCTCCCATGTGCCGCTACAACTAAGCGCACCTCTGTCGTGGGTCTGCCGCTACAACCAAGCGCTCCCATGTGCCGCTACAACCAAGCACACCTCTATAACACACCGAGTCGTTCGATCAGCAGTCGTCGGGTCTCAGTCAGCTACACGGTCTCCGTACTCCGTACGCTCGTCTCTAGGAGGGTCCGCTCCACGAGCCACAAGTCGATACTCCAAGTATCTCAAAGTCCCACGAAGAAGTATCTCAAAGGACCGCCTCGTCATAGGGGTCTCAACACAATAGATGGCGCGTCAATCAGACGCTCGGTCTGTGAGTTATTAGCCTTTTCCTCCCAGGGGCCTGGTTGGTTTTGTGATCGAACCAAACCCGGCCGTATCACAATTGTACCCCTAACTCTCATAGGGTATACTCATAGGGACCGTTTCTCAACGAGATCACCAACGCCGCTGACGGTTCGTCAAACGGACGTTCTGTCAGAAAGGTATCAGCTTTTCCATTCCAGGGGCCCGGTTGGATTTCGGTGCGATCCAACCTGGCCACTATCAATCTGCATCTGAAACTCGGGCGGAGGATGCCAAAAGTTCTGTATCGTCAACAGGAACTCAACGCAACAGACGGCACGTCAATCGGACGCCCGGTCTGAGAGTTATTGACTTTTTCGTTCCAGGGGCCCGGTTGGATTTCGGTGCGATCCAACCCGACCGCACTCCGTCGGCATCCAAACCTCAAGCGGAGTAAGCCAAAATATCCATCTCACTTAGAGGAATTCAACGAAACAGACGGCGCGTCAATCGGACGCCCGATCTGTTATTTATTGGCATTTCCGTCTCACACCCACCCTGGGAAACTTCCCAGGAGGTCACCCATCCTGATCACTACTCTAGGCCAAGCACGCTTAACTATGGAGTTTTAACCACGTAGGCTCCCGAAAAGGAACGTGCACCTTGAGTGTAGTATACCGAAACGACCGTCTCGATCCAAGGATCGCGTTGCCGCTGACGGCGAGTCATTTGGAGGCCCGTAGCCCAAGATACAGGCATTTGACCAAACCGCTCGGTAACGGGGGTTTCGGGCCCGGGCCGTCCCGGCCCGAGACCCCCAGGATGGCCCGAACCGGGTCGACCCGCCCCGGACGGGGTCGACCCGGCCCGGACGGGGTCGACCCGGCCCGACACAGCCCGGCCCGGCCCGGCCCGGCACGGCCCGGCCCGGCGTACCGGCCAGGCGCGCTGCCTGCCCGGCCGAAGGCCGAGCTTGCTGGAAACGGGGGGCCGCCTGCCCCCCCCCCCCTTTGTGAAACCGGCCCTCCTCAAAATGGGGGGCCAAATAACTGCCCGGGGGAATTAAATTCCCCCGGTTTCCACCAACCCGGTCGGCCCGACCTGGCCGGCCGACTTCTTGTCAACAGGACCGACAAGGGCCGGTCCTCTTCCGTCTTCCGGCACCGGCGGCCCGGCTGGCCGCCGGTCATCACGATCCGCCGCGGTGCGACGGCACCGCGCCCCTCCGCCGCGGCCCCGCTCCGGCCGCGGCATCTTCGGTTTCCTTCGACGCGGCGCGACGGCGTCGCGTTCATGATAATTCTTTCCATGGCGCGGCGCGACGGCGCCGCGCAATAATTTCCGTGTGATTCCCGCGTGGTGCGACGGCACCACGCTATCTCGTTTCATCCGCAAGAAACATTCACGAACAAAGGAGGGGGGTTCGTCCGTGTTTGTGCGGTCCGGTCCCCCTCTCGTGAGACAATAACACTTAATCGTTCATCCTCAAGTTTGTCATGCTAGAACCAAGAACGGAAAATAATTAAATAAAGCAACAACAAACCCCTACCTTGATTTAAGAGGTGACGAGATTCGGCGTCGCGAAAAGAGATGTCGCGGAAGAAGACGTCGTCGGTATTGCGGGTATGGCGTCGCGGAAGACGGTTCCCTAGAACGTGGCGTTCTTCGTCGATGTCTGATTGTTCTTCGCGTTCTTTGTCAAGAGGATGAAGAAACTTCAAGACTTCTAAGCCTTCTTTCCAAAAGCTCTCAAACAACAAAACCCAACCAAATGAAATAAGTTCTCCACTTATTTAATTAACTTCACCTGGCTTTTGAAATTCAAGTGTTTGAAACTCAAAAGACTCACACAAC
Organism: Viscum album; assembly: GCA_963277665.1. Classification (NCBI taxonomy): domain Eukaryota; kingdom Viridiplantae; phylum Streptophyta; class Magnoliopsida; order Santalales; family Viscaceae; genus Viscum; species Viscum album. The sequence goes on along the minus strand of OY728125.1, from coordinate 1,525,261,986 downwards.
TCACCACATTAAAATCAACTCATTTAAGACATAAGTTAAAACTAAGTTAAAATCATTTAAGTGGGAGTTGAGGGGTTTTAGAGGATATGAAGAGGTGGGGTTCATGTGGGCCCCACAACCCTCATAACCTCCCAAGGGAGGTTGGGTGGTTACCCAACTTCCACCATGAGCTAACACTTAGAGTAAGTTAATAAAAATTGTAGTGTAGTTATAAAATAAACTTCCACAATTTTTATTATCAACACTCGTGTAAACGCAACTCCGGAACAGGAGTTCCTAAGTAATTACCGGCGCTTCGGTTCCATCGGTGCCCTCGGAATTCGATTCCGGGCACCGGTTCAAAAGATAGAAATTCCCGCTCGCTCGTTCACTGAACGTACCCAAGCCAAACTTCGGAAATTAATTCCGGGCACACCGGGCCTCGGAATCAGGCGCCGTCAGAAAATGCGTTCTTGTAAAATTCCAAAGAAAATTAAGAAAAAATTTTCCTTGAAATTTACGGGTCTTTACATTACTCCCACCTCAGGCCTTTACGTCCCCGTAAAGCTTCAACACAAACTAGTGTCACAAAAGTGGTACAGAGCACGCATCTGAGCCTTCCGCTCCTATGTGATCACCTGGAAGTTTCCGTACTACCAAAGAAAGTGCACCCGAGGAATCGATCGTCCTCGTAGGATCTGATCCTGTCAATCCTTGATCCCCACTGGAATCTTCGTGAAAGACACCCCATCGCCATCGTCCAGCTCCTCATGGTTGATGGTATGCGAAGGGTCGAGCACGTATCTCCTCAGTTGAGATACGTGGAAGTCATCGTGCACCTGGTGAAACTGCGGTGAATGGGTCAAGCGGTAAACCACCCCGCCTACCCAGCTAAGGACCTAATAAGGTCCGCTGAACCCCGGAGATAACTTTTCGCCTTGGCCACATCTCCGTAAACCTCGTCGAGGTGAGACCCGTATAAGGACGTGATCATCAACCTCGAACTCCAGAGGTCTCCATTTTCTGTTAGAACTGGAACTCGAAAGGCTGCTACCACGAGGGTAAGGTTAACTGACTCAAGAGTGATCGGTCGCACCCTCCTGTGCAAGAGTTACCCTGCGCTGCCTGGGGTTTCCTTTTCCTCCGACCAAGGGAAACCCATCTCGATGTTTGCCTAAAACCGTCAATTTGAGTATGAACAGTTATTGCCCATTCCATACTCAAACTAACGTCGTAAGGCCTCGACGCTGTCACCAAGAGATTCCAACCGGAACTCTCGCCTCGGGGGTCTGACCACACCGTCGGCGTAAGTGTGATTATCGGGTCTCCTCCCAAGGTATCTCTATACGTGAGGGTCAAGTCCACGGCTTACCGGAAACTATAGGTCTGGAACAAGATTTGTGAAAGCGAGGAATTATTCATATCGACGTCTGTTACTACAGCAGCTAGTAGTGGACACAGACTGTCCCTTGAATCATTTTTAGAGCCATTGGGTCACACTCCTTGACCGCATGCAGCCGCATTCTTCCACCTCCCTCCATCTCCCTGAGCTTGGCGGGGATAACTAAGGCGGGTGGTTGTACCATGTTAGGATGTACACCACCTCATGATGCTCTCCTAGATCTGCCTCCACGTCTACTGCTTCGTAGAGTCATCTCTCCTTTAAGCTTCCTCTTCTTAACACGCCCGAGTCTCTAAGACTGGCACTGGTTTCCTGTTTCTTACTGCACTGTGCAGTCTTCATCCACTCTTGGATGTCCTGGACCTCCTTTAGTCTCACAAGAGCTGCTATGATTTCTTCTTTGCCGATAAGAGAAACCTGGTCTCATCCCCTGGATGAACCACATTCGTTGCCTAATACAGTCAATCCTGACTTGAATGATGCATTCATGCCATGGATGACGTCGTAAGGCCTCGACGTATCTACTAAGAGATCCAACTGTCACTCTCACCTCCAAGGGTCGAGTCACACTATCGGCATCAGTGTGAGGTCACTGGGTCCCCTCCAGTAGAAATTTCAAAAGTGAGGGTCAAGTCAACAGTTTAACCGGGACCACTCAGTATCAACCAAACAAAAGGACAGGAAAGGAAACAAAGATAAGTGTCTTTTTATTATTGCATCTCATAGTACAAAGACACAAATACAAAAGCAACATGGAACTAGAAGTACAAAGGACGTATCCACTAGTTTCTCTCCTACCCACCTGCTCTCAGAGCTCTACTGCCTTGTCCACTGCTCAGCTGTTTCTCAAGCACTAGTCGTTGCTTCTGTCTCGGTGGCTCCTCCAACACCCGCTGATCAACCGTACGAGGATTCGGGCAGTCACGTGCCAGGTGACCCTTTCCGCCGCATGAGTAACATTGTCCGTTTCTGGCACGCCTGGCTCTGACCCCACCTCGGGTTCCCCGCACCACCGGTCCTAAAACCCGAGATCGTCTAACTGCTAGTATGGTCCTCCTGGACCTTTTCATCATCTGTCTACTACCCACAGATGACTAGGCTACTGATCGAAAAGCACGCGGCAAAGGCAGAAGCTCCTGTACACGCTCGGGGTGTAGAGATACCGGCACAAACTCCACCCTGAAGAAGGTCTCGAAGTCTTCCCATGCGAAGTTCTTCTCATCGCAAAACTGGAACAAGTGGCTCCACCACCTACCTGCTACTGCCTGAAGGAGGCTAGTAGCAAAGATCACCATGAAGTCTGTCGGCATCCCCACTAGCCTGAAGACTCTCACCACAGCCTCCAGCCAAACCTCAGCCGCCTGCGGGTCCGTCTCACCCCGGAACCTGGGTGGCCTCTGGCGCTGGAACTCGTGCAGCGCGCTCAAGCGTCGTGCATCGCCTACTGCTGGGGCTGGTGGCATCGGTGGCCCAACGGGTAGTAGTACCGCTGGTGCCTCCGCTGGTGCCTCAACTGGGATAGGGCCCTGTACTGAGGCCTCGTCGCTCGGCGGGCTGTCAGTACATACCACTCTTGGGGCTCTAGCTGGTCGTCCGTGAAAAGGCATTCTGAAAGAAACATCGTGACACGGTCAAACGTTTATACCTGGTGAGCTGACCTGGTTTGAGCTGTTTTAAGGGAAAACCTTTGAAAACACACACGCAATTAGTGTTTTCGTGCACAAAGTCGGAAATCAGTTGTCAGGGTCCTGGTGTATGGATACGTCGGCTGACCGCACCAACACTGGACTCCCTGAACTGAAAACCACACTCGGTACTCTCAACACTATTGCTTCACAGAAAGAAACATCAGAGTTATAAGTTCTGTGGTAGAACCGAACTCCTTTGATACCAATTTGTCACAACCCATCCTCGGGGCCCGTGCCGTGACTACCCCAAGCCTGCCATCCATAGGCCAGGGGCAGGCGACTAGCACCAAGGCGTAAATCCCGGTAAAAAGGGAAGGCATTGCCTTTGTAAAGTAAACAATCACACATAGTACAAGCGGAAGAAGTAAACACTAAGTAAAAACTGAGTACAACAGTAAGTGCGTAAAGTAAAAAGGGTCCGGAAATACAAGCCCAACTGTAAAGTACAACTCGAATGGGAAAACAACGACTGAAAAGTAATGCTGCTACACCGAGCTGTCCACTTAAAATCCCACCTGAAGGGTGGGTACAGACAACTCCTCTGCTCCTCGGGTCCCGCCGTCCGCTCCGAGTATGTCCCGCCCAGTGGTCCACCTCCGGGTACCGCCTCGTCGTCACGTCCACCTCTGGGTACCATCTCGTCGTATAGTCCACCTCCAGGTACCGTCCAATCCTCGAACACTCGGCCTCTGTTAGTACTGGCCGTCGTCTGCAACCAACACAACGAGGTGCGGGCATAGCCCATGCAGGGGTGAGTATAACGATACTCAGTAGGGACCCCGAGACCCTCAAGGTCTCACTAAAACCAACAAGGATAACCACATAGAAGATCTCAATAGATAACCTCTAATTAGGTATATGCCCATACATATACCTATGTTATCAAGTAACCCATCTCAATCATGAGGAAACACAAGGATTGTGAAATCAACGGATAACTACTACCCAGGTATATTCCCATACATATACCTAAGTTATCAAGTGAACCATCTCAATCATGAGGTAAACACAAGGTCAAAAGTCTCAGCTCAAACCAGGATTTTCATTATCGAAACTGTAACTACTGAAGAGCTCCATCTCTGGAGTGTACAGTGGTCCTGTCACGACTGCGAGGTACTGCTCACTAACCTAAGACTGATGTAGAACTCCACCTATCGAGTACTGCGGGCCAGCTGCTACAACCAAGCGCTCTCCCGTCGTGGGTCTGCCGCTACAACCAAGCGCTCCCATGTGCCGCTACAACCAAGCGCACCTCTGTCGTGGGTCTGCCGCTACAACCAAGCGCTCCCATGTGCCGCTACAACTAAGCGCACCTCTGTCGTGGGTCTTCCGCTACAACCAAGCGCTCCCATGTGCCGCTACAACCAAGCACACCTCTGTAACACACCGAGTCATTCGATCAGCAGTCGTCGGGTCTCAGTCAGCTACACGGTCTCCGTACTCCGTACGCTCATCTCTAAGAGGGTCCGCTCCACAAGCCACAAGTCGATACTCCAAGTATCTCAAAGTCCCACGAAGAAGTATCTCAAAGGACCGCCTCGTCATAGGGGTCTCAACACAACAGACGGCGCGTCAATCGGACGCCCGGTCTGTGAGTTATTAACCTTTTCGTCCCAGGGGCCCGGTTGGTTTCGTGAGCGAACCAAACCCGGCCGTATCTCAACTGTACCCTGAAATCTCATAGGGTATACTCATAGGGACCGTTTCTCAACGAGATCACCAACGCCGCTGACGGTTCGTCAAATGGACGTTCTGTCAGAAAGATATCAGCTTTTCCATTCCAGGGGCCCGGTTGGATTTCGGTGCGATCCAACCCGGCCACTATCAATCTGCATCCGAAACTCGGGCAGAGGATGCCAAAAGTTCCGTATCGTCAACAGGAACTCAACGCAACAGACGACGCGTCAATCGGACGCCCGGTCTGAGAGTTATTGGCTTTTTCGTTCCAGGGGCCCGGTTGGATTTCGGTGCGATCCAACCCGACCGCACTCCGTCGGCATCCAAACCTCGATCGGAGTAATCCAAAAGATCCATCTCACTTAGAGGAATTCAACGAAACAGACGGCGCGTCAATCGGACGCCCGGTCTGTTATTTATTGGTATTTCCGTCTCACACCCACCCTGAGAAACTTCCCAGGAGGTCACCCATCCTGATCACTACTCTAGGCCAAGCACGCTTAACTATGGAGTTTTAACCATGTAGGCTCCCGAAAAGGAACGTGCACCTTGAGTATAGTATACCGAAACGACCGTCTCGATCCAAGGTTTGCGTTGCGGCTGACGGCGAGTCGTTTGGAGGCCCGTAGCCCATGATACGAGCATTTCACCAAACCGCTCGGTAACGGGGGTTTCGGGCTCGGGCCGTCCCAGCCCGAGACCCCCCGGATGGCCCGAACCGGGTCAATCCGCCCCGGACGGGGTCGACCCGGCCCGGCACAGCCCGGCCTGGCCCGGCCCGGCGCGGCCCGGCCCGGCGAACCGGCCCGGCGCGCTGCCCGCCCGGCCGAAGGCCGCGCTTGCTGGAAACGGGGGGCCGCCTGCCCCCGCTTTGTGAAACCGGCCCCCCTCAAAATGGGGGTCCAAATAACTGCCCGGGGGAATTAAATTCCCCCGGTTTCCACCAACCCGGCCGGCCAAACCTGGCCGGCCGACTTCTTGTCAACAGGACCGGCAAGGGCCGGTCCTCTTCCGTCTTCCGGCACCGGCGGCCCGGCTGGCCGCCAGTCATCACGATCCGCCGCGGCCTTCGTCATCCGGCGCGGTGCGACGGCACCGCGCCCCTCCGCCGCGGCCCCGCTCCGGCCGCGGCTTCTTCGGTTTCCTTCGACGCGGCGCGACGGCGTCGCGTTCATGATAATTCTTTCCACGGCGCGGCGCGACGGCGCCGCACAATAATTTCCGTGTGATTCCCGCATGGTGCGACGGCACCACGCTATCTCATTTCATCCGTAAGAAACATTCACGAACAAAGGAGGGGGGTTCGGCCGTGTTTGTGCGGTCCGGTCCCCCTCTCGTTAGACGATAACACTTAATCGTTCATCCTCAAGTTTGTCATGCTAGAACCAAGAACGGAAAATAATTAAATAAAGCAACAACAAACCCCTACCTTGATTTAAGAGGTGACGAGATTCGGCGTCGCGAAAAGAGATGTCGCGGAAGAAGACGTCGTCGGTATTGCGGGTATGGCGTCGCGGAAGACGGTTCCCGAGAACGTGGCGTTCTTCGTTGATGTCCGATTGTTCTTCGCGTTCTTTGTCAAGAGGATGAAGAAACTTCAAGACTTCTAAGCCTTCTTTCCAAAATCTCTCAAACAACACAACCCAACCAAATTAAATAAGTTCTCCACTTATTTAATTAACTTCACCTGGCTTTTGAAATTCAAGTGTTTGAAACTCAAAAGACTCACACAACTCACCACATTAAAATCAACTCATTTAAGACATAAGTTATAACTAAGTTAAAATCATTTAAGTGGGATTTGAGGGGTTTTAGAGGATATGAACAGGTGGGGTTCGTGTGGGCCCCACCACCCTCATAACCTCCCAAGGGAGGTTGGGTGGTTACCCAACTTCCACCATGAGCTAACACTTAGAGTAAGTTAATAAAAATTGTACTGTAGTTATAAAATAAACTTCCATAATTTTTATTGTCAACACTCGTGTAAACGCAACTCCGGAACAGGAGTTCCTAAGTAATTACCGGCACTTCGGTTCCATCGGTGCCCTTGGAATTCGATTCCGGGCACCGGTTCAAAAGATAGAAATTCCCGCTCGCTCGTTCACTGAACGTACCCGAGCCAAACTTCAGAAATTAATTCTGGGCACACCGGGCCTCGGAATCAGGCGCCGTCAGAAACTGCGTTCTTGTAAAATTCCAAAAAAAATTAAGAAAAAATTTTCCTTGAAATTTACGGGTCTTTACATAGATAAAAAGAAATAAATATCATTTTTTGAAGAAAAATATTTTTGAAAAATGAATTGGATTTACTAAATAAAGAATGACTTCACTAAAAAACAATTAAATATTTACAAAGACTTAATTAATATATTATCAATTAGTATTACCATTATATATTTTATAATTTCATTAATTATTTTCATTCTTTCTGATTTAATTTCTAGTTTATATTGACCAAATTTAAATAACAATATTTTGTTATTATTTTAAGATTAATGTGGTGTATCTTGTAAGATATCAAACATAATCATTATATTAAAAAATGTAGATTGTTATAGTTTTAGTGAATATCTACATTATATAGAAGTATGTCCTTCTAAAAGGAAAAAATATAATCAATGAAAGTATTATAAATCCCATACATGGTTTTCCCATTAAGCAGTCAGATTGGAAATTCCACCTTTTTCATTTTACCAAATTGCCGATATATTGGAGTCGTGGAAGCATACTTCAATTTTTTTCACCCAATAAACCTTATCATTTTCATTGTATGTATCACGTGTGATCATATCAAAGTCTTATTGGGTTGACATACATTCCTTCTCATGATGAAGAATAAAAAAACTAGTCATCTAATAAATTCTCCAATCCAACCCTCTCATTCAGATCATGAACATTTTGAGATTGAATTTTCTCTACATTGTGATACCGTAAATAGTATTTGGTTTGTAAACCATATTTTTCTATATAGTATCAAACTAATTTATTACTGAACCAAGTTCCTTCAACACAATTATATCATGGGCAGTGTATAAGGCCACTATTTGAGGCATTGTTAAATGAAAAATATAAAAATATCTCCATTTTTTAAAAAATAACTTGAGTTATAGTAATTTTCATACATCCATCATATATTAATTCTCTAAAAAAAATTTATGTTCCATGTCGTAAAAGCAATGAAATAATATTGAAGTTAAATATAAAATAAATTTAAGGAAACAAGAATTTTTCACTTTATATAAATCATAATTGACACACTAGTTTATATGAGAATCATAATATAAAACAAAACAAAATAATATATATATATATATATAACCATTATATTGAAATCAATTAAACTAGAGAGTATAATAGTTGGCGGGTTGGGGCCTCTCCTTGGTTTAACCATAAGGGATCTAGTGTACAGTCAAAAGTGAAATAAAATAATGTAATGAAGTAGAAAAATATTAGTTGATAGCAGTATAAATATATCTACAATGTGTTTTATCCCCATTAATATGAAAAAGATTAATTTTTGGGAATATCATCACATGGGATGGTCTTCATTCATATTGATCTGCTCAATATTCCAACTTGGATGGTATGAAATCTTCATAAATTCTCAAATGAATTTCATGTTCTCTTGATGTATATAATACCATATTTCACTTCATGGAATTCATTTAAATACCCCCATTATTTTAATAAAATTCATATTAGTTTCTATTTTTCTTGGTTAAAGGGTGAAGATTATTCAAATGATAATATATCAACTCTTATCCTTACATTAATACATTCCCAAAATCATCACCAATATAAAATTTTAAATGGTTGTGATATGTATTATTTAGAGGAGCAAAAACATATTTGTTCTAAACAAAAAAATAAAATATTTTTATATTTATCCCAAAATCAATTTTTTGAAATTCAATTTTTATGTTATATGAATTTCTGAATAAGAAAAGTTAATATAATATTATGTTCCTACATATCCAAGTAACATAGTCTTAAATTTCAATGCTAGGATTCAATGCTTTTCCACATCTCATAGTCTACCCATAAGTAAAATTTGGATTCTATAAAACGTCTCATTCATATCCATCCTTTTCCAAATTCTCTGGTATAGAGTAAAATTGACCATAATTCATTGAAGAATGACAATAGTATTTTTAAAGGATGTCCCTTCCTTATAGAATAATCACCCTAATTTTTTATATAATTTACTATATGCTTTTTAGGGTACCCTATATCCTTTTCAATTTACATTTTTTCACTTTGTGTATTCCTTATTAAATGAAATGTTACTCTTGAATTATTAATAATATAGCACAACTTTCTAAATGACTCTTACACATTCCATCTAGTGTTTTACCTTTTAAATTTTTTTAGTTTTGAATATTATGGAATATAACATATATATCCATCATTATTATAACTTGTCATTTTTCCAAGATTGTTGTTATTACATGAATTTTTAGAAATTATTTATTGTAAGATTGATTCAAAAAAATATCAAAACGATTAAATCATAAAAAAATACAATATTTTAAAATCTTAGATTTTAAACTATAGAGAATAAAAAAGGTCCAAATGTATGATATTTATTATAAATTAAAGGTAAATAGATTTGAAAATTTTATAAAATCCTAAAATCAATTCAAATATTGTGGCTTGATCATAGTTCATTTAATTTATTGTGTCCTCACATCAAATCAAAAGATAAAATTATTTAATATTTATATTTTCACCAAACTCATTATTAAACCAAAATAAAATTAAGTTATTATCATTAAACTTTAATTCCAAAATAGATCAATGAACACCCCCTACAGATCATCATGCCAAAACACTCTTAAATATAAATTCAATTTCATGATATAATCCCACCATTTTCATAAAAATATTTAAAATTATTAATAATTCATTTATCTTGATCCAACACATAAAGGAAACCATATATTCCCCCATGATAGATATATTTTTATGTTAAATTTATTTGTATCATCATTAAAGTTAAACTAAGCTTATAAGAAATATGCATTGCAAATGATCCATGATATCAAAAAAAAAGAAAGTAAATTATTTATTGAACTCCCATCTTAACATATTTAAAAAAATATAAAGAATGAACAAATAGAAAATTAACAAATTCTACTTTAATATATGTTTGTAGAACCATTGTTTCAACACCCACAAGCATATTTAAACATATGAAAAGAAATTAAATGCATACAAAAATAAATCTACCATTGTGTTTTAGACCAAGAATAAAAATAAAATTTACGGTTGATAGAATACCTGAATGATTTATAAGTCATGTATTTAATAATATATAAGAATATAAGTAAGATAAGATGAGATGAGAGATCTACAATAGTGGGGAAGAAACACGAACACCGACTTCTTGGGCTTGGGGGATCTAGATAGAAATGTGAGGGGATGAGGAGCACATTTGGTATTTATGGAAAGCCTATATCAATGGTTCATTAAAACCATTAGTTTAAAACCTATATAACAACGGTTTCAAAAAACCCTGTGGTATACAGTAACCTATTATAAGAGTTGATTAAAACTATTATAAAATTTATATATTTTTGGAGGTTATACTAATGGTTAGTTAAAACAGTTTATATAGGCTTAAGAAATCATCATATCCTGAAGGTGTTGGAAAATCATGGGTATAACATCATTAGTAAAGGAAATTTTTCTTGTAGTTCAAGATTCTATAATATATTCATAACTTCCTCACTTTTAAAACAACCTCTATTGTCTTCCTCATCATGGAACTCTCAATGTTGTCCACAGGTATTCATACCCTTCTTTTTTTTAAGCACCATTTCGGAAAAATAGTATATGCGGGATTAACTCATAAAATTATGAACTTTAAATCATAATGTATAATTACATATATGGTTTATTTCTTGACATAAATGAAAAATATATTCATTTTGAATATAAAAATCATAAAATTTCGTTTCTTTCGGGATATCTTTACTTTTAAACTCTTCATAATGTTTTTAAAGAAAATGTGAATTACCCTAATCATATCCCCCGGGTGTGTCAAACCAGGTGCATAGTAAGACCCGTTTTTGGGTACCTATTAATGCTCAATTCATTCCCAACATTCATTTTTTAGAGTTATAACACCTAAGTAACTATATTCCAAAACCATATCCACTTATAGTATCCATACATGGATGTATTTTTAGGAAACTTTATATAATCCCTAGCTTACTAAAACATCGGTATGTTTTTTTATACTTATACTCTAATTATTTCATAGGGATATTTCCCTAAAATATTTTTTTATAAATTAATTTCCCAAGGTTCTTACTAAGCTTCTTCTGAAACCAAATATAGAGACCCTGACCCCAGTATCCGGGAGTCAGTATATTACTACATTACATTGGCATGAGATACAAGGAATCACATCTCAAATGACATAATAGATTAGTTTTCTTGGTAAACTATATTCATACATGACTCACATATTACATTAGAATACAAAAACTTAAAATATAATTTTATCCCCTGATAATAAATTTATTCCCTCTAGAATATCCATTCATATCATACATAGTAAACTTCATGGATTCCTAGGGAATGTAAGCAAAGTAAGGGTGAGATCAAATGATCAGTAAGGGTTACATATAGTGGAATAAATCATGAATAAATAACCAAAATCAATATATAAATTCAAATAATTGAACAAAAATTCCATTTAAATAAATTTAATTCATTAATAGATAAGAAAGAATAAATATGGGTAGGTAAATAACTGAAAGAAAATAACATTTCATCAATAAATTGAGAATGTAATAGATCCACATATAATATCATAGAAAAAATATCATGGATAATGAAAAAAGAATCATAATGAGGGAATTTAATAATTATCAGATGTCGTGTTTCCTAGACTTATTCTACCTTTTCCATCAATATATTTCACAAGATTGTTCAGCATACCACTATCAAGACCTTTCACAATATAGTTTAAAACATTCTGGTTACAAACTCATAGGGCTTGTGTAACTGATTTCAACTCATGAGAATACCAATGAATCGATTGGATTTCATTAACTGGTCCCCAAACCAAGTATTTCATGTTCAAATAATTCCTCATATATTGATTAATTTAGTTAATTCATGAATAATTTTCCTTATCATAAAGTATATGTATTGAGTAAAGTATACGTATTTATCAATATTTCCCTAGTTAATCAAATAAAATTCAAATTAAACACCGTATGTAAAAATATTATATGGTCTAAGAAATAATAATATCGATCATTCATGTTTATATTAAAAATAAATTAAATTTCCATTGTAAAATGATTATAATAATGTGATTTTTTCAAGTGAAAGTTAACAATCACAAAACAAAGTAAGATTGTAAAATAAATTTTATCACTAGATAACTTTTAAGAAAACGACATTAAATGAATTTATTTAAATTGAAAATTAAAATACCATTAATTATGAAATAATCAGGATATTACTTGAAAAATCTGAAGTATATACACCATATAAAATTTTATTATTTCATATTAACAAATAAGTCTTAATGGAATGTAAATTCAGATGAAATACCATACCATTTGGTAATGTTTTAATTGTAAACACTATGAAAGAGAGATTATAAAATGGATATGAAAAATACCAATAATTTTTAGTATAATAATCATAAAATAAATTCATGGGTGGTATACACACTACATAAAATAAATAGGTGGTTAATATGGAATGTGTCTCAGGAAAGTAAAAAAGTGAGATAGAAATACCTTACCTCATTCTTTCATTTAATTGAAAATGATTTAAACTTATATATAATGGTTTTCAAAATGTTATTAAATTATAATAGAACCATATATATGCTTATAATATCATGAAATATCCTTTTATTTCATATTATCAATCGTTTGTTAATAATATTTCATTATTTTCATCATTTTGGGTGTTAATTTTGTTGTTTTCTTATGCGTGTTTTTTCATGAAAAATATCATTCTTAGATATATTATATAGTTTCATAATATCAATAATAATAAAAATTTTATAATAATCATTTTTATACATCAATTATACTTAACCAATTATGAATTACAGTTATGAAAAATTAAGTATGTTACGATCATGGAGACGATATGCCATATTTATGCATGAGTAACGTTAACATTTTTTCACCAATCAGTATGGAAAGATGGTAAGTAATATTTTAAATTTATAAAATGATAATAATATAATATATACAATATGTTATACTTATATATATAATCCATGTGGTGTGATTATGAAAAGATAGTCACGTTACTTTGTGAAGGTGGTAGTCTACATATACATGAAGGATGTTATCATCTTTTATTGACTGAAAAAGTTAGAAAATAAAATGATCTATTATCTTTATAGAATTAAACATATGTCATTAATTTCATAATTATTTTATTTTTATCAGATATAATTATTTTTAATTACCTTCCATTTAAAGCGTTAGTGAAAGATGAATCAAATCGCTTCACGAGGTGGTAGTTCATCAAACACATGAGTGATGTTATTGTGTCTCCTGCAGAGTGGAAATTAATAAGTTATATATATGATATAATGAATATATAGGTATATTAATTTTATGTATATTACATATATTCTTTATATCTACCATAATACCCAACCATGAGAGGTGGTAGTGGAAAAATGACGACATTGGTTTGTGAGATGGTAGTCCGTTGTATACACAAAGGATGATTTCATAACCCATTTGATGGAAGTTTTTGTAGTTTAGATCATAATATTAACATAAAAAATCTTAGTGTATGTAATATAATGATATTAATATATTACCATGTTTTCAAAATAATTTAAGTAGGTGGAGAATGAAATTAAATGAAGATTCTTGTTGAAGAACATTACCTCTCCTTCAGGTATCCTCCTTGGGTTTGCACTAAAAACATTAATGGTTGGATTTATTCCAAAACTAAGGCTCCTATGATGAGGTTATATATGTTTTGGTGTGATTAATGTGTGTTTTTGAAGATAAAATTTCCTAAGAGGAGTAAATAAGTGAGGGGAGTCAGTACCCTTTTATAGTTGAGGAGGAGTGACATTCTTGTAAATACTCAATCATATTCACTATTGGGAAGTCAATATTACATAAAGTTTCTCCAATACTTATAATTAAATATTTATAGGGATTATATGATCAATAAAAACCTCCACAAAATAATGAAAAAAATTAAAAAAAATTCTCTTAACTTATATGTTTCCCTATTTTTACTATTTTGGGTTTTCCTTATAATAATTAATTCTCTAGAATAAGTAATTTATCCATTAACAATAAATTAAAGTGAATATTATTAGAAAATTTATATATAATGATTCTAAATATAATATTTAATTAATAATATAAAATAAATCTCATATGTGTTGGAAATTAATTTTAACATAAACAAATGTAATGTGCAAAACACTCCTTTAACTATAACTGCACTAACAAAGTTTTTACTATTTAAGGGTCAATATGTTCATTATAAAAGAAAAATTAGTAAATTAATAGACCATATTTTATATTTATTAACATTTAAAAATAAATTGGCATAGTATATGGGTTTTATTAATTTTAATTATTTTAATAAAATATCATTTATTATAAAATAACTTTACTGTCAATTTAAATATTATTGAATTAATTTAAATTTAAAAATATCACGGAAACAAAGGAATTTGAATAAATTAAGTTAACACCAATATAATATGATATATTATTCTAAAAAATTAAATTAATTTAATAATTAATTCAACTTAATTCACTTTTAATATTTTTAGTACCATTTATTTTAGTTAATTATTATAAATAATTATTGTGCTGGTGTATCTTCAGCATTTTAAGTAATTAATTCATCACTAAAAATTAAATATAGATTATTATGATAATAAAAACTCATTTATATTTAAAAATAATATTTATAACCTACCAAAGTTGTTTTTTTCTATCAAATATCATTATATATATTATAATGAAAAAAAGTATATTTTTTGGTCTTTTTCTTTACTTTACTTATTGAATGGATCATATTCAAAGAAAAGTGGAAAAATTACATATTTAATATAATTTTATGTCCAAAGATGAAATAAACTCACCAGATAAACATTATATAATATTTTATGTCATTTTAACTCTTATCGTTCTTTTTTAACCCCACAGTAAACTCATTTTTATCTTAATTGTGGTAATTAATTTTGATAACATTTATTATTCATTTTGGTTAAAAAATAAGTAAAAAATATTATAAAACATAAATTATTTTAATTCAAAATATGGAATAAAATTTTCTAAATTCAATTCATATAAGTGAAAAATTTTAATTTAAGATTAATCTCAGAGACAGGATGGGAAAGCAGGTTTTTAAAGTAAAAATGTTCAAAAGTTTACAAAGTTTATGAATCGAAATTAAATATGAAAATGATTCCAATGACTTATAATGGATATATATATATATTTATATATGTATATATTAATTTTTTTAAAATAAATTCAAAATATAAATTAATATTATAAATTATTAAAATTAAAAGGCAGTCTTCAATTAAAATTCAATATTTTTCACTATTCATAAAAAAATAAAACTTCATAGAAAAATACCAAAACTCTACCATAAGATAATTTCAATAGTATGATATCAAAAATTATGTCTATTTTATCAGATAAATTTTCTAAAAGTGGTAAAAACAAATATTCAATTATGTGTGCCAAACGCGACTATTCGTCTTTTAGGAAAATACAGTTTCTCAAAAAACATTTCTTTTTCTTTTAAATGATTATTTTTTGTTATTTATAATCAATGGATAACCAATAAATTTGTGTAGAATATATATTTTAATAATTTTTTTAATCCTATTCATACCCTTGATTCCAACAGCTAGAAAATAACTATCATATTAAATAGTAATATTAATAGTATATTATTTTTTAGTAAAACTCGGTCTTACGTATAACATAAGCTATTGAAGAAGTTTTTTATTGTTTTTAATGAAGGATAACTCGATATTACTTGTAACATACACTATCCTATAAAATTTTATTGTTTTATAATTATCAGGGTGTTACAAATAAATTTATATTGAGTACAACATTTTTATATATATTTCATAAATTAGTTAATGATATTCAAACTGATGAATTGAATTATTAGTTTATAATGGTCATATTTAAAATAATATCATTTCATGGTTTTTTAATCTTTTTGTTTCATGTCTTGTATGCTATTGATTATGACTTCATTTTCTGAAAAACTTAGATTGTTACACTTATGTACACTAAAATTATAGATACTCTTGTCCTCATATAACTTTTAAATGAAATGTATATGGTTAAAAAAATGAAATAGTTAATGGATTAATTTGAATGTCAATGGGACGTTCATATCACTTGGAAATTTTGGAAATTAAAAATTTATTTTTTAAAGGTATCTTTGAATTGTTAAATGGTGTTGGTATTTCCCATGGATTATGTTTAGTTATTAAATGTAATGTGTATATCTATTTATTTCATTAAGAGTCACTTGGATTATGATATGGAATTCCATGGATGGGCTCAAAAGACACTTTAAACTAAATGAATTATAAATTGTTAAGTGGTGTTGGAAATGGAGCTCATCATCATTCAATTGTAATTATTGTACATGATGTCCCGATTTATAATTTGAATTTATTGGAAACGAAATTCCATATTATTATTATTAAAACTTATTAGACATGAATTTCCTTATAATTACTATTAGAATTCGTTTGGAATAGTTCCCCTTCTCTTTGTTTATTGAAGTTGTTGGGAATAGAACCCCATATCATTATTTTTTAATTTTTTATGAATTCATCCCTTATTATTAATTATAATAAAACATGTTATACATAGATGTCCTTATTATTATTATCGTTAGTTAAATAGTTGGGAATGGTTCCCTTTATCAATTACTTGGAATTGTTATACATGATGCTCACTATCCCTTATCTTAGATGTTTTATTTGATTACCATTATTTATATATAAATACTATTATGTTTAACATTGTGCATATAATCCTTGGTTAAATATAGTATATTGAGGATCCTAGTCTGACATAGTCTATTTATTTTACTACTTCCATGATTATAAATGCACATTGTACATTTTTATTCTCACGGGATAGATGAATTATAAGTCACTGGGGGTATCCTACTGAGTTTTAAGGACACCTTATTAGGGTCTCTAATTGGTAGAAGACAAAATATATAGGTTGAAGGATAAGACTCAAGATCGTACTTCTTTATTATTGTTTTACTTTATATAAGGACTTTACATAGAGGGGGGGGGGGCAATAATGTACTCAGGCTGCCTGTAAGAGTTAGTTCTTTATTTATTTACTCTTTTGTTCACATAGTCTTGATTTGTGTACTATATACTATATATTAACTTCTTTTATTTATAGAATATAATGTTAATGCATGGTTGGTTATTTAATTGGAACTTTTTGGGTTATCTGTTTATTATTAATTGTTAGTTATTAATATATTTCCCATAACATTCATTTATTTTTGTTTATGATATATTTGTTACTAATACAGAGGCTATAATTTCCCAACTATACTACCCTTATACCCTCACTGTTAGTTATAAGCCTCTCATGTATGGGGGAACACTTGATGCCTTGTCATCAAATTGATCGGTTACTGTCTATAGAGTGAATCGAGTCAAGAAGTGAAACTGAGGGACCTATCAGACCTCAAAGAATATTCAAAAACATCATCTCAGGACACTGGAGCTCTCAATTTCTTGATCTAAATCTGGTTTCCCAAATCAAATTTTCTACCAAACTAAAAATTAATATTTCCCTAAAAATTACTTAACTCAAAAAGGAATGGTGTTTTTAAACCTTCCCAAATTAATACTCCCCGACACAGAAAATTTTTGTTGGCCATTTAACCATCAATCATAACCAACTCATGTAATAGATTCATGGTCAAATCATTATGTTATACTCTATAATACTGAATGAGCTTCTGTTCCACTGCTCTAAACATGTGGAACACTATATATTGAATCCAAAGACACCACTCATCAAAATAATTGAAAAACTAATAGTATTCTTACCCACATCTTTCTATCTGGAAACACCATGGTATTTTAATTTATCACCAGTGTCATGGTGTTACCCACCATAATCCTCATATTATAACGGATGATTTAAATCAATTGTTCCCCTCACTATCAGAATCACTACTGATATTTTTTTCTCATTAATCCAAGGACTTGGTTGATACAATTTTCATCTCACCACACCCATCCATATGCAAAAATATTAGTCAAACATCTCCCATATAATTTCAAAAAAACTCTTAGTCATACTCATCAAGTTGCGATCAAATCACCCAACTCTGATTCCCTAATCCTCAAAGGCATCCCATGATTATTTTAACACCCACACTGAAGTTTGATCTCAAATTCTAGTGAGATTTCTTGTTTAACTACACAACCACCAAAAACTTATGGCATGATATCACCTAATAATTATCACACCACTGATATTACACATGCTCATATCACATCCAATACATCCCAATCACAATTCATCTCACAAAATTCTTCTAAAACATTATATAAATATCTCATTTGGTGTCTACCTCCAAACTTGATAAAATAAAATCCATCTGCTCAGTGACATATAGAATCCATATTGACCATCCTCATAGTCATAGTCTAATCCACATGTGGATAATATCTTCTTATAGAAAAATAATGTCCACTCACACTTAATCACCAACATAAATCATCAATCACTACTTATTTCCAGCTTATAAGAACAACATCTTCAACACCTAATGAAATTAATGTGTAAAAGTGTCACACCCTCAAATAGAAAATGGTTCACTCCCCACCACATAGATTCACCTTTGTCACTCTATGAGTGAAACCTCAATAGGTACTATCATAGGTCCCATGCTGATCCTCCCAAGCCATGCTCCTTTCATCCTAAAAAATAGTTATCTATAATAAAATACTTAATCAATTGTGACACCACACCCAATACATTTTTGGAATCACCCTCACCTTAGCCAGTCATTTTTCATTTTATTGAACCATTGATAAACTATTACTTCATTGTTCCATAAATACCATTGGTCATTTCTTTGTACATGAAGTCCCGTTGATCAAACTCAATTCCATTTGAAATACAACAGGTGTGCAAACTCATATCACATAATCATAGAAACTAACTCGGGATCCCATGAGTAACATGTCATAAAACATAATTCCATGTACCTAAACAATAAAAAATTCTAAATTGGATTTCAATATCATCAAAACAATGCATGAATGTACTCTTTTTTTAAAAAATTACATCCATAACATGTTGAGGAAAATGTATGATCTCCTGCCAACCAGCATCATCTCCAAATCTCCAGCATCCATACACACTCTTCCACGATGCCACATGGAAATGAATCCAAAATACCCATTGCTTAGAATCACATTGATCCTACCCCAAAAACCAAACTTTAATACCAAATTTTCTTGAACTCAAGATTCTTTCAAAAAAATCCAAGAAGTGTCTATCACTCTACCATCTCTCTAGTAGCACCACCTATACACTGATCTCATTGAAAATATCATACCAATTCCTCCTAAATATCACAGCATTTAATGTATCACCATTATATTATGACATACCTAGTAGCACCTAATGTGAACCTATCTCATAACCTAAATCATCTACCCATGCTTTCCACCTTTTTGGCACTCACAATCTTGGGCTAAGCCTCCTCTCGAGTTACCCTCATGTATATCACATCTCATCTCATCCATAATTCATGAATCACCTATATCTTGATTCATATCTAAAGAACTAGGATTTAGCTCCTAAACTATGGTTCATATCTCATGTAAATTATATCTCATGGAAACACCTATATGTTCCTATCTCAAACCATTATAATGAAACTCACATGAAAAATCATCCACTCTAGGGTTTTCATGTCTATATATTCTAAAAATAACATTTCAAATCATTGAAGGAATAGGTTACATGTTATCACTAATAATCTATATATGTGACTACCCCTATAGAATCATGATCTAAGGCTAATCCTTATTAGGTATCTGCCTTCAGAAATTACCCCTCAAGAATCATATTCTCATTGTTTCCACATACATATGTAATGAAATATGCCCACCATGATCCATGTCAATTATCTCATAGTCACTAGATTTAGTTAAGTAGAATGAATCCAATTAGATATATGTGAAAACACCATATTGGTTGTTACTGGCAATTTAAATAACCTAATATATTATCTCAAACACTACCAAGGGATTCATCATAAGGAATCAAATGCCTTTATTGGCCTACAAAGGTCACTATTCACCCCTTACATTGTTGACACTTTAAATAACTAAACCTTTTCATCATTAATACCAACCACACATAAATAGTGTATGACATATTAATCTTATGTGTCAAATATAATGCATTTACATAGCCTCATACCATCAATCCAAGATCCAAAAATGAAATAAGTCATAAATCATAAATCTCAAAACCCATGTGCATCATTCTAGGTTAAAATTATAAAATTGTAACACTAGAAATCAATAACAACAATCCCAAATCCTTGGAAACTTGGAATCCCTTCTATAAAGGGTGTTTGTGACACCCCAATATAATATTCATCACAAGCTTTGACACATTCCTATGTAACCTGTTTTCATATCTTTAAATAGTATAAAACACAAAAAAAATTATACATTCTATGATATCAGTAAACTATAGGCTCTAATATAATTTTTTAAAATATTCCACCAGTGTTCTACCACTGAAAAATTCATAGATTGGAGGAGTTATTATTAGACCTCATGTGAACCACCCCATATACCAGAGGATGTTGACTAGTAGTGGGGGTCTATGGTGTTACAGTTAAGAGACTATACCCCCATATCAAAGTGTTCAATAAAAATAACCAAATACAATTTATAAACATTAATCATTTGAGTACATGGAAGTAATAACCACAAAACTACATAAAAAAGGAACAGGAATAAGTATAGAGTCATATAGACTCATGGTCATGCTTGAATATTAACACCAAATTCCCACTAGGATATTAAAATATAAATAAAAAAAATTCAATGATGGTTATACTACATCTCTATTATATACCTCATCCATTATCTAAATCCTATCTAATTAATCCCACTTGATCAAGCTACATGTTGTATTTTCTCAATTTGAACCTACGAATAGTGAGTTTTTCTCAAATACCAAAGTGAAATGGTCACCCATGTTGGGTGTGAGTAAAATTCAGTGTGGCACCACCAATTTAGTACACATATAAAAAGTAAAATAATTTTATATGTGATATGATCAGTTGGATAAATAAAAAACTATAGAAGAATAAATAAATTACCACTATTGATCCTTGGGTTCTACCATTGAACCCGAGATCGATCCAAGCATGTTTCAACCAATGTCAGAGTGTCTCTGAGATTTTTTTAAAAACATTACTATAAATTTCATTCTTAATAGATAATTCAGAGGATTTTTTCCGCAGAATTACAAACCAAATAACCATGTAATAAATCTCGTGAGCATATCTAAGGAATTACAACTAAAATATCACTATGTTAAATCCATGGATTAATTCCAATGAATTTCAAACCAAATACCATTTTGAATCCAAGGAATATGGCCATAGAATTCCAAATTGATAATCCATCTTAATCCAAGGACCATATCCAAGGCATCTTAAACTATGCTCGTAGGCCACATGGGTGGGTCAGATCCCCTATATCAATTCTAAGTAAATTATCCAATGCAATCCAATATCATCTACAAACTCAAGGGATTTAACTTATAGTAATCTAATCATATAATAGAATATATATATTCAAGTAGTTTTTTATGGGATCCAAAACTGATAATACATTTGAATATAGGGAATGTATCCTAATAATTGCAAACCAAGATCAATTGAATATTCCTAGAAACATTCCTAGGAATTCCAATATCTTCTAAAAACTCATGAAATTTCCCAATTGGGAATCTCATACCAAATTAACATATGAATCTAATGATAATGTCCAAGGAATCCAAAATAAATATCACATCAGAATATATGGAGAATATCCTTGATATTACAAATCATGTGTCAGTATTAAGCTCAAAAATTGGATCATAGGAACATATCCTAGGCATCCCATTTATCTCATTACTTCTCTTTGGGTAGTGTTTCCCACCCTAATTATCTTATAATACGTATTTCAATAAGTTTTACATCTTCCTAAACTCATCCTAAAAATCTAAATGTTACCCCTCTAGTGCATGACATATTATCATCACATCTATAAAAATATAAAACTATTGATTATGGTTCTATGGTGACACTCATAATCATCTCAATACATTATTTTATACAACCTATATCATGGGTTGCATATTTTTAGGGCACCCACTAAGGTACCCAAGTTCACATCATAACACGGATACCCCTATGGGGATATTAAACTCAAACGTATCTCTCAATAAAAGCTAGAAACCAATAGGGCATCATGTCCCTTGGTATATTCAAAGTCTCATCAGGTACTCACTGAAATCCAAAGTAAATTTTACAAGGGAGATATCATCATGAAATTCCCTTCCCAAGTCACCCTAGGTTGTCTCTAACACCCAACCTATCCATCGATTTCTATAGGGGATATTCACCCATGTAATCACATCTCAATGGAGGAGGATCTCTATCCCAATGATCAACATAAGAGTTCCAATGTTATAAAGCATTAAAAGGTTCCAACTTGTGAAATCCTTAAATTACCCATCTAAATTAATCACTAATTTATACCTGGAGGTCAGCAAGGGATCTTACACTAAGCTTACTACATTATATTCATTTAATTTAATTAACTCATTTCGAGGTCCATGCTTCTCAAGGAATTAATTTTAATCAAGGTCTTAAACATAATTTTCTAAGGCATTTAATCCAATTCCCAAGTTTCTTCATTTTCTTTTCCCATTTTTCTTCTCATTCAATGACATACAATTATTTTAAATAGTTTTTTTAACTTTCAACCAGTCAACCACCCAAAATCAGTGAGACTAAAAAACATAGTCCATACATAAAGTGAATAATACCATAAGACCTATAATAGAGACCATCTACCTCAAACCAGAACCCATTACCTTTTTAATTCATCGCATGATAGCTCTTCCTCGGTTCATGTAATCCGAACATCAATTATCTAAATCATCTAAGGCCCTGTCTCACAATAATAAAAACAATAACTAGTTATAAAATATTACTAATTAATTATTATATTCATTTCAATAATTTATAATTAATTCAATTAAGCATAATGCCTAAAATCTCAACAGATACTCTAGTTTCACAAAAAACATAACAGAACGCACCTAGGAGGTCCATGATACACCGCTATCATCATTCTAAACCAATTCCCAAATAATCGAATCTAATTTGTAAGATAATTAAATTAAATTTTAATATAAACCCTTTATAAAAATAATATGGTTTTTTAAATTCATTGAAACACCAAGAAAAAACATGTAGATACTATATCAGGATGTCCCCTCACTAGGCTACACAAAATACCCATAAAAATGGCCAATCACACCATGCTTTAGTAGAATCAAAATAAAAACCCTAATATAAAACATCACCAAAATAATGGGAATGATATAAGAGAGGGAATGGAGAATTCAGAGGAGTATTTTACCTCAAATAAATAAATAATAGAACTAACAACACCCCAAATAGAAGGAGGATCGAAGAGGAATTAGTGGGTTTCGATGGTTGGGTGTTTTACGGGAAGGAGGAGGATAAATTTGGGGTCTTAAAAGATTGGAGGGGGGATGATAAATTTTCCAATTTTAAGGAGCTTTATGGTTTGGCCACATGGTTAAAAAACAATTATCCAACCATGAGAACTTCACTATATAATTCCACCACCTTGACATGATTAGGTAACACCTTTTACCAAAGCATTCTCCAACTCTAAAAAATGTCACAAGACTCATTTATAACTTTTTATACTGGTTTTCTACAACCATGAACAAACTGTTACCTAATCCTTATATCCAAGATACCCCATAAGGTTTAATATATAATTTTGATAGTTTAATTTAAACTTTTAACTAATCATGCACATCAACCATGTGATAAAAAATTTAAACTATAAACCACCTCATGCTCAGGGCACTGTATGGTTTCTCCGAAAATGTGAATTCCAAACCATGTGCCTTAGGAAAATTCATATAAAAACATCCAAAATTCAATTTGATTGTCCCATGAAACATAAAATCACCATATTAACCTATCTTTCCCCAAATCATATCTAAAAAATATATATTTTAATGATCTAAATTAGGGATTGTTAACTTAAATACTAGTTTTAAAAACAAACACAAAACAAAAAAAACCCTTGAAAATGAATAACTAAAAATGGTATAGGATTTTACACATGAGATAGACTCTAATTAATTTACATATGATGATAGGTCTATATATGTTTTAAATTATAATATTATAAATATTAACTATTTTCTATTAGCTTAAATGTTTTCAATCATGTATCTACAAGAAAAATCATTCATGATATTTGAATAATTTTTCAAGTTAATCATTATGGTATAGAAAAAATTAAAAAACTTAAAAAGGAATATTGTGGTATGAGTATTATATTTCTAATTATTATATAAAATACAATTTTTAATAAAATTATCCATATATTCAAAAGAATTGTGAAAGGGATAACTACTCTTGGAGAAGCATTGGACAACACTGCTATAGTTGAAAGGGTTCTCAGATCTCAACCAAAGAATTATAATGACAAGAATTTATCCATTTATAAATGAAATAACTTCATGGAATACATAATATATGAACTCATTTTTCTAAATAACAATAATAATTGTTGTTGAACAATATAGTTGGATAAAAATCAACTAGAAACAAAGTGTTATAACTAAATTATATAAATGTTGTTTCATCAGAATGTTCATATTTTTGATAAATTGAAGTGAAATAGAAATATTATCACAAATTATGAAATTATTCTACAATAAAATGAAAATAAATAAATATTTCAAATGAGTATTTATAAAATATTCTCAAAGATATGATCGAAAATAAAATAAAAAAGGTGGTTCTAATCTTAATTTTAATTTAACATATCCCACATGTTATGAGTTTAAAAAACCCTTTTCAAGCATTATTTTACCTAACTAAATATCTAAATGAAGGAAAAAACTAAATAATAAATATAAATGATTATTATTTAGAGGATGGGATTGTATTGAAGAATATGATTTAAGAAATAATATGGTATAATAACATGTAACTTTAAAACCCCATAATTATAAGTTTAATCTAAATTATTGAAAATTATTACATTTCCATGATCTTTTAGGTTTATATTTTTAGGTAATCATTAAAAAAATTAAATAAAAAAGTGGATACCTTGACATACTGTACTTTTTTCAAAAAAAAATAGAATTTTATGTTCAAAGTGTTGTTTCACTCAAGAAAGTTTTTCTATATTCAAGATGAGTCACCAATACTAAATGATTGACCATGTTATAGTTACTATAAATCCTTAAGCCTAGTGAGAAAAACTAAAACATGTGATGAGTATTAAAATCTTGATAATGGATATAAAAGGAAATGAAACTTGTTAGTCCACTAAAAAAAATTAAATACATAAGGAAGTTTTCCTTTACAGATAATAATATTTGAGGTAAAATAATCATTTACATACACATGAAATAAACATAATTACCTAAGTTTTTATAATTTTTTTTAAGAAATCATAAATGAAAAAACATAATAATGAAATAGACTTGGAAAAACCTGAGAACTCATGAAAACATTTCCTTGAAAATACAACTTTCAATCATTAAAATATAAAAAAAAATTCCTTCAATCATTAAGTATTTTTATTATCTAATGAAATAAAATGATTTCCAATAACAAATTTTAGAAATCCATATAGGAATAATGGGGTATTAATCGAATTTCACCCATCCTACAACCCTTATAATGTAACAACCCCACTAGTTAATTATAAAATAATTTATTCAGAGAACATATCATTACCTAATGTGTTGGAGGGTTATATCAGGCCTACTCATCATGATTTAAAATTTAAAATAACTATAACATGAATAAAACATATAAAATATTTCATTAACATCATAAAACTATGAAAAATAATTTTGACCCATAATAAAAAATATATTTTATTTTCACATGATAATAAAGGAAAATGTCATTTTATTTTGGTTAATAAAAATTTTACATGATAATGGAAATAATGTATTATTTGAAACCCCATATAAATATATAGAGTAATAATAATAATTAATTGATGTCATAGTTTTGGGAAAAAGAAATCTAGCAGTAAATATTAAAAATCATTAACTTCCCACATTTATAAAGAAAATCCAAATTTACTTATATTGATATGTTAAAAATATAACTTTGTAAGGAAAATAGAATATAGTTTTAAAAAATAATTGAATTACATATAATATAATTATTGAAACATTTTAAATAACAGTTAAATGGAATAGAAATGTTTAGATGGAACACTTTAAAACATTTAAAATAAGGTTTTAAAGAATAATATATTAACACATACTTCCACTTAGTTAAATATACTCTAAATTACTTGTATAATGACTTTTTATTTATTATACGTATCTATCAGGGACATAATTATATTTTAATTTCTAGATAAAATTCACTTATAATTTCTCATTACCCATTTTTAAATAATTCTTTGTTAAAATCTATGTTTATGTGTTAACTAACCCATTTACCTTGCATGTTTAAATTCGATGATTTCGATACTTAAACCATTTTCATGGTATTATCACCAATATAATGTTAATAATTTTATAATTTTCATATTTATTAATTATATATGAGTAACATTTTCATATTTCTAATGGATGTGACAGTCTGTATGCATACATGAGTGACATTTTCATTTTCTAATGGATGGAAGGGAATAAAAGTAAATAATGATTTATCTTTATAGAATAAAATTTATTTCCTAAATGTCATATTTAATTATTTAATACATATTTATAATCACCCATGTGATTTGGTGAGGGAAAATGAAATACAACATCCATGGGGCGATTTTCTGCACGTACACATGAGTGACATTTTCATTTCTCAAAGGTTTGAAATGTGGTAGATAATGGTTGTTATTTTAACATAAAAAATATTAATATACCAATGATACTAATTTCATTATATTATTATGGATAAAATATATTTTTTAATCTAATTTTATCAAAGTGTGTGGAGAAGTGAGGTGGTGAAGGGCTCCTTTTATAAGTGAGAGGGGTGGCACCCTTGAAAATACTCTTAACTATAAAATAATATAATTTTATTTCTCAAAGTAACATGGAACCAAGGAAGAAAAATTATAATATATGATAATATGGACCAAAATACACTCAATATTTCAAATTAGAGATAGATTTTTTAGATATTTTTTATCTTTTCCTTTAGTTTTAACCATTTTAACCTATTTTAACTGTTATAGTGGTAACAAACATTTACCATGGAAACTTAATTTTATGAATAAAAATGAAATAAAACTTATTAACTAATTTGATCCTTATTTTTAGAAATATGAAAACAATTTTACAAGAATCAATCTCTAGAACTGATAAAAAATAATTTTAATATAAATTCAAAAAATGCAATAAAAAATATTTTAAAAAAAAATCATTTCAAGAATAAAGATGAATTTACACTAAAACCATATATAGTATTTATTCTCATAAAATCTATTGGTTTTTGATTAAAAATAAATATATTTATGTTACTTTAAAATAAATCTAAAACAATATGTAACCTTATTAACATTTACTTAAAGAAAAGGATAAAAATAGTTATTTTTATTAAAATAAATCATCACTTGGATTCTAAAATGTAAAACATAGGAAAATAATATTTTTATATTTTTTATAATATTAATTAAATATATATTTGTTCTATTAAAAAATTAAAAACATTCAAGTCATTCTAATATCATAATGATTCCATAAAAGTGATAATATTTGTTAAAACAATATTTTCACTATTCACATAAAAATCAATCATATTTAGAAAATCCCAAAAATACTGCCAAAGATGATGATTAATTAAAAAATAAATTATATTTAATTAAATTAAAATTCCAAAATTTATAAATTTTACTTATAAATAGAACCCTATGATTCGTGGAATCTAATTTTTTTTAGAATAAACCTATTTAATTTTAAACAATATATATATATATTATAAAATTTGAATCCATTAAATTTACTTATAAACATTAATAAGACCTAAAATTTATTTATTATTAATATTACCTGGGTTGTCACATTCTTCCACCTTAAAGATATTACAACCTCATAATTATATTCATTAATAAATATGTGAGGAAATTTTTATCTTATAGACTTTTCATAATCTATTATTGTTCTTCAATCATATGATTTTTCTATAAAATTTTAACTAGGTAAGACTAATTATTTTGAAACACCTACTCTTTCAAATTGAGAATCTAAACTGGATTTTCCTCATAAAAATTATTCACCTCCACGTGAACCACTTCAATGATCAAAAAAATGATATTCATTAGGTACATATTTCCATAACAAAAAAAAATGAAACACATCATATTCCTAAGATAAACTCATAGGTAAGGATACTCAGTAAGAAAATGATCCTAATTTATCTATAATTTTATATAGAATAAGAAAATACAAAATTAATTTTCTCTTTCCACCACAATTAATCACACTTTTCCTTGAATATATTTTAAGAAAAACATGGTATCCTACCTAAAATGAATGATATTTTCATTGGATATAGACATAAATTTTCATTCTACTTTGAGTTTCCCTCATATGGTGAAGAATCATTTTTACCTTTTTAACAATCTCTTCTACCAATCCAGTTCCCAACAAGTTCCCCTCCCTAACTTTTTTCCCACATAATAGAGTTTGACATTACATTCTATATAATGCCTCAAATAGACCACTCTATATATCAGAATTATTATTAAAAAATTCTACTAATGAAATATATTTATCTTAACATCCATAATAACCTAAATATAAATCCTAGATCATATCTTCCAAATTTTAAATTTCCTACTCATATTTTCTATTAGATTTTGGGTGAAAAGATGTATTGAAACTTAACTCAGTATACAATGAATTTTGAAGTCCCTTTGAAAAATTAAAAGTAATAAGTGAATCATAGTAAGATACAATAGAGATTTAAAATACATGTTACCTTACTATATCTTTAATATATAGTCAATAAATTTGATCCAAAGACATATAATCTTGAATAGAAAAAAATGCACAAATTTAGTTAAACAAACAAACATAACCTATATCAAATTATTGCCTTGAAATGACTTTTGTAATCCCATTCAAAAATAAATTGATAAATTCTCCTACTTTCATTTAGGAATAAGAAATGGTTGATGAATCCCCTTCAGTAGTTTTAATTCATCTTTGTCTTATTGAAAAGTTAAAAATTTCATGGTAAAATCTGAAATATCTTTCTACATTTCTTCTCACCAAAAATATTCCAAAATTATATTATCCATCTTAGTGATACCAAGATAAAACTAAAATAAATATTTTTGAGATTCACTAAACAATTCCTTTGTTAATTTAACAACACTCAACACACATAGCCTCTTTCCAAATCTTATAACGCCTTCTTTGTAAATATTGAACCCATAAAACATTCCTTTTTTTTCCATTTATATTCTCTATTAGAAAACATGATATTTTTATAAATTATTATTAATTGTTTCTAAAAATGATGGATCTATTGATACCTAATCCAAAAGATTATGGGTTTTATATACAATAATTCCAATTCCAAACTCAATAAAACCTTCACTATTTGATCATTTTCTAAATGATCATTTTTAATTATGTATTTTCCTTTCCAATTAAGGTATTTTATACCTTATTTTCTTCACCGAAAAGATATTGAATCATACATTCATAATCCTTATTCAGTATCAGGCATCATATTTTCCTAATGTTCAAATATTATTGAGTGCATATATATTCCAAGATTTTATCATCTTTATATATATCAAATTTCTACCTATATTGAAGATACCTTCAAATTTTTAAATAAAAACTATTATTGTAAGCTCAAGTTCAAGAATTGTATAATTTTTCTCATGGGTTTCAACTGTTGTGATTCGTATTTTATTACCTAATCATTTTTCATCAAAAAATAACCAAATACCATCATAGAAGAATCACTATAAATAACAAATTTCATATTTTTTATTATTAAGTTAAAAACTAGATCATTAATCAATCTTCTTTTTAATTCCTAAAAATAGACAATGCATTTTTTTGTCCAAAAAAATTTACATCCTTTTTTAGCTAACTTGGTTAGTGTGTAATATAACCAAGAAAATTTTTCAAAATACCCTCAGTAATTACTAACTTATAAAATAAAACTTTCAATCAAATAAGTGTTATTAGTTATTTTTACATCTTCCACCTATTTAATTTTAGTAGGATCAACTTTTATGCCATATTTAGTAACAATATATCCAAAAAATTAAATTTTCTATAACCACATTTCCCATTTACTAAGTTTTCCATATAACTTATTTTATTTAAGGGTCAATAGAATAATCTTTATATGTTTCTAATGGTCCTCATAAATTTTAGAAAATACTAAAATATCATCAATGAAAATTTCTTCAGATTTATCAAAATACTCATAGAAAATTCTATTCATAAGATCCATAAATATAGTGGGTGTGTTTTTTAACCCAATGGTAACAACCATAAACTCAATATGGTTGAACCTACTTTCAATCATTTACTTAGAATATGTTCTTCTTTAACCTTCAGCTAATGATATCTTGACCTAAGGTAGACCTAATAAAAATATTTAACTCCTTGGAGTAGATCAAATAATTCATCCATATGAGGAAAATCTTATTATTTATTAATATTTATGTTATTGATTCTAATATAATAAATTAAATTACTCAATGAATTACCCTTATTTCAAATAAATAAAATAGGCCACCCTACGATGAAGTTCTAGGATTAATGAAACACTTATCAAGAAACTCTTTTAACTTTTGTTACACTCTAATATCTCTATTGTATCCATTCTATAAGGGGGTTTTGAAATTAACATAGCATTATACACCAATTAAATAGTAAATTAAACTTCCTATTCAAAATTAATATTAAGAAAATGATTTCAAAATATATCCATATATTTATTTACCATTGGAACATCAATAATTTTAATGAATTGATTATTTTCAATTATATGAATAAGATAAGTATCACTTTCATATTTAGTAAATTTATAAACTTATTGATATATCATCATAGCTATGAACTAATTCATATATAGAAATTGAAATTCATTCTTAAAAATAGATTATAATATCCTTTTCTCTACAATCTATCTTAGCATGATAAATTGAAATCTGATCCATACCCAAAATAACATAATATATATTATGATTAATACACTGGGATATGAAAGAAAAACCATTCCACAGTTGATAATATGAAGATTATAATTAAAAAATTAATACTTCCATTAATAATTTTTACAAAAAAAATTATTTCCAATTATTGAGGTGATATTTATATTCTACTTGAAAATTTACATGCAATAAAATGATCTATAAATCAAAAATCAAACAAGATATTGTCATAAGTTGAGTAAATATCTAAAATACCTATCACTAGTTCATTTGATAGTCCCTAATAATCTAAGGTAGCTAAATTATTTTTACACACCCTTCTTTTTTTAAAAATGATGATTTCTAACATTAATTGTTATCTTTAAACATATATTTTTATAATAACCAATCTCATTATATTTTTAAAAATCCCCTTATATTTTTTCATTATTTTTCTAACCCTTACCATTGATCTTTCCTTTCCATTCATGATCTATATGCCTAAAAATAACACACAAGTAATGCTTTTTAGATCTCATAATATATTCCATAAAATTATTCTTTTCACACTTATCCCAAGAGGGAAATTATATTTCCTTAATATTTCCTCAATTTATTCTCCCCTTTTTATATCCACCTCAAATACTTATTATTATTATTTTTATAAAATTAAACAAATTACAGCTCAACATTCTTAACACATCAAAAATTTCCTTATAACTTCCAAACTCACAAAATCCCTTTATAAACATGGTTTTAACCCAGAGAAAAATCTATCAATTTTAGTATCATGTTCTAGAATAAAATTATATCATACCTTTAAAATATTATAAAATTTACTTAATAGGTGGGAACTGGCCCCTTATCCTTTTTCTTTAAATATAATAATTGTATTTCCATCTTAATTTGAAAAACATTATGAAAATATTTATCTAAGGAAATATCTTTAAATTCCATCCATTAAATAGTATCAATATCATATGTTTCCTTGGTATTATTCATTAGATTACATAACTATCAACTTCACCTTGAAAATGATAAATGGAAAGAGTTTCTTTTTAAAGCTCTGAACATCTCAAGATTTAAAATATATTTCCAAATCACTAATTTATCCTTCATCTACTATTGAATATAAGGTTACACTAAATGTAAAAAGGTATTTTTCATGAAATGATCCACTATTGTGTTGTTCATCTATAAATAATTAATTTTATTCCTTTTAGGGTTACCATCATTAAAATCATATTTCAATTGAGTTAACACTACCAAAAACTACTCGACTCTAACTCCAATTATTCCAGGTTGCTGGTTCAGAGGAATTCTATGATCTTGTTTTATTCCTAAAGAATTATCCTTATTTAATATATGGGAAACCATTTTAAAATATACACATATTATATAAATAATCATGGAAACTATCATGGTATTATAACCATAAATTAATATCCTTAAAGTTTATTTTATTAAAAATATCCAAACCTATAAAGTTATCTAAACCTTTCCCTATTAAAAATTATCATAATCCATTAATTAAAACCCCATAATTTTGAATTTATTATAAAATATTAAAGTTTCTTACATTCAAATTATTTTTTAGGTTTACAGTTTTAGACAATTATGGAAACTATTTGTAGAGACCCGAATCTTGACGTACATTGACATTACATTACTTTTGCGGAATACTTAGTACATTACAAAAACACACACATAAGGACCGTAATAGTTTAGTGCCTTTGGAAACTCAGACTATAATCTTCTAATCGTGGTGAAAGATCTTCAAAATCTCCCATAAAGATCTTCTTTTTTTTTACCTAAAACCTTTCTTTATATCCTGGGGAAAAGAAAACATAAAAGGGTGAGCTCAAATGCTCAGTAAGGGTAAACAAAATAAATATCAATCACATCATATTCATAAGAACATAACATTTTGGAAATCATAACCTGCAAAAGAGAGAGCATAATTTCATAATCATGGGATAAATCATGGCAGTGAAAAAGTAATCCCAATAATCATAACTTAAAACATGAAACTTTGTGGCATACACACATAATCATAGAGAATCATTTCTTGTTATTCAAGACTCATTGCCAAGACTATCTTAGTGGACAAAGTCCCTTTCTGAATCAAGTAACCCTCATTTCAGTCCTGTTTCACTGAACCGGTATAACCTACCATTCCAGCCATGTATATCTCATGAGATATAAAATCTTTACCCAATGCATTGGAGGGAGATATAGGTCCCACCCATCTTATAATGAATCCTTTCTTATGTGTGCCACATAATCATAAACCATACATCATAGCGTAACCCATGTAATAAAAATGGGATTCTTAAACAACATGACATCATAAAACAATCCATATAAGATAAAGGAATTCATAAAAATACTTCCATCACAACATAATAAAATCCATGTAATAATAGGGATAAAAACAGAATCCTTTTATTATCTTAGATGGAAAATAATTTTGATAAAACACTTGAACTCCATTCTTGAGGAAAATATCCTTTCTTCTTCAAAAACACTTTTCTTTTCTTAATATGTCATACAATTATAAACTAAAAGAAGTTGATTAAAAATAAACTTGAAAACTTTTAAAGGAATCTTCTTGGAAATAATGTTTTAAAAATCCATTCATGCCGTATAAGTTAAAAAAACATTCTTTGTACTTTTGTCGGAAAAGTCAAAAAGTACCTCGTACGACAAAAGATTCCTTTCATACATATTACTAAAAAATCACCGAAGGGTAAAAATGGATTTAAACAATTGTAGGTGGATGGAAATAATATTACATATTGATGAAACATGGATGTGGATGATAAAATACACCCCAGTAAATACTTACGAATAAACATTCTCGGATAAAAATGAGATTGTGATATTTCCCTTACCTTAGGTCTGATTTGCTTTGTACGTGTCCGAAGCTCCTGTATAATGGTTTAAATAATGTCATTGACTTATTACAGAATCATATTCATTGTTATGATATCATATATGGTTCACTTATGACATTATATTACCCGTTCTTTTGTAAATTCCATGTTAAAGAAGCGTTTTGGGTAAAATCGTTTCTTTTATCGTAGGTGTTTTGACTTGTTGTTCTTGACATTATTATTACTTATATCATGATTTACTTACTTCCAGAATATAAAATATGATTTATATATCATATATATTCAGTATATATATATATATAATAGATAGATAAATGAAATGAAAAACACCGTTCATGGAGACGGTAGTCTGTACGTACGCATGAACGCTGTTTTCCTTTCCCTATTGTATTGAATGGAAGTAAGTAGATGACATACATATATATATATATACATAAATCCAGTAGCTTTATAATGTCATATATTTCATTATTATTTCTTATATATACTTTATAATCATTCTTAAATGGTTAACATGGAGAATGAATCTCATCGCGTCGTGGAGACGGTAGTCCGTACGTACGCACGAGCGATGATATCATTTCCATAAATATTGAATTGAATTGGAGTGGATTATAAAATATATCAGAATCAATATGATGTTTTAATAACTATGTATAGTTATTCTTTACACCATTATACCCATCCATGTAAGGTGGTGGTGGAAAATAGATTACACCACGGCGTGGAGACGGTATTCCGTACGTACGCACGCGCGGTGATTTCTTTTTCCGTAGGATAGATAGATGGTGAAATAGGGTTGTTTCATACTTATAATAACATATCAGTATATGAGTGATACTGATGTTATTACTTCATAATGAAACAACCTAAGAAGAAGAAGTGGAAGAAGAAATAAAGATGAAAGAATTGGTAACGGTAATTACTTCTTCTTTGAAGCGCCTTTTGGAAACCTCCTCTTAGGGAACTAAAATTGGTCTTTGAGGAAGACCATAACCTCTAGGATGTTTCTAGGGAAGTGGAGAAGAGATTTTGGCAGGGGTTGGCCGAGCTTGAGTGCTCAAATTGGTGTGAGGAGGAGGGGGAGGAGGTGTCCTTTTATAAGGGAGGAGAGGGGCACCTTAGGAATATCTCAAAATATTATTTTATATTAAAGTAAAAATCGGTTTATAATGGTTCCAAAGGGTCTTATTTCGAATCTAAAGTGGGGATGGGTCGAAATACTATCAACCAATAGGATTTAGACAAGTTTAGGGTCTTATTTTAACCTTATCAATTAGATTTAACTCTAAGTTAAATAATTTAACTTTTACCATGTCTTTTTGTTTTCTTTCACTATATGGTTAATACACTTACTATAACATGCCAAAAGAACCCTAAATTGTTCATTATTAATATATATATCCTTATCTAAGTCATTTGGCCGAACCTTAGACTTTTAGGAATAAAATAACAATTAATAATATAATATTTGATTTAAAAACTATTTTGTGTCAATTTTGACACTATTTGATATATGATTTTTGTGAAAGTTAGAACAAAATTATATGTTCGAACCAAGTTGATTAAATCAACACTAATATATCATAGTAACCTATAAAATTAGTGGAATTCATAAAAAAGTCTCAAATTACATTCATTTGAGTATTTATAACATCAATTATGTTAATATTTCCTTAAAAGGGTAATTACTGCATCATCGTTGTGTTATAAATAAATTAATTTATTTAAAGTCTAAAAATTATAAATAAAATATAATTATATAGGAAATCTTTTTAGCATTCTAATGAATATTTATAGTCGAATTTATCTTATGTATAACCCCATATTAAAAATGTTTTAGTGAATAAACTTTGATTTTAACTCTTTTAACTCTTCTTTGAATTAAATAATAATAAATGTCCTAATCTAATCCAAGTGGGAAACAATGATAATATTTTACACTTAAGGTTGTTTTTGGTCGAGATACACTTGTACAATAGAATTAGGACATGTGTTAGGGTAATATTAATATCATTCTTACCCTTAATTACCCTATTTACTTTTAACCGTGGTAAATAAAAGTAAAAAGTTACTATTCACCAAAAATTATTTTCATCTCATTG
The DNA here is from genome assembly GCA_963277665.1 of Viscum album. Taxonomy (NCBI): domain Eukaryota; kingdom Viridiplantae; phylum Streptophyta; class Magnoliopsida; order Santalales; family Viscaceae; genus Viscum; species Viscum album. The sequence continues at coordinate 1,525,225,741 of OY728125.1, read as the reverse complement.
AACCACATTTTACTTACTGACATCAACCGTGTCTCTCGGATTTTTGAAATTCCATTCACAGAAGCGGTAAAATTAAGTTTTATGAAAAATTCAGTTTTTTAACTACCACTTAGTAGTTTCACTATTCATCAAAAAATGAAGGTGTTCAGAAAAATGCCAAAATTTCATCCTAAGCTATATTTCATATTCCGAATTCAAAAATGAAGTCTATTTTACCAAATTCATAAAATAGAAGTTGCATTAATTAATTTTATAATTAAATCCTGCTGTTAAAACAAATAGCGTGTTTTTAAGAAACAATATCTATCAAAAGATTGACACTTGTTTATGTCTGGTTTAAATGTGCAATTACATCCAATGACCAACATTGTATTAAATTGTAAAAATATATTCTAAATATACTTTAAAACTACTCCAATTAATAATTTATCACTACTAATTATTTCGATTAAAAAATTTGTTTTTTAGTAATTTTCACTATTCATCAGAATATGAAAGTTATCCGAAATGTACCAAAATTTTACCTTAGGCTAAATTCGATACTCCGAATCCAAAAATGAAGTTCATTTTGAAAAATAAGATTTACAGAATTTTAAAAAGTGGTTATTACTATTCATACCGGCTAGTTTTAATAATATTTTAATAGCATATCGTTGTTTAGTGAAACTCGGTATTGCGTATTACACACGCTATCGAGGAAGGTCGCGATTGCGTGTAATGCAAGGCAAGTCAAGGATGCGTGTTGTGCAAGCTCCTTTTGGTGTAGCGTACAACACAAAACATTAATAAAATTAAAAAGAATATTTTTTATAAAATCTTGGGCTGTTACATTCTACCCCCCTTAAAATGAATTTCGCCCTCGAAATTCGTCGGGGTTATAAATGGTTTACTATTTGAAAGTTTCTTTAATAGAAACCCACATCGTAAAAAGGAATATCAAAACCAATCTTTAAAAACAAAAGTATGAAACATAACGGTTACCCAAATAAACTAATCATTGGGTTTCCACATAGGTGAAAATATGGATATGGAAGAGAAATCTAACCATCATGTTCTGATGGAGAGTGGTAGAGAACATGGCTATGGAAAAGCGAATAATCACAAATCCATAAATTTGTGATGATCTAAGGTACCATCCGATTCATCAGGTATAAGATCACTAGGACAACATTTTTGGTTTTCAAGATCATTTCCCTAAAGTTGAAAATTTGAATTGGAATAAATACTTTCTTTATTTTGGTACAATCTCACTATTGTTCGTGCCTAGAACAATTTCCACTTCATCTCTTAAATAAATGAAGTTGAATTTGTTATTAGTGAAGTGTTAGCAGATCATGTGATAGAATGACGGGTCATTCCAACTATCTCAAACAAAAGGTTAGCAAAAATTATATACATAAGTCGATCTATAGTGAGATTAATCATATATAGTTCCTAAAATGGACTTATACTTCATATATCATACTGCTTAATATAATAAAACTAGTTTCTACTAAACAGGGACTTCCTGTAGGCCAGTGGTAGGCGATAAAGGCCAGTCGCACTTCGGTTGTGGGTTCGATTCCCACAACCTTGTCCGAAGCGATGGGTTGCCGCCCGTCCTACAGGTTGTCCTTTTTTAAACCTATATTACTATAACATCCCATCAATAATATCGAAAAAACTTCTATCCTTAAACAATACTAACTTATTTCCAACATAATCCATTTCAATCTTTAGGCTTATCCATGATACTGCAGTCCACTCTCATAACATAGTGAAAACGATTACTAGAGATTTAATACAATTGTTGATCCCCATATATCATAAGATATGTCTTGTTGGTCACATTACAGACATTCAAAGGCCTTAATCATGTACTCTCTTGAATACCCATTGAACCTTAGTGAAAACTTGAATGCAGTTAAAAGTTAACACTTTCCACATACCAAAATCCTCAAAATTCTATATACTCAAACCATGATATCACTTAGTCCTTATATCAATCATGATCTCATGAATACTTTCAAACATTTAATTTTCTCCTTATCCCTTCATTATGCGCATATCATCTACATTCCAAAAATATCTGTATAACCTTTCATGGATACTGGTAACATTAATCACACACTTTCAAAACTCAAGGAAAGACAACAATGTAACAATCCTTAGATGTCTCTTTATTCCATAGTACCATGAGATTATTTATACAAAATTACACTTGATAAACATGTAATCATTCCACTACCTTCTTAAACCATTGACCGAGCTTCAACAATTCTTTCATCTCACATATCATTTGTAGTCTCTTCATCATCATCCACATAAATACTACCCATATGACCATACCGATTCTCTTCATGAGTCTTTACCTTAGGGAATTTGTTTTCATAATGCCCATACATTCCACATTTAAAACACTTAACCATTTTTGATGTCGTAGCAATACCATTATCCTCATCCATGGTGTTAACCGACCCTTTTCCTTTGCACTTACTTGCTTTGTGTCCTTCTTTTCCACACCCAAAGCATCTTCCAGTTCCCTTGAAACATTCTCCTTGATGCCTCTTCCCACATGATTTACATAGGGGAAATTGAACTTTCTTTCCTCTATGATCATCATGAAACTCCATCTTTCTCTTATTAGCCGAGTCAGGAAACTTACCAAATTTTACTTTATTGATCATATTATGAGATTGCTGATTCGGCATAATAATGATGTTTGGACTTCCAAATCCCATTTCATTTGGTTTCTCATGAAGAATATCATTCCATTGTCCATCATATCCTCCATTATCGTGAATCATCTTATTTCCAGCCATTTTCTAAAACCCAAAAAGAATAGTGTGAGAGGCAAAAATCATGCTAGGGAAAACAACATTATAAATGGGAAGTATCCTCAATATCTAACTTCTTAGGTTAAATTCTAAGATCGTTACCGTAGTTATAGGACTGTATTTTATACGTATACTTATCCTTAGGGACATCCCTAGACAAACCTTATAAATATCTCTAGGGATCTCACTAAAGTTCTCACATCCTAGTTTCCAAAGGTTGACTAAACCTTTCCTCTGATACCAACTGTAGAGACCCGAAGCTTGACGTACATTGACATTACATTACTTTTGCGGAATACTTAGTACATTACAAAAACACACACACAAGGACCGTAATAGTTTAGTGTCTTTGGAAACTCGGACTATAATCTTCTAATCGTGGTGAAATATCTTCAAAATCTCCCATAAAGATCTTCTTTTTTTTATACCTAAAACCTTTCTTTATATCCTGGGGAAAAGAAAACATAAAAGGGTGAGCTCAAATTCTCAGTAGGGGTAAACAAAATAAATATCAATCACATCATATTCATAAGAACATAACATTTTGGAAATCATAACCTGCAAAAGAGAGAGCATAATTTCATAATCATGGGATAAATCATGGCAGTGAAAAAGTAATCCCAATAATCATAACATAAAACATGAAACTTTGTGGCATACACACATAATCATAGAGAATCATTTCTTGTTAGTCAAGACTCATTGCCAAGACTATCTTAGTGGACAAAGTCCCTTTCTGAATCGAGTAACCCTCGTTTCAGTCCTGTTTCATTGAACCGGTATAACCTACCATTCCAGCCATGTCTATCTCATGAGATATAAAATCTTTACCCAATGCATTGGAGGGAGATATAGGTCCCACCCATCTTATAATGAATCCTTTCTTATGTGTGCCACATAATCATAAACCATACATCATAGCGTAACCCATGTAATAAAAATGGGATTCTTAAACAACATGACATCATAAAACAATCCATATAAGATAAAGGAATTCATAAAAATACTTCCATCACAACATAATCAAATCCATGTAATAATAGGGATAAAAACAGAATCCTTTTATTATCTTAGATGGAAAATAATTTTGATAAAACACTTGAACTCCATTCTTGAGGAAAATATCCTTTCTTCTTCAAAAACACTTTTCTTTTCTTAATATGTCATACAATTATAAACTAAAAGAAGTTGATTAAAAATAAACTTGAAAACTTTTAAAGGAAGCTTCTTGGAAATAATGTTTTAAAAATCCATTCTTGCCGTATAAGTTAAAAAAACATTCTTTGTACTTTTGTCGGAAAAGTCAAAAAGTACCTTGTACGACAAAAGATTCCTTTCATACATATTACTAAAAAATCACCGAAGGGTAAAAATGGATTTAAACAATTGTAGGTGGATGGAAATAATATTACATATTGATGAAACATGGATGTGGATGATAAAATACACCCTAGTAAATACTTACGAATAAACATTCTCGGATAAAAATGAGATTGTGATATTTCCCTTACCTTAGGTCTGATTTGCTTTGTATGTGTCCGAAGCTCCTGTATAATGGTTTAAATAATGTCATTGACTTATTACAGAATCATATTCATTGTTATGATATCATATATGGTTCACTTATGACATTATATTACCCGTTCTTTTGTAAATTCCATGTTAAAGAAGCGTTTTGGGTAAAATCGTTTCTTTTATTGTAGGTGTTTTGACTTGTTGTTCTTGACATTATTATTACTTATATCATGATTTACTTACTTCCAGAATATAAAATATGATTTATATATCATATATATTCAGTATATATATATATATAATAGATAGATAAATGAAATGAAAAACACCGTTCATGGAGACGGTAGTCCGTACGTACGCATGAACGCTGTTTTCCTTTCCCTATTGTCTTGAATGGAAGTAAGTAGATGACATACATATATATATATACATAAATCCAGTAGCTTTATAATGTCATATATTTCATTATTATTTCTTATATATACTTTATAATCATTCTTAAATGGTTAACATGGAGAATGAATCTCATCGCGTCGTGGAGACGGTAGTCCGTACGTACGCACGAGCGATGATATCATTTCCATAAATATTGAATTGAATTGGAGTGGATTATACAATATATCAGAATCAATATGATGTTTTAATAACTATGTATAGTTATTCTTTACACCATTATACCCATCCATGTAAGGTGGTGGTGGAAAATAGATTACACCACGGCGTGGAGACGGTATTCCGTACGTACGCACGCGCGGTGATTTCTTTTTCCGTAGGATAGATAGATGGTGAAATAGGGTTGTTTCATACTTATAATAACATATCAGTATATGAGTGATACTGATGTTATTACTTCATAATGAAACAACCTAAGAAGAAGAAGTGGAAGAAGAAATAAAGATGAAAGAATTGGTAACGGTAATTACCTTTTCTTTGAAGCGCCTTTTGGAGACCTCCTCTTAGGGAACTAAAATTGGTCTTTGAGGAAGACCAGAACCTCTAGGATGTTTCTAGGGAAGTGGAGAAGAGATTTTGGCAGGGGTTGGCCGAGCTTGAGTGCTCAAATTGGTGTGAGGAGGAGGGGGAGGAGGTGTCCTTTTATAAGGGAGGAGAGGGGCACCTTAGGAATATCTCAAAATATTATTTTATATTAAAGTAAAAATCGGTTTATAATGGTTCCAAAGGGTCTTATTTCGAAGCTAAAGTGGGGATGGGTCGAAATACTATCAACCAATAGGATTTAGACAAGTTTAGGTTCTTATTTTAACCTTATCAATTAGATTTAACTCTAAGTTAAATAATTTAACTTTTGCCGTGTCTTTTTGTTTTCTTTCACTATATGGTTAATAAACTTACTATAACATGCCAAACGAACCCTAAATTGTTTATTATTAATATATATATCCTTATCTAAGTCATTTGGCCGAACCTTAGATTTTTATGAATAAAATAACAATTAATAATATAATATTTTATTTAAAAACTATTTTGTGTCAATTTTGACACTATTTGATATATGATTTTTGTGAAAGCCAGAACAGAATTATATGCCCGAACCAAGTTGATTAAATCAACACTAATATATCATATTAACCTATAAAATTAGTTGAATTCATAAAAAGTCTCAAATTACATTCATTTGAGTATTTATAACATCAATTATGTTAATATTTCCTTAAAAGGGTAATTACTGCATCATTGTTGTGTCATAAATAAATTAATTTATTTAAAGTCTAAAAATTATAAATAAAATATCATTATATAGGAAATATTTTTAGATTTATAATGAATATTTATAGTCGAATTTATCTTATGTATAACCCCATATTAAAAATGTTTTAGTGAATAAACTTTGATTTTAACTCTTTTAACTCTTCTTTGAATTAAATAATAATAAATGTCCTAATCTAATCCAAGTGGGCCTAAATGATAATATTTTACACTTAAGGTTGTTTTTGGTCGAGATACACTTGTCCAATAGAATTAGGACATGTGTTAGGGTAATATTAATATCATTCTTACCCTTAATTACCCTATTTACTTTTAACCGTGGTAAATAAAAGTAAAAAGTTACTATTCACCAAAAATTATTTTCATCTCATTGAACCACATTTTACTTACTGAAATCAACCGTGTCTCTCAAATTTTTGAAATTCCATTCACAGAAGCGGTAAAATTAAGTTTTATGAAAAATTCAGTTTTTTAACTACCACTTAGTAGTTTCACTATTCATCAAAAAATGAAGGTTTTCAGAAAAATGCCAAAATTTCATCCTAAGCTATATTTCATATTCCGAATTCAAAAATGAAGTCTATTTTACCAAATTCATAACATAGAAGTTGCATTAATTAATTTTATAATTAAATCCCGCTGTTAAAACAAATAGCGTGTTTTTAAGAAACAATATCTATCAAAAGATTGACACTTGTTTATGTCTGGTTTAAATGTGCAATTACATCCAATGACCAACATTGTATTAAATTGTAAAAATATATTCTAAATATACTTTAAAAATACTCCAATTAATAATTTATCACTGTTAATTATTTCGATTAAAAAAGTTGTTTTTTAGTAATTTTCATTATTCATCAGAATATGAAAGTTATCCGAAATGTACCAAAATTTCACCTTAGGCTAAATTCGATACTCCGAATCCAAAAATGAAGTTCATTTTGAAAAATAAGATTTACAGAATTTTAAAAAGTGGTTATTACTATTCATACCGGCTAGTTTTAATAATATTTTAATAGCATATCGTTGTTTAGTGAAACTCGGTATTGCGTATTACACACGCTATCGAGGAAGGTCGTGATTGCGTGTAATGCAAGGCAAGTCAAGGATGCGTGTTGTGCAAGCTCCTTTTGGTGTAGCGTACAACACAAGACATTAATAAAATTAAAAAGAATATTTTTTATAAAATCTTGGGCTGTTACATTCTACCCCCCTTAAAATGAATTTCGCCCTCGAAATTCGTCGGGGTTATAAATGGTTTACTATTTGAAAGTTTCATTAATAGAAACCCACATCGTAAAAAGGAATATCAAAACCAATGTTTAAAAACAAAAGTATGAAACGTAACGGTTACCCAAATAAACTAATCATTGGGTTTCCACATAGGTGAAAATATGGATATGGAAGAGAAATCTAACCATCATGTTCTGATGGAGAGTGGTAGAGAACATGGCTATGGAAAAGCGAATAATCACAAATCCATAAATTTGTGACGATCTAAGGTACCATCCGATTCATCAGGTATAAGATCACTAGGACAACATTTTTGGTTTTCAAGATCATTTCCCTAAAGTTGAAAATTTGAATTGGAATAAATACTTTCTTTATTTTGGTACAATCTCACTATTGTTCGTGCCTAGAACAATTTCCACTTCATCTCTTAAATAAATGAAGTTGAATTTGTTATTCGTGAAGTGTTAGCAGATCATGTGATAGAATGACGGGTCATTCCATCTGTCTCAAACAAAAGGTTAGCAAAAATTATATACATAAGTCGATCTATAGTGAGATTAATCATATATAGTTCCTAAAATGAACTTATACTTCATATATCATACTGCTTAATATAATAAAACTAGTTTATACTAAACAGGGACTTCCTGTAGGCCAGTGGTAGGCGATAAAGGCCAGTCGCACTTCGGTTGTGGGTTCGATTCCCACAGCCTTGTCCGAAGCGATGGGCTGTCGCCCGTCCTGCAGGTTGTCCTTTTTTTAAAACTATATTACTATAACATCCCATCAATAATATCGAAAAAACTTCTATCCTTAAACAATACTAACTTATTTCCAACATAATACATTTCAATCTTTAGGCTTATCCATAATACTGCAGTCCACTCTCATAACATAGTGAAAACGATTACCAGAGATTTAATACCATTGTTGATCCCCATATATCATAAGATATGTCTTGTTGGTCACATTACAGACATTCAAAGGCCTTAATCATGTACTCTCTTGAATACCCATTGAACCTTAGTGAAAACTTGAATGCAGTTAAAAGTTAACACTTTCCACATACCAAAATCCTCAGAATTCTATATACTCAAACCATGATATCACCTAGTTCTTATATCAATCATGAGCTCATGAATACTTTCAAACATTTAATTTTCTCCTTATCCCTTCATTATGCGCATATCATCTACATTCCAAAAATATCTGTATAACCTTTCATGGATATTGGTAACATTAATCACACACTTTCAAAACTCAAGGAAAGACAACAATGTAACAATCCTTAGATGTCTCTTTATTCCATAGTACCATGAGATTCTTTATACAACATTACACTTGATAAACATGTAATCATTCCACTACCTTCTTAAACCATTGACCGAGCTTCAACAATTCTTTCATCTCACATATCATTTGTAGTCTCTTCATCATCATCCACATAAATACTACCCATATGACCATACTGATTCTCTTCATGAGTCTTTCCCTTAGGGAATTTGTTTGCATAATGCCCATACATTCCACATTTAAAACACTTAACCATTTTTGATGTCGTAGCAATACCATTATCCTCATCCATGGTGTTAACCGACCCTTTTCCTTTGCACTTACTTGCTTTGTGTCCTTCTTTTACACACCCAAAGCATCTTCCAGTTCCCTTGAAACATTCTTCTTGATGCCTCTTCCCACATGATTTACATAGGGGAAATTGAACTTTCTTTCCTCTATGATCATCATGAAACTCCATCTTTCTCTTATTAGCCGAGTCAGGAAACTTACCAAATTTTACTTTATTGATCATATTATGAGATTGCTGATTCGGCATAATAATGATGTTTGGAATTCCAAATCCCATTTCATTTGGTTTCTCATGAAGAATATCATTCCATTGTCCATCATATCCTCCATTACCGTGAATCATCTTGTTTCTAGCCATTTTCTAAAACCCAAAAAGAATAGTGTGAGAGGCAAAAATCATGCTAGGGAAAACAACATTATAAAGGGGAAGTATCCTCAATATCTAACTTCTTAGGTTAAATTCTAAGATCGTTACCGTAGTTATAGGACTGTATCCTATACGTATACTTATCCTTAGGGACATCCCAAGACAAACCTTATAAATATCTCTAGGGATCTCACTAAAGTTCTCACATCCTAGTTTCCAAAGGTTGACTAAACCTTTCCTCTGATACCAACTGTAGAGACCCGAAGCTTGACGTACATTGACATTACATTACTTTTGCGGAATACTTAGTACATTACAAAAACACACACACAAGGACCGTAATAGTTTAGTGTCTTTGGAAACTCGGACTATAATCTTCTAATCGTGGTGAAAGATCTTCAAAATCTCCCATAAAGATCTTCTTTTTTTTTACCTAGAACCTTTCTTTATATCCTGGGGAAAAGAAAACATAAAAGGGTGAGCTCAAATGCTCAGTAAGGGTAAACAAAATAAATATCAATCACATCATATTCATAAGAACATAACATTTTGGAAATCATAACCTGCAAAAGAGAGAGCATAATTTCATAATCATGGGATAAATCATGGCAGTGAAAAAGTAATCCCAATAATCATAACATAAAACATGAAACTTTGTGGCATACACACATAATCATAGAGAATCATTTCTTGTTAGTCAAGACTCATTGCCAAGACTATCTTAGTGGACAAAGTCCCTTTCTGAATCGAGTAACCCTCGTTTCAGTCCTGTTTCACTGAACCGGTATAACCTACCATTCCAGCAATGTCTATCTCATGAGATATAAAATCTTTACCCAATGCATTGGAGGGAGATATAGGTCCCACCCATCTTATAATGAATCCTTTCTTATGTGTGCCACATAATCATAAACCATACATCATAGCGTAACCCATGTAATAAAAATGGGATTCTTAAACAACATGACATCATAAAACAATCCATATAAGATAAAGGAATTCATAAAAATACTTCCATCACAACATAATCAAATCCATGTAATAATAGGAATAAAAACAGAATCCTTTTATTATCTTAGATTGAAAATAATTTTGATAAAACACTTGAACTCCATTCTTGAGGAAAATATCCTTTCTTCTTCAAAAACACTTTTCTTTTCTTAATATGTCATACAATTATAAACTAAAAGAAGTTGATTAAAAATAAACTTGAAAACTTTTAAAGGAAGCTTCTTGGAAATAATGTTTTAAAAATCCATTCATGCCGTATAAGTTAAAAAAAACATTCTTTGTACTTTTGTCGGAAAAGTCAAAAAATACCTTGTACGACAAAAGATTCCTTTCATACATATTACTAAAAAATCACCGAAGGGTAAAAATGGATTTAAACAATTGTAGGTGGATGGAAATAATATTACATATTGATGAAACATGGATGTGGATGATAAAATACACCCTAGTAAATACTTACGAATAAACATTCTCGGATAAAAACGAGATTGTGATATTTCCCTTACCTTAGGTCTGATTTGCTTTGTACGTTTCCGAAGCTCCTGTATAATGGTTTAAATAATGTCATTGACTTATTACAGAATCATATTCATTGTTATGATATCATATATGGTTCACTTATGACATTATATTACCCGTTCTTTTGTAAATTCCATGTTAAAGAAGCATTTTGGGTAAAATCGTTTCTTTTATCGTAGGTGTTTTGACTTGTTGTTCTTGACATTATTATTACTTATATCATGATTTACTTACTTCCAGAATATAAAATATGATTTATATATCATATATATTCAGTATATATATATATATATATATAATAGATAGATAAATGAAATGAAAAACACCGTTCATGGAGACGGTAGTCCGTACGTACGCATGAACGCTGTTTTCCTTTCCCTATTGTCTTGAATGGAAGTAAGTAGATGACATACATATATATATATATACATAAATCCAGTAGCTTTATAATGTCATATATTTCATTATTATTTCTTATATATACTTTATAATCATTCTTAAATGGTTAACATGGAGAATGAATCTCATCGCGTCGTGGAGACGGTAGTCCGTACGTACGCACGAGCGATGATATCATTTCCATAAATATTGAATTGAATTGGAGTTGATTATACAATATATCAGAATCAATATGATGTTTTAATAACTATGTATAGTTATTCTTTACACCATTATACCCATCCATGTAAGGTGGTGGTGGAAAATAGATTACACCACGGCGTGGAGACGGTATTCCGTACGTACGCACGCGCGGTGATTTCTTTTTCCGTAGCATAGATAGATGGTGAAATAGGGTTGTTTCATACTTATAATAACATATCAGTATATGAGTGATACTGATGTTATTACTTCATAATGAAACAACCTAAGAAGAAGAAGTGGAAGAAGAAATAAAGATGAAAGAATTGGTAACGGTAATTACCTTTTCTTTGAAGCGCCTTTTGGAGACCTCCTCTTAGGGAACTAAAATTGGTCTTTGAGGAAGACCAGAACCTCTAGGATGTTGCTAGGGAAGTGGAGAAGAGATTTTGGCAGGGGTTGGCCGAGCTTGAGTGCTCAAATTGGTGTGAGGAGGAGGGGGAGGAGGTGTCCTTTTATAAGGGAGGAGAGGGGCACCTTAGGAATATCTCAAAATATTATTTTATATTAAAGTAAAAATCGGTTTATAATGGTTCCAAAGGGTCTTATTTCGAAGCTAAAGTGGGGATGGGTAGAAATCCTATCAACCAATAGTATTTAGACAAGTTTAGGTTCTTATTTTAACCTTATCAATTAGATTTAACTCTAAGTTAAATAATTTAACTTTTGCCGTGTCATTTTGATTTCTTTCACTATATGGTTAATAAACTTACTATAACATGCCAAACGAACCCTAAATTGTTTATTATTAATATATATATCTTTATCTAAGTCATTTGGCCGAACCTTAGATTTTTAGGAATAAAATAACAATTAATAATATAATATTTGTTTTAAAAACTATTTTGTGTCAATTTTGACACTATTTGATATATGATTTTTGTGAAAGTCAGAACAGAATTATATGCTCGAACCAAGTTGATTAAATCAACACTAATATATCATAGTAACCTATAAAATTAGTGGAATTCATAAAAAGTCTCAAATTACATTCATTTGAGTATTTATAACATCAATTATGTTAATATTTCCTTAAAAGGGTAATTACTGCATCATCGTTGTGTCATAAATAAATTAATTTATTTAAAGTCTAAAAATTATAAATAAAATATCATTATATAGGAAATCTTTTTAGATTTCTAATGAATATTTATAGTCGAATTTATCTTATGTATAACCCCATATTAAAAATGTTTTAGTGAATAAACTTTGATTTTAACTCTTTTAACTCTTCTTTGAATTAAATAATAATAAATGTCCTAATCTAATCCAAGTGGGCCTAAATGATAATATTTTACACTTAAGGTTGTTTTTGGTCGAGATACACTTGTACAATAGAATTAGGACATGTGTTAGGGTAATATTAATATCATTCTTACCCTTAATTACCCTATTTACTTTTAACCGTGGTAAATAAAAGTAAAAAGTTACTATTCACCAAAAATTATTTTCATCTCATTGAACCACATTTTACTTACTGACATCAAATGTGTCTCTAGAATTTTTGAAATTCCATTCACAGAAGCGGTAAAATTAAGTTTTATGAAAAATTCAGTTTTTTAACTACCACTTAGTAGTTTCACTATTCATCAAAAAAATGAAGGTTTTCAGAAAAATGCCAAAATTTCATCCTAAGCTATATTTCATATTCCGAATTCAAAAATGAAGTCTATTTTACCAAATTCATAACATAGAAGTTTCATTAATTAATTTTATAATTAAATCCCGCTGTTAAAACAAATAGCATGTTTTTAAGAAACAATATCTATCAAAAGATTGACACTTGTTTATGTCTGGTTTAAATGTGCAATTACATCCAATGACCAACATTGTATTAAATTGTAAAAATATATTCTAAATATACTTTAAAACTACTCCAATTAAAAATTTATCACTATTAATTATTTCGATTAAAAAAGTTGTTTTTTAGTAATTTTCACTATTCATCAGAATATGAAAGTTATCCGAAATGTACCAAAATTTCACCTTAGGCTAAATTCGATACTCCGAATCCAAAAATGAAGTTAATTTTGAAAAATAAGATTTACAGAATTTTAAAAAGTGGTTATTACTATTCATACCGGCTAGTTTTAATAATATTTTAATAGCATATCGTTGTTTAGTGAAACTCGGTATTGCGTATTACACACGCTATCGAGGAAGGTCGTGATTGCGTGTAATGCAAGGAAAGTCAAGGATGCGTGTTGTGCAAGCTCCTTTTGGTGTAGCGTACAACACAAGACATTAATAAAATTAAAAAGAATATTTTTTATAAAATCTTGGGCTGTTACACTATTTCCTAAAAAGCTATAAACTTCAGCATAGTGTACTTTCATTCCAAAAAAAACATCTTCTTATGTTTAAACTCATGTTAAGTTCATGAAAAATTTTATTCATTCAAGATGAGTCACCAATATTTAATTATTTAGATTTCTATTATTTCTACACATCCTAAATCCCATGGGAAAATATTTTAAAATATGGGATGATCACAAAAATATTATTAAGCAATATGAAAAGAAAATAAACTCATTAGTCTATTGAAAAACATGAAAATTATTAACAAAGATTACATTTTTTATAATAAACATTAAACTCAAATAATAAATTTAATACTTATGAAATAAAATTAATTTCTCAAGGTTATTAATAATTTTTTTAATAAATCATATATAAAAATCATAATCATGGAAGATATGTGGAAAAACATTAGAACTCATAAAAAATTTCCTTAAAAAGAAAAATGTTGGCCATTAAAATATAATAAACATTATTTTAATAATAATATCATTTTCTTAACTCATGAATTAAAAAAAATTAAATAAGATTATATAAATTATATAAAACCCATTTAGGAATATTTGGACATTATTCTCATATCACCCTTATAAGAACCATTATACTAGAATAACATATCATATTAATTCCAACATAATTCCTCTGAAAAAAATATGATTACCAAATGCATTTTTTGGTTTTATAAGACCTAAACGTCATTATATACATTTCAAAATAAATATAAAATTAATAAAACAAAAAAATATTGAATTTCCATCATAAAACTCATAAAAAATACTTTTGAATATATAAGTATAAATATTTTTAATTATCACAAGAAAATAAAGAGAAATATATATTATTATTTTGGATAATAAAAAATTCATAGAAAAATGGAAATAGGATTTTCCTTAAAAAACAATGGAAACATTATATGAATATTTATAATAAAAATCATACTTGGTTATGGAAAAAATCGATCAAGCGGTAAATGTTTAACCCCATTATTTTCTTACTATTATAAAGAAAGTCAAAATTTACTTGTATGGATATGTTTGAAATATTCATTTTTAAATAAATTTAAATATATTTAAAAAGAATTTAAAAAATAATTTAAGTGTATATAATAAATTTTTTGAAACATTATAAAGAAAAATTATATAGGATATAATTATTTCAATAGAATACTTTAAAATATTTAAAACAAGGTTTTAAAGAAAAATCTCTTACCTCAAACATTCACTTAGTCTAGAATAACAAAACTTCCCTATATAACAAATTTGGATTTATTATAAACATATATAAGAACCATATTTATATTTTTATTACTATATATCATTCACTTATAATTTTCTTGTTAAACATTTTTAAATAAATCTTTGTTAAAATCAATGCTTATGTGTTAACTATCCCATTTTCTGTACATGTTTCAATTTAGTGTTTTTTATCCATTCACCATGTAAATGGTTCCATAAAATATATAATATCAATAATTTTATATGTATAATATTTATTTATTTAATACAATTTTACAACCATCTATGTATAGTGATGATTAAAAATTGATATGTTCATTCATGTATTTGGTAGTATACACATACACACAAGTGACATTTTCATTTTTAGAATGGATTTAATGGAAATAAATTAGATAATTTTTTATCCTTAATGAATCAAATTTATGTAATAAATATAAAATTTAATCATTAAATCCATATATATAAACATTCATGTGAGGTGGTGATGAAAAATGAAATATGTCATCCATGGAGGTGGCGGTCCATAAGTACACATGGTTGTGGTTTAAAATTTTCAATAGATTAAAATAACATATATAATTTTTATTAAATTAACATAATAAAAATTAAGTATAATAATGATATAAATTTAATTTTATTATTATGGTTATAATATATTTAAAGGGGTTTTAATAAAAAAAATATGAAAGAACTTGATTAGAATAATTATCTCCTCTTTGGATAATCTCCTTTTAAAAACATGATAAGCCTTATTAGATTGATATTTTGGTAATATAATAAACTATATGAAAATTTTAAAATAATTTAGAATGTTTTTTTTCTGTATTCATAATGATAAGGTTCTAAAATTTTTAGGATAAGTGAGTTAGTAAAGGAATCCTTTTATAAGTTAGAGTAGTAGTGCCCTTGTAAATACTCTTAACATAAAAATAATATAAAAGTATTTATCAGGGTAATGTGGAACCAAGGAAACCCAAACGAAAATATATCATATTATATATCAAAATCCACGCATCCAATAAAATTATATATAATTTTTGGAGAAATTTTTGTCCTTACCCTTTAGTTTTAACCCTTTTAACCCATTGTAACATTTATCATAGTGAAAAACATTTAAAATTATAACTTAAACATATTAATAAATAAGAAATTAAACTTATTAATTAATTTGAAGCATATAATTCCAAATATATAAATAATTTTACAATATTCAATCTCTATAGGCGGTAAATTTAAATTTTACTTTAAATACACAAAAAGTAATGAAAAACAGTTTTTAATGAAATATTTTTTAACCATAGAAATGGATTTACCCTAAAATAATGTATAGTATTTATTCCTATAACATTTATTATATTTTTAATAATAAATTATTGTTATATTTCCCTAAAATAAATCCAAAACTAAATTTAACCATATAATTACTTAATAAAAGGATTGAAAATGTGGATTTTTTAATATAAAACATTACTTGGGTTCTAGAATGTCAAACATAGTTAAATAGTATTTTTAAAATATTTATTTTAATAATTAGATATATATTTGGTATATCAAAAAAAATAAAAAAAAATCAATCCATTCATATATCATGATGATGTTATAAAAGTTGTAGTATTTGTAAAAATGGTATTTTTAATTATTCACCTAAAAATTATCTATTTCTAAAAAATAAAAATTAAACCACCGTAATATAATGATCAATTAAAAAATAAATTCTATTTGATCAAACTAGAATTATAATATTTAAATATTTATCCTTTAAATAAAATAATATAATTCATAGAAAATAATTTAATTAGAATAAAACAATTTCTTTTAACTGAAAAAATTATATAAAAATATTATATTGAATATAAATCCACAAAAATATACTTATTAACATTACCTAGGATTTTACATATTGAACCAAGAATTAATATTCTAACTTTTGATTCATGGAAACTGTACATTAGGTTAGTGATTCTAGTTTTGATTCTGATTTTGATATCAACATTGAATCTGGTTTTAATAAACCTGGTATTGATGGGACGAATGGAATGATTGAAAAATTTAAAATAGATACCATTAGAATATTTGGTTTGTATAAGGAACTAAAAGGAATAAATAATTTAAAAATTGAGAAAAAAAAATTTCTTTCTCAATAAAATAAAAAGATAAAGAAAATTGCATCTAGTTCGAATGAAAGTATTTGTGAAGATTTAGTGGTTCAGAAGTAAGATAAAAACCTAAAGAAAGAACTTGAAAGTTTACAGGAAATATTCTAAATTTATTTTCAATGAAGATGTTTTTACAATAAGATGATTTCAATGAACAAGATGATAATAAACACATATGGTGTTGGTTATGACAGATAACTCCCTCAAAGGTATAAGAAGGTTTTTTTAAAAAGTTTTAAAGGTAATGTCTCTACTACTACTTGTTTCAAATACAAGATAAAGGAACATTATTCTATTGAATGGCCTATTAAATATCTATAATATTCAGGACACATTAAATCATTAATTTATACATATTTATCACCTAAATTCTAATTAATACTTATTTAAAATATATATCAGTGATGAAAAATAGATTTATTAATACAATTTGACCCAAAGTTACAAGAAAACCAAAACATTCTACTACCTAATTTTTGTAGAATCATGTCTTGAAAGTCCCAAGAAAGTTATATGGTATATTTAAATATAATTCTCTAAGAAATATTACTAGAGACTCAATAATGTTCATTCCATAAAATGGATGTGATGGAGAAATTTCCACTTTGGAGAAAATTCTAAAGTCAAGGTAAATGTATTTGTGGAATTAGAACTTAAAATTATACTATTATTAATAAATTGATGTCTTTTATGGTTTATAGCATAACGTCATAATTTATCAAATATTTTATGATAGAATGAATTTAATATTTCAAAAAAATAAATTATTTGTTTTTAAAAGATGGTTCTAAATTATTTTATGCTAACTGTAATGAGAATATTTACTTTATTAACATTGTTGAGAAAATAGTTGAACATGTGGAGTGTTTGAATTTTTTAAAAACAGATAACATTTTATGGAATATGAGATTCCAAAAAGTAAATTTTAATTTGGTCCATAATATTTATATAAATCAAATAGTACTATAGATACTATAAATTTAGATGGAAACATGTTAAATTTTTGATTCATGCATTAAAAGAGAGTAGTACGATGATTTCTTTAGTCTAATCAAGCAAGTGAAGACAATAAAACCACTTCAATTGGTTCATCAATATTTTCCTGAACCTACTCTGACAACTATCCTTGTAGAAAAAGAATTATACTTTTGTTATTGAGGATGATTGTAGTATATTTACCTTCGTATATTTTCTAGCTCATAAATGTTAAACTTTATCTATGTTTTTAACTTATTGAAATTTATTTCATAATAAAGAAGTTTTTATGATTATTACTATTGTTATTGATAGAGTAGTATAATTTCATAACTTATATTATGAGAAATTATTTGAAAATAATATGTATTCTTGTAACTTTTTAGTATAGAGGACTCCATAGTAGAATAGAGATATGGAAATAAATAATAGGACACATTAAGAAGTAGAAAGGATTGTTTTATGAGAGTATTACTTACCTATATATTTTTTAGAAGAATATATTTATAAATATTTTTATGTTTCATGTATAATTATAACCTAACATGTCCTGAGTAAATCTCCTTATGAATTTTGTAAAGGTAAGAAACTGAAGGTAAAATATTTTAGTGTCTTTGGATGTAAAATTTTCATCCTCAACACAAAGGATTGTTTGAATAAATTGGATGAAAAATATCATGGGGGTATTTTTGAGATATTCTAGTGTAATTAAATATTATAGAGTTTATAATAAAATAACTATAATTATTTAATGATTTTTTAATGTTAAATTTAATGAGAATGATTCAAATGAGAAGTTTAATAAAAAATCTCATATTGAAGAAGAAATTTGAGAATTTAATTGTTGAGAAGATCAAGACCATGGAGGAGATAAACCTATTGAGGGGGAATCAACTAATTCAATAAAGGATTTTGAATACACTATAATATAACACTATTGAAAAATTTGTGTGTAATATTAATTCAGGATTTCAAACTGGAAGTTCAATAATGAATTTTTTGTCCATAATCTATTTTTATTTCACCTTTTTTATTAATAATTTCATAAAAGTAATGAAAAATGAAAATTGGGTTTTAGACATGCAAGAAGATCTTAAATAGTTTTTAAGGAATGGAGTTTGGGAATTTTTTAAACTAACCAATGATCAGTATGTTATTGAATCTAAATGGAGTTTGAGGAATAAAATTTATGAATCTAGATGGATTCTAAAGAATAAATTCAGATTGGTTGCTCAAGGTTATAGTAAAGAGGAAGGAATTGACAATGGAGATACTTTTTCATTAATTGAATGGTTGGAATATATTCATATTTTATTATCTTATAAAGATCATTTGGATTCAATATTTATCAAATGGGTATGAAAATTTAATTTTATAATGTACTTATAACATGGTATGATTATGTAAAAAAGACACTAGGATTTGAGAATTAATAGTAAAAAATAATTTTTTAAGATTCTTAAATCTCTTTATATACTTAAATAAGAACGCAAATATTAGTATGAAATATCTTTATAGTTTCATTTAAATAATAGTTTTGATAAAAGTAAAGTTAACAATACTCTATTTAATAAAAGTTATTATTAGTATATTTTGATTTTTTTAATTTATTTAGATGATGTTATCTTTGGATAATTTAGTGATATTATTTGTAAGGAATTATTAGATTTTATGAATAATTAGTTTGACATTAGTCTCCTATTAAAACTCATGTTATTTTTAGGATTTCATATTTCTCAAAGAGATGATGAAATTTTTCTAAATCAAATTAAGTATTATAAATAGTTTGTGAAGATATTCAAACATGATTATTGTAAAACTGTGAATACTCCAATGAGTACTTTATATATAAAAGATGAGTATTATATAATTAAATTATTTGATAATAAAACTTTCATAGGTATGACTAAAAGTATATTATATTTAATAGCTAATAGACCTAATTTAATGTTCATTGTATGCATGTCTGCAGTATTTCATGCTGACCCAAAGGAAATTCATTTTAATGTAGTAAAAGAATTATTAAGTATGTTAAATGTATTATTAATATTTATTTATTCATTACAATAAATAATTATTTTGAGTTATTAATTTATTTTTATTTTGAACATGGAGGATTCAAGATATATATAAAAACGCCAATGGAAAGTGTCATTTTCAACTTTGTATTTTTATATCATGAAATTAAATGAAGTAAATCTTGGAAGAATTATCAAAAATGAAAGTTTAATATATCACGGTAGTTGTTTTGTACAAACTCTTTGGATTCAAATAACTTTATCTCAGTTTGATATTCATTTTTAAAAGATGAGTATTTTTGATAAAATTCATCTTCCATGTCTACTTCAAATAACCCTCTATGATAGTCCATAACAATTTGCATTGAAGTAATATATCATTTCATCAGAGACATTGTACATAAAAGTGATATTATCTTAATTTTTATTACTAAATAAGAATAAAAAATCAATTTATTTTCAAATACTTTTCATTATTAAAAGTTCTAATAGATTAAACTTGATCTTAGAATGATGGAATCATGAGAAACTTTCTCAATAATAGGAAGTATTTTATAATCTTTGGTTTACTATTATTTTCATTTATTTTATGCTTCATTAAATATTATTAACCTCTTTTCATGGATCTCGATATATTTTTTATATAGGAGAAGTTATCAATACAAATAATTCACTATATCTATTAAAAAAAAGTTTGGATTAAAGAGGAGTATAACTAACTATTTTATTTATTATTTATTTCACTGCATTATTTTAGGTTCCATGGCTAAGTAGTACTTATCTGCTAGCCTCCACATCCAATAGGTCCTATGTTCAAACCCTAATGGGCATAAGTATTGTTTTCGTGTAATGAAGGTTTTCACAAAGAATATTTTTTAGGCAAGTGGCGATGTAGGTGTGACGTAAGACACATGAAAACGATAAAATAATTATGATTTAAGAATGTTAACACTGGAATAATGATTCAAAAATGAAACTACAATAGGAATTTGGGATATAAAATGGGTCTTCGATCAATGTAATGGGTTTTATTCCCATTGGTCCTATAGGCAATTGAAAATTTTAATTGGGTAGCTTGGTTGTGGGTCTATCCTTGGGGTGAGTTATAAGCCTCACTATCCTTGTAGGTGTGTTTCTGTGTGTGTATTTCATTTTATTGTAACCACCAAGACCTTAAATAAATTATTTCATCAAACTATTAGTATAACTCAATTATAATGATATCTATTATTTGATTTATATCTCTTTTAATTAATCTTGTTTATCTATTTCCTTTATTATTATATTCTTTTTATATTTTTTTACCTTAGTAGGAAATGATTATTTGTTTGATTAAGGAATTTGTTATTTATTTTTGGTTTTTACCTTCTATTATCTAAAATTTTAAATGAATTTATCTTTATTTAAACATATTTTTTATTTATAAAATTCAATAAAGTTTTTTTGGGTTTTTCAATTATCAAAAATAAGTTGAATTTTGAGTAGATTTTTGTCACTCTTCTTTATTAATGTTTTGATAATTACTTATCCCTCAAATTATTTGATTTTATTTTTTGTTTAATTCACTATTATTATTCATTAATCATGATTTACATTTCATTATAATTATTATTGTATTATTTTCATGTTTTATGTTTGATTCTTTTGCAGATTATAGAATAAAATAAAGATATTATCATAAATTGGATTCTGTTTATTATTATTCACTTATTATTAATTACCATTTAATATTATTTTTTATCATTATTGAATTATTAATATTCTAGAATATATTCTATATTTATAAAATTTCTTAATTAAAATCCAAGGGATGTATTATTTTATTCATATGTACTGAATACTTTAGAAATTATAAAAGTACAGACTTCTAGAATTTACTTTTACACATGTATAATTTTACCCTTATGTTTGGAAATTCCACAAATCCATGAATCTTATTTATGAATATATTATTATTATATATTAATATTTTATGAATTTAACTACGTTTTGGTTACAGAAAATTTGGTTGTTACTTTTATGTATCCTCATAAGTTAAGTAGGGCTATAAATTTCACTAATTGTATAATTGAAACACACCTATTATATGGTGTGTAAAAAGTAAATTAATTTCCTATAAAATTTAGTTGTAGTGGTAACCAAGGTTTCCTATGGAGAGGATTTCATGAAATCTAGTTATCCTGAGTGAAAAAATAATTGATGTTGTTTTGATTTATAGGTCAATAATGTAACAAAAAAAATACTTTAAAATAATATTAAGAGGCAACTGATGAGGTTATGTTTTACTTATCAATTGTAATCTTATCACTATCTTATAAAATCTATCTATTTTCATTGTTATTTTATAAATTAGAGGTTCCACAATCGCTTCCTCTCTTCATTCTTGATAGAATGATAAATGTGATTATAGCCTCAAAAAAATATTTTATTTGATCTAACCTCCTTCCAATGTGTTAAACACATAGAAAACCACCTTCAATTAACTTAGTAAATACCTAATCGGGTATTGTGATTCCCAAGTAAACCATGTATAACCATTGAAACTTCCTCATGTCTTAAAAACTTTTAGACACACACTCCTCATCCTCAAATCATTAAATGGATATGATCTAAAACAAAGTAGATTGAAATTATGGATCTTCGATCAAAGAAGTAAATAATATGATATAATTAATTTAAACACAATCACAGTCAAAATTAAATCTATAACTAAATATTGAAATCAACTAACAATAAAAACGGAACATTATTTACATTAAAGTAAGATAGACTTAGGAATCACAAGAGAGTTTCCTTCCCATACCAAAACACTCAAAATTTTTACCACTCCATTAAAGATGAAAGGGATATTAGAGGAGTAGATGATATATTAGAAATAAATAAAATCAAAAGTAAGCAGAAAAAGTATAGGTAACCGGGTTGATCTTCTCCAATCAATTTTTCTATGATCCTCTATATAAAAGAAATTATTCTCCCTCTATGTGTGTATGGAATCCTCTAATAAATATACATGATCAACCTTTAAATATCTTCATATATCCCATGAAAAATATCCAAATATTTCTATTATTCCAAATAAATTCATATTTTTCAATTTTAAGTAAATATCATATCTTCAATTACCTCCCAAAATATCTATCTAAATTCTTAGTTTTAAATTTCTTTTTATGTTTCACAAACCCCATATAGTATGAATTCCATAACTGAGGTCACGCATGGATTAAACATGATCTACACTTCTCTTTTTTAAATGTATAGATTTTATATTCATATAAATGCATTATCCTTTGGACGAAATGGTTCATTAAGACTCTAACATACCATTGTAATAAATGGGGATATTTTATAGTACCACATGAATGATATTGTAAAATTCAACATGGAATGATTGCTTTTTAACTTAGTATATCACATAAAACTCCCTATGGTACACCACAAAATTATTACTTATAATCTTACAATAGAAATTTATTATGTAAGAATATCCTTTCATATAATGGTAGCATATTACACATAGTATCATATCTTCATATAAGCTTATCCATTACACGGTAGCAGGCTAATAGTAGTATGGAAATGAAAGAAAAACAATTATAGCATGATGATGAAAGCAGACCAATAGTAGCAATCTGTCAGTAGAAAGCCAATAGTTATAGGGAGCTCCATGGAAACACATCTTACTTATACTAATTATTCATACATTCATAACCACACCCATGGCCTCGGACAAAATTTATTTCTTCTACATTTTACATTTGATGGAATCATTAGTGCTTATAGAAATCAACCATAGTGCTTTCATTCTCCCTTAATGATTATTGACAGGGGATCGAGTAAGGTAGATATAACAACCATATTCTTTATTACACACTTAAAAATGATTTATTATATAAACTATCACTTAAGACAGCTCTAAGGATCGAGAGGTCTAGTATCTTGTGAAATTAATAACATTACATAACAACTTAAAACATAAAATACAACATATTTATTGAAAACTTCATTTACATGACCAACTCATTCCTTCATACATAACACTACAAGGGACAACCCGAGGACATATATAAGAAAGGGGTGGTCTATAAATCCCAGTAAGGGAGTAAAGAAGGAATAACATGAAGAATAAAATAAAAGTTAGGAAATAGGAATATCAATAGAGCATAATAGAAACATGAACATGAAGTCATGATATAGCATGATTATCATATCATGGAAATATGGCAACAACATACAACCTAATATTAGCATGAGCCAAGGCTCATTGCACATATATTTGAATGAGTAAACCCTCATTGAACAATAATTAGCATGAGTAAACCATAATTTCACATGGATTATCATTATTAAACCTTTATTGCACATAGAGTATCATGATATTAAGCACTACCCAAGGAATTGGAGTACTATTAGGGTAAACCCTTCATAAAAATTTCATTTCATGCATTAGTGTCCCACATGGATCATATAACATGGAATCATTCAACAAAATAAGTTATTCCATGATTAAGTAATGTTGAATACATACATGTAAGTACCATTAAATAAGTATATATTCATAATGGTGAAAACCCTAGATAGAGAAATGGGTATGGTATTCACTATATGATGATTTTGTCTTGGATAATTACAGTGCAATTTCTATAGCATAATGTCACCATATAGAAATTCATAAGTTGGGTGATGAGAGAGGAAGGTGTATCTCATCATTTATACATAAAATATACAGTAATGAGACCATGGTACATAATATCCCAATATATGAAATGGAATTTATATGCATAATATGGGAGAAATACTTAAATGGAAATAAGAAAAGAGAAATCCCATATGGAATTTCAGCATGGTAACAGGTGTACACGGAAGGCATTAATGAGAGATAAAGTGGTATCTCATCTTTTAAACATAAGTAGGTATGTATGGGGTAGGTGATAAATCATACCTCAACATTTTTAATTGAAAATAAAATGGTTTAACAACATGAAGAAACTTGGATAAAAATAAAAAAGGAAGGAATCTCTTACTTGAGTGTGTGACTTCAAGAGCTTGAAGAGGGGATTATTGAATGCTTGGGGTTCCAAGGAAGGATTATATAGAGAAGATGAAAGATTATGTAAGTTATACAAGTATTTTTAGTGAAGATAAGTGGTATCTTGGGTGTGTTTATGTAGGGAATGATAGTGGAATTCTTAAATATTTCATAAACTTATGTTTTGGAATCTATATAATTAAATATTCAAAACCAAAAACCATCACATGGTTTTTTCCTATGGTTTTTGAGAAATTGGATTGGAAAAAACTGTTTTATTTTTCTAATGGCCGAAAATATTAAAATAGTTTCCTTTCTTATGTGGAGGTGAGTCACACCCTCAAGGAAATGAATTTAAAATTATAAAATATACTATACACTTTGGAGGATTCACTAAGGCATTATAAAATAATTAAAATAAATATAAAATAACATTATTTTAATGTTAAAACATATATTGGGCTGATAATACCGATTATAGTATTTATTACATCATTTTGGGGTCATTATAATGTCATAAAACACATATTTTATTTATATGGAATTTAATTTTTTTTCCCAAAAATTTGATTGTCTTAGAAAATTATGAAAAATTCACCATTTTATAATTTCGATGTCCTGATTCCAAAAATAATATTCATTTTTTCTAAATACTTTTCTAAATATGTGAATTTTTACTTTTAAAATGAAAACCAACATTTACTGAAAAGTTACGGGTTTTGACAAAAACAGTTTTCAAACCTTAAACATTTACCTTTGACTTCATAAAAAATATATACTCATCTATTATTTTTAAAATTAATTGGATAATAATATTTTATTAAAAAATTAATTCTTTTAAAAATACATGAATTCCTTAAAATAAATTGTTTAAAAAATAGACTTTTTGTTTTATCTTATAAAAAATATAACTCTTATCAAACTAATTACCTAATCATTTACAGATACAGAACTGAAATAATCATAATTTATAAGAATTTTTTTTATTATATTACTAATAAAAAGCTTAGATTAATTTAATAATTTATATATTTCTCAAAAGTACTATTTTTACCTGAAAAATCAATTTATCAAATTCATCATTTTTTAAGAAAGTCAATTCTTATAAAGGAATTCATGGAATAAGATTTTTATTTATAAAAATGAATTACACAATAAGTTACTAATACCTTATTACATAACCCCTTATAACACCTACATAAGACCTAAGGGTAAGGTGTGAAATGGTGAAAGACTCTTGGGGCGGCTCAGATAACATTGCTCGGGTTGTAATCATTATTAACTTGAACTTCTCCCATAGGTGATTCCATTAATGATTAACATGTAGAATCTTGACTTGGAATTGATCAAGAGATAATCTCAGTGATTCTACCTCCATTCTGATCTCTAAAAAATGAGCTTCGTACGGACCGAGTCTTCTGGGTGAGGCCATCCTCTCCTTTTTTTTGTCGAAATGATTCATTTTAAAAACCATAAATTTATATCAGTCATGTGATCTCTGTTCAACGGATATATTATCAATGGTAAATATACTTAACAGTTATTTACACCCAATAATAATAATAAAAATAATAATAAAATTGTGAATTTTGTTTCAATAATACATTTTTAATTTTATTCATAAATGATCAGATTGTTACAACATTCCTTCTTAAAAAAAATTGCCCAAAAAATTCATTTACCTCTACTAAAAAAGATGAGGGTAACTCTCTCTCATCACTTCCTCTGGTTCCCATGTTTCTTCTTCAAACTTTTGGTTTCTCTAAAACACTATGATGAGGGTCGTTATATTATTTCATAGAACTTTTTCCCTACAATCTAAGATCTTCACCATCTTCTCTTTATTTGAGGGTCATTCTAAAATGGTACCACCTCTGGATTGAGTACATGTGATGGGTCGGGTATGTACTTCCTCAAGAGTTATACATGGAATAAATCATGTACTTGAGATAGGTTCAGTGGGAATGCTAGTCGATAGGCCACTGCTCCAATAAGATCAAGGATCTCAAAAGGCCTAATGTACCTCGGAATAATATTTCCCTTTTCCCCAATTATCATAACTCTCTTCAATGGTGATATACAGAGGAATATCATGTCTCCAAAATAAAACTCTAGGTCTCAACAATGATTGTCATCGTAGCTCTTTTATCGACTCTGATGAGCTTTGATGTGCTACTAGATGGTCTTAACCATATCCACCATTTCTTCGACCATTTCTGTACCTAGATGTTTTCACTCCCTAACTTCATCCCAACAAGTTTGTGTTCTACACCTTTTCCTATAAAGTTATTCATAAGGATCCATTTGGATTCTTGATTAGAAACTGTTGTTTTAAGAAAACTCCACAAAAGAAATATATTAGTCTCATCCACCTTTTATGTCTTTTTGAGAAAGCCCTCAACATGTCCTCATGTGTCTGTATAGTTTGTTCAGATTACCCATCAGTTTGATGGTGATAAGTTGTACTAAAGTTCAACTCAGTATTCAGAGTGTATTGGAGACTCTTCTCTAATATATAGGTGAATCTTAGATCTCAATCGAATAAAATTGATAGTGCTATACCATGCATCCTTATGACTTCTCTAATGTATATTCATGACAGTTGATCCAATGATAAATCCTCCTGAATTTAAAGGAAGTGTGTAGTATGTGTAAGGTGATCCACAACAACCTAGATAGAATTATTTTCGTTGTATATTTTCGAATGTTCGGTGAAAAATTGCATGTTGATGTTTTCCCATTTCTATATTGATATGGGTAATGGTTGCATCATTCCCTTAGAATTATTCCTCTTAGCCTTCACTTGCTGACATACCAGGCACATGGATGTATACTCAGTGATCTCCTTCTTCATGTTATCCCACCAATAATGCTCTCGGATATCTCGATACATCTTTGTGTTTCCTGGGTGAATGAAGATATTTGAACTATGTGCATCATCCAAAAGTTCGTTCTTTAACTTCAAATTTTATGGAACACATAGTATTGACTCAAATCTCAAAATTCCTTCTTCATTAACATTGAACTTTTAGGATGTCCCTTTTTTTATAGATTCTACTTTCATCTAAATTCCTACATTATCCTTTTGTGCATCCATTAACCTTTCCAAAAGAGACGGTTGAGAAATAATTTTTTAAAGGATTGATGATGTTCCCTTTTTTATGATTCCCATGTCCATCTTCATCAAATCTATGAAGATTGGATCCTTTTAAATTCTTATCAATGAAAGAGTTGTTTGATCATTTCTACTTAGAGTGCCAGGAACTTTATTTGCTTTCTTAAGATGGTAGTGAATTGAGTAGTCACGGTCTTTAATCTACTCTAACCACATTCATTGGCACATATTCAACTCTTTCTGTGTTAATATATACTTGAGGCTTCTATGATCTGTATATATTTCACACTTCTCTCTAAATAGGTAATGTCACAAAATTTTCAAAGCAAAGATCACTACATCTAACTTTAGATCATGTGTTTGATAGTTCTTCTCATGAACTTTGAATTTCCTTAAATTATAGGAAATGACTTTTTCATTTATCATAAACACACAACCCAGGCCCTTCTTCAAATAATCACTAAATACCATGAAAATTTCTCCACTTATGGGTAGTGTGATCATGGGTGCAGTGATAAGCCTCTATTTCAACTCCTTTAATACCTATTCCCATTCATCATTCTAAGAAAACTTTACTCCCTTCTGAGTTATCTTGGTAAGAGGGTTTGATAATCATGATAAATTTCTCATAAATCAGTGATAATATCCAGCTAACCCAAGGAAACTACAAATATCTATCAAAGATGTTGGCCTCGGCTATCCCTCAATTTCATTTTTCATAGAGGGATCCAAATATATCCCATTTCTTCTGATGACATTCTCCAAGAATGAGACTTCCCTTAACTAGAACTCAAACTTTATGTATTTTTCATAGTGCTTCTCCTTTCACAAGGTCTCTAGTATAGTGCATAGATACCCCTCTTGCTCCTCCTTGGTTTTAGAGTATATTAAAATATCACCTATAAATACTAACAAAAATTTGTTAAGGTAATATCTAAAGACTCTATTCATCATGTCCAAGAATATTACTGGAGAATTAGTGATTCTGAAATGAATTACTATGAATTCATAGTGCCCATACCATTTATGAAAAGAAGCCTTTGGGATATCCTTCTTATTCACCCTTACATGGTAATATCCCAATCACATATCCAAATTAGAGATGTATTATGCTCCACATAGCTGATCAAAAAATTCAACAATTCATAGAAAATGGTAATTGTTATTTATTATGATTTTGTTGAGCTCACGATAATCAATGCAAAGGTGTATTGACCCATCTTTATTCTTGATGAAGAGGACTGGTGCACCCCATGTTGAAGCACTTGGGAATATAAACCCTTTATCCAGTTTCTTTGTAGTTGTTTCTTTATCTCCTCAAGCTCTACAACATCCATTATAAATGGAGTCTTGTATATTAGAAATTCTCCATGTATAAGATTAATAAAGAATTCAATATCTCTTCTAGGAGGAAGACCGTGAAATTCCTTGGGAAGCTCATACGTGAATTCCCTCACAAAAAGAATTATTTTGAGGATAGTTCCCTCCTTAGACTCAATCATCTGATTAAGATATGTGTGACCATAGGGAAGTGATATCCACACTTGAGATGATGGTGCTAAAGAAGATTCATCCTCCCCCTTGCACTTGTATAGAATCGGGGGTCCAATTTTTAATATGGAGAGTGATTTCCCTCTCACAGAGATTTATGTTGGCTCTATATAGGGAATATCAATAAATGCCAAGAATTTTATCAAATCCCACTAGAGGGAGTATCATGAGGTTCTATGGGAATTTTAATCCACAAATTATGAAATCAGAGGATTTATATTCCTAGGATCAAATAATTTACCCATTTGTTTTTCCCACCAACATCTACACTTTCATGATTTGTGGTGGTGTTTGGATTGTTCTACAAAACATTTTGGATATAAAAGAATGTGTAGAACTAGAATCAAAAAGTACATTCACAATTCATGAATGAATAAACAGCATACCTATCACCACTTCATTGTCGAGATTTACTTCCGCAGTAGTGAGGGAAAAATATCACCCCTACTACCCTAGAGGTTGTTGGTTGACTCCAAAAACCATTGGCTTAGGGAATGTGTTTGCAAAGTGCCATTGTTCTTTTTAGTTATAGAAATGAACAATGCATTGATAGTTGAACAAAGTGTTCCTCTCCGCTTTCATGGCAGACTGTTTTTATTGTCAGTAATTAATGGTCAGCTTCCATTCTCTTCCATACCTAAATCATTTTCTCATCCCATTCAAGAAAATTGTGGGGTGATTCTTTCTGTACCTTTGGAAAGTGGAGTGATAAAATTTCTTAGCACTATTGGATTTATCCATCAGACCACTAGAATTAAATTCCACTTTACACTTCTTATCCCCATGATACCCCTGAGATTCTTCGATTTCAATTTCAACTTTGAAGCTACATTGGACAATTTCCTCATAGCTATCAAAGCCACAGATTTCTAGGTATTTCCTTCAGCTATGTTTTATCCCACCAAAGAAGCGGTCAACCTTGCATTCAGGGGTAATAAAAATTATGAAGGTGTATCATACAAGCCTTTTGAAGTTTTCTACATATGCTCTGATGGATTCCTTGTCTTTTTTATTTAGGGAAAGGAAGTCCATTTCCATCTTACGTCGGAGGGTACGAGGAAAATATTTGTCAAAAAACATTTTTCAAAAATCCACCCATTCTAACATATCAATATCTTCCTTAGGCATATTATTTTTGATCAATGTCCACCACTGATTATCTTCACCCTCCATATGATAAGTATCAAGAAGAAACTCTCTTTTTCAGAACATTGAAGGATAGAGAAGATCTTCTTAGTGGAGTTAATCCATTTTTCAGGGATTGAGGGATCAAATGATCCATTGAAAGTAGGAGGCCTTTATCTCATGAAACTCTTGATTATGGATTTTTCTTTATTAGGGGGGTTTGAAAGGTCCTCTTGACCCATGTTTTTATTCAAAAATTTATTTAACTGAGAGATAATCATGAAATATTTTGTGATTCCTGCTCCCATTGGATTGGGAATCTCATTAGAACAGTCATCACATTGATCTTCACATCAGTTGTTAGCCTGATTCCTCCTATTATCAGCCACTATCTTGAATAAAAAGAAATTTAGGGGTAATTTTATTGAACACATAAAGGGAAATCCAAGGAAAAAAATGGATAACTTATAAATTACATTAATTAACTTAACATATGAATTTATAGGCTTTAATCCATGTTATCAATGATTTATTTCCTAATGTATATTCTTATGGGATTTTATTATTCACTTAATAATGGTTCATACTAAGATTATGAATTTACCAAAGAATATCCCTTTGGAGTGTTAAACCAATGTTGTAGCAAGTCCTGTTTTCATGCACCGGTTCCCGTTAGAGTCTATCTCAAAGAAATGTTTTTAGGTTTTACCCCTAGATAAGTCTATACTAGAGTCATCTCTACTTGTTCATATCCAAACAGGGATGTATTTTCTTGATAAAAAGCTTACTCTATATTCACAAAAATTTAGGGATTATTTTATTATACTTAGTCTTATCCCTAAGAATTTCACTAGATTTTTATAACCCTAATCCTAAACATAACTAAACTTATCCTCTGATACCAACTATAACAACCTTTCTCTTTATTACACACTTAAACATGACTTATTTCATAAAATTTCACTTAATAAAATGTTGAGGATCGAGAGGTCAAGTGTCTTGGGAAATTAGGAACATTACATAAAAAATTAAAACATAAAATACAATATCTTTATTGAAAACGTTATTTATATGACCAACTAATTACTTCATACTTAACACTACATGGGATAGCATGAGGACATACA
Organism: Viscum album; assembly: GCA_963277665.1. Classification (NCBI taxonomy): domain Eukaryota; kingdom Viridiplantae; phylum Streptophyta; class Magnoliopsida; order Santalales; family Viscaceae; genus Viscum; species Viscum album. The sequence continues at coordinate 1,525,193,700 of OY728125.1, read as the reverse complement.
TAAGAAAAGGGTGAGCTATAAAGCCCAGTAAGGGAGTAACATGTTAGGAAATAATAAAATCAATGGAGAATAAGGTAAACATGAACATAAAGGCATGATATATCATGATTATCATAACATGGAAATGTGGAAACAATATTCAACTTGATATTAGTATGAGCAACAACTCATTGCACAAGGATTAGAATGAGTAAACCCTTATTGAACATGGATTAACATGATTAAATCCTAATTTAAAATGGATTGTCATGAGTAAACCATGATTGTACATGGCGTATCATGATACTAAGCATTACCCAATACAGTGGAGCACTATCAGGGCACACCATTCATACACATTTCATTTCTTGCGTAAGTGTCCCACATAGATCATATAACATAGAATCATTCAACATCATAAGTTATTCCCTGATTAAATAATGTAGAATAAATACATGTAAGTTCCATTAAAATAGGTATATGTGCATAAAGGTGAATACCCTTGATAGAGAAATAGGTATGGTATTCACTACATGATGATTTTGTCTTGGATAATCACGGTGCAATTTTGGAAGCCTAACGTTATAGAAATTCATAAGTTGGGTTGATGAGAGAGAAAGGGGTCTCTCATAATTTATGCATGGAATAGATAGTAAGTGGATCATAGAACATAATATCTCAATATATCAAATGGAATTTAGATGCATAATGTTGTATAAATAGTTGAATGGAAATAAGAAGAGAGAAATCCCTTAGGGATTTTCGGCATGGTAACAGGTGTTCATAGAAGGCATTAATGAGAGATAAAGTGGTATATCATCCTTAAAATATGAGGAGGGAAGTATGGGGGAGGTGTAAAATAACAACCCGACATTTTTAAATGAAAATAAAAAGGTATAACAACATGAAGAAACTTGGATAAAAATGGAAATCGAATGAATTCAAGAGCTTGAAGAGGGGTTTATTGAGATCTTGGGGCACCTTGAGAAGATTATTGATAGGGGAGGGAATACTAAGGATGTTTCCAAGGATTTTTAGTGAAGAGAAGTGGTAGATTGGGTGGGTTTATATAGGAAATGAGAGGGGAATTCTTTAATATTTCACAAACTTAGGTTTTGGAATCTATATAATTAAATATTCAAAACCAAAAACCTTCCCCTCATTTTTTCCAAATTGGGGTGGAAAAAATTATTTTATAAAGCCAATGTCTGGATATATTAAAATATTAGCCCTACTTTGGTGGAGGTGAGTCGCACCCTTAAGGAAATAAATTTGAAATCATAAAATATGTTATACACTTTGGACGATTTACTAAGGCATTATAAAATAAGTCAAATAAATCTAAAATCGCATTATTTTAATGGTAAAATATATATTGGGTCAATAATACCCATTATAGTATTTATTACATCATTTTGAGTTCATTATGATGTCATAAAACACATATTTTATTTATACAGTATTTAATTTTTACCAAAAAGTTATACTGACTCAGAAAATTATGAAAAATCCACCGTTGGATAATTTCGATGTCCTGATTCCAAAAATAATTTTAATTTTATCTAAATAATTTTTTAAATATGTTAATTTTAACTTTTAAAATGAAAACCGACATTTATTGAAAATTCACGAGTTTTGACTAAAAAAGTTTTCAAACCATAATAAAAAATACATTTGACTTCATACAAATTATATACTCATTTATTATTCATAAAATTAATTGGATAATAATATTTTGTTAAAATAATAATTATTTCAGAAAATCATTAATTCCTTAATTAAATTCTTTAAAAAATACACTTTCGGTTTTATCATATAAAAAATATAAATCGGATCAAGCTGATTACCAAATCATTTATAGATAAGGAACTGATATAATCATAATTTATAAGAATTTTTTTATAATATTATTAATAAAAACCTTAGTTTAATGTAATAATGTATATATTTCTAAAAAGTATCATTTTTATCCAAAAATCAATTTATAAAATTTATCATTTTTTAAGAAATTTTGTTCCTATAAAGTAATTGATGGAATAAGATTTTTATTTATAAAATTGATTACATGATAATTAACTAATACCTTATTATGTAACCCATTATAACAACAAAATAAGACCTAATTGTAAGGTGTGCGATGGTGACAGACTCTTGGGGTGGCTCAGATAACATTGCTTAGGTGGTAATCTATATTAACTTGAACTTCTCTCCTAGAAGATTACATTCAAGCTTAACATGTTGAAGATCGACTTGGGCATGGTCAAGATTGAAGCTCAGTGATGCTGTCTCCTTTCCAATCTCTAACAAATGAGCTTTGTACTTCCTGAGTCTACTAGATGAGGTTATCCTCTTCTTTGTCTGTGTCAAAAGGATTCATTTTAATAACATTAAATTTATATCTATTAGGTGATCATTGTTAAATAACTATATTATCAATGGTAATGATACTTAATGATTATCTAAACCCAATAATAATAATAATAATAATAATAAAGAGATAATTTGTTTTCAATAAGAAATTAAAATAATAGTAATTTGATTCATAAATGATCAGTTCGTTATAGCAGACCTCATACATCAAGATTTATGTTGTGCATTAGTAGTGGCTAGAGAATTTGAGTGATCAAGGATGGAAGAGGTTTATATCTATGAAGGGGGTCATGTGTCCAAGAGTGAGATGACATTGATTTTTTCTAAGTGAAAAGTTCCCATGAAAATGGAGTCCCACATTAGGGAGCATCTTTAGAGGCTAACATTATATTAATATGTTCATCATGTCCCAATATTATAATCCTACTCTAGGGATAGGCTCCTAGTACACTATACACACTAAACAGACCTTTGCCAGCATGCATGTGTCTAGTGGGCCTTAGCCTACTCTATGCATGCTTCATGGTTCCTATTGGCTCTCATGTGAGCCAACCCAGGCCTATTATGCTTTTGTTGGTCCCTCTTCTACTTTTCTTGAGAAATTCTCTTTTTCTGAGCATAATCCCCCTTTTTCTCCTATATAAGAAAATTTTACTTTATTAAAATCTTTATAATATGAACATATAATTTAAATTTTTCCCAAAATGTGAAATAAAATATAAATACCAAAAAATGATATATTAATAAATTATTAAGGCATAAAACCTTAAAATTAAATGAAATTTATTATTTTAATTTAAATTTTTTTCATGTATAAAATGGTTTTATCAACTAAACTCACCCATAAACACATATGTTTTCCTAAGAATTGAAACTTAGTATTAAATTTCAATGTTTCCCATGTTACCACTATTAAAATTTCAAAGTAATAAAATCAAACAATTATCAATAGGAAAATAAAAATTTCAATAATCAAATATAAAATTAATCAAACACCACACTTTTAAAAGAAATCAATAAACCCATGTATTTAATGTGTTACCTTTATAATTTTATGGGTGTTACCCTTCATTCCATTAAAGCATCTAAATTTAATATTATGAAACAGTCCAAGTTATAACTTACAAAACAATGAATTCTTTTCTCTTATCACAAAAATAAAAAATTCAAGTAGAGTTATTCTCACAATATGAGTGTATTATCATTTCCATACGATTGTAAAAAACCTATATTCTCCACCCCATAGAGAAATAAATAGAAAATAATCCTGAGGTATTATCATAAGGTTCTAATTATACTTCTCTGGTTAGTGGGTAATGATTTTTAAAACATCAACACTCCAAGAGAATGTTTATATCTAAATAATAATGCATGATATTCAAAAGTAAAAGCTCAATGAAATTTTTTCTTCCCAAATTGAATAATATTACTTCTCAAAAACTAAAATTAAATTCCATAATGCATCGAATTCAATGAATGGTGATAAACCACTTGATTTATTTCTTCTATATTTTTGTCATTTTTTAAACTAATTTTCTTAGATTTCTTTATATCTTTTTAAAAGTTATACTTTGAATGAATATCACATCTACTATTAAGCCCCATTTGATAAAATCATATGTTTGATAATGATGATTTTTAATCTCCTAAGTCACAACCAATTCCCTCTTGTTTCATTTTATTATTATTTTTTAAGATGGTTAGTAATGAAATATAATGAAGGAATGAACATACACGTTTCCCAATACCCAAAATATATCCCTCACACTTATTATTTTAAATAAAATGCATTCATTCCACCATGACTTCCCTAACATCCACACTTTAACATTAAAATATCATTAAAAATACATAGGGTATGGTAGGAAAGGGAAATATTGGATTTTAATGTTTCTTATTCCTAACAAGGTCATCCATGAATTCTATATGCTGAATAAGGATTATTGTAATGGGTGGTATCAATGATAAGGGCGAAAAAAATAAAAAAAATCCTCATTTCTATAAAGTGTGACTTCGTACAATCATAGCTTTGACAATTTCCAATGAAAGTTATAGTGGGTGGAATGCCCCATATTTTCTCAAGAAATATTCTTATAATATAATTTAAAAACATAGGAAAAAAATCATATTTGGAATGGAAAAAATATGAAATCGAAAAATTCCTCATGAAATTTATAATAATAATTGATCAATCTATAAGAATTTTATAAATATGAAGTATGAAAAATGGTAGTGAAATTTCATCTACATGAATCAACAAAATCCCACAAAAAATGATTTATAAAATTGGCATCCTATGTTCATCCTTAATCATTCAATCCCCCACTTTACTCACTCTATATAATTAAATTTTAAATATAAAACATGAAATTATGTGATTTCCAATATAGTCATGTTTCCAAAATTAGTCGAGTAAATAAAAAAGTCTATGTGTGGGTATGAAATTCCCCTGTAAAGTTCAAAAAGAATTTTCAGGAAAAAAATTGAGGGAATATGAAAAGATAATGAATTTTAAATTGAAATCCCATTTTCAAATGAATATCTTCATCTATATTACAGCTCTTATTAATTTGTATTGACTACCATGTGCCTTTCTCCCTTGATAGTACTATAAAAAGAGAACAACACATAAAAGTTCAAGGACCATTTCATTTGATGTTCAAAAAGAAAAGGGAAGGGTGGTTATATCATAAATTCCTAAATCCTAATAAATTATTAAAACTCATGTTTCCGCCTATAAGAAATTTTTTAACATCATTGGATTGAAATATCCTCATGATTAGTGATCAATAAATTGGTTGGATAAGTGAGAGATCATCCACTGGTTCATGGGGAAGATTTTTGTGGTACTTTTTTAGTATGTTCCCATTAATAATAAATAGGTTTAATTCACCTTTTCCTTAATTAATAAGTCACTAAAAGGATATACAAGAGTGAATATAAATATACCTTCCCACTTGAAGTGAAATTTACCTCAAATTTTCCTCAATCTAGAAATATAGATTAACAATTGGCCTCCATAATGGAAGATTTTTTTTGTATCTTATTATCATAAGATATTCAATTTCTATCTTTATAAATTATATAATTATAAAACTTTTCTCTTAAAATTTCTTTAAAATCATTAAATTATTATTTCTTCTCCTTCATAGAAATTTACAACTCCATGTTCATCTTCTTTATAGCCTAGTATGATTTGTTTGTGAAATTGTTTCCATAAATAAATCAGTAAGGGATCAATTTTATGGGTGTCTTATAGGCTCTCTTATAAGACCATATAGTGTATTTGAACCTTAGGCTCCAAGATTTTTAGTTGAGTTTAACTATTTTCTCCAAGATACCTTTAATTTCCTTGTGGGACACTTTAGCTTAGTAATTTATTAAAGTATGGTAGGGTATAGATTTCTTTTGATGTACTCCATAATTCTATCACAGAGTCTCCATTACCCTATTACAAAAGTGATTCCCTTTTATTTTGATTATGAAACTTGTCTATCCAGAAATATAAAAATGTTGGGCTTGATAAAATCACACACAACTTTGGCATCATCACATTTTGTGGATTTAGATTCCACCCATTTTAAGACATAATCTACAAAACAAAAAATATAATAATTTAAAATTTATATGTGAAAGATTCCCATAAATTGAATACCAAAAAAATTTAAAATTTTCCCAAAATATTATGAGTTTTTTTAATATCTTTTATTTTAAAAATAAATCATAAAATTAACATTTGTTACACTTCTCAAAATATTCATGTTCATCATTGAGAAAAGCATACCAATAAATATCAAATTAGAAAACTTTTCTTGAAAATATATGAGGTACAATGTGGCCTCCATAGGCTAGGGTATGACATAATTAAAAAATTGATTCAATTTGTGACACTCAAGACTCTACTGTGGCAAGTAAACACCATATCCTAAATCATCACAAAATATGCCCTTTAAAGAGACGTTATTCTTTATTTTATTTAATATATTAATTAACTAATTTTAAATTTTCCAAAATAACTTCATTTTTTAATTCATAGTATCAAAATTATATTTTTATTAATTTTTGAGCATTTTCTAAAAAGGTTGGTTTTTAGATGAGAAATATAGTTTTACCAAAACTCAGAATTTGTATTCCTTTACCATTATATAAGAATAAATTTGATGTTTATAATCCCTTTTATGTAATAAAATATGAATTTGAGGAATAAATATATGAATTTAAAAATATTATTAGAATTTATAAAACCCATGCCTTGTAGTATTATATAAAATTAAAATGTTACTTTAATAAAAAAAACTAATTTTAGCCTTTTCCATAAATCAAGTATTTTCATGGGAGATTTGGTTATTTCTGGAATTGAAATACTCATACCTATTATTTATTTTATAATAAATTAATTTATGTCATTGAAATCATTATCCAAGATAATTTTATAATATATATATATATATATTTATTTATTTATATATACAACTTGAAAACATTATTTCTCTAAAAATTTACTTGATGATGTGTATTGTTTATGAATTAGCTTTTTCGAACCATTAGAAATTTTATTTTATAATGTTATACACAAATTTGAAATTATAAGTTTCAAATTATGTAAATATTTTGACCATAATATTTTTCATTAAAAATTATTACTAATGTTAAGAATTAATTATAACAGTAAAAGTAAAAGGGTTAAATTGAGTTTAACCTAGTTTAAAAGTAATATTTTTATTATACATTCCTTGAATTATATTTGTTATCCCTTTATTGACTAATTAATGTTTCTCCTAGAATTTTCTTTATTTTTTTCTTCTTAAAGCTTAATTAAAACCATATATTTTTTAAAGTTTAAGGGTTACTCAAAAAACTACCATTCCCTTCACTTATTATATGATACCGTATTTACCACTTAAATACTCACAAATATTCTGAATTTATCCATGAAGCTATTCCATTTTACTCTCATAAGAACACTATCACTTTAATATAATCCCATGGTCACTCATAGTTATCCTAAGCCATTCAAATTCAAGTATACTTCTAAGGAAAATTGAACTCTCTCACGTGAATGTTATCAACTAATTAGTTTTTCTCTTAATTATCTTATTTAAAATTTATTATATAAAAACTGTTTTAATGAAATAATTATCATTTATATAATATAATTTTAATTTTTTTAATAGTACTATCATTATTTATTAATATTACACATCCATTAATAAAAATAAAATAGTTGTCAGTGTGTTTTGCGGGCTACCACCTCTGTGACATGACATGCTTCATTTTCCATCATAAATTTACATAGTTAAACATAATGATGTTGTTTAATTATAAATTTAATGTTAATGATATCATTAATATTATATTGTGACAAATTACTGAACCTATTAATGATAGTATAAAAAAATGATCATTTCCAATTTAATAGTTTAAAATTAGCAAACTAGGAGAATAATCATTTATTCGAATTGAATAATATTTTCATATCAATTAATTATTATTATAATTTATTAAAATTCTGATATATCTCATTAATAAACACTAAATAATATTATTATGTTTTTATATAATGATTTTACAATAAAACCACCTCATAATCATTGATATAATCAGTGTAAGTTCATGTTTGGGTCGGTTTAACCACCTACTTAAATAGTAATATGATTTTATATAGTTGATGACTATAAAAACATATTTATAATAATAATATGATATAACTGTGTAGATATTTTTTTCTAAAAATATTATATCTATATCTAATTCATCAATTAATAAAAACTCATTGTTCGTTAAAAATCACCAAAAAATGATTATTATCAAATTCATCTTCAAGGATAAGGTCTAAAACACTAATGAAAAGAGTTTGAAACATCATATATTATTATAAATCATCCATACTAGTAAATATATTTACCTATTAATAATTTAATTTGTAATAATAGTGAATAAAAAACGCTATTGTTAAACTCGTATAAACGATCAAAACTATAAACACTAATGTAAAAATCAGAATAATTCATGTAGAGAATGACTATTTAGAAAGAATATGAATGGAAATAGATATGAGTAAGGATATTAATTAAATTATTAAGTTATATATGTTTATGATATAAGATGTTAAATTAGTTTCATGGAAGTTAGGACAATATTTAAGGGTTTTCTGTCTCAAAAATTTCCCTTAGATAAAACTTTTATATTATGCACCTAATTTACTTTATATGTTGTATATACTACCTATTTGACAAGTTATATGATGAAATTAATTTATTCATGATATTTTAGGATCAAGATTAATCCCTCTCTTCCAAAATGTTATTATTTATTTTCTACCCAAGCTATATGTGTGGTTTTTTCGTCTCAATATTTATTATTTATGACTCATGTTATAATCACCATATTCTATATTTTTTAGGGCGATAAATTTATATATAATACCTTTTACAAAATTAAACATGAATATTAATTAATTTAAAAGACAATATTATTTATCCTCTCTCATATTATTTTTATTCAAGATTTACCAAATCATTTGTAAAAATTGATCTTTTCTATGTTGGAAAAACCATCCTATGTTTTGGTAAAGTAAAAGTGTGTGTAATTTACTGAAAAATAAAACCCTATATAGATAATAGAAAGTGGATAAAGTTTTGACATAAATTAACCTAGAAAAAAATAGTGAAAAGGGTGGGTTTATCATTGACACAATCATTACCTTGATATATGATGAGTGGGCCTAAGACTGCACACCTAGTGAGACAATCTCTGGGGATTTGCTTTAGAATATTCACATGATATTAATGAACTAGGAAGAAGTTTTTTTTACCATTGTATTAATATCCTAACAATTCAAACTATTGAATCCAAATATCATCTTCTGTTGACAAACAATCATATTGAAGGTACTTTTTCCCCTATATTTCTATGATAAGGGTGTTACCTATTACTTTGATGATACCCCACAACTTTTATGTTTATTAATAAATATTCTCCTATAAATCCACATTTTTCTATTGAATGGGGAAATATTTGATGTTTGTATTTCTAAATATATGGATATACATGTTTTATTCTGTAATAGGTTCCTCATGGAATGGTATAAAACGTATTGAAGACCATTATGGTGAATAAATTGGACTTAATCGCATAACAGGTGGGTTCTAAAATTATATAGCCCCTTGATGTATCAATAATCCTCATGAGAAAAAATAGGTTGGATTTTAGTGTATTAATATTCACATGATAGGAATTTTTCTTATAAAAAAGTCCTTAATGGTGTGTTTTTGAGTTTCGGTATTATACATTTCATCAGTATGATATCGAGGATTATTATTATCCATGTTTTCATTTTTTATCATGGATATAGCATGCCATAAGTTTTAGTTGATTATGGATTCATTTTATTCCTTTATTCTTACCAAATTACTTATGTCATCTTTATGTTATTTAATATTACATTGTATGATACTCCTTACTGACCTTCTAAGATCACCCTTATTTTTTTCCTTTCCTTGTGAAACCTTAAGAAGGAATATATGTAATTTTTAGGGATATGATACTTTTTTTATTCATGTTATTGAAATATTTATATGTTGTATCTTATGTTTTATAATGTATTGTATGTATATATTGGGTCTTATATGACTACTACATATTTTGATCCATCTAGATCACTTTTACTTTATACCAATAATGTAATATAACTACCATCTATGGGTTTCTAGAGTATAAGATGTTACAGTTGGTATCAAAGGAGGTTTAGTACCAACATTTTTGATTAGATTTAGAGGAACCAAGTTAGATAGTATAATTTTTCAAAAAAATACTCAATATTTCTATGGAAAACTCAAGAAACCATAATAGGAATAATATTTTAAAAATCAATGTTATGAGATAATTATGTGTATTCCATTGTAGAAAGATGAAAACTAATATTATGAATATAAAATGTATCAGCACCTATATTAAATGCAGATATTCTCCCCCTAAAAATGTAAATCAATCTAGTGTTGAGGACAATTAGTTCATAACTATATTAGGGTAGTTGAACTAGGTTATGAAAAATAATCTTTCCCATATAGAGTGACCTGCTAATCCAAAACATGGTGTAACTATATTGAATCACTTTATGTTGAAAAAACCTCTATCATTTTTCAGAACTAATAATCCATTGGTAGTTGAAAATGTATCAAGTCTATATAAAAGATATTTATTAATTCGGAATTTAGTGAAAAAGAATAATTCATCATGGTCATCTATTATGTGAAGGGAGATATCAACCAATAGTTTTCACTCATTCAAAACACTGAAAAGTAAGATTAGATCACGTTCATGGAATGTGTAAATTTTAAGGAGGTATTATATAAAGAATAGTTTCCTCATGAAAAAATATAAGAAATAGAAATATAGTTCCTCAATCTTAGGAAAAAGGATAAGGAAAATGTTTTTGAATATAAGGAAAATTTTATAAGGTTATCTAGGAATGATAAAAGCTATGTGTATAGACCATAAATAAATATTGATCATTTATTTGATGGATTAAAATAAAGCCTTTGAATTGCATTGATTTATTAGTCCCTTTTATCATATGTGAATATAGTATCAAGCATCATTAATATAATAATATAGTTCTCTAGAATATATTTATTCAAGGAAAATCAGAAGAAAAGGGGACATCTGAGAATCATGTGAAGAAAAATATGGCTAAGGGGAATAAAGGATAGATGGGATTGACCACATGTGATGAATATAAGAATAAACCACCTAGATCTTGTAGGAATGGAACCAAAGTTTGTTATAAGTTTGTAGAAAAAGGCTATGAAGCACATCAATAAAAGGTAAACTCGTAATCTTCTGATGTTTAATGATTTAACTATATAGAGAAGGTAAATTATGATAATTAATTCAACAAAAATTAAGGAAATTAACCTCATAAAAGGATATGGGGTTAAAGGTCAATCTTATTAATTTGCAATAGATGAAGTCGAAGTTCATAAGGATATAGTGGTGAGTACTTTTATTTTTTCCTCAAAATTAGATTTTTTTTTATTATGGATCTTCACGCACTTTTATATCTTCCATATTTACTAAAAACATTATATACTTCCATAGTACCATAGTAATGGATTTATTAACTAATATTCTAAGTGGTAGTCTTATGGTATAAAATATATGTTAGGTAGTTCAAATTATGATACAAGGGTGAACCCTATTTGAAAATTTAGTTTTTATACCTATGGTAGAATTTGATATGATCCTTAGTATGGATTGTATTTACAATTAGAATGTAAAAATATATTACCAAGAGAAAAAAAATTATTATTCATGATGGTTAAGTAGAATCCCTTGTCTTTATAGGGAAAATAATTATTTAAATCACGTTCAGACCCTCCCCCAGTATCTCTACATAATGAGATTCTAGGTAGAGAGGTAGATCAAGATCAGTCTATGGATGAGGAAGATATCCAAAGAGTATGGGAGGAACCTATAGTATAGAAATTCATTTATGAATTTCCCAAATAATTACATGGTCATCCACTAGAGAATAGAATTGAGTTCCCTATTGAACTCATTCCTAATGAAAGGACTATATCTAAAACTCCTTAGGGAATCTAAGCAGTGGAGTTTGTGGAGTTAGAGAAATAGTTTCTAGTGTTGAGTGATAAGGGATTAGTATTTCTTATTATTTCAACATGGGATCCCCTATTTTAATCATGAAAAATAAAAATGGTTCCATGAGATTATACGTCAACTATAGGGAGATCAATGGCATTATAAAAAAATTAAGTATCATTTTACATGCATTTATAACTTTTTTTATTAACTTCAAGGATCCCAAAACTATTAAAATATTTAACCTCAATATGGTCATCATAAAATAAAGGTAAACAAGGATGATATATCAAAATGTAATTTCAAACAAGGTATAGAAGTTATGAGTTTCTATAAATGCCTTTTGGATTGACTAATGCACCTTCTATATTTATAAATATGATTAATAGATTATTCAAGTAATATTTTTACAACTTTGTTGTGTTATTCATTAATTATATCTTGATATACAATAATGGTTATGAAGATCATGATATTCATCTTCAAATAATTCTGGAACCCCTCATTAAAAGGAATTATATGGTAAGTATATTAAGTGTGAGTTTTGGCTTAATAAAGTTACTTTTCTTAGACATAATGTCCCCAAGGATGGAATATGAATTGAAACATAAATGAAAAAGGTATTTAAATAATGTCCTACACCAACAAAAATTAATAATATTTGAATTTTAATGGGTTTTGAAGGTTACTATCTATGTTTTTCCAATGATTTTGTCTAATTGGCCAACACATTGGCCCAATTAACACGTAAAGGGTTATATTCACATGTTTAATGGAATGTGTATAAATTTTTGATGAGTTTAATAGTAGAATAATTAATTAATCTATATTTAATTTAACATTAGGTAAGGAATATTTTTAAAATTTATAGTAATGAATAGAATAACGGACCTAGTTGTGTCCTTATGCATATTAATAAAGTGATTTCTTATGAATCAAGGTAGCTGAAAATCTATAAATATAACTATCCAACTCATAAATTGAGCTAAATTCATAATATTTTCTTTCAAAATTTGGATATGAAAACTCTATCATGAAATATGTGACATATATATATATATATACAAACTACCAGATCTTGAATTATATCTTCTCTCATAAGGAAATCAACATTAGGAAAAGAAAATGGTTGGAACTACAAAAATACTATAACTAATTAATTACACTACCACCCTAGGAAGGAAAAAAATGTGGTTTATTTATAAAGTAGGATATAACATTGTATTTTAAGGAATGATGAGGATAAATAAGGATACCATATACAGATATCTAGTAAATATGGATATTTGTATTTTTAGGCAAGGGGATACATCATTCATTCTCTAAAATATTGCTAAAACATCTATACTAAAAAGGATATGTATTTCTCAGCGGGATGGTAAGAAAGTAAAAAAGAATTTTTATTTAGTGAATGATGTGAAATTGACATAATTCATCTATAGATATAGAGTGTTGAAATTTGGAAATATGTTATGTGTTTCATATATACCATAGTTAAAAAGGTAATTGTTAGATAAATCAAATAGATTAAATTTCTCTATACACCCATGTAGAAAAAATGTGTATAGGGATATAAAATAAAATTTCTAGTGTGATAGTAAAAAAAAAGAAATTATACACTATGTGTCTAAATGATTATTATTCCATTAGGTAAAGGCTAAAGGTAATCATTCTAAGGGATCCATTCAACCTCTGTTTATACCTATATAGAAGTGAGATAATATTACAAAGAATTGTTTCACTAAAATACCAAATACTCTAAGGAAGAATCATTAAATATTGGTCGTCAATGATCATATTACTAATTTTTCTCATTTAATCAATAATATAAGATCTACCTCATTATTGTTTTATCTTGATATATTTCAATGAAATTGTAAGGCTTTATGGGTACCTATATTGGTTACATCTGATCATGGCCCTTAGTTTACATAAAAATACAGGAAAGGTATTAAAAGGGCTATCAACATAGAGATATATTTAAGTACCACCTATCATCCCCAAACTGATGGGAAATCTGAATGGATTATCTAGACATTTGAAGATAATATGAGATCATGTTCTCTTTCCTTCTAAGGTATGTGGGGTCAGAATCGACATTTAGTGGAATTTTCATATAAAAATATATTTCATTTAGTCATCCATATGGAAGAATATGAAGAATTGTGTGGGAAAAGGTTTCATACTCCAACCTATTGGGAAAACTTTAGATAAATAAATCTATTTTGACTATATCTTTTAAAGGAGGCAACTGTTAAATTATGGACTATTCAGAATCACATTAAAGAAACTTAAGGTTGACAAAAGAGATATGCTGATAATTTAAGGAAAGACTTTGAATTTCAATTTGGGGATCATATATTCTTAATGGTTTACCCATGTAAGGGAGTTGAAAGATTTATTAAAACAAGTAAGTTAATACCTAAGTACATTGGTACTTTTTAAATACTAGAATGAATTGGGGTTATAGCTTACCGATTGGCCATGTCACCCAACCTTTGTAATGTAAACAATATATTCCATATTTAATTTTTTAGGAAATACATGTTGGATCCAATTTATGTGATAAAATATAAGGGAATAGATTTGGATCTTGACTTCTATTGTAATGGGGAGCCTATCTGTATTTTTCACACCACTGAGAAAGTATTATGAAATTAGATAACTCATTTGGTGAAATTACTTTTGGGAAATCATAAACTAGAAGAGGAAACCATGGTACCTAAAGAAGATATAAAAAATGAGTATATATATTTCTTCAATAGTTGGTAGATACCCAAATTTTGGGGATGAAATTATTTAAGGGGAGGAGAACGTAACGCCAAAGACTCTACTGTAGTTAGTAAACACCATATTCTGAACTATCACGCAATGTTCACTTTAAAGCACCTTTATAAATTAATTTATTTAATATATTTATTTAATAATTTTAAACTAACCAAAATAAATTCATTTTTTAATTCAACATGTTGAAATTATCTTATCATGAATTTTTCAAATTTTTCTAAAAAATTTGGTTTTTAGTCAAAAAATATAGTTTTCAAAAAATGTGTAATTTTATGAATTTATCACTATATAAGAATGAAATATAAGTTTATAAAACCTTATAAGTAATAAATTATATATTTAAAGAATAAAAATATTATTTTTTAAATATCATTTTAATTTATAAATCACATGCCCAATTTTTTAAAAACTAATTAAAATGTTATTATAATAAAAAAACTATTTTTAGTTTTTTCTTTAAATCAAGTATTTTCAAGAGATATCATGTTTTAGGTTTCCTTTAAAGACTCATAACTCCTATATATTTTATAATAAATCAATTTATTTTATTAAAATTAGTACCAAAGATAGTTTTATCTTATATATAAAGTTACATCGTAAAAAGGTAATTTCATTATAAACTATTATTACAAAATTTAGTGTATTTATTTTATAATTAACTTTTCTCTCCTTTAAAAATTTTATTTTATAAAGTCAAAATTTTAATTTTAAATTATAATTATAAAACTAAGAAAAAAATTCAATCTTAATATTTTTAATTAAAATTAATTACTAAGATTAAAAATTAATTATTATTGTAACACCCAAAAACGTTATAATATTTTTATTTTAGAATAAATTTGATTTTGTTGCTATCTTTATTTATACACAACACCATGTTAAGATTATGGTACACACAACACTGAGATAGCTTGCCTTACACACAAGACTGAGTTTTGTATGAATTTATCATTATATACTACATCTTAATTGAAAACTGACATTTCATTTAAATAATTATTAACTTAAATTATATTTTAAATTCGTTTTAAAGTCACAATATATAAATTATAAATATATTAATATAATTTAGGTCATTGGAATAATTTTTATGTTTAATTTAGATATAAAATCTAAATATACTTATGAACATTTTCACTTTAAAAACTCGTTTTCTTGCCACATCTACGGGATTAGCTTTAAATTTAATTTTTCCAATTATTTGAATTGAATTTGGAAAAATTGATTTAAATAGTTTGAATCAGTATAATATTTATAGACTAATAAGATAAAGATAATTTTTTACCGAAAATATTATCAAAAGTAATTAAAATTAATTACAGCGATTAAGGTAAAATTTTGTTTAATTAGTGGTTTAACTTTAATCTAATAGGGAAAATAACCTAGACACAAGTAAAAAAGTGATTTTCTTCCAATATTTAAACCATATACCATATTGGTTATAAATTAATGATTTAGTGGGTTATTATTCCATAAAATTGTTTCATATAATAAGTTAAGTAAGGAAAACGAAAAAAAACCTTCCTTACCTTTATCATTTATAAAGCCTTGAGATATGGAAAAAACATCATATATTCAGTTATACATATCCTTTTAAAATATAAATGATTTGTTTTTATCATAATTATTTATCATTAATTTGTATAAATGAATTAGTTGCTTAAAATGATTAAGAAACATCAACACAGTGATTGTTTAGTTAATAATAAAATAAAATAAATCATAATAAAAATATTAAAAGTGAAAAAAATTGAATGAATTATTGTGTTCCATTATTTTTATATATAAATATTTCATTTTAAATATATATTATATTAATATATTTTAATTCAGTAATTGTATTTGAACTTTTAAATTTAAATTATGTAAATAATTTTAAAGTTTACATTAATGTTATTTTTTAATAAATGATATTTTATTTAAAGATTTAAAATTTACTAAAAACATTTATTATACTAATTGACTTGTAAATGTTAATAAATATAAAATATTTTATATTCATAGACCAATTGATCTTTTATGATGAACATATTTACCCCAAAGTAGTAAAAACATTGTCAGAACATTTCGGGTTAAAGTAGTATTTTTGCGCCTTATATGTGCTTCTGTTAAAATTAATTTCCAACAAACACAGAATTTTTAATTTTTAAATTATATATAATATTTATAATTAATTGTGTGAAAATTTTCAAATAATTATCACTTTAATTAATTCTTAATGGATTAATTAAATAGGTTCGAAAACTAGTTACCTAAATGAAAAACCAAAATGAAAAATATAACGAAACATAAAGACTATGGAGAAAAATTATAAAAATATTATTTTTTCATGATGAAGATTTTTTTATAGAATAAATTCACTTTAATCCATTATTATCCCATTTTTGGAATCGCATGAGGTAAGAGATACCTCCTAATAGTATTTACCTTTTGGTATTTATGAGATTCTCACTCCTCCTGCACTGTAAAAAAAACTCACTCCTCCCATTTTTCACACCTATCAAGCTAGTTTCTCTCATCCAAAAACTACTCAAATAATATTAAAACATGCATACCATAATCCTAGAATCATCACATTGGGAATAAATCAATCCAAGTAATTTATTTGTAGAAAAACAAAAGGGTTACTTGAAAAAGAGGAAGCATTCTTCAATGATCAATTCTACTTTATGTCTTTCTTAACACATGTAGTTATTATTATTCTATGCTCATATAATAACATAAGTATCATAAATATATTGATAATTTTTTACATTATGTTTTCAACCAAAACCTATATATAAATCCATTAAATGGGTAAAAAATTTATCGTTCATGTGTATATCGGACTGCCGCATCGCTAAATGATGTCATTCGTTCTTCCTTTACCACCTCTCCTAGTTGGTAATTATAATGGAAACATTATTTTTATATGATATATATGATATTTATGTCATATAAATAATTTTTTTATTGTTATATAACATATTCCATTATGCTTTACATTTTTTTTATAATATGATAACATCATTTTTGGACGCATGGACTACTGCATCCTCAAAGTGATGTGATACATTCATACATTACATAGAATGTAATAAGGTTGGGTTTAATTAAAAATATATGACATAAAATAAATTTCCATGAGATTAATGATATAATTTACTTTATATAAATATAATATATATTATTTTCTTTACAACCCATTTATCACATTAAAAAAAGTGGTAACATCATTCGTGGAAATGTGGACTGCCACCTCCTCAACGCAATGTAATTCCTTTTACATCACAAGAATTATACATATAAGAATATATGATTAAATAAAATGTTATTTTTTATATAATTATCATTATGTAAAGTAAAAATGTTACATAACGTCTTTCCATAATGATCATTGGGAAATAGGAATGTTACTCATGCATACATACATCGTACCGTCTCTGTGATTATAACATTTGTTTATTTTTCGTATATATGTTTCATGATTACTTTTAAAAGTATAATTGATGTATAAATATGATAATTATTTAATTATTGTTATTATTATAGAGAATTTATATAATAACCCCATTGACCATAGTTGACTTTCCAAAGTCATTTTTAACACATGAACTGAATTTGGTCAAAACACCCAACATAAAGTTAATTGTTCAAGTAGTTGTAAAACACATAGTAATAAGTAAATTAAAGGTAATAATAAACTTGAAAATAGTTTTAAATAAAGTAGCTAATTAACATACATTTATTATTCGGGAATATAGATACACATGTGACAAGTCAGACTCATGATAAGGGATTCTTATCTCACTTTTTCTTCCATGAGGCATATACCATTTTCACCACTTATTTATTTTGTGTGGTGTATATTCTACCCCTTTTTAATTAAATATAATTATTAACTTATAATTCATGGTATTTTATGTTTAAATTTTTAATTATCTCATATAAGGGTTTTGAATTGAAAATTACCAAGTGGTAAAAGTTATCATTGCAATATCACTTTATTTTGTGATTGTTAACTTTCTCCTTAAACAATCACTTCATTATGATAATTTTTATTTTAAATTTCATTTATTTTAAATATTAACATTCTCATAAAATAGATATTATTATTTCATAAATTGTATAACATTTTTACATGGGTTTTCACTTTGTAAGTTATTTGATTATTTGGGGAAATATTGATAAATCAGTATCCTACACTCAATAAGAATATTTGATAAGGCATATTATTTATAAATTAAATTGATTATTCAATATATATATAATTATTTGGACTGGTACAACATTGTTCTATAACCATTTAAAGTATTATCCTTGGTGTATCAGTAGTATCATGGGATGAAATGAGTTGGCAACAATCCTTTCATGTTTATTTTCAAGCAGTTTTAAATTATCAGGATGATAGATCTTGATACAAATCAGACTGGTTTATACCTATAGATTTAAACTATCTTGAGAATAAATATTGATATTAATTATCTTGAAGATAGATCTTGATAGTGCATACAACCAACATTATGCATTATGACATTATTATTATTCCATGGGATTGTTTGATTAGATAGATTATCCCTGGTCAAGTTTAAAGATTGTGTGATTATTTATATGGACTTATTCAATCATATTTTATTCTTTCCATATTGATTATTTATTATTAATTCATGATATATTCCATAATATGTTTCCCTTACTAAGAATTTTAGATCACCCTTATTTTGTTTCCATTAATGGGGGTATGAAGATGAATTATTGGAATGATTTTCAAGGATGGTGATCATTTTTTTTGTATTATGTTTTTTTATTCCCATTTTAAAATGGTTTCCATGTATTTTATAGAGTTTTCCAAAACTTATAATATTATTTCTCCTTTGAGATTTGATTCCTTGTAATCATTCCAATGTAATAAAGTAAGGCACTGGCTCTAAGATTCTGGGGTAAGGGTGCTACAGTGGGTATCAATGATTGGTTAAATAGAAACCTTAGAGACTAGATTTAAAAAATATATATTATGTAGTATAACCATATGATATACTTTGGGGTACTTAAATAAAAGCATCATAATTAAACCAGTATTATTAATATTATATTATTTAGGCATAAATTTTTCAAATTATGTTAAGTATATTAATAGTTTTTGGATTATACATTATATTTCATAATGATATGACCTAATTTAGTTTATTTTGGAATTTATAAATTGTACCTAGTAGAATGAATGTGAACCTCACTAATTTACATGATCCAAAGAGTAAAATTGGTCATTTCTTTTATGGTCTTAAGATAATATTTCAAAGGGAAATATTCTCCCATGCATTCTCATCATATGTGGATACAGTATCATATGCTAATGAGATAGGTAAATAATAATACAAGTATTATGGCTTTGAAGGGGATTAACAGAAGAAGATGGTGGGAGAGCAAAATTTGTATAAAGGGATGAAGGGAAATAATTATTTTCCTACATATGATAATTGAGGAAATAAACACTCTTATTCACACTTAAAAGTAATGGAAATTTTCCAGAAGTGTGGAGAGAAAGTCCATTGTGCTTATGATTTCATGGGAAAGAAAAAAATTTCCAATATACACTCCAATGACTTCAATGAGATAGGACACTATAAAAATCAATGTTTCAAGAGTCAAAGGAATATAACCCAAAAGAGGATAATGTATTATGGTCAATATTCTGTTACTATCACATACAAAGAGGAATGATTAATGTGCCTATGTATTTGGATCCTTGATTAATGTTGTAAAATTATTTTATTAATGATGACTTGGTTATGTGAATTACGAAATATATAAGGATATTATTTCAATACTGTTCTATTAAGTATTGGAGATCATATGTTAAATGGTACCAAGAAAAATGATTTAGTGGCAAGTAGAACTATTTTTAAAACACATGGTTAAGGGAAATATAACCATTAATATGTTCCTAATAATGAGATAATGATTTTGGAATAAATATATGATTTATTTGGATAAATTAAATTATAATTTACTCAAAACCTTGGAATTGATTAATGATTTTTCGACAAAGTGGTTTATGCTATCATTGTTGGAGTTTAAAACACTTTTAAATTTAAGTAATATATCAAATAAAATGTGTTCTACTTAAGTAATATGGAATAATTCATGTTTTAAATATGTTTTTATGGTAATTAATTTTATTATAATATTCAAAAGATTAATATGTGATGATTAAGAGCCACTTCATGTTGTTTAAAAAGTCTATTTTGGAAATTTAGTGACCTTATTTATAAAGTGTTGTATCATAATCTTTTGGACAAGTTAACCATTTATGAAATGATTTATGTTGATATTTGGATGAGGTTTTAGAGGTTAATGTGTTACTTCACCATATTATTAAACTTGTTCTAGGAAACCTAGTAGAAATAGTTCAAGGCACAACCAAAGGATAAGATGGTGTTTATAAAATAGAAACACATATTTACTTTTATTCTTAGAGAGTGAAATAATTTATCAAATATAGGAAAAATGTATTGAAAAAAAATGTTGTATTCTAATGATCATTTTTTATGATACCAAGGACCTTTTTGACACCTCTAGTTTATGGATTTTTGTTCAATAACTTTCTTATGAATATGTTCACTATCACTCTCTATCGTAACTTAATAGTTATATTTTTCTTCCATGTATATGTTTTCACTAACATTCTCAAATTTGAACGCATAGTTTTTTTGTTACCTTCACATTTTACATTACCTATTGTTATGAAGATTTGTTATTAACCCTATTTATAATATGGGTTTTTCAACAATAGTATTTTCAAATATAAAACCCTTGATTACCAAGATCATGTTTAAATTACGTTGACATAATTTAATTACTGTGGGGAGGATGTAACACCAAAAAACATTAAAATATTTGAATTTTTAAATAAATTTAATTTTCTTTCTATATTTTCTTATACACAACACCATGTTAACCTTTAACTACACACAAAACTGAGTTAGCTTTCTTTACAAGGAAGACTGATTTTTAGAACATTTTAATGGTGAAACTATTTTAAAAAAAATTGTAAATTTTGTAAATTTTATTTGAAAAAATAATATTTATTTTTGAATTTATAATGTCAAAATTTTCTTGGGGGGGGATTGTATGTATTTTTATGAAAATTTTCATTTTTTGATCAATAGTGAAAAATACTGCATTTTAGATGGAAACTACCTTTTGGTTTAAATAATTATTAAGGATAAATTTTATTTTATATTTATTTTAAAGTAAAATAGGTAAATTATACACATATTAAAATAATTTAGGTCATTGTAATATTTTTATATTTAATTTAGATATAAAATCTTAATGATCTTTTAAATATTTTCACTTTAAGAACCCGCTTTCTTGCCACGTCTGTGGGATTAGATTTAAATGTAATTTTTTTCACTTATGTGAATTGAATTTGGAAAATTAGATATACATATTTAGAATCAGTAAAATATTTATATACAAGTAAGATTAACTTAATTTTTTACCAAAATTCATAGTAAAAGTAATTAAAATTAATTACACTGATTAAGGTAAAAATTAGTTTACTTAGTGGTTTAACGTAAATCTAAATGGAAAAGATGGACTATAAACTTGTCTAAAATCCATTAGATTCCAATTTTTTGACCATATATACTCTTAGTTTTAATTTTATTAGTTAGTGTGATACTATTTCATGAAAGTGACCCGTATAATAACTTATGTATTGAAAAGACAAAAAAGTAACATTCTTCACCTTTAACATTTATAAAGCATTGAGATATTTAAAAAATCATATTTTTAGTTATACATATCCTTTTGAAATATAAATGAGTTATATTTATCAAAATTATTTATAATTAATTTTTAGAAATGAATTAGTTCCTTAAAATGCTTAATAAATTCTAATGCAATGATTATTTGGTTAATAATGAAATAAAATAAATGGTACTACAAATATTAAAAGTGAATAAAATTTAATGAATTATTGTGTTCCCTTATTTTTTAATATTAATATGTCATTTTATATAGTTGTTAAATTAATATATTTTAATTCAATAAATTTCTTGATATTTTTTAATTTAAATTATGTAAATTGACATTAATGTTATTTTAAAATAAAGGATATTTTATTTAAAGAATTAAAATTTACTAAAAACCTATATAAATACAATTCATTTTTAAATGTTAATATATATATAATATTTTCTATTAAATGATCAATTGATCTTTTCTAATTAACTTATTGACCCCTAAGTAGTAAAAACATTGTTAGCACAGTTCGGGTTAAAGAAGTATTTTTCCACGTTACATGTGATTCTATTAAAATTAATTTTCCAACACACATGGGTTTTTTAATTTGTAAATTAGGTATCATATTTATAATTCCGTGGGTATAATTTTTTTTAATAATTATCACTTTAATTTATTCTTAATGGATGAATTACATAGGTTAGAAAACTAGTTACTTAAATGAAAAACTAAAATGAAAAATATATGGAAACATAAAAACTAAGGAAAAGAATTATAAAAATTCACTTATTTTTATGTGGTGGATATTTTTATAAACCATAATTTTAATTTAATCCATTATTTTTCCCTTTTGGAATCACAGGAGGTAATGGATACCACCAAATAGTGTTTACCTTTTGGTATTTATAAGAATGACACTCCTCCTCCACTATTGAAAGGGATTCCCTCTTCCCCTTCATCACACCTCTCAACACATTGTGGCTCATCAAAAACCTGCCAAAATAAGATAAAAAATCCATACCATCATATTATAATCCTAAATTTTGGAATAAATCAATCCATGTAAGTCCATTGGTGAAAACCAAAAGGGGTTACCTAAAAACGAGGTAACATTATTCAATGATCACTTTTTCTTTATTTCTTTCTCAAATCATTCCATTATTATTATTCCATGACTATTTAATAAAATAAGTATAAAAAATATACTTATATGTTTTTATGTTAATTTTTTTTCCGACACCTACACACACTTCTATAAAATGGATAACGAATTTATTATTGGGGTGTACGGAGGAATACCACTTTGCGAAACGCAGTCTTTCATTTTTCATTTACCACCTTTCACGGTTAGGAATTATGATGGAAAAACTATTTTTATATGATATATATTCTATAAATTCTATCTTAATAATTATATAATTATTATATAACACATACCTTAATGCTTTCCATTTTGTATAAATACAATAACATCATTTGTGGACGTGTGGACTACTGCCTCCTCAAAGTAATGTGATACTTTCCCACATTACATGGAATGTATTAAGAATGGGTTTAATAAAAAAATATGTGATATATAGTAAAGATTTATTATTTTCATGAAACAATTATCTTTCTTGAAATATAATATATCATTCTATTTATTACCTTTTTCACTAACTAAAAAAAGTGGCAATGTCATTCATAGAAGTGTGGAAGACCGCCTCCTCGACACGATGCGATTCCTTTTACATGACAAGAATTATTTATATAAATATATATGATTAAATAAAATGGTATTTATTATATAATTATCATTATTGAAAGTTAAATTTTAACTTACCTTCTTTCCATCCTGATCATTTAAAAACGGGAACATTACTCATGCGTACGCACAACCTACCATCTCCATGATTATAATATTGGTTCATTTTTCACAATAATATTTCATTATTGTCCTTAAAATTATAATTAATATATAAATATTATAATTATTTCATGGTTATTATTCTTTATAATTTTATATATTGACCCTTTTTATTATAGTCGACCTACCAAATTCATTTTTAACACATGTACTGAATTTGGTCAAAACACACGATATAAACTGAATTGTTTAACTAGATGAATACAAAATTTTAATATGTGAAGTAACATTAATAATAAACCTGGAAAAGTTTATAAATGAATTAAATAATTAACATAAGTTTATTATTCTGTAAGATAAAGTCACACGTGGCAATTCTAACTTATGGTAAGGGATTCTTGTCTCACTTTTTCTTCCATGAGGCATACACCATTTTCACCACTTATTTTTTTGTGGTGCATATCCTTCCGATTTTTCATTTAATATCATTATTCACCCATAATTAATTTTATTTTGAGTTTCAATTTGAATTATCTCATCCAAGGGGTTTGAATTGAAAATTACCAAGTCGTAAAAGTTATATTTCCAGTATCACTTTCTTTGGTGATTGTTAACTATCTCATGAAGCAATCTCTTCCTTATGCTAATTTTTATTGTACATTAAATTTATCTTAAATACACATATTATCGTGAAATTAGTATCATTATTTCCTAAAATTTATACCATTTTTGTATATTGTGTTTACTTTGTTAAATATTTGATTAGTTGGGGAAATATTGATAAATCGGTATCTTTTACTCTATATGGATATTTGATAGCGCATATTATTTTTGAATTAAATTGATTATTTTATATATAATTAATTATTTTTATTGGTACTGAATGGGTTTGGGATTGAATAAAGTAAGCCCTTCAATACATTGATAATTTCATTGGATGAATTTAGATGGCGACAAACCCTTTGTATTTTTTTCAAGTAGTTTTAAATTGTCAAGAGGATAGATCTCAATGAAAATTAGACTGGATTCTACCCATAGAATTAAAACTTTATTGATTATATATCTTTATAATAGCTATCTTGAGGATAGATATTTATATTCTAGATATACAAAATTATTCATTCTTTCATTATTATTATTCCATGTGATTATTTGATTATTTAGAATATCTAGGGTCAAGTTTTAAGCTCATGTGATTATTTATATAGAACTATTTGATCATATTTTATTCCTTACATATTTATTAATCATTATTAATTCATTGTATATTCTTCTATAATTTACCCTTACTAAGCATTTTGGATTACCCTTATTTTACTTCCATTCCCTGGGGTATGAAGACAAATTATTGGAATGATTTTCAAGGATGATGAGCATTTTATTTTGTTATGTATTATGTTTTTATTATTCCCAATGTAAAATGGGTTCCATGTATATAATATAGTTTTCTAACACTGGTAATATAATTGTTTTTAAGGATTTGATTCCTAGTAATCATGAAAATTTAATAAATTATAGAATTGACTCTGGGCTTGTAGCACCTCAAGCTTCCACGGTACGTTTCACATTGAATAATACAATAGCTTGTGTTGTATGCAACATCGAGTTCAAACACACCACAACCAATAAAACTAGATATTATGAATATTAATACCCACTTTTTGAAATTTTATAAATTTTATCATTCAAAACGGATTTCATTTTTGGATTCAGAATATAGAAATTATCTTATGGTGAATTTTTTGTATTTTTTTGAAAACTTTCAATTTTTGATGAATAGTGAAAAACATTGTGTTATTGGTTAAAACTGAATTTTTAATTTAAATAATTATTTATTTTAGGTCAAAATAGATACATAATACCTATATAAGTTCAATTTAATTCATTGGTTTTAATTTATAATAAGTTTAGATATATAAAATTTTATTGAACTTTTTACCGTCTTTTACCCACCTCTTAGGAGCATTTGAAAATTCACATAAAACATAATCTTACCACTTTTGTGTGTTGAATTTAAAAAATAAAAGAGAAAAGTTTGATATCAGTACGTAAAATATGGTTCAATAAGATTAAAATAATTTTTGGTGAATAGTAACGTTTTACTTTTATTTACCACGGTTAAAAGTAAATAGGGTAATTAAGGGTAAAAATGATATTATTATTAACCTAACACATGCCTTAATTCTATTGGATAATTTTAATTCGACCAAAAACAACCTTATAAATAAAATATGATCTTTTAGGTCCACTTGGATTATATTAGGACATTTATTACTATTTTATTTAAAGAAGAGTTAAAAGAGTTAAATTCAATGTTTAATAACTAAAATATTTTTAATATAGGGTTATACATAATATAAATTCGACTATAAATATTAATTAGAAATATAAAAATATTTCCTACATAATAGACTTTTATTTTTAATTTTTAGACACTAAATAATTAAATTTATTTATGACACAATGATGATGCAGTAATTGCCTTATTAATGAATGATTAAAATAATTGATATTATAAATATCCAAATAAATATAATTTGAGACTTTTAATGAATTAAAATAATTTCTAAGATAATATGACATTATTTTGTTGATTAAATTAATGTTTTTAGAAGTAATAGTGCTGTTATGAATTTAACAAAAACAAAATACCAAATAGTGTCAAAATTGACATAAAAAAGTTTTTTTAAAAAATATTATATTATTAATTAATGGTATTATCCTAAAAATCTAAGGTTCACCCAAAAGGATTAAATAATATTATTTATGTCATTAATGAACAACTTGAGGTTCTCTTGGAACTTTATAGTAAGTTTATTAACCATATAATATAAAATTACAAAGAGACATGGAAAATGTCAAACTATTTGACTAAGAGTTAAATCTAAAAAATAAGGTTAATATGATGACCTAGACCTGTCTAAAACCTATTGGTTGGAAGTTTTTTGACCCATACCCATTTTAGATTTTAAATAATTCATTTTGGAGCTATTATAAACTGAAAATGATTTTATTATAAAATAATATTTCAAGATTTTCCTAAAGTGACCCTCACCTCTCTTATAAAAGGACATTTCCCCTTCTCTCAAATTCACACCTTCAAAGCCATTTGACTCAGAAAAAACCTACCCAAATATCATCTCAATGTCCTCCCTTCATCCTATAGTCCTTCCTTTATCCATAAATCCAACCTAAGGATCCCTTTTATCAAATCAAAAGGAAGAACCTGAAGAAGAGGAAAATATTTCATCACCTCTTTCAAGTTCTTTTCTTCTTATGCTTCCTCTTTATTTGTTGTTTCCATTCTAAAATAATAACTATAGTATCTTATATATACTATTATGTTATTATAATAATGTTACAACCATATTCATTATTCTATCCATCCTATAAATGACAATGCCATCGTACGTGCGTACGTATGGATTACCGTCTCCACGTCGTGGTGTAGTTTGTTATTCAAACACTTCATTATTTGGATGGGTATAATAATGAGTATAAATGATATAAATAATAAATATAACATGATAATGATTATTTATATATAATTTAACATCCAATTATACACAATTGTAATATCAAAAGATTGATAATGTCGCTCGTGCGTACATACGGATTACCGTCTCCACGAACGCGATGAGATTCCTTCCCCATCGCATCCATTCAAGACTAATTTTCATTTTATGATTAAAAAAATAATGTTTAAAGACTTAATATCATTCTGAATATAAATAAGATACATCATATCCATAAATAACATTACTTACATAACAAATCATATAGAAGAAAATGAATCAATTAACACCTGAAACGATGATACTACTGAAATATCATTAACAAACCAATAATAGAAGCGCATATATTATATAATATTAATGTATATGGTTCTTGTATAATTTAATAACAATTATTTCACCATTATATAAGAGTTTAACCAACCCTCAATCAAGGAAAAGTACAAGGTAATGGTTAATTTCAAAATCTCTTTATTATCTGAGGTTGTTTTACACGTGAGTATCTACTAGGACCTCTTTATCATCCACATCCACGTTTTCTTAAAAATTTATTTCAAAATTTTTTTTTACTATTTATGAGACAATGGGTTAAAGTAATTTATACCCTTATTTGACCTTATATGTTTTGAAAGGAATCTTTCCCTCATTTTCCAAACAAGGTACCATATTACCTTTTTGACATAATTAAGGTAAGAATGTTTTTTTATATTATACGGCGGGTGCTTCTATTTTCCACCATCATAACATCTTTGAAGCATCCCTTACAAGCTTATAATAATATTTTAAAAATAAATGTTTTATTTTATAATTATAAGACTTTTAAATGATTTAAAATAGAATGAGATATTTCTCTCAAAAAAGTTTTGATTTCATTTATGTCAACATCCTTTGATGGATTGTAAGCTTATTTGAAGCTGATGTATTATGATAAAAAACATCCATATTGTATTAATGGTTTTGTGATATGATTTATTGTGGATGTTTTATTTTTACACCATTTATGGTTTATGGATAAATTATTTGACATTTCATATGTTAGTTTTAATACTAATGTTTATGTTATGTTTAAACCTTTTCATATGAGGAATGCATTGGACTTAGTAAGTGACGGGTGGAGCCCACTATATCTCCTCGATGCATTGGTATGTCTCATGAGACAAACGAGTGTCTTAGCACAAGGCCTTCAAAAAATCTTATTAGTAGTTTTGGAACAAGGCCTGTACTATGTGGTTTTGAAGTTTGTAATTATGCATTCCATCATTATGAAAGTCACTATTGATATTGCATGTGATTATTCCACTAGTAGAATAACCATGTGAATTACTAAATGGAATTATTTGATTTTGCCTTTTCCATATTATACTGAAGTTTAAGTTTAAAAGGATTTTGTTTTAGTCTTATACACTGCCTTAGATGTTTATTCTTATTTATAAAAGTTTATGCTATATTGTTATCCTTACTGAGAATCAGAGCTCACCCCTTTCTATGTTTTATTTTTCTTAAGATGCGAAGAAGTATATTATGGCTGACCTACAGGGATAGTCTAAGGGAAATGAGTGTGGCCTATGGAGACTATGTTGTTATAGTTTTTCATTTTCTAATGTAATGTAAAACTTATGAATGTATCTAGTATTTCCAAGGATTCTAAACTAATAGGTCTTTCGAGACTTGATCTTTTGATATCATGCCAATGTTATGTGATAATGCACCGAATCTGGGTAACTAGGGTTGGGGATTTACAAGGATTCTGGGGACGAGGTGTTACAATTGTGGTAAAAGTAAAGGGAATAAATTGAGTTTAACCTAGATTAAAAGTCCTAAAAATTTTAAAACCATGCCTTTAATTGAATTTTTAGTCACTATATTTACAAATACACGTTTACTATGCACTTTTTCTATTTTTTCCTTGCACACTTGAATAGTAAACTTAAATAATTGAAAATGTAAGGGTTACTCCCAAAACTACCCTTCCCTTCACTTATAAAAGGGTAACATTTTCACCACTTCAAGGCTCATGTATCATTATAATTTATTCTTAAAAATATTCAATTTTACTATCCTTAGAACTCTCTCCCAATAAAATAATCCCCTGGTCCCTCATAATTATCCTAATACCTTTAAATTCAATGAGACTTCCAAGGGAAAGCCAAGTTCATGACTTGAGTATTATTAACTACTTAATTTTATTCTTAATTATATTCTTTAAATTTTAATCTAAAAAAACTATTATAATGATATTATTATAATTAATATACTTTAATGTTACTAAAATAATGTTACTCTCGATATTTATATATATGCCTCATCCTTAAGAAAAATAAAACCATTATTTGTGTGTTGTGCGGACTACCGCCTCCACGATGTAACATGTTTTTTTCTTTCAGCACATTAAAATTTTGGTTATAAAGATAGTATTAAAGGATAAATATGATCTTTATTATTTAATTAAGGTTTTTAGGATAAATTATAGAACCTATTAATTATCTGATCAATAAATGATCACCACTAATTTAAACTTATAAAATATGTGTACTAAGAGGGTGATCTTTTATTAAAATTATGTAATATTTTCATATCCATTACATATTCTTATAATTAAATTAAATTATTATATATCACATTAATAACAACAATATAATTTCATTATTCTTCTATTATAATGACATTATGACAAACCAAACTCATAATCATTCTATAAATCTGGGTATGTTCATGTCTAGGTCGGTTTAACCACCTACTTGAACAATACTACGCATTTACATCATGGATGGATATGGATTTTTTTTACTTTTATAATATGATATAAATATGTAAATAATTATTTTTTTTGTTCATTATATATTATATTAGTATCTAATTCATTAATTTAGAAAACACCCTCCATTAATAAAAAATCAATAAAATGTTTATTATCGACTTCATCTTCAAGGATAAGGTATAAAACACTCATAAAAGGGGTTTAAAACATTATAAATTATTAAAAAATCCCTAGAAACTACTTCAATGACCTATTAAAAAGTTAATTTTAAATAATAATTAATACAAACACCATTATTATGAAACTAGGATAAATGATCAAAATAATAAACATTGATGTGTAAAATCGAAATATTTCTTATAAATAATAACTATGTATGAAGCACATAAATTAAAATAGATATGATTGAGGTTATAAATTAAGTGAATAAAATATATATTTTTATGATACATGATATTAAATTATGTTTATGGAATTCGGAATAAGAGGTTAGGGTTTTCCATTTCAAATTCCTCTCTTTGAGACAAGTTTTGTTGTATGCACCCAATTTACATTATACAGTCTATATAACAACTAATTGAGATTTTATATGATGGGTCTCATGAGACAAAATAGGTTATGTATTATTGTATGTATCTTCCCATGAATGGAATGTATCTTGGAATAATTCCTTAACAATAATTTTTTTATGGCCGATGTTGTTCATTTCATCAGTATGAGATCAATTGTTATTTTTACCCATGTTATTGTTTATTTCCATGTATATAGAATGCTCGCATATTCATTTGATTATAGATTCACATTATTCACTAATTGTTACCATATCACGTATACCATACTTTTGTTACGTAAGATTCTTAATTATTCTACTCCTTATCGAGCATCTGATCTCACACATGTTTTGTTGTTCTTTCCCTTTGAAACCTAGAGGAGGACTACGTGTAATTTTCAAGGATATTATGGAAGGTATATTCTTATTATTTCAAAATTTCTATGTTGATATTATGTTTTGAAATTCAATATATGTATGTATCTGATCTTCTAAGACTATTAAATTGTTCGATCCTTTAGGAACTCGTTTACTTTGTACAAATGTTTTAATATAGCAATGAGCTCAAGGTTATTGGATCATGGGATGTTACACAATTTAACTTAGATGAAATTATCTTATTATTAATCAATTATTGAAATTTTCCAGAATAATGGATCCTCTAGAATATAAAATACATATTCTGATTTAATTTTTTGTTTTTATGGGAGTTACATGATCTAGTACCTGAGAAGTCACTAAATAATGAACTATGTTTGCATACCATGGTACTTCACCATCTATTATATAAAGTTTTTCTCTTGTAATATGATCTTTCTCCATTTTTTATTTGATCTCTATGTTGGATTATCATATAAGTATAATCCATCTAATAAACCATGTATTTACATTTTTTTATTCATTAAGTACCTAAGAGTTTTATTATCAAAAAATATAGTAACTTTAGTTCCAATAAAATAAGATCTGAATGTATCTAATATAAAAACAACTACAGGGAACTCTTATTTAGTGTTTGTGTAGTTAATCTGAGTAGCATCCCATGTACTTGAGGCATAATTAATGACTTCTATTATTCCCTCAATTATTTGAGAAGTATTTCCCCTGTATATTGATTTGATGTGTCACAAAGTCACTCAAATTTATGTTCCCAATTTAGTGGCGACATAATTAGTGGGGTGATCACAATTCACTTCATCTCATCAATATATTTCCAACATTCATCATTTAAATCAAACAAATCTTCTTTTATAAGTATCTTAGAAAGAGGGATAGAAATAAAACTGAATTCCATGATGAAAATTCTATATAATCATGAGTGCCAAAACAATTTCTATCATGTTTCACACAAGTTTGATAATAAAAAAAATTAATAATATTGACTGGATATTTATCTATCTTAATACATTTTTTCAAATTATGTTTCCTAAGACTAACCCTTACTCAAACATAAAATGAAACTTTTTAAAATTAAAAATAATATTCATTTCAATGAATGTTTTCAAAATAAAATTCTATATTTCCCAAATAGTGATCAAAAGAATTACCAAAAATAGTATTCATCTAGGAATACCTCAAAGTAGTCCTTAATGGGATCTGAAAAGATACATACCACGAACATTTGACATTTTTTGGGGTATTTCACAAAAAAAGGTATATTTTTGTAGGAAAAGGATTCAATGGGACATTTTAATGTTGTCTTCTCTTGATATTATAAAGTAATGGGTACCAAAAAATATCCTAAAAAACCATCTGAGACCAATAATGAGTTCTTAATTCCAAAATTTCAAGTGTTTATCAATAAATTTAATGGGAAAGTGGTGTTTTTGAGTGAATTTATTCTACATTATATAATAAATACATAGTCTCCAGTTATTATGAACTCTCATGGGAATCAATATATTATTCCTATTCTTAATAATAGTCAATTCATTTTTCTTGGGAACTGCATGGAAGGCCATGACCCATTTTGATTCATAAATAGGATAAATTATTCCTACTACTATGAAATTATCTATTTTCTTCATAACTACTTCTTTGATGGTAGGATTTAGCCTCCTTTAGGGCTATCCAATAGGTCTGAAATCCCCCTATAACAAAATTATATGAGAGAATATTTTGGGGTTTATTATAAGGATATCACCTAAACTATATCCTAATACCTAAAAATAATTTTTCATAAGTTTAATTAAAGATTTATCCTAGGTTATGATAGTTTATTAGTAATGATTACTTAAAAAATTTATCCTACTATGAGGTACACATATTTTAACTCATTAGATAGTGGCTTTAATTCAATATTTGGGGGTTGTTCAAGAGATAAAATTAAATTAAAGTTCCCCACTTTCGAAGCATGAATTTACTTCACATAAGAAAACTTTTCGTCTTTTTAATCATTAAATAAATCATTATATTAATTATATAAATCAAAGGTTACCTCTAATTCTACCTTGAAAATAAAATTTGTATATTTTTTGATAGCCATATATTCTATGGTATTTTCAATAGAAAGTTACTTTCTTAATGCTAAAAACTCATTGAAAATACCTAGATAGTCAATGGATTTAATACCTTCATCATAGGAGAGTAAAAAAAGTAAATGGTTATCTAAAAGGTTCGTATTTGAGTTTAAAATATTGAACTCTATAGTGTTGTTTCCAAACTCCATAGTGAGGGTTACTTTATGCACATTAATTATTATTTTGGTTATCTTCAAGAATGTTCTAGAAATATGATCAGTGAATAACCGAGTTCTCTATATTCCACCATGGTAATCACATAGAAGTCAGCTTGGAATATCAATCCTTTAACTCCTATTAGCACATCTTTTAAAACTCCTACTAGAAAAAAGTGGACTTTTAATGATTTTTACCACTAATATGGTGATATTAAGGCCTCCCATCATCAAATATATAAACAAAAAGTGAGGTATAACATTTATCAAAGCTTATAAATCATTAAAATCATTAAAATCATCAACAAAAAAGTTGATGATCTAATGGTGCAACGAATAGATAATATTTATGGATCCTAAAATTTAGTGGGTAAATTTGGTGTAATATGAGATATTACACTACTTCCTAAACTAATTATCTCATTCCCCTCAACAATTATCTTTTTATTATAAATATCCTTAAGAAATTTGTTTTATTTGGGAATTTTCTTGATGGTTTCAAGAAGAGGTAAATTTATTTCAACTTTTTGAATGGTTTCCAGAATCTCCATTTGATATTCTTCTTCTCCAATGTTCTTCAAATGCGCCATTATATAGGGGAATAATAGTGGAAGGTATTTATTATACCTTTATTTATTTATAATGTGTATCATTAGTATTTTTTCCCTATACCTTATAGTCATACCTAACTATTCTTTCTTCTTTACCCTTACTTATTCTGGAATTCGTTACATTTCAGAAATATTTTTAGAGTTTCTAGACATACTTTAATTAAGTCTTGGTTGATAATTATTGGGTTCAGGTGGTTTAATTTCCTTTCCAAATCTAATTTTTATTATGGTTACATTATCCATTATATTTGGGAATACATAAGCTAGTAATTTTTCAATAATTTTGGTCATTATGTCCAAAAATATTACTAATTGGATTAAAAAAATCCTTCACTCACTCTTTCAACCCTACAACCTCAATCCATAGTAGATGGAATTCATATTATAGTGCACTGATCAAGGGATAATCATAGTAATTTCATTTAAAATGGTTTAGTTGATAAGATTATTGGTGGTAGGGTGATTTATAGAGTTATTAAAATGGTGGTGGGTTTTGGAATTTTTATTGGTATGGGGGATGAGATGGGTATTAGTTCTAATAGAAGGGTCTATATTGACATTTTTGGGTTCAAAATCTTGGTTAGGATTGAGAATTTTCATTCCATGGCAGATTTTATTTGATTTTAGTTTTAATGTTTCCTTATAACTCTTCATCCCCTTTACTTCAACACACTAATTAGTGAAATAGTTGGGTGAAGTGCACAATCTAACTAACTAAGGTGGTGTTTATTATTCACTCTCTTATTTCATGGTAATATGTATCACTAAGATTATTAGATATTCAATTTTAGTTTCTATAGAAGTATATGAATTACAATTTTTTACCTCATGAATAACTCTAGTACTCATACTTCTTATTCTAAATTTCTAATGGTTTTGTGCAATCTTCCCAATCAAGCTCCTAGATTCTGATAACGAATTATCAATAAAATATATTTCAGATGATTCATCTAATAGATTCTTATGATTTTCAATAATATATTTATAAAATAATAAAATGAAATTATTTTATTTTATATCATTATGTGGTAAACTATAACACAACTTGTTGAATCTCTCCCAGTACTTATAGATACTTTCTATGAATGTTTATAGACTGTCATAAAACTCTTTCCTTATCATTGTGCTTCTAGAGATTAGGAAAAATCATTATATAAATCATCCATGTAGGTCATCCCAATTATTAATCTCCTTTAGTTATAAGTTTTACTATAATTCATTGGTATATACTTCAAGTTAAAATGAGAAGTCCCTCTATATGACTTTCTCTTCAGCTACTCCCTGAGGCTTGAAACTTGAATAGACATATGTGAATTATTTCTTGTGTCTGTTGGGATATTGACCTACAAGACCATAAAATTTGGGTTGTAAATATGTCATGTCAATTCAAAATTCAAAATCATTTTGAACTTTTTTTCATTACAAGATGGTTTTTTTGGTTATCAAATTTTGGGACAAACAAGTCTCTTAAAATTTTATTTGGATCAATAGTCATGAGTATAGGATCAAAGTTAACACTAAAAGTTTCACTTGAGACTATAAGATTTATTTCATTAAAATTAGTATCTAAATGATTGTTTCTAATTATAGTTATGAATTTTCTATCAATTTCTATATGAAAATAAAATATACCTTCACTAGATTTCTTAGCCATGTAATTTATAACTTTAGACTAGCACTAATTCCCCAGCAGTGGGGAAACATTTTGATGAACAAAAATTATAGGGTGTGGAAAAATATAATTAATTTCTTATGGAATGTAGTAGCATTGGTTACCTATGTTTTCTTCAATGAGGAGTGAAATAAATCTATATTTTATATGATAAAATAAATGATTTTATTTTGATTTCTAGGAATAAGAAAGAAATGAAAAAAATACGTTAAATCAAATTAATATACAAGTGAAAGGTTTAGGTTTCTCTTCCCAATTGCATTGTTATAATGGTATTATAAAATATATCACATTTAATTATTAATAGATAAATGATAGGTTCCAAAATCAATCACATATTCACTTGTGATTCAATGAAAAATGTGATACTAGCATAACAAATTATTTGATTTAGTTTACCCTCATTCCATGAGTGAAGGATATAGAGAATCATCCCCAACTCACTTAATAAATTACCAATTGGTTATTTTGATTCTCACATAAACCAAGTATTACCATGGTAATTTCCTTGCATGTTAGCAATTGATAGAAACTCACTACTTATCCTCAGATCATTAAATAGACATGATCTAAAACCAAGTAGATAAAGATTATGTATCCTCGACCAAGGTAATAAATAATATGATATAATTAATTTAAACACAATCACAATCAAGATTAAATATACAACCAAATATTAAAATCAATTAACAATAAAAATAGAATATTTTTTTCATTGAAATCTCAAAGAATCAAGATTCATAAAATGGTTTACATACCTCCCCAATCCCAAAAAAAGTTCTACCCATCTATTAAAGATGAAACCGATATTGGATGAGTAGATAAAATATTAAAAAATTAAAGTGAAAGGAATTATCATATGTCCAGGGAAGTAGGTTGATCTTCTTGAGTCGAGTCTTCCAAGATCCTCCATCCAATAGAAATTATTCTCCTTATATTTATGTATGTAATTCTTTAATAAATACCCATGTTAGGCCTTCAAATATTCACATATTACCCCTTCTAAATCTCTAAAAATTTATCTTGTTCAAAATGAAGTCAAAGTTTTAATTTTTTTGAATCAAATTTTGTATCTTAAATTACCTACATAAATATTCATCTTAAATATTTGTTTTATTTATTTTTATATTAAAAAAACCACACATGGAATCCCTTATATATCTGATCTCATCCATGGTTAAAAAAGGATATCTATGTATATTTTTCAAAATTCTAGCTCCCATATTCATATACCTACATTATCCTCAGCATGACATGGCTTCTTTAAACTCAATCACACTAGTGTTGGATTTGAACATGTTTCTCAATGCCACCAATATAGTATTATGGACTTTAACATGGAATGAAAGTCATGTTACTTACTCCATCACATCAAAATCTCTATAGTAAACCATTGAAGTATCACCTGTCATCTCACAGCATAAATTTAGTATGGTAGTGGAAGCTCATGTGTTATGGTAGCAAATCACTCATGATAGAACTTATTCTTGAATGATTGGCCTCTTCATAGTATCAGGTCGATAGTAGTTTGGAAATGGAATCAAACCAAATGTATCAAGCCGATGGTAGAAAGTCGATGGAAGTAGACCAATGGTACAAATACAATAGTAGCAATCCAATGGTGATAGGGTACTACAACTAATCACATATTTGTTATCTAAATTCTGAATTATTGGATATACAAACCCACAGCCTTGACCACAACATATTTATTATTCCTTTTACTTTAAAACCCATTATTCAAGCTTATAGAAATCATTCGTGGTGTTTTCATTCTTTCTTGGTGATCATTGATCGTAGATTAATCTCGAAAGGCATCATCCACCGAGTTTTCCAATGTGAATCACTAACAGACAATGACTTTAAATACTCATGGACAATGGAGGTTTTTCTTTATGTGGGTTTTCTTGTGTCTGATTTTCAGACAACGACACTTTATTCTATGTCCACAATTCCTATTAAAATGGATTTTCACAATATAGAGAAGCATGGGAGGTTGGTTTTATATAAGTAAATATTACCCAACCCCAACTTAGAATCCTTGTCAGGGGATGGTCTCCCAATACACTACACACATCAGATAGACCAATTCCAACATAAATGGGACCAATGGGCCTTATCCCACTCTATGCACATTTTATAGATCCTCTTGGATCTCATGTGTGTCGACCTATACCTATAAATTCTTGTATTGATCCCTCTTCTTCTTTTCATGATAAATTATCCTTGTAAAATTTTAAATACTATTTTTTTCAATATAATAAAATTTTACTTCATGAAAATTCTTAATATATGAACATAAAAATATTATTTTTCATAAAATGTGAATTAAAATATAAATACTCACAAAATGATATATTAATTAATTATTATATCCTAAAACATTAAAATTCAAGGAAATTTATTTTTAAATTTAATATTTTAAATTTTTAAAATGGGGATACCAATGACTCTTACATAAAAAGAGATTAATCTCATGTACTAAATATTTACTTCTATTTTCTATAAATATTAGTTTTATTTATTTAGACAGTTTTGAAGAATTCAATATTTTGGAAAAGTATTGATCAAAAGTTATAAAATTTGATAAAGTGTTTGAATAATTTGAGATCACATTGAGATAATTGAATGTTAAACATGACTTGGCATTCATGATCGTTACTCTCATGATACTATAATACTTGAAAAATATCCATCATATAGATTAATTATTAAGATCTTATTCAATCTACTAAAATTTTTAAACATCATCTATCGTTGACTATTTTATATTTTTCATTGTATTTTCATATCTATTCCACTAAGTTGTAATTGTAAACTAGTTTATGTTTTTCCCTCACAAAAGTAAGTTTTTTTATTATACCTCCACAAAACATATGTGTTTGTAATTTGTTTGTACCTCTCATTAAAAATTCATGTGGTAATATAGTTGTGATTCCACTAGAAAATGAAGGTTTTTATATGTATGAAACTCCCCTTCATAAATTAGGTTATTTGTAGTGGCTATCATACCTTTCAAGGAGTATAGGTTTGTGAAGATTAAATGTAAGATATTTTTTATTACAACAATTATTAAATTTTATGATTTTATTATTTACTTTTTAATTTTATTTTAAGTTTCTAAGTTGGCCAATTCAACCCCCCCCCAAATCATGACTCTCATACATATCCAACTTGGACCATATTACATAACCTAAGGATACCTTCTCTATCCAAATTTCAAACTTTCTAACTTGGAATGAGATTTCTCCTTTCGTAATATATTTAGCACAATCCCTAAAAGATCTTCATGTTCTTACATGATTTTAAAATATATGAAAATTCCATCTATAGATACTACCATGAATATATCTAAGTAATCTATAAATATTATGTTCACCATATCTATAAACATAACATGGTTATTTTTAATTTTGGATTGAATCACTATGAATTAATAGGGTTTGAATCTTATTTGAAATGTTATCTTGGGTATATCTTCCCTCTTCACCCTTAGTTAATGATATGAAAATCTAATATAAACCCTTGAAAAGTATTTATCCCCTCTAATTTGATCAAACAGATCATTAAAATAGGGTATACAATGCTTTTTTTATTTTTATCATATTAATCTCAAAGTAATAAATGAAAAGATACATTGAATCGTCCTTATTATTAAAAAAAGAGGATAGGTTCACTCCATGGTGAAGCAATTCGGCATATAAAACCCTTGTCCAAATTTTCTTAAAATTTCCTCTTCAATTATTTAAATACAATGTGGTTCATTATATAAGAACTCTTTGATATAATAATTGAACTAGGAATGAGTTCACTTGAAAATTAAACCTCACAATCATGGGTAAAATAGGAAACTCTTTGGGAAATAAATCAAAATATTACCATAGAATTGAAATATATTTGATATTGAGTTTCTCCATAACCATTTAAGATAATTATCCTTCATTATTGGGTATTAATTCCTATATTAAAGAATTAGTTTTTAAAAGAAGTTTATAGTAATTATTTCATTGATATTTGATCATGGGATGATTAGAGATATTAAATGAGATATATCTATCCTGATAATTTATA
This sequence comes from Viscum album, assembly GCA_963277665.1. Lineage (NCBI taxonomy): Eukaryota > Viridiplantae > Streptophyta > Magnoliopsida > Santalales > Viscaceae > Viscum > Viscum album. The sequence goes on along the minus strand of OY728125.1, from coordinate 1,525,153,542 downwards.
TGAGAACAATATAAAGAGATTTAATTCATGTATAATTTCACATAGAATTATAATAAGGGAATAAAAACTAGATTTTTAGGAAGTATCTCCCCATAAACCTCGATTAGACAAGATTTATATAATTTCTATGTAATCATCACACCATCATATGTTTTCAATAATAACACAATATCCAATGTTTAAGGTAGTAAACCAATAATCTTATAATACTTATAATATAAAGATTAATATGATGACCTGGAATCAAATAATACATTTAAAGTTCTTGAGTGTATAATAATTGTGTAATTCACCTCTTTGTCCTCATAATCCAATTATATAATAATGACTGTATAAGCTCTTACTTTCTCCCTTAGTTTTGGGGGTTTATAATTTCTATTAATCTCATTATCCAATGGATTAGTGTATTGGTTTTCATAAGTCCAAAACTGCTTACATTTGAATCATTGAATTCTGTGTGGTGCATTATATGGAAATTTATTCTCCTATATTATTTTAATTAGGATATTTATATTTATCTAGAAATTATATACCTGATGTACTACTCTATCACATATAAAATATCTTCTCATTCCTTTGATATAATTAACTATATTATTACTCATAACCTTTTCCATGTAGGTAGTTTAATTTTATATCCTAAATTTTATTTATCATTCTTGTTTACATGAAAGTATATTTTCATTTTCTTGTCCACAAATCTATGTAAATAATAAGAGTCTCCAACCATTTCCACATTAAGTACACATTGAAAAATATATTAATAGATACAAAAGACCTTTATATATAATTTTATTTAGAGACCTATATTTAAGATACTGAATAAAAATCAATTTTTTATTCGAGGTCAATTTTAAAACAAGAGTCATTCCTTATGATTCACATGAAATTTTTTTCATAAGAACCAAGTGATTATTAATCCTTTTTCTTAATCTCAATAAATTCTTACATCATCCTAATGGAAATGGATTGAGGAAAATATTTATTGAAAAAATAAATTAAACTCATATCATCCCATGTATTCAAGTTATTCAATTTTTCCTCATGTTCATGATTTATTTCAACCATTTGTTTGGTTCACCTTACAAGTGATAAACATCCAAAACTAACTTTTCATACTCTAGTAATTTAAGAACAAAAAATATATTTTATGTAATGTTGATCCATTTCTCAATAATTTGTGGATAAAAAGATCCACTAAAGGATGGTTTTTATTTACATATAAAGGTATCATCAATTATTTTCTCTTTTTTTACAGCATTTTAGAGATAAATATGGTTTAGATTGTTAATCATTACCAAAGATATCATTGTCATTAAGCTTTTCATACCATCTCCCTTCACATTTAGTTTCTCATTAGGATAATCATCACATTATCCATTAAAATCATTGTTCACTTAATACCTTCTAGATCTATTCATTTACTAAAACTGAAAGGGTCAACATGGCTAATAAATAATGATATATTAAGAAACTTATAGTGAAAAATCATATTAATAGGAAAAATCAAAACAAATATGTCTTACTCTATGATAGTTTTGGTTCAAACTAGGTTTTCTTTAATTTTAGTTATTCTTAACTAAATCACAAAAATTAGCTAAACCCTAATCTGATTCCAATTGTGGTTACCCAAGAATTTCATACATATATTTTAATTCATTTCACAAAATGATTCATTAAATCACGTAACTTAAACTCACTCTCCATAACCCAAAGGTTTAGAGTCATTGGATATTGGTTTCATAACTATATTTTTACACAATAATTTTTCAATATCTCACAAAAATTATTCACACATGGTTTCCACCTAGAAAATTTTCTTTATATAAATTCATGGGAAAGTAGGAAGCATAAGAAAATAATCTAAAATGGTTGGTAAGGTAGAAACAAATCTATGAGTCGTAGAATATTTATCATTTGATCCAAAAAATGTGATAAAATATGAATATGGGATAAATACTCTATTAATGGAATAAGATTGTGCAATCATAAGAAGTGGTCATGAGGCATGATAGTATACTAATAGATCAATATATAGGAAAATATAACCATAAAATATATTCCATGAAATAATAACATATAAAATTGTATTAGAATGTAGAATCAATAATCATAAACCATAATAAAAAACATAGGAATGTGGCACAAATACAATCAATAGAAATTACTAGCATATTTTAAGGTTTTTGGACATGACCATCATAACCTATTGATATGGTAATTACTTCCCATGTTATATGAAATAGTTGATAGAGAATAACTACTTTCATCCTATAAAATAAAGGACCAGGCATCCCTACAATTTTCCCATAGTAATATCATGTGATATTATGTTTTAACTAATGCATTAGAGGGATATATAATTATAATCCAATACTTCACATAATGATAAATAATATATATGGGTACCATAAGAAATCAATGATAAACCATAATTTTATTAACCCATGAAATTAAAATTGGTTACAAATCATTTTCATGAGGTATCACATAACAAATCAACAAAGAATTGTATTAGATTAAACCAAAAGTTAAATCACAAAAAATAATCATATCATGAGAAACTTTACAGGGTGATACATGTAACATAATTATATATGTGGTGGGTATTTTTTAATATACATTAAAATTTAAGAGAAATCATGAAAATAGTTTCTTTTATGTTTTGGTAATTTTATATTAAAAGTAATGAGGTAAGTCACTTTCAAAATCATTTTACAAAGGGTTAAAGAATTTTAAAACTATATTTTAATAAAAAAAAGTCTCAATAATACATCCTTTAAAATAACATAAGGAAAAATACAATAAATATGGAGTATAATATAAAAAATGGTATATAAGTTCAAATAAATACTTTTTAATAATTTTAAATTTTTTTTAAAGTAACCAACATCCAAAAAAGGGATATAAAGTTTTTTTATAAAAATAAAGATAAATATTAAAGGTAAATAGGATAATATATATTTATCTTTCAAAATAATAAAATAAAATAGTGGTGGTAAGAAATAATATGGATGTAGAAGATAAATATATAATATAGAGGATGGGAATTATTCATTAATAATTATGTATTTTATGTAGTAAGAAATAAATTAAAGAAAAATATTTTGATATAAAATTTTAATTCACTATAAAATAAATAGAATATTACACCTGATATAGAAAAATGGTAAAATATATTGAGCTTAAAATAGTAGGCAAATAAGAATGGGAATGACTTAATGAAAGGAGAATGACTCAATTAAAACTTTTGCCTCATATCCCCGCTTGGTTGATCATAATCTAAAATTACTATCGAATAAATTTAGGTTTATTATTAATATATATTAGAAATTTTTTTATATTGATTTAATTTAATACTATTTATTTATATTTTCTTATTACCCTAGTATTAATCATTTATAGTTAATATTAATGATTGGGTATAAATAATTCCATTTGTTCCATGTTTTCTTCAGTTTGGAGATTTCAGTCCATTATACTTATTTTTATCTTCATAACCTATAGAATGATATTAAAGATAATATTTTTGTTTTTTATATTTTTATAATCCCATTATTATTTAACGGATGTTAAGTGAAAATTTATAAAGAAGGTTTAAAAATATTCTTTCTTATAGACTTTTAATCAAAAAAATAATTGGTTTTATTAATGAATATAGTTAAATATATTACCATTATATAATTTTAGAAAATATATAAATTCATCATTATTTAGGTTTTCAAAATCACTGAGGATGTAAATGTTATATCAACATTCATGTAGGTGGTAAAATCGACCTAAACAAGAACATGTTATAATGAATGAATGAGTAAAAATATCATAGAATATAAATATAATATAACTTTTATAGAAGAATAATTATGTAAATTATATTATATTCTTATATAATATTCAATAATAGGTGGATAAATAAGATCAAATAAAATATACAAATAATGTAATCACTTAATAAGTAGAAACTCAACCTTATTTGGATACCTTCTTTTTTTTGAAGGATCGAAGGATCCTTCTTGAGATGAAGGGATCCCAAACATTGGAGATGATTATTAGGGAGATAATTTGGAAATATATTGGAGATTAAACTAAAAGAAAGTTGTATTTTTAAGTGGGTTGATTAGAGGTCCTTTTCTAAGCGAGTTTGAGTGATATATTCACAAATACTCATTCCTTGATTTATAAGGAATGTAATTCTACAAGGAAAGTGGCTCAAAAAAGGGTAAATAATAGATAAAGGTAAATCCATACCTCATGCACACAATTTGAAGATAATTGTTTGGGATATTTTTTCACTTTACACCATAGTTTAACCATTTACTTTATTTTACCCCATACCATGCTAACTCATTTTTTACTTAGTAACTTATTTTTTCCAAAAAATGAAATCAAACATAAACATAATTTCGAAATGATCATTAAAATATGAAACCCATTATATAAAATTAAATTTCTAAATGTTATTAAAATTAATTTTAAAATTAATACTCATAACACAATAAAATAATTTAATAGAAAAAAAATTAAAACATTATATGAAGTTATTTTTTTGTATACCAAGTAATAATTATTGAATGAATATTAATTTATTTAGTCAAATATGTAAAAAAATAAAATTAATTAAATAATTATTTAATATATATCAATTTACTTTATTAGCATAAAAATGCATAACACATAGAAAGAACCAATTCTTTGAAAAATACCTCTCTTTAACATTAAATAGTTTTTATTCCTATAATTTAATTATTTATCTACTAATAATTAATTTAATTATATCAATCCATTTGTATTAAAGTAATTCTTTAAATTTAATAAATATATTTAATTAAGATAATTATTTACAAGTAATAAATTTAATAAAATATAACTTGTATTAAAATACACATAATATTACTAATAATTAAAATATATATATATATATATATATATTATTAAATTATATTTAAATAATAATAACATATATTTAAAAAACTATCAAGACTTCTACATAATCCTTAAGGATGAGATAAGTAATAATGGTAATCTTCAATGGATATTTAGCTAGCATGGATCTCGTAGTGATTTTCACAAGCCTGAACTTCTCTCAAATATGATTTCTCTCAAGATGCACTTATTTAATTTCAGATCTAGCTAGGTCAAAGGAAACCCTTGTGATTCTACTACCTTCCTAATCATATAAAAACGATCCTCATATTGAATACTTATACTAATTGATATCATAACTTCTCTATTTCTAAATAAATTTCATAAGTTAATTACTTATATTTATACTCACAATATTAATCGATACATTAATATAATTTCTATAGTATTTTAATTTAGTATCAAATAATATTATAATTTATCTCATTGATCACTCTTAAACCCAGTTACTCTATATATACTATATAAATATATCTCCAAATGTCATGTATACTCAACGACCATTTTTTCTTTTTCCATTCTTATATATTACCTTAAATAGTTCATTAAAATCATTAATTATATTCCCTCTTTTATTTATCAATATAGTTTTCATTTTTCTTTTTATTTATTTATATAGTTATCATTCATGGTATGATCTTCATGGATGATCGTGATGACGAATATTTCATTCTTTTTTTATTTTTATTTATTGATGGTTTTATTCCTTTTTTAATTTTCCTAATTATGTTTCATTTTTCTATATTATAACATATTAATATTTTTTTTATTATAATATTATAACATAATTGAATAATCCATTTTTTATTTTAGTTTGGTGTTTCTTATTAGATAGTCTATTCAAAAAATGGAATTTCATATTAAAAAATGGCGTATTATACTCTTACATTTGACTCATTTGATAATATTTGACAATTTCAAAAATAATGAATTTAATTTAATTAAATGGATCATAACATGTAAAAAAATATTCATTTCACTTTAGGGTCTATTACATATTTAATAAATAAAAGATGCAATTATTTAGTGGAGTGTAAAATTTATCTTCTAAAACTTTGATGGATTATGGTTCAAAACATAGATTAAGTATTTCTTGGATATTATATATTCAAAAAAATCATGATTCATTGATTATTATTCTTGTATATTATATTTTAATCTTAATCGGATAGTCTTTATTCCAATATCTAAGTATGAAAAACTAAAAAATATTCTGAAAAACTAAAAAAATTAGATAACTTATAAGTAAAAGATTTATTTTTGTTGTTATTATTAAAATAATGATATATAAATGATTACTTGATACTCTATCACTTTTATTGATCCTGATATAATACATTAAGAATTAAAAATGCAATATAAATGGAAACCAATATTTAAGAAAATAAATATAAAATTTCTAAGCATCGCAGTAGATAAAGATAACTTGATTTAAAAAATAAAAGTAACTCAATATCATATCAAAGTATTGTTTATACTTTATCCCATTATCACACTCTTTTACACAAATAAAAATATTTTATTATTAAGTAAACTATTAACATTTATATCCCATAATATTTACCTCCATTTATTATTATTAAAAATAAAAAATGAAATGAAAAAAAGATTAGATATTGGAAATTATATCACCCTTTTCATTGTTTAATATATCAATATGAAAACTAATTGGGAAAAAATTATCGAATCTTACTTATGTGAAGATAAACTTTCCCGATCGAATGATCATATTATATAATAAAAGCTACCCTTTCAATATTGGTCTTGATGTATGTGACTCTATGATAGTAGAATTTTACTCACACACCAAAACCTCGTAATGATATTATAGGATCCCATCTTGATGGAAATAAGGTTTTACATAAAATGATCACCTAAAATCACTAACCCAAAATTCCTATAAATAATATGTAATCATTGTGTCTCGTAGGTAGAGACATCAATAAACAGTTTTCAATTGAGGCTTTTGAGGGATAAACTGATATCTTATAGCATCAATCTCATAATGGAAGAGTGGGTAGATCCAATATCAAATAATGTAAGTAATAAAGTAGAATACATATTTCAAATGATTTATAGTGTAACACACTAACCTGAGTAATTAGGTGTGAGCCCAAGTTCCACATGACCACTTATATACCTCTCTGTATAAAGAAGGACACCAAATAGGGGTGAGGTTATAGAGGTTATGAAGGGATACTATACCCTCAGTAATCAGATAAATGTACCATAATATAACAATATACACATATTACAATTAAATATCACATTATAAGATAACATAACCAATATAATATAACAGATGTCATTTCAGGTCATAAAATAGTAAACCAAATGAACCCCCAGTGTGTTAGGTCAACAAGTATAATCAATAAAACTAGAAAAAAATAAAATAAAATAAGTTACCATTAATTTTTGGATTCTATATTTATACTTTATTAATTTCCAAACTCTAAGCTCCTCAACAACCTATTGATGAGTCCTTGACCATCTCTAGGTCCTTGTTCATGAAATTCGCATGCACAATAATATGCTCATGTGGGTGTGAGTATAAAACTAGTAAGACACCACCAATGTGTCATTAATACAATTGTACATGAATATAGATAGGTATGTTACAATGGAAAGGTAAAATCACTTACAAGAATACAATCAATCAAATACTGAGCAATGTTGTGCTAACTATGATGCCATAAACATTGATCATACAAGCTATGACACCATGTGTAAATATTTTAATAAGCATTCACCACATGATTTAGATCAAGATATGTGACTTTATCCCACTATTAAGGGAAATCCACACACATGGCCCATGGATACCTAATCTACATTGCTAGTACACTCACTTTGCATGCCCAAATCAATGGATCTCTACAAATACTCATGGATGCTCCCCATACACACATAATACCAAAATATAGACCCTCTTACAATGGAATATGGCATTATCCCCCATGGTATGAACACATTAAAAACTATAGTGTTATCCATCCTATATCCAGATCCATAATCAATGATTCATGTCATCCATGATCCCCCTCTAAGTAGGTATCTAGGTTTTTTAGATCCATCTATCAAACTGGACACTAAGACATTGATCCTATTGAAATTGTAAAAAACTACATGTGATTCATAACATAGTAAGGAGTGATATATCACAATAAGTATTTCATGGATTATTAAATAATACACAAGTAGGTTTCAACATATCATAGGACAAACATAACAAATGAAACATTCCACAGGCTATGACATAACCACAAATAAGGCGTGAAATAGTAAGGAATGCACAATACATAACAATAAAATGTCTTATAGGACACCCACACACACCAAACATAAATTATCATGAAAGGGGATCTATACTATGAACTAAAAAACAATCCAATTATGTTAAACAACTAACTATAAGGTCCTCGGGTGGTAATGACTTCCTACGTTTAGTGTGTTGATTACTACACTAGAATTAATCAAGAGATTCATCACCCAAAACATTTTAATGCACCAACTTAAAAAACACACACCAAGTGTCCCTAGAACAGATTCTAATAAAATTAAAATTATGATTAATTTTAGATCTAAGTCTAGCTAAAGAATAGAACATGTCTCTCTAGGAAAAGTGATTAGAGAAGATATCCTAAGATCCCCATGAGCCTATATCAACATGAAAAATACCCTAAATTAAGGTATCACCCTAGGAAAATGGTTAGATGAGGGTGATCATCCAAAGTGTCATCCTAGGTTCATCCAAAAAATTCAGATTTGAAGAACTCATAAGAGGACGGGGGAATAAATTAATAGAGGGATAAACTAAGTAATAAGGGTATTAAACATCCTTCATTGAAGATCTCATGTGTTTACTCTTTGAGATACTCAAAACCCATGAATATTAGTGAATGAATCAACCATTTTTAATTTCTAAAGATAGAACAGACATGTTTAGTGACACCTATCATTCATGTGGTGACCTTAATCATGAAACACCCAAGAGGACCACTATGGTGAGACACTATGGAATAGGAGAAAATCTTGGTCCATTTTTTGGATCACCTTACCTTCCAACTCTTTATGGTGAAAAAAATATGGCTATGGTGCATAGGATGAGTTTTATCATTACATTCCCATGACCATGCCAATCTATGGGTGTTGCAATCTACCACTTTCACATTGAAGAGATCTAGGATAAAAGCAGCTGACACTGTGGTATTTTTCTTCCTGTGGTGTACCTTAAAATGCCCCAAAAATACTATATTATCCACCAAAATCCTAAAACACTTTATGATCCCAAATTAAACCATAAAAGGCTCAAAATTAAAATCCTTTAAAACTAAGTATGTTACAAATATCCTCCTCTTACAACTTCTCATCATTGATAAGTTCCTCTAGTGGCCTTACTCATATAACTAAGGCCATTGATCTTTAACATAATACTCCTGATCCCAAGTCTCTTCTTGGATCTATCCATTCTTCTATAAAACCTGAACAAGTGGTATCATCTTCCCCCTTAAAATCTTGTTTCTTTAGTCTATAGTCTGCATCGGGTCATCCATAATAAATAAATTTTTTTCCAACTCATCATCCTCATAATCGATCACATGTGAACAATCAAGTTCATATATTTGAACATGATAAACATGGAAAATTTTATACATATCTCAATATCATGGAGTTAAGTATAGTTGATAACACACTGCTCCAATACAATTAAAGATCTCAAACGGTCTGACAGATTATGGTGAAAACTTACCTTGATTTAGTAAATGATGATTCCTTAACCAAGATGGCACTAGAGAGAAAACCTAATCACCCACAATAAATTCCAATGGTTGTCTCCTATAGTCGGAATTTAATCATTGTCTATTCTAAGTGGTAACTAACCAATTTTGGGTCAGTTTCACCCTTTTAGGAATCTATTGTATAGAAATTCATCCCAACAACTCTTGAATCACCTACCTCATGCCAACACAGTGGTAAGAAAAATGACCAACCATAAAGATCCTAAAATGAGGCCATCTAAGTCGAATCCTAGAAACTATTATTATACATGAACTCCACCAATTCCAGATTATCATACTATGCTATAATAAATTATAAAAGATATGACAAAATTATATTCTCTAAAATATGTATTTCCCTCTCTAATTATCCATCATACTATGGATGATACATTATACTTAGTTTTAGATAAGTCCCCAAAGCCTTATAAAATTATTTCCAAAATCATGATGTAAAACATGTTTCCATTTTTGATACAACACTGAAAGGGTCTCCATGTAGTCATATAATCTCCCAAATATAAATCTTTTCTAAATCATCAACATATTCAGTCACTCAAATTGGAAATAAATGAGACACTTTTATCAGTAGATCAATTATCACCCAAATAATATCTAGACTTATCAGGGTCCTTGGAAACCCTATCATTAAGTCTATTATCACCTCATCCCACTTCCACAAAGGCACTAATAGTGACTGAAGAAAACCACCAAGACATTGATGCTCACCATTTATCCTCTGGAAGGTACGTCATCATGAAAAATAAAGTGATGTACCTATTCAAACATAGCCACCAAAATTGATGTCTAATATCATGGTACTTCTTCATCGACCCCAGATACACAAACCATTTCGAAACATGAGATTCTATCATCAACTCCTCCCTTAAGAAAGTTGGAACTAAAACCCTCCCATAAATTCAGATCACATCATTGTCATCTGAGTACCACCCTTAGAGTGAATCATCCCCCGCCAAGTTCTCGCACATCACTATAGACTCTGAATCCAACTCTTAGCTGGCCTTCACCCAGTATACTAAATAATACATGATAACTAAATACACACATTTAATTACTCCATGATAATTATATTCATCTATTTTATAATTAACCATAAAACTCATGAGGTGTAATTCCTCTGGTGAAGTACAATCTCCAAGATCCTAAGTCCATGGTGGTTTCCTACTAAGAGAATATGTAATGAAATTACCTTTACCTAAATAATAAGACATCATTAATTTGAATGACTGTAGATAATCCACCCAATTCCTCTTCCTTGGATTTATATCTTACTAAGAGAATATGTATCTTATGTAATTGTGGTCTATGTAAATGAAAAACATCGCATTTAATAGATAATGTTACCGAAACATCAAATCAAGGACCATAGATTCTGATTCCAAGACATTTTAGAGTAGTTCCTATAGAAATAATTAATTTTTCATACATAGATATTACATCTTAATATATTAATATTCTTTGGAGACTAGATACCCAATATTCTTTTTTCATACATAGATAAAAAAGGATTGGTGTCTTTGGAGACTAGATACCCAATATTCTTATTTCATAAAACATATTTATCATCTCCTGCAAAGATATTACCATATAGTAATCTTTTAAAACATATCCTACTTAAAACCTTTCCTCATAACCTAGGAAAATGAAACATAATAAAGGGTGATATTGGATGCTCACTAAGGGTAAACAAGGGACACATTACCGATCAAATCAGAATAACATGAGCATAAGTGTATGATAACATGATCTTAACATTTGAAAACAATAACCATCATTTCATAGACCATAATATTGATTCATAGAATAAATATTGGTATTTTAGAAGACATGAATTATAAGGGAATAAAATAGAATGATCAATTTTGTCATAATAACGGCATAATACATAAGTTTATGGAATAAACATAAGCCTATAAAATCGTTTCTTAGTCAATTATCACTTACAAGAATATCATATAAATTGTGTTTAAACCCTATTTCATCATACCCATATCCAAGGTTCACTCCTAAGACTATCATAGTGGAAAGATTCCATTACTGAACTGATTTTACTCTCAATTCTTGTCTTTATTATCTTATGACATATTCATCTTTAATAAAATAATTGAGGAATATAAAATTTTGCGACTACCCGTCACATAATTAAAATAATAAATATGCCTTTATAATACCATAACACATTTATTATATCAGCAGCTATGGAAAGGAAATGGGTTTCATTAAAATTTCAACATTTCATCATTTTATAACCCAGGGAAAATAAAAGGGTGTCATAAGCATTTTATTATCATAATCATAAACCATCGATAGAAATAATAATCATGGTATCATTGTAAAATATTCCCATAAAATCATAAGTAACATCAAATTATGTCGTATTATATGAAAATTACTTTTAAAAGATCACTTGGAATATTTCTTGATGAAAATACACTTTTTATTTTAAAATCACTTCTTTAAAATCAAAAAAATAAAAATTTTATGGAAAAATTTTATTTGAAAAGTACCATTTAAACTTTTAATGTAATCTTCAAAATATTGAGTATTCATAATTGTGGTAAATTTCATTCATGTCATATGCATTAAAATAAATATTTCTTTTACATTTTTGGTAAAAAGGTAAGAAGTACCTCATTTATTAAATTATAAGAATATTATTTTTAAATAATTCTTCAAAAAGTAAAATATGGGTGAAAATTATTTTAAAAATTAATTGAAGAATATTAAAAAAAAATTAGAAAACATGAACATGAAATAAAATTAAATTTCAACTGGAGAGAGAAATTAAGTTGGTTTTCCTTAAAAACATTTTCTTGGTCTCTTGAGTTATTATAGAGGTGAAAATGAATTTAAAACATGTTATATCAAAAAATAACCATATTAGAAGAAAATTCATGAGATTTTTGGATTTGGATCATAAAATTTCATCATCAAAAAATTAATGATAAACAATTCAAATAAAAATGATATTGTAACATTAATCCTTTGCATTGAGTATGAGATTCTTTGAAAGCGATCTAACCTCCAATATAAGAAATTTATATTTACTGTAATTCAATACCAAAATCTTACAAATACTTATAATAAAATATATTATTCACATAGAAAATTTTAACTCTAATTTATTAATAATTCTTTATTAAAATCACCATTTCTAGGTGTTAAATGTTTAGTTTTTAATAGATGTCTTGTTTCTATAGTTCCATTAATTGTACTTTTATAATGGTTACATCATCATTGGAATTTTAAAAACTATAGAAATATAATATTATATGTATATATAGAGTCATCCATAAAAGGTAAATATAGAAAAATAATTTACATTATTCATGGAGATGGTATGTCATATGTAGAAAAGAGCATCGTTTATATTTTTAGAAATATGGAACAAAATAAAGGTAAATAATAATTTCTATTTCTAGAATCATTATAATATCATATATATCATATATATGAAGGTTCTTGGTGTAGTGGAATAATTAGATGAGGTATTCCAAACTCAAATTTTTATCAAAATCTTTGATCAATCTGATATGTACCTCAATGATAAACCTCATAGGCAATGGAATTGAGTAAATAATTAATTGATGAGATAACATTGGAAAAAAATAAAGAATATTCACATATTATTTATAATGAATTTAAAAAATTAAATAATTACCTTACAATGAAATTATTTCTTCATTGATGAATATAACAAAATATCTACATCATATTGTCATTGTATTGTGGGAATAAATTATAGATTCCCTCTAGAAAAGATCCACACATTCTCCATGAACATTCAAAAATTGTTTTAGGAATATATGGATTCTATTGTGGTAGATCTTAATGCTTGCATCATTCATATTTTATTTCCCTAAGAATTGCTTCAAGAAGTATTCTCTTGAATCTCTCTAGAATCAATTGATGGAGGATGAGGATTGCTCCTCATTCATAAGAATGTTCTAGGATAAGAGATATCTCCAGTACTTTGTGTGAATTTTCAAAATGTTTTTTTACAAAAACTAAAATGTAAACTTCTCATAAGGAATAATATAGTTGGGTTTATATAATAGTAGGGTTAGAAAATAATAATTTCATATATACCCTTGTTATTATTATTAATCCTTATAGAACCTCATGTCTATAATAATAATACTATTATTATTATTTCTTGACATGTGAAAAACTCACTAATTAATTAAAAATTATATATTCAATAAATATTATTTCTAATCAGGCCATAAAACTTAGTCCAAAATTCCTTCGCAATATTTATTTGAACTTAAATAATTACTCTATATTTAATAAATAAATATCCTTTAATTATTCAAAAATAAATAAATAAATATTATATTTACTAAATAGAAAATAAATATTTATTAAATATTTATTAAATATTCTTCTAAAAAAATATTCTCTTGAATAACCGGTGATGGAATATTTTTAATCAAGAAAACATAAACAATTATTAAACCAAGTGTAGGAATAACATTTATTCAACTTGTTAAATAATAAGTGATATTATTACTTAACTGGGGTTGTGGAAAAACTTAGTGTGTGACCCTCTAGGCCTCTTTCCCAATGTTATTAGGTGAAGAATCCCAATGTACATGGTTATCATCTCACAAATTGTTATGGAATCCATATGGAAATAACTTAATGTTGTAATGATATAAAAACTCTTACAGATGCTAACTATGTAATATAATATCTTTATCGTGATTACTCAAATCAAGAAGTTTTCATATTGGTTCCATCAACCTATGCACATGATGTCTCTTTCTTTGAATTTTTGAAAATTGAACTTGATTATATAACTCCATTTCCATGGAATTATTTAGCCTATATAATTTTCCTCAAAGGGTATGAGAAATCAACTTTCATTAAATAATAGAGGGGAATATATTTTCTAACATTATTCATTAATGAAACAATACTCATGATTCACCCACTATATCCTACTTCACTATGAACATATGTCCTCATGATTTTCCTCAATCCATCAAATTATGTGAATTATAATATCCATTAATAATAAACTTAAATTATAAGGATCAATACACACATCAGTATATAGGAATATCTAATGACACATATAAATGTGGAATTCCCACAGGAAAATATCATTCTCATAATCTCTTACACTAAAAATTACCAAGGTTATACACCAGGAGAAGGTACCTCAAATTCCTATGAGTCTCTACCTTTAATAGATTATATAATTTGTGTCCCTAAAAGAATATAATCTATATATAGAACATATATTTAAAAATATTGTCATAGAACTTATGGGTTCTCATCATAGCAGGTAACTTCTATGACCTTTCAGTGTGACAACTGCTCATAGTACATTGTCACATACTATGTCACATATAATAATAATAATCATGATGTGGTAATTAGTTTATTAATACTCAAAATTATTAACATAGGTAATCACAAAGTACACACAATTTGGTTCTAGGGAACCAACTCCAATAAAATCCCACTTGTACTAGAGCCAACTAATAACAACCTAAATCTTCTAGCTCTCACATGATACTCATGTTTCTGCTGATATAATGATTTAGTAAGGTTTATTCCATGTTTTCATATATGGAAACTCCTTTTACTAAAACTTCACCCCTCTAATAAAAAACTTTCAAGAGGTGATACTTTTAGAGTATGTACTTTTTCTATTTGTGTGAGAATGGCTCTTTTCAAAGAGTCATTGCTAAATTATTAGCATAATACTATGTGAGAGGGTTTTAGTGATAGGTTCTACATCAATCTATTAGACTATGTTTCATATCCAAATAACTTATTTGGTTGTAATAGAAGCCCCTATATACTCATAATCCATTGTAGAATTGGTGACAACTAGAGTATTTGAACTCTTCTAGATCATTGATCCTATATTTAGATGGAAAACATATCCTTACTGTGAAATCAAATAATTGTGATGAATTTAAAAATCTAGCATTAGTATAACCCCTGATGACTAGATCTTCATCTACTATATACACCAAGAACATATCCTTAGTTATTCTTAGATACCTATGGATAGATTTAACAGCATACCAATGTTGTTCACCTGGATCATCCTTATATCTTCCTATCATGCTCAATGTGTTGGCTACATCAAGTATAGTACATAACATAGAATACATGATTTATCTAGTCCATGAGCCTTTATGTATTCCATGTTATGCACTAGACTTGATGTATCCCACACATTGAGAATGGTGGGATGATATAAGGATGATCCAAGTGAACAACATTATTATGTTGTTAAATCTATCCATACGTATCCGAGAGTAACTAAGGATATGTTCTTGGTGTATAGAGTAGATGACGATCTAGTCATCAGGGGTTATACTAATGCTAGTTTTTTAAATTCATCACAATTATTTGAATTTATCAAAGAACTCTAGCGTAATCCTCATCAAGTAGACATAACCATATCTACTCAGTTCATCAGTAAAATTTATTAAGTGAGAATACCCACCTCTATCTTCTTCTAGAAATGGTCTACATACATTAGTGTTTACAAATCCTAAAGGCTCATGGACTTTTCACCCTATCCATAGGATGGTGGTTTGGTCATTTTTTCATATAAATAAGCATGAAATTTTAAAGATTATTTTTCTCAAAATAGTCTAAATAACCATCTTTAAAATTCTTTGTTAAATGATTCTAATTTATATGACCAAGATAGTGATGCTAGAAATGGGTTTATATGATTCGTGCAGACATGATTCATTGTCAATTTCCAATATTTGGTTTTTATAATTTAGTAAATAAATACTGTTATTTAAATCTGTCATATCATAACATATATTATCTTCATAAAAGAAACATATTTTATTTCCAAACATGAAAAGAAAACCATATGTATCTAGGAAAGATATAGAAATTATGTTTTGTGTGATAGTCAGTACATAATAATAATCTCTTAAAACCAATATCATTCTTGATGGTAATGAAAGTTGGTAGTCTCTAATGGCTTGATTATCCAACCTCACACCATTGGAAACCCACAAATCCACCTATCCTCAATTAATATTTCAAAATCTACTTGGTTATTTTATTCAGATTCATATTTCATAACAACAAGATTTGTCAAATACCCAATGTGTAGATATTGAAATATTACACTCAATAACAATTTCACTTTTAGGTTCCCCTTTCTTCTATGTGTAATTAATCTTCCAATAACCTTTATTGACACATAAAAATGTACTACTTCCTTTTACTTTCCCTTTAAATGGGTCTTTCTCTTCTTGGATGGATGGTGCTTAGGATATTTAGACTTTTTATGAGTCTTCAACCACTTTTCCTTTTTATTAATTTTCTTATTCACCATAAGGACTGTGATTTTATCACACCTCATATCCTAGTCCACTTGTATAATGACATTAAGAACATATAAAAGAAACTTCTTCTTATTTCTCATGATTTAATTAATAATAAAATTGGATAAGGTCTTGGGTAGTGAGGAAAGTATGAGATCTGGTATAACTCATCTGAGAATTTAATCCTTAAGATGTCAAAACCTTAAATGTATTCAATAATCCAGACCACATGAGGCCTAGATGGTGTCGACTCTCCAAGTTATCATGTAAACTTAGAATTGGATATCTTGTATCTATCTTGGCTCACCTTCTCTTAATAGAGATCTCGAAGGTAATATATCATGTTATATACATATGTTTCATTTTTCCCTCAGAATGTGTGTTTTGGTCAAGAATCACTACTTCCGGGCAGTTTCCATTGGATTTATTTATGGAACCAGAAACATCCAATGGTTCTTTATCCAAAGGGACCTACTTTCCAAAAGAAGATGTCCGTTAAGTTTGAACTTATGATACTTAAGAAAATGCATTGGTCTAGAGGATGGGAGTTCAAACTCATCACACCCTTTTGGGGGGAATTATTGTCTACTCATGGACTCTCTTATAGATTTGAGATATTTTCATGAATCCTTATTAATTTACCAAAAATAAAAAAAAGGTTTACCTTGGAATTTAAAATCAATTATTAGCATGTGTAAAATTTAGAATCATATTTATGTATTCGAGGTTCTTAATTAATGGATACATTTGTATATATTAGAGGTTCTACATTAATGGTATCCTATCATATACTATTTGGAGATTCTACTAACTATTATTATGATAATACTAGTTTTTAAGCCACTCAGTATGGAACTCTGGATTTTATTATTGTCTAGGGAGACTATGGTCTGTTTTTATGTTGGTATCATACCCATGAATGGGATACTTACTTTTCCTTGTGAAAGGAATCAGAACCCTTGTAGTTTGGTTCCACTTAATGGGACACATCATACCTTTTTAGGTCATGTAATAAGGAACTATCCATTCAATTTAATGTTATGTGGTAAGGACATATAAGTACAAGATTCTTAGTCAAGGTTTGGTGTGGTACTTATGCCTAAGAATCCCAAGTAACTTGGAAAAAAATGGGTTTCCATGTTAGATTATACCTTGTTGGGAATATGAGCCAGGAAGAACAGGGTTAATTTGAATTGTTGTGTTTGAACCTTAGAGAGGCTTCCTATATATCCCATTTGGATGGGAATCAAATCCCACATACTTCAATAGGTATCATAAGAGAGTGTAGTCCTTTGAGAGAAATGATTTTGGGATTAATTTTTGAAAAGGATGCCTTGGTGATTTGGGGGTTTAATTTAGGGATCACTTCTAAGGAGGATGGCCATATATGGATGAAATGGGATGGAGCTCGAGCCTTAGGAAGGATTCTTATGTATCCCAATTTTGGTGGGAAT
This sequence comes from Viscum album, assembly GCA_963277665.1. Taxonomy (NCBI): domain Eukaryota; kingdom Viridiplantae; phylum Streptophyta; class Magnoliopsida; order Santalales; family Viscaceae; genus Viscum; species Viscum album. The sequence continues at coordinate 1,525,135,047 of OY728125.1, read as the reverse complement.
AAGAGTTCTCATAGTTCAAGAATCAGGTTTTTGGGAAAATGTTGTGATCAAGAAAAATATCTAAGCCCACATGAGTCATGCTAGGTTTGGGAAACAAGAGGATGTGAAAGATTCAATAAAGGCACTCACTTTTCCTCCTCTACTGATGGAAGAGGACATGCCTATAGCTGTGAGGGTGGATAAGGCCAATGCGACTAGGGAAGAGGGAGAGGTTATTAGCCTTCCCTCTATTCTATTTACATTAGACAAAGTTCGAATGTAAGGAAGGAGTGATGGTGAAGGAAGTAGAGAGGATAAAAACTGCAACCTCCTACTTGAAAGGTTAGGGGCTTACACTGGGATGGATACCCTAAAATTAATCCTGGTAGGGGAGGGAGACCTCTTATTTGTTCAAAAGGAAAAGTATGTGTGAACCGTACCCTCCCTACTAGAGACTGGAGGATCCATGTCTTAGAGAAGAAAAGGGGAGGATAGAACCCAAATCCTAATTCTCTAGACTGGGATCTCCCCAACATTGTGTCTAGGAGAAAGGTCCATGTGACCTCTGATATAAAAACCCACAGATACTCCATGAATCCTATCCCTATTTCAAAACAAATGTGGGAAACCTATGACTGTGGATATACAAATCCAAATAGGAGACATGCAGATGTGCCTTTCTCAAAGGATTGATAAGTCAGGAGGTTTTGGTGGAGGTTTCAACATAGTCCCTTTCATATAAGGGAACCATGGAAGGAAATACCCTCCCATGATTAGCTTTGAAGAGGTTTTACAAGATGATGTGTATGCCCTGTGAATAGCTATGCAGCGTAGGTACACCGTGTAGGTGTACTGTGTAGGTACCTCACCTAGGTGTGTCACGTAGGTGTGTCATGTAGGACTTAGTGATGGATGAAGAAAATTATTAAACACACGAAAACCAAGCATATGAAGGCTTAAACTGTGAAAGACATTCTAAACATGATTATCCCATCTAATTACCTCTTTTGTTGTTTTTTTAGAGAGCTACATAAGACAATTTGAGGGATTTGGGCCAAAGAGCTATACAATGGGAGCTTCAATAAGTATTTCAACATTTTCAGTTGCCAAATTAGGAGCCCAGGGGTCTTATTTATAGGCAAGGGGGGATTTTCAAAGTCAATGTGTTGGTATAGGTCTTCTGCATATCCCTTCTACATAGTTCCTCCAAATAGGTGTATAGAAAGTATACTGACGCGTAGGTCTGCCATACAGGTCTGCCGCATAGGCCCTCTAAATTGTGTCTTATCTTTTAGTTATTAAACCTTCATCTTGATACTTTGAAATATATATGGGACATAATCATAGTATTTAGAACATATTAAGGAGTTTCAACAAAATCCCAACCTCAGGATTGGATCTGATTAGAAAGAGGGTCGAATCCTAAGGTAATATGGCGGGAAAAATACTATGGAGTCATTTCTAAGCCATGCAGGTTTTTCGTGTAGATATTTCAGAAAAGTATGTCACATAGCTATTTCACATAGGCATTCCATATAGGTCAACCAATTTCTATAAATAGGTCTTTTCCATTGTGATTTTTTTCACCAATGTTTCATATTTTCTGCTCTCGTTGCGTAGCTTGTTCGTCCAAACTTTCCATGTTGTGCTCTCACGTAGGTTCCTTGAAATTTTCTCAAGGTGAAACCGTTTGAGTGATGGAGCTACGGAGATGACCTCATCGAAGGACCTACGCCAAGAATTTCCTTTTCCAAATTTTTAAATCCCTTTATGTTGAAATTTGAATTTTCTTAATTCAAAATTCCAACCTAACAAGGGGAACTTAGTAAATCTTTTGTAGGAAATGGATCACTTGATAACCTCTAATGAGGAAGCTAAGGATTATAAAAATGAGATGATAATGATCACCAGACTAGACTACTAATATGGTGTTGAGTATACTCTTCCGGGACTATTGAAAGGTTTAATTCCATATCAACAAGAATACCCACGAAGTCACTATCTTCCCCTATATGAACATGGGATTTTAAAAGATTCCCACATTCCTTCCATTAAGAAATATTTTCCAAAGAAATGGTTTTTTCAATACTAAAATTTTCATTTCATGAATATTACTATGAGGTGTAATCCAGTTCATGAGGGAGTATTCCCTATTAGATTCATCCTTCATCATAGTGGTTGTACTCCTGATATGAAAGATCATGTTGTAGAACCAAGGCCACAATGCTATTATTCAACCTTTTGTGCTTCACAAATAGATTAGACTAATGGTTGGAAGGAATACTGGGATATTCATTCTAGAGGAGCTATTAAACCTGAATGGATGTGGGTGTTTTAGGTATGTCAGGATTGTACAGAATTCCAAAAGAGATATTAGATGTTTAAATTTATGAAGTTGTTTGGATGGTACAAACTTATATTTATAAAAATGATTTCATTCTTGAACTACTGTGATGATGGAGTCTATATATTAATACCTTCTAATTAACACATAATGATGTTGGCATCATTTTATGGGATATTTACCAAATAGATGGGGTTCCCATTCTTTGGGAAATGTATGATGAGTTTATTTCGCTGGTAACAACATGGAGTGATGTTACTAGGAAACTACCATTGGATCATGAATTATTCAAAATATAAAAGAAATTTCCTAAATAAAAGAAATATATTCATGCCCGGGTGTGGATTGAAGCCTTTTTAGAACCAATAATAGAGAAAGGTTTCACTGGCGGACATCCTACTGTTTGTCCTTCTCTAGATAACCAGGGCAGTTCAGGTACATATTGTCCCACATTGGATAGAGGTGACTACAAGTACTGGGACTATAAAGTCAAATATGATATTGTTTCAAAGGTACGCTTTACCAGATTCCTTTCTATGTGTCTAAGAATTTACTTGCTTCCATCCTGTGAGTCCGGAGGTGGTGTAAGGCCAGGGACTTTTGTTTTTGTAGCTAAATTGGTAGAGGGAAAGTATATTGGGTTAGAAACTCCTCTATCATCAAGAATTTATTATTCGGTACTGTATTTATACAATGCGAAGTCTCTATTTAGACTTTCAGGTCCATTTCAAGTGTTATGGGGATGGATTACAACACACTTTTTTCGTATTCAGGGTTGAATTTAGTTAGAGTCCACAATGGTCGATTCACCCCATTTTTATAGAAATTTTCTATTATTAACTGTCATAACTTGAGGCCTGATGTAGTGATAATGTCATTGAATGAATCATGAGAATTCAGCTTCTTTACATTTGGTAACCCACTAAATAGAATATTTATTAATGATGTTAAGGAAACAAATTATGATCTGATGTCTTATATGATGGAATTTGGGGATAGTGTATTATTGACCAGGATTGATGGTGAAATTATCTGTGAGGATTACGTCCCCTATAGGTTTTCTCGCCGGTTCATATGTCTAAAACAATCAAACACTTTTCCTCCCATGTATCTTAGACATGAGAAACACCCAATGGTAGCGAGACAATTGTGGATTTTGATGGGTTTAGAGACATCCAAATTATCAATTATGTTACCTCTATCATATGCATCGATCAGATTGAAAGTTGAATATGCCAAAGCTTGGGCTTCTTCATACCTTCCCAGTTTTGAAGCTGTTTCACCCTCCTAGATCCCGTACCCTTGAGGAGCCCCTCCTGTTTCTGGTGACGTCCTAGATCCCGTCGTCGTGATTTTCCTTACCGGTTTCGATGCCGCATCGCCCTCCTGAACCCCACCACACGAGTCGCCCTTCCAGATTCTGATGACTCCGCGTCTCTATTGTACATGGGACCAGACAAAGATGTCTCCCCCCCCCGGCTCCCATCACTACGAGTCTACTTCCGTTGATGGATTGCTCGAATTGGATTTTAGTGACGACGATGACGCCTCTCCTTTCCTGCCGCTGCGAGGCTGCCGACATCAACGGATCGACCTTCCGCTCCCCCACCAGCATTTCGTTGTTCTTTCTCAATGGTGGATTAGGAAACCCGAGCTTCCCTTGTGGTTCACTCTGCCGCACTCCCACCAACGGATCGACCTTCTGCTCCCCCACATGCGTGTACGATCCAACATCCTACGTTGTTGTCCCGTCCTGGATCCAGTCGGCGACGTCGACCCCTCTTGTTCCCGACTATAGTAATCTCGACACCGATTCCCAATACTCTTCCCCAAGGGAACTATCCTCCACTTCCCACACCTCTCCCACCTCCACAAGGCCGACTGAGTCATGTACCCCTCAGCACATGGATCTCATGTGTGTGGCATGAGATGTCTCCCATGGAAGCAATGTTGCGGGATCTTTTTCGGGTTTACTGTTTAGATCCGTCTAGTTTCGGTGACTGTTGTGCTTCATGCTTCAGGTCCCCATCTTCCCAGATCTGGTGGGATCTGTTATGTTGTTCTCTTCTGCTTCGACACTGGGTTGGCTCTTCTGATGCGTAGGATTGTTTCCTAGGGTTTACGTGGGCATTCATGGTGTGAGACGCACGCAGGTGCTTGCACAGACTTCGGCCATTCATCCTAGGACCAGTTTGTAGCTACCGTGGATGTCATGGAGTTATGCACATGGATGGTTCAACATTTTATTGGTTCCATCTGCCATTGCATCATGCTCCATCGTGCATGACCCCAATTTGGTTGGGTTCGATGGATTCCATGATTCTTTGGATTGTGCAGGTGCTCATGGTTATGATTGAACTTTTAGAGTGCCCTTTTGTTGGTTCTATGTGTTGATGTGTTTTTGGGAGGATTTAGTTGTTGTATGGTTTCTCTTTTGGGTGGGTATGGATTTAGAAGTGCTTCCAAATCCCACCTACATATGGTTCTCATTGATTTTTCGGTTCTCACTAACCCAAAAAGTAACTTATTTGAAAAATCAAAAAAAAAAAGAAGTTCCAGTCAAAGAAGAAGGGAGGACTAAAGAGGCTCACCAATTAAAAGGTGTTAAGTTTTCTCCACATCCAAACATATTGAAAACGAATTATGTGTTCCCTTCAACCATTAAATTTTCGGGTGGTTTAACCCGTGAACTTAGGGATGCATGGGAATTCCTTCAAAATGGCCTTCGAATAACAGATGTGGGTGACATTAAAGAACCTTCTATTATCATATGGATAATAACCTAGCTGAAGTACGATAGTATATTATAGATATGGAGACCTTTATATAGGAAACTAATGAACAAATCCCATCCCATAAATGAGTTTCACATATAATGGAACAAGGGATACATGAAGGGGTAATTATTAACCCTAAATAGGAATGGGACATTTTTGTTAATCCAAAGAACGTATTTTCCTTTTCTTTTGTCTCAATTATGATTTTACATTCACCATCATTAATCTTAATTAGATTGAATTTTGTATCTTGATTTTAGGGAAGGAACCTCAGGGTAGGTTCTTGGGTCACCAAGGTATGGACCTATAGGTTCCCCCATCGACACATTGAATGATCCTCCCAAGTCTCCAGAACTTTATCTAGGAGCGAGAATTGTGACTGGGGTAATGGTGACAGATGATCTACATCCATTACTTCAGGTTTCTCCTATCAAGGGGAGTGTTTCAATTTCTCCTCAATCTTATGAAAAGAAATGCAAGAGATCAATGAGACTGGTTCAATGTGTGCATCAAAGAAGTATTTATACTGTCATCTAGCATTATAACTTGCTTGATACACTTTAGTAATTACATTAATCTTATAGTATGATCTACATCTCTCTCTTATCTTAAGATCCAAAGAGCTAATCCTTTAAGAATGGAGAAGGAAACCCCAAGAGAAACATAGGTTCATGTTTATGAATCCACTACCTTGATGGATAAGACATAAAAAGATTTTGTTGTACATTCTTCTAATTCTATTGAGAGAGAGAGAAAAGTCATGGTAATGCCAAATAAATTTCTCTTGAATATTAAATACTTTTCTAATATTCTTCTCTTCAACATATCTCAGATAAGTTTACCTTTTCAATGGATCATGCAATAATAAATGCTGATATTCCTATCATTCTAGAAGGAAAGAACGAAGATCTTGGGAAATCTTAGGTAGATACTGGTGTTGATCCTAATCTAGAAAGACCTGATGATGTTGTAACAATTGAAGAGACAAAGGAACAAAATCTCAGAAAAGCCAATTTGGGAATCGTCTAAGATTTTTTTGATACATTAAATGGTGAAGATTCTATAACATTCCAAGTTGCATACACCGAAATGATGGATTCCATTAATCCAAACATTGATATTCTAGGTTCTATCAAGGATTTTAGGGAATTTCATGAGGAATTTCAAGGATATAAGTTCTAATTATTGTATTTTCTATTCATAATTGTTCTTCTTTTACTTGGTACTTCACATCAAAGTTCAACTTCTGCAGCTTTTTCAATAGATGATGTTGCAAAGGCTCTTCAAGAATAAGGAATTCCACTCTATCCTTCTTCTTCTAAAGTCAGAGAAATACCTACTGAGGACCCCATGTTCAGAGATGCTCCAGAGACTTCAATTATGAAAACTGGGAAAACTCAATAGAATGACCGTACTCAAGAGATGTATTCTCAAATTTCTAAATATGATAATACTAAGGGTGAATCTAATCAAGCGGCTAACTTGTTATTGGGTAAATGTTATCATCTCTCCAGATCATGCTCTTTTTCTTCCATCATTTTGAAACTGAAAATGATCTTGATTCATCATTTAGGGTTATCATACCCTATAGATAGATGAAAAGTGGAATCTTTTATGTTGGCTCATACATCATTAGAAGGCGAAGCATCCATTGTTCAAAGAGAAGAAGAACAAGTCACCTCTTTAAGTGATCTGTTTCCAGAGTACATTATACCCCATGGTAGTGACTTAGATTCAGATTTATATATGTGTCTTTCTCTTGGAATGGAACATAAGAATACATGGAAACATATATGGAAAATAATTGTAAAGAATCCTTTTTATGAGTTGTTGTCCCATTTTGGAAAACTCCCAACATTATTTTGCGTATTGAGATTTGGTGGATTCAATTACAGCCCTATATACAATTCTATTAAAGAGATCATTCTCTGATGGGAGCAAGGACATAACCTATAGAAAGATATTGAAAAGGATAAATGACTTATTAATATTGATAGCTTACAAGATGCAGTAGCTGAGGTAGAGGCCGATCATAACAAGAAGTCGATCGAAGTTTTCCAATAAATTAAAGAAGAGATGAAGGAGTTGATGTATCTTCAATAGAAAATGGATGTTTTTCATAAAAAACTCAATCAATTGAACCAATCATTGGGAGAATCCTAGTTGGAAGGGATAAACACCATTTCAAATGCCAAATAAGTACTTTTTCAACCTGAGGATGCCGAAGTCGCTCAAATATCTTAACTTCAATAGGCGGTTGATAAGGCTTATGAGGTAGTTTAACAAATGAAGATTTGTGTTGAGAGTTTCTTTTAACACATGATAGGGAGGCTCCATTTTTTGGATGTCCCTCTGAATTTACTTATAAATGAAATAAATTTTGTCTCCAATAATATATGTCTTCATTCTTAGTTTATGTAATTTCAACATTAAAGGTGATGGTGATGATTTTTTTAAACATCAAACATTTATGTCAGATAATTATAATTCCAATAACAGGAATAGGGGTGCTTAGAATTTTCTTACTAAGCTGATGGGACTAATGAGCATAGCTTGATTTTTACAAGTTTTTTATAGAAAAACCCTAAAAACTTTGTATCTTTTGACTTTTTATTTCTTAATATTACCTAAACCATTAAAAAATTTACATTTGTGAGCTGAGACTCAACTTTTGTCTAGAGTTCTCTTTGTGGGTTTTCAATTTGATGAGTACCACATCTATTTTTGTTGGTAGTATAGAGCCATTCATGTTGGACTAAAATGGATAGTGTTTAATGTTGAATATCTTTTACAATGAATTTTGAAATTAGATCCCAAACAAGGCTCAATGTCTTGGAATTTCTCTAATATTCTTTAAATACTTCCAAGAGGAATCTTGAGTCAATATTTTTTTTGGTCACCAAATATAAATCTTAAATAAATATAAAGAGGGTCCTTCCAATGAACTAGGTTACAATTATTTGATGAACTCTTTATGGGGTTGTATTATGCAGGGCAAATTGATGAATATGATGCATAGCCAAATAGTGACATCTTTTGACTGACAGGCCTATTATGTATATATATTTTAAGCAAGGAATCTGGGGCACATACTGCATAGTCAAGTAAAAGAACCCTATAAAATTTAACATTTTATTGTTGATAAACAAGGTAAAATAATATTTGGGTGACTCAAGACCACAGTGAGTGGTTTTTTCAAGGAAATGGATTTTAAGAATAAGGATTTATCTATGTCAACTTATGTCATGAATAATAAAACCACTTCTACATAAATTTGGTGTATGAGGAATGGTTAAATTTTTTCATAAAGGGGTCTTTTTGATATCGTGATATTCATTTTTAAAGTCATGCAGTGGGGACATTATATTGTGCAGTTTTAACTCATAAAGTGAGGACATTGTACTGTTTAGTTTTAAGTCATGTAGTGAGGACGTTGTACTGTGCAGTTTTATGTCATATAGTGAGGACATTATACTATGTAGTTTTAAGTCATGTAGTGAGAACATTTTACTATTTAGTTTTATGTCATTTAGTGAGTACATTGTACTATTTAGTTTCAAGTCATGCAGTGAGGACATTATGTTTCTTTAATTTAAGGTATTTATCTTGGACCAAAAGTTTAAGACTCTCCAATTTCTTGATAATTTTTTTTGAAACATACAACCATGTTCAAGTATTGAAATTAATAATTTTAAATTGTGATTTGGGAATTTATGGATCTGAATAATGATATGGAAAAAGGGATAAAGGCATTAGTGGAAGTATTTCCTAAGAATGAAGTTACAATTATTTGACGAATCTATTATGGGGGTTATATTATGCAAGTCTGGCTAGGGCATATGCTGCATAGCCAAATAGTGGAATCTTTTAACCAACAAGCCTATTATGAAGGAAAATTTTATTAAAGTCCTCTGGGGAATGTACTGTATAGTTAGGAAAAATAGATCTCAAAATTTTAACATTCTATTGCTAAAAGCCGAGGAATTTTTATGGAGATTCATATTTTCCATAGCATAGAGTTTGGTTTACGGAGAAAGGTACCAGAATATGGAAATAGTATATCCAATCATGATTTAGAATGAATCAGAGGAAAAATATTTCTACGAAGGTCTGACCCAATTGTAAGAAATATAGTGACTGTAGTTTTAAGTCATACGACTGGGACCAAAAAATGGAAATAGTAGACGATATGTGGTCAAATGATCCATGGTTATTTCATATTGCTTTGAATTCATATAGAGAGAAATGTGTAAACCATGGTCTTAAAGACTTTCAGATCGAGAGAAAGGTAATGGGAAAAATATATAAATATGAATGATTTAAGACCCAGATTCATGTATATTGTCATTAAAGTTTGAAGGGGACAAAAGACACTTTAACCAAGAATGATGTTACCATCATTTGACGAACTCGTTATGGGGGTTGTATTATATAGGGCCAAATATGGAATATGATGCATATTAAAAGAGTTTCATCTTTTTACTGACATGCCTATTATATAGGAAACTTATGCAAGGCCACCTTGGGTAACGTACAACATTTTCATGAAAAAGAGTTCTCAAATATCAGAAACTCTTCCATCGAAAACTGTAATAAAGATTATGAAGATCTAAAAATATTCAAGATTAAGAGTTTGAAATACAAGGGGGTAATGCTTAATGCACAAGGGATATATTTGGATTAATATTGTCCTTGATTATGGAGTCCCTTACATAGATCTGACTCATATGTAAAATGGGGACATTTCTTGTTTCTTTTGTGGGATCTCTAAGGAGAGGACCGAAAATGAAGACTCCAACATAGATTGTTAATTATATGTGGAATAGAGATAAAAATTTATCCTGTGGCTAAGACTAGGATATAAGGCCTATCTTTCACTACATATCTCAATGGGATGACAATCAAGCCATACATAGTTTTTGGGTGCTTTTCATTTTAATGTCGGGCAGCGAGGACATTATGTTGTGCATTTTAGAGTCATGCAGTGAGGACATGAAGTGATTTCGACGTAAAAAATGGATTATTGTGGCTAGAACAGAGTATTAAACCCAGATGTCACTACATATCTCATATGGATAAGAATCAAGCCATACATATTTCTTTGAACACTTACTATGTAGGTTTTATTCATACATAGGGAATAAAGGGGGTGATTTTTGTGGTGGTGGCTAGACCAAAGATTGGAGATCTAGATATCTTTATATATCCCATTGAAAATGAGAATCAAGCTAGATATAGTTCTTGAAATAATCATTTACCACACCAATTGAGTTTGATGTGAGGGATGAGAGCTTTTAACACATTCTAAAAGAGTGGTTAAACTTAATACACAAAATGGTATGAAGATCAAACCTTGTATCCTGAAATAGTACTCTATATAGATTTAATTCATATACAGGAAGAGAAAAGGGAAAAAATTTGGTTGTGGCTAGGCCCAAGATTTTAGATCTAGGCATCTCCACATATCCCATTGGAATGAGAATCAAGCCACATGTAGTTCTCGAAATGAGGTCTCTATGTCGATCTGATTCAAACATATAAGGAAATGGAACTCATGTGCCACTAAGGAGTAGCAATTATGTAAGTGATGCTTGCGCATGGAAAATCATAACTTCAATTAAATAATATTTTAATCATACAGTTTAATGTCCTGTAGCTAGGAAAAATGAAGTCATGCAGTAAAACATCGTGCGACAAGGACAAATATGATACTCATTTTAATGTCCTGCTGCATGGATGCATATGATTTTTATAAAGTTTAATGTCTTGAAACTGGGACTTTTCACTATTTATTTTAGAGTCATGCAACACGTACATGATGAACAATTACACAAAGTACTTCTTCATGATCCTTTTATTGGTTGGATTTGTAATAAGTTCTCCATCCATTGAGATTAGGGAATAAGATCTATTAGAATAGACCATATATATAGAATAAAATCCTCCTCACTTTGGATTATGTTTTGGAAGCTTCATTTCGGGTATCATTAGAGTCTTGAGGAAAAATACTAGTTCTCCTTGAAGAAATGAGTGGAGGTGAACTTTCTTGTCAAAATAATGTGCTATTCTATTTTTATAGACTTCTAAATGATGAAAAGTATGAAATCTCTTTTCATATAATCATTAAAACTCATAAAATCGCTTCTGAAACATTTAATTTGTATATAATTGATCACAGATTGAAAATCATAGTGAAGGTAATTGAATTTCAATTGAAAAAAATGATTTTCTGTTGTACACCAACGAATATGGAGTTTCCTAAGTGGAAGTATGGGTAGTTGTCCAAAAATCCCATAAATCATGTAGAAGTTTATCAGGCCAATATTTCTTATCTTTATCCACCATTTTTAGGAGTATGTTTGATAGGGTATTATTTAAAGCCTCTATTTATCCATTGGTCATTGCATGATAGCAAGGTGAACGGTTGTATTTGATATTATGCTCCTGATATAACTTCTTTACCTCAACAGAATAGAAATTAGTGTTGTTACCCATTAATATAGTATCAGGGACACAAAATCCGGTGATGATATTAGCCTTGAAAAAGATAATAATGCTTTTGGATCTATCTTATTTGAGGGGTATATCCTCAACCCATTTTGAGAAGAAATTAGTATCAGTAAGAATATACTTGAATTTCTTAGCCGTAGCTAGAGGATAAGGTTCTACAACATTCATTCCCCTTTTAACAAATAGCCAGGAGTAATTAGATGTATGTAGAAACTTCGGGGGTTGACGAATGATGTTGGAATTCATTTGGAATGGATGACATTTCTTGGTGAATTCTGTGCAATCATGCGTCAAAGAAGGCCAGAAGTATCCAAGCCTTCAGATTTGATCAAAAAACCTATGCCTAGACTAGTAAGCACCACAAGCTCTTGCAGTACTTTTTTCATGACAACTGCAATTTCTTCTCCATAAACGCTTCTGAAGAGGACTCCATCAAAGACTCTTTTTTAGAGGATCTTCTCGTGATTTGGTCTATCATAAAGAGTGAAATTGGCCACTCGTCATCAGATCTATTCTTTCTCAACTCTATCTGGTGGAAGTACTCCATTTTGAAGGTATTCCATGATGGGTTTCATCCATCCCATAGTATGACCATGTAGCATGGAAATGGGGCTAATTTCATTAATTTATTCCATTATAGTTTTAATTAAAGGTGAAACCATGCGACGATGGGAAATACTGATGATTTTCTCATCCCGATTTGGATCTTCCAGGGTTGGGGCTGCATTAGCCAATGCATCTGCTTGGAAATTTTTTAATCGAGGGACATAAGACAATGTTGTATTTAAGGGAAATTCATCCATTAACCCTCTAACATAATCACAAAAAAATGATTAACTATTTTTTCTGATAGTATAATCCCTATTTATCTATTTGATTACTAACTCTGAATCACCTTTCACTTTCAGGTGATTCACTTGTACCTGGAGTGCTAATTCTAGGCATGTAATGAGAGCTTTATATTCAGCCTCATTGTTGGTACTGTCTTCTAACAATATGATGAATATGGAAACACTTCCTTTTCTGGGGATAGATGTACAATTCCTAACCCAACTTTGTCGAGCTTCGAGTTTTGAATTCTCTTCTCCATTTCACTTTTGGAAGCACCATCAAATTACATTTCCCATGTTTGGGGATTATCTTGAATAGAGAAGATTTCTTCATAAATAATTTCAGAATTCAATGATATATCTTCTACAGATGGATTATCAGTAAGAAAATATTCCAAGTCTTGGCCTTTTATTACTTGCTGAGGCACAAACTGGATATCGAACAGTTGCAAAATAACTACCCACCATATCAAACATCCTGTAAACATAGGGTGACTAAGGAAAAATTTTAGTGGGTTATTATGAGATACCAAGTGGACCTCATGATGTTGTAGGTAGTGCCTCAAATTAGGAAATACAAAGATTAATGCTAGGCAGCACTTCTAGATATTTAAATATTGAGTCTCTATGTCAAGCATAGTTCAACTGAGATAGTAAAGGCTATTTTCATTCCCAGCATCATTCTTTTGGGTAAGGAAGGCACCCAGTGAAATTTCCAAAGATGTCACATAAAGAATAAGTGGATTTCCTTCAACAGATGGCATTAATACTGGTGGACTCAAAAGATATTTCTTGATGTTATCTAATCCCTCTTGGCATTCTTTGGTCTATTGATAGGTCACTCCCTTCTTCATTAATTTGGTGAAGGGTAAACACTTACCTACCAAATTGGGAAAAAATAACCTAATATAGTCCAAGTGTTTTTGAAGTCCTCTTACTTCTTTCAAATTTAAAGGAGGTGGCATGCCAAGGATTGTTTTTTCTTCTCAAGATCAACTTTGATTCCATGATGGCATACAACGAATCTGAAGAATTTTCCTAAGGTAACCCCAAAAGTGAATTTTAGGGGATTTATCTTCAAATTATGTTGCCAATATTTAATGAATATGGTCTCCAGATCAACCAAGTGATTTGAAAATTGTCTATATTTTACTACCAAATCATCCACATAAAATTCAAAAAAAATCCTAAGAAGGGTTTGAAGATATGGTGCATGGAACATTGATATGTTTCACCTGTATTATTTAAACTAAACGGTGCTACCCGATAGAAAAACACGCCTTAAGGGGATATGAAGTCTATAAAATCCTTATCTTATGGGTCCATTTGGATTTTATTGTACTCATAGTATCCATCTATGAATTAGGGAGCTTCATAGTTGGTTATTGCATCAATTAAATGCTCGGTGATTGGAACTAGAAAATCGTCTTAAAAAAATGATGGTTAAGATCTCATAAATCAATACAAAATCTTATTTTCCCATTCTTCTTTTTCATTGGGACAATATTGGATAGACATTTTAGATATTTAACCTCTATAAAAATGTTATCCTTGATAATCTTGTCGACTCCAACTTCAATTTTAGAGGCATGAGTTGGGTGTGTTCTTCTTATTTTCTTCTTAAATTCTCAATGCTCTTTTGGAAAACAAAAATGATTAGTGGCCACAACAAGATTAAGGCTTGGAATTCCCTTATAGTTCCAAGAAAAAATATCTTTATGTTTCCTTAGAAATTAATTATACATCTATTGATCTTAATAAGTCATGGCCTCACTAATTAGAGTGGGGTGTGGATCTTCTTATGTACCCAGATTTATTTCTCGGACCTCATCCACAATGGTGGAGACGCCTTCCTCAAATGATGGAGGAGCATCCTTGGGATATTCTTATTCCTCTTCCTTACATGTCACTTATTCTTTTTCTGCTTTCATAGTAGGTGATGAAGAAAAACTTTCAGAACTAGGGGAGGAGTCAGTATTCGAACAACCTGAAGAAGAGACAACCATTTCTGACTCTATTGATGATGAAGGGTCTTCCTGTAGCATTGAAGAAAATATGATGGGTTGGGAATAAAGATCCTTGTGTTTCTTCACTACTATGACAACTTCTTCTATCTTGATTGAGGAAGAAAAAACTTTTTGATGTTCGGTGGGTAAAATGAAGACGTCTTCGTTTAAACTTTCACCACTGCTTGGTAAATCAAAAATTTATCCCATGCTATCAGGCTCGATAGTCACAATTGACATTATGCAAGTCACTGGATGAGTGCTTGTATTTAGGTATATATTTTCAAATTTACTGATAGGAAACACATAATCTATACCCTAATGTTTTAATGGGTTAGAAAGTATCTTTTCTAGGACATTCATAACATTGATTCTCGTTACCTTTTTCCATGGGCCCCATTCCCTTTGTGTGATAGAATTCTACCCCAATATACTAAGATTCACCTATTTTGAATAGATCCTTGTCACCATAAAATTTTTCAATTTGACTATTGAAACAATAATTGAGAAATTGATGATATGATGAAGGGATGGTCACATGTTGATGTATCCAAGGTCTTATAATAATAATGTTGAAGGTTCTGTTTTGATGGACAACCATGAAATATAAATTAGATACAAGATCCAAAAACTGAGTTCTAAGTGTAATCCCACCTAGAGGTTCTTGTTCATTCTTGTTATAACCTTAAAATATCAAAGTGGAAGGAGATAAGTTGGATTCAGTGAGACCCAATTGACAAAGTGTATGGATGGAAAGGAGGTTAACTTCTGATCCATTATCAATGAAGGCTTCTCAGATATATGTATCATTGATCTTGCCAGATATATACGATGGCCTGATGTGTCAATTTACAAAATCATATTCGTGTTTTTCCATAAAATATATGACTATATGACATTCTAAAGGATCATTTTCTATAAGCTAAACCTCAACAGTAGCAGGCTCGGTTTCAAATTCTTAAGGACTTGACAAAGCCTCAATAAGTTCTTATTGAAGATCTTTTGATAAATTCAAGTCATCTAAGATCGACAACTTAGATAGTATATGGGATAACTGTTTCAAAACATCATACTTTTGGTCCAAAGGTCTGCATTTTCCAATATGGATATGTGGTTTTGTAGGTGCCTTGGAATTTGATGTTCCTAATGTAGATGTACCCTATGTCGGTGTAGAAGCTGGAAATACTTCTACTTTTGGTAGACTAGACTGACTAAGTATATCTACTTGTTGAGATAATAATGGTGTAACCTCTAATTGTTCCTCCAATATAATCATTTTAGGATCGATCTTTTTATATGTGGGAGAATTTCCTTGTTCTTGTTGAGCTCGCTGAAAGGATCCCCCACGAGTTTCTGCCACATATACAGTTCGAGTTGGGGTAGAGTTAAAATAGTGGTTTATAGTATATCCATGTCTTCCCTTATATCCTTGACCTTGGATTCTTCCTCTAGTTCACCAGTTAGGTATAATAAATTCAAGATCATCATAACCAAAATCATTATTTTCATAGGGGTCCATTAAGTGGATAACATTAACAGAACCGAAGATAAATTCTTCATCTGATGAAGATTCTACTTGAAAATTCGGTTCTGGTTGTGCCATTTGGTGGGGGCAGTGCCCATGTTTTTTAAACAGATGGCATGAAATCTTTCAAATTCAAGGAGAACTTCAACCTTTACACAGTCGCATTCTCTTCTAACTTCTCTTTATATTTTTGATCATGTCACTTATTTGAGGATTTATCTTTATAAAGGACTAATCTTTTGATGAAGATGGATAACCTGTGGTGGAGGTGGCAGGAGACACAATCGGCTATTTAAACTATGTTTGTAGAATGGAATGAGTTCTATTGTTCATTTTCATGATTATAAAATCATCATACTTCTGTGAATTTTTTCTTTTTTACTTATTTACATTCACCTTATTCCTCTGAAACAGTGGTAGTAACACATACTACTTGGGCTGATGAACTTTTTAGTTTCACATGTCCAGAGTCTACCATTTTGTGTATGAGTTCTTCAAAAATAAAACACTCATAAATGGGATTCCCCAATATTTGATTAATGAGGAAATAATTTGGAAGATCTCCATCTCCTTCTTTGTTTGGTTTCATCAGCCTTGGAAACTGAACCAATTTTTTTTCCAAATCTGAAACAAAGTAACTATGAACCTGTTCATTCCTAAAAGAATAAAAAAAATTCCTTAATTCCTCAAACTATCTCCACCTTCAATCTTTTTTATCATCTTGATGAGGCAGTCGTTTCTTCTGATGCTTAGGGGGTGAATCCCTTTAGTATGATGAAGGTTTTGAAGTAGAAGTAGTTACATGTACTAGTTTCAGTGTGACTGTAGAAGTCTCTAATTTTCATATTCTCCTTCTTATAAATGATGGAATTACATGATATTTAGCTTTAGTTTCTACAATGGAATCATCCACTTGTTGGGTGATTGAATAAAGATCTCAAAACCCTCCAGTGTATTTTACAGGGATCAGTGATGTGTGTAACTCATCATGTAGATTTTCCACACAAATTGGAAGAAACTATTCTTGAGGGAGTACTATATTTAAGTAATATTTAAATAATTTCCATCAATAAATGAAATATTAAACTCTTTCATTTTTCATTTGTTTTCAATTTGTAATATCAAAATTTTTTGTCCTTGGCAGCATTGAGCTTAATTGGAGAAGGAATTCCTAATGGAGGTCTTCCCATAAATTAATTGATCGAGACTGTAAACTTGTATACTAGACAAAATCATTCCCCAATAATTATTTCACAAAGTATATGAGATTTACTCTTTATTGTGGTTGAGGGGTCCCCATCATGGGATCATAAATAGAAAAAAAAAGTGTTAAGTGCTACTCCAGATCTCCCAAAACATTAAAGATTGGGAATGTAGTATTCACAATGTTTGGTGGGGGAGGGATATGATCCACCCATTCAGGGTAAGCTTTATTTTCTGGTTATAATAGTGAAAACCATTCTTCCATAGCTTTCAATCAAGTTTTTAATGCCTCAATTGTATGAATATCTAGATGATATGGGACCTATAAAGGTATAACAGCTAGAGCTTGAATTGGTGCGACGACTGAAAAAACCACTTATCTTGGATAACACATGGGGATAGGCCTATAAGGATGTGTTTGATCCTACCCTGTATGTGTAACGAATGGAGGGAATTCATTATCCACATATGTAGTTTCAACGAACCCTCTTTCCTAAGGAGTTTCTACAGGATATGCAAGTTGAGGATTTTCTTGCAGAGCATGCCTGGTATATATGCTACTTCGAAGTAACTCTATATTAATCCTTTTCAACTCCTTCATCTCTACTTCTTACAAATAAAATATTTCTTCAAGTGAAATAGATTGACCTTCTCTAGTGGAAAAGTGATACATAATCTGACTTTTACCTTTTCCCTTGTTAGATGCCTTTTAAAGGGTTGAGAGATGGTTACTTGAAGGAATACCCAGATTCTGGGTAAGCCTCTAATTTTGAATATTCACACCTCCTTCATTTTCTTTATTGCGTACCATGTTATGGATAAGAACATCATCTTATAACTCCCCTAAAATAGACTCATTCTCTATAGGATCTTCTATAATTGTATTAATGACATTTACTGATACATAATGCATTGATGGAATTCTGTTAGTATTTTTGTAAGTTCTTATCCTTATGTATCTTCCATGAGACTTTTTTTTCCAATTTTCTGCATTCTCAAGAATTGTTTGATGGACAGTAACCTTAATGGAATCCTTAGATAGTTCAGTTGTGCGTTCACTTTGTGGATTCTTCCCTAATCAGTAAAAAATTGACTTCTATTGAGGATGGGATTGTAAATGTGAAAAATCATCCATCCCTATAGGCTAGGGTTATTCATGTTATTTTTCCTCAAACCTTTGAACTATTTTATTGAATTCAAAGGTTGAGTTAAAAAATCCCAAATCCCTACAGGACGGGGTGACTCTTGAACTTCTATAACTGAGATTCACACAGCTGATCATCTGACTTTATGAATTTTGGTCCGAACATTGGCTGGGTGTATTATCCGACAACCACTTAAACCACCTGTTTCAAACGACTGATGTTCTATTTTATACATTTGTGCCATCTGATGGTTGACATCCTCTAAGTGAGAGGAAAGATTAATGTTCTTAGATGCTTGATGAAAAAGTATCTCAACAACTTTCTCTCTTTGTGCCTGACTCAGATGAGATATAGTCGAGGCCTATTCTTGAGTGTATATTTGATTACACACAAAATCTATTGACTATAGACAACCATGAGAAATAAACATGCATGAGACCACTTTTTGAGGGCTTTTCTAAATTTGGAGTGTAGTGAAATGAAATTCTGTGTGTTCACCCCATCCTCTAATACAAACACTAGATGGGGTATCCCTGATTAACTGACGTAACCTCTTTAGTGCATCAAGGCATGCATGTTAAAGGGTTATCTATTTCTTTTCAACCTTTGGATGTTGGAAAACTAAGATAGATTCCAAGTTGATTTGGCATTTAAACCCTTCTATTACCTTTACATGACTTTGATATTCATTATATAGTAATACTTGGGATTTAAAATGACAAAGAGTCGTCTATAAGTTGAGGCCGATATCATGAATTCAATCTTCATCCATCCATTCTTGAATGTAGTATTGAGAGATTTCCAAATGCTAGAACATGACTGGTATTTCCCCTTTAGCAAACTGTTTTCTCATATTCAACATATCATCATCCTATTTTTCTAGAGGTTTCTCCACTTGGTCTGACTAGAGTGGATGCTTCTTGATTGTTTTATTAGAAATAATGGAATCAGTTGGTTTTTCCTCTACTATATTACACACAAAATGTGCCAAGGAAGGTTTGTAGAATGATATTCTCCTTAGGATGTATTCTTTTTCAGAAAGTATTTCACTTGCTAGTGACAAGGCATTAGACATGGCTGGCCTTATATTGGATAGTGCCTCGAGATAAGAGGGCTTTCTCAAAACTAAATTTTCAATTAGAGAATTATCTTGGAAATGCAAAACACTACTATGGAGATATATTTCGCAGAAAATTCCATCATGGTGTGGACCACCATGTTGGATTACAATAATGGATAAATCATCTTGCTCCTTGGTCTTCTGGACACATTGAGGGTTTCCATGGCTCTCTTCTAAAGATAAGCTCTCTAGATCGACTGATTTTTTATGAAGCAAGCCTTCAAGATGAAGTTTTAGATGGGGAAGATCATAATTGCTATTATAACTCCTATAATTTGGTAATGGGAGTGTAGGATCTTGAGTTTCAATAGATAACTGTATAAGGGCTTCCAGAACTCCAACATTAATAGGATTCTGATAGCATATTGGATCTTGATTTTTCAACTGTGTTTGGTGATACCTATTCTTGGAAACTCTTTTACACATAGTTGGGTCCAATTTCATATAGAAGTAATTATCATGGGTAGGTGCATGTTCCTTCCTTAGATTGGTCATCAGAATGGGCCGATTATCGCCAATTGTAAAGGGTGTATGTTCTAGGTCTGGTTGTCCGTATGATATGGGGGAGTATGCCTCACAATACTCCTAGACTAGAACAGAGGTTTGTATCTTCTCTGGTATGGAATATCGATGAGTCATCCTAGGTGTGGGGATAGAATTATGTGTCTGCTCCCCTAGTATTACTGAAGTTGTTGTTATGATATTCTGGCATGCTTCCAGAATATGGGTAGGAATTTGTGTCTACCCTTTCATCATTTCTAAAATGTTTTTGATGACTTCAGTAGATGGAACAGGAATATAAGTACATTTATTATCTAGAGTATGTTTATGTGCCTACTCATGTCCGCCCTTTCCTTTTAGTGGGTATTGACAATACTCATGTATGGTGGAAGAGAGCTGAGTCTGCCCCAGGTTTGTCATCAGAGCATTCCGAATGACTTCTAGTATTGTCGTCGGAGCATTCTGACTGACTTCTTTGGGTTTTACCAAATGATACAGTTAGAAGGCTTGATGATTGTTCGTAGGTGTATGTACCTTCTAGATATTTTCTATCAATCATGATTGACAGACTTCTTTCAATGCTGACAAACGATATTGCTTTTAGAATTGGTGAGTGTAAACAGGTGTATGTTCATGATTACCAATTGTCACCATATTTGATTGGAGTAATTCCTTAAATTTCATCAAATGAGCCTACTAAATGGCTGATAGTTTGTAAACAGGTGTATGAACCTGTTCATAGCACTCCACTGGATTTAACTGGAAGGATTGGTGGATTGATGCTGGATGAGTCTGCTGGCCAGCGGAATTAGGACGAACAAGCGTATGTACTTGTTCATTTTTTCCATAAAGATAGGATGATGGACTTATCCAAAGTGGGAAAATTTAAGAACGTGCTCCCTATTATCCAGACATTTTCCCTAGTGGTTCATCTTGCACACTAGATTTTGAAGTACCTGGGCCAAACAACCAATGGAAACACCCCCATCATTTTGGGGGTTCATTGTCGCACGATTCTACTGATGGTGATTTTTGGTAGGATCCCTTGGGAAGGACCCATGAATCTTTGATTTGATGCCATGAGTGACCTATTTATAGACCACCATATAGTATGGGAGGTATTGGTTGTTGTATTCTAGGGATAAGGACCTGAAATGGTTGAAGACGGTGGTTGGAAACATCTGCTTCTTGACTACTAATTATTGTTGACCAGATGATTGAGGGTTGTTGTTAACCTGGAGAGCTTGTCAGGTAGCCTCCAAGTTTGGGATAGTACTGTGTTGACAGTATACCCATACCATTATGTTAGAGACCCAATAGATGATGAGTTGGTGATGAAATCCTTCCGACAGATGAGGATCCATCTTGAGCAGCGGTCGAGGAATTCACGGGTGAAAACATAAAGGAAACCATTTGGAGTGAAGGAAGTTCTGAGAAAACTGAGAAAAAAATTAAATCCATTAAATAAATATATTTCAAGATGAATACATTTGGTATTTATCCATTTTCTGTCCATTATCAATTGATAGGGGCCTGACATATGGGTAAAAATATTAACTTGGTTAAGGATTCACATCAAGTTCACCAGTTTTGTTTCGTTGTACCCTCGGAATGTGTGTTCTGGATAGGAATCATTACTTCTAGGTAGTTTCCATTGGATTTATTTATGGAACTAGAAACATCCAATAGTTATTTATCCAAAAGTTCTTTCTTTCCAAAGGCAGGCATTCATTAAGTTTGAACTTATGATACTTAATAACATGTATTGGTCGAGAGGATGGGAGGTCAGACTCATCACACCCTTTTGGGGGGGAATTATTGTCTACTCCAAGACACTCTTATAAATTTGAGATATTTTCATGAATACTTATTAATTTTTAAAGTATAACATAGGTTTCCCTTTGAATTTTCAATCCATTATTAGCATGTGATAACTTTAGAATCATCTGTATGTGTTAGAGGTTCTTCATTAATGGAGACATCCATATGTATTCGAGGTTATCCATTAATGGTATTCTCTCATATACTATTTATAGATTCTTTTAACAATCATTATGATAATATTGGTTTTTAAGACACTCAGTAGGGAACTCTTGAGTTAATTATCATCTAGGGATATAAATGTTTGTTTTGATGTTGGGATCGTACCCATGAATGGGCTACCTACATATACTTGTGAAAGGAATCAGAACCCTTATAGTTTGATTCTGCTTATTGGGACACATCATACCTTTTAAGGTCATGTGATAAGGACCTACCCATACATTTTAATGTCATGTGGTATGGACATCTAAGTGGAAGATTCTTAGTCATGGTTTCGTGTGGGAGTTATGCCTAAGCATCCTAATAAATCTGGAAAGAATATGGGTTTCCAAGTTGGATTAGACCATGATAGGAATATGACCTGGGAAGAATAGGGTTAATTTTATGTTTTGGGTTTGAACCTCAGAGATGCTTCCTATGTATCCCATTTGGATGGGAATCAAATCCCGTGTATTTTGATGGGTCTCATTGGAGAGTGTAGTCATTTGAGAGAAATGAGATTGGGATTACTTCATTAAAAGGTTTCCTTGGTGATTTGGGGGTTTAATTTTGGGATTACTTCTAAAGAGGATGCCCATTTATGGATGAAATGAGATTGAGATTGGGCCTTAGGAAGGATTCCTATGTATCCCAATCATGGTGAGAATCATAGTTCTCGTAGTTCAAGAATCAGGTGTTTTTGTATATGTTGTGATCATAAAAAATGTCTAATACCAGATGAGACATTATCAATGTGAGAAACAAGAGGATGTGAAAGATTCAATAAAGGAACACATTTTTCCTCCACCACTGATGGAAGAGGATGGGCCTACTGCAGTGAGGGTGGATGAGGCTGAGGTAATTATGGAAGAGGGCGAGGCAATGAGCCTTCCCTCTTTTCTCTTTAAATTAGACAAGGGTCCAATGTAAGGAAGGATTAAAGGTGAAGGAAGTAGAGAGGAGAAAAAATGAAACCTTCTACTTGAAAGGTTAGGGGCTTAAACGAGGATGGATATCCTAAAATTGATCCTGCTAGGAGAGGGAGACTTCTCATTTGTTCAGAAGGAAAAGTAGGTGTGAACTGTACCTTCCCTACCAGAGACCGAAGGATCTATGTCTTAGAGACAAAAATGGGAGGACAGAACCCAAACCCTAATTCTCCATACCGGGATCTCCCCATAATTTTTTCTGAGATAAATTTCCATGTGACTGTAGATATACAAACCCACAGATACTCCATGAATCCTAACCCAATTTCAAAACAAATGTGGGAAACCTCTGACTGTGGATATACAAACCCAAATAGGAGACATGTTGATGTGCCATTCCCAAAGGTTTGATAAGTCATGAGGTTATGGTGGAGGCTTCAACTTATTCCCTTTTAGATAAGGGAACCAAGTAAGTAAATACCCAACCATGAGTGGATTTGAATAGAGTTTACAAGATGATGCATATGACCTGTGCGCAGCTATGCAATGTAGGTACTCCATGTAGGTGTTCCTCATAGGTGCCTCACATAGGTGTGTGGCGTAGGCCTTAGCGATGATTGAAGAAAATGATTTAACATAGGTAAATCAATATTATAAAAGCTCAAAACTATGAAAGACTTTCAAAACAAGTTTATCCCATCTAATTATCTCTTCTCTCAGGTTTTTTAGTGAGCTACCTAATAAAATTTGAGGTACCTAGGCGAAAGATATATGCAATGGGAGATTCCAGAAGTCTTTAAACTTTTTCAATTGTCAAATGAGGAGACCACGGGTATTATTTATAGCCAAAGATGGGGTATTGTTGAATAAAATATGTTGGAATAGGTCTTTCATGCATCCCTTCTATATAGTTTCTTCGCGTAGGTGTACAGAAAGTATATTGACGTGTATGTCTTCCGCGTAGGTCTGCCATGTAGGCCCTCTAAAATTTTTCTTGTCTTTTAGTTCTTAGAGATTATTCTTGAGACTTTGAATTATATGGGGGACATATTCATGGTCTTTTTTTCTTACTAAGGAGTGTCAACATCATCAATATCCTCATGTTTTATTAGAATCTCATTTTCATGGATTGTATCATGAAACATAGAATATATGTGGAATCTGTCAAATTTTTCTCATAAAGAGAAAACTCTACCTCCCTAGTTTTTTGTCCATGAAAAATATAAATAGGTTCATCCAGCACATATATGAAATTCTCTGTCATGGTAACTTTAAAATGATGTTTGGTTTTTGGTTACTTAGGTGCAGCAAAGTGGCTAACCAAGGTCGTCTCTCAATGGAGGAAGCAAATTAAAACAGATTCTTAAAGGTGTTCTGAAAAATTAAATAAAATAGAATAAAAAACTCTACATGAAAGGATGTTGGTTTGTTTATCATTTATAAAACTAAAATAAGTTTTTTGGAAGAAGATTTTATTTTTTTGTTTTTAATTTTGAAATGAAATTCAACGCAACAAGAAGATGTTTTATTAAAAAATATTTTAAAAGGCATAATCGATCTAACTCTACCTCTTCATTTACATATTAATCATTATCATTTAAATTAATATCCACTTAATTATTATCCCTTAACTTTTTAACCCCCAAACCCTATGAGAATTAACCTTACCACAAATATGAAGTGAATTAAACCCTAGGCTAACTTCGGAACATGTAATCGCAGCACCCTTCTTTAATTAATGCTCTCAATTTAGCTTATGGTCAGTGGTAAATTAAGGCACATGTCCATTCTGAAAAATTCGGATGAATTTATCTTAGGGATTATATTTGAACTCTGCAAATTTATCCTACGTGGTCTTGTTTCACTGATTAAGTTTGCACTCTCACAATTTACACAATACTCGACCTCGCGTGTTTTTGTGATAATTGTTCAATTTCTTGCTTAGTTTCTTATAATTTAAAAACTCAATTCACGGATCATATTAATTTAATTACATTATATCAATGATTCAAAATAATTAATTGAATATGGTAGAAGATAGATCGATCATTAAGAGAACTACTCTTTCATGGGCAGTGTGGTTATCGTGGAGATGTTTTGCATGATCAAAGGATTGAAAGGGTAGAACCCAATATCGTCTACACTCTTAATTCCAAACAAAATAAGATGAGTGAAGAAGAAGATAATTTAACAAACCAAAATAAAAGATATGAAATAAAAGAATAATTGTGGCATCCCACCTTTTTAATACATAACTTTTCATTACATTTTACATACATAGAATATTTAAAGTCTAGTATCTTGGAAATCTGGAACAATAAAACATGAATAAAACATAAAAAATTAATATAATGTAATTATAAGGCTTCATTATAAGATCTTCCTAATTACAATTACTGCCTTTCATAGCCGGGAGACATGCATCAAAGGAAAGGGTGAGCAGAAGACCCAGTAAGGGTAAACAAGGGAATCAGTGTACTTGTGATATCAATAAGAACTTGAATAAAAACATAAAGATATGAGAAATGGAATTATAGGCATATAATAATTAAAAGAACTTGAAACATAACTTTAATATGTGGCTACAACATTTCATTTATACATTTATGAACATATCACCAAGGTCCATCCCCAAGGTGTTATAAAAATTACCAAGGTTATTCACCAAGGTATTGTGAAACTTGTCATCTCTATAGATTAAATCTTTACCCAATGCATTGGAGTGATATCATGGTGCACCCTTAATATATATTTACTTACATGTTATCCACATAGATAATAATCAAACATTTCAAAAATAACTCATAGAGAATAAAAGGAATGGGTTTCATTTCAAAATCGTGACGTTTTAAAAGCTCTTAAAAATAAGATCATTATATCATTTATAACCCATGGAAAGAGAGTGAGGGTTATATGTATGTCCATTCCAGAATAAAATATCTACTATTTAAATATTTATGAACACCCATTTAAATGAAATAGGTCTGGGTATTCACATAAATAAACAAGGCAATTTCTTGAGAGAAAGAGATAGAAATTTTGAGATGAAATTTCTACAGTATAACGGCAATAAAACATGGTTTTAGAAAAAAATAAAAAGAGAGGGTACAAGAGTAACCCATTCATAAATAACTTATAATAAAGTATAAATAAAGAATTACATAGAGATTAGAACATGGTATGTAAATTTGAATGACATACCACATGAAAATGAAAGATGAAAGAAAAGAGAAGATGTGATTCCTTTTATGAAAAATTCGACAGCCTAGCGACGTCACATAAAAATTCAAAAAACAAATTGATGAGTTAATAAAGGGTCTCTCATCATTTGTACATGAAATGGAAAGTAATAAGAACATATAAGAACATAACCTCAACATAAAGAGATGGAAAATATAAGACACAACATAAAGGAAGTCATGCCTTAAAAGAGGAGGGTGAAAGAATCCCTTACCTTGAAGAGTAACTTCGAAAGCTTGAAGTTTGGGACCTTGGGAGGCTTGAGGGAACCTTAGGAGGACTCCTTCGGAGGTAAGAAGACCATAACTTCATTTATGAGGATTTGGAAATGAAAATAATGAGGTAAAGGCTTGGTATTTATAGGATAAGTGAGGGGACAAGTCATTAATGGCCAAGGGACACCTCATCGGTGGTATTGGCAAAACCATGGGCTTTCCCATGGTATTTGCCCATGCTATTGGCCAATTCAGACATATCCTAACTTATCTTACTATTCATAAGTCTACCAGAATGATTACATAATTATTACATCCTTAATGATTTCATTAAACACCCAAAATTAAAAACTGTATTTTCACTATTCACCGAAAATTCATTTTTTTCAGAAAAATCCCCAAAATTCACGTTAACCTAATATTGATGCTCTGAATTCAAAAATGAACTCCATTTAATAAAAATATTTTTCTAAATATTTTTAATTTAATTTTTAATTAAAAACACTATTCACCAAAAAAAACTAATACTTGACTAATAATTTCTAAAATAGTTATTTACCTATTTTATTGAATAACATTACTTAATCAAGGTGAATAAATTATATTAATAATTTATTTAAGTGACATTACTAATACATTTGGTCACATTACTAATCATAAGCGTAAAATCACTATTCATAATTTTCTATTCATAAAAAATAAGTTGATCTTATTAGATTCTAAATTTCTTACTGAAAACATTTCCAGAAGAACATTTTTTGAAAATAATTACACATCATTAATTATTTAAGGTTTAGATAAATATTTTAAAATATCCTCTTTTTTCAAAATTCATCAATATACATCTTATATTTATCCGGACATTTGAAAAAACACAAACTTCACCATAGGAAGAAATCAAAATTTTATTTATCTCAAAGGATTACACCAAGTAGCTACGGTCTGATTACATAGCCCCTTATAACCCCAGCATAGGACCTAAGTGTAATGTGTGCTAAGGTGAGATAATCCAAGGGTGGCTAGGCCAACATTGCCCAAGAAGTGATTTCTATAAGCTTGAACTTCTCCCGAAGGTGATTCCGCTCTAGCTTCAGATGATGAAGTTCGGCTTGGGTTTGGTCCAGAGCAAATCCCAGTGGTGCTACCTCCTTCCCAAGTTTCATCATATGGGCTTCGATAAGCCCGAGACTACTAGATGAGGCTATAAAATCTTCTTTCTATATTAATTAACCAAGATCACTTGTATTTAGAGACAACAATCACAACATTTAGTTTCCAACGGTCATATTCACCAACAGTCATATAACAGTTGAAACCCAACGGTATCATTTTAATTATAATCACCTCATTAATCAAAGAATATAGTTTTGTTGAGTAAAAACAAAAATAACACACAAAATTAGGAAACAAAAATTCATTCAAAATTTCGGGTCATTACAATAACAAAGTAGTTTATTACACAAATGAAAACATTACAACAAGAAGAAGAGGATAAGGCTTCGATGAGGGGATACTTACTTCAAGAGAAACCCCTCTTACAATGGTTGGAGAATTTAGGTGAAACCAATTATCCTCTTCCATTAATATCCTAATGCACGTCCCAACCCCTACAAATGAGAACAACGCTAATTTATAGAGTGGAGGGAGGCTTGGTTTTAAGAGTTTTCTAGTGTGAATGGGAAATCTCAGCCAAATATTTTAATAGAACTTGCGCCACCCATTTGACCTCCAAAACGCATGAACAAACTATTTTTCTAGAAGAATTATTTGTTACAAATTGGGTTTGAGAGATTCTATAAACATATGGGCACCATCCAAGTTTGTATGAAGGAGTTGTGGTCCAAATACAGAACCAATGTCTAGTCTTCTGAGTCCATCCCACCTTTTACTTCATAGTCCTTTTATTCTAACCAAATGCACGATTTACCTCCAATGTCCTGAACAAAAGTTGTATCCCATTAAGTTAGGAATATAGTTACAAAATTTAATGTTCAAATAATAAATATAAAAATATTTATCTTCAAAATACTACAGTGCACTATAAAGGGAAAAACTAGAATTTCCATGAAATTTTAAAATGAATGATCTAATCCGAAATATTTTATAAATAAACATATTTAACATAATGTGAGGAAATTTTATCATTTATTATCAATAAAATATTCAATAAAAATTTGTTTTATCAACTCCCCCACACTTACCCTTTTTCACTCCTAGGAAAAACCTCATATCAAGTAAACATCAACATCAAATCTAAACAAATTTTAAAACATATATCCTTGAGATCCAACAATTCCACACCAAGAAACAAAAGATACCATGCCTCATAAAAAATATTCTTTCCAGTTCTCCATTTATATCATTCAATATATTTCCACTTCATTTATCCTCCCATTCACAAAACACTTACCTTACTTGCTTTTCCTCTTATAAAACAAATGTCATTTTTTCCATAATGTCTTTCTCAACCAATTAAAATTACTAAACTAAAAGGTTCCCTCTCCCACACTTAAAATATTTCATTGTCCTCAATGTGAACCCATGAGATGATATGTGCATATGAAATTCATAATTTTAAATAGGATAAATAGTATAAAAGTGAAAGGGTTAGGAACAGCCTGATATGATCAAGTGATGATGGGGTCATGTAGTGTGATGAAATCCACTACGTTGGTAGGAATTCTTTCAATGTATTTCTTCAAACGTTGCCAATTTACTATAAAGATCCTTCTTGTGTCCTCTTGTGTGATCTCCACTACACCATAAGGAAAAACATTAGTCACAACATAAGTACCTAACCACCTGGAATGTAACTTATCAGGCATCAGCTTCAGTCATGAACTATAGAGCAAGACATTCTCTTCAACTTGAAACTCTCTTTTATGGATCATTCTATCATGATCTAATTTTGATCTTTCCTTATAGAGCCTTGAGTTCTCATATGAAGACAATTAAGTCTCCTCAAGCTCTTGAATTTGTAGCTTCCTTTAGATTCCAATCTAGGCCAAATCCATGTTGCATTTCTTTATAGCCCAATAATCCTGATGCTCAACTTCCATGGTGAGATGAAAAACTTTCCCAAAAACAATCCGAAATGGGGACATACCAATGGGTGTCTTGTATGTTGTTCTATAATCCCAAAGCACATCATCTAAGCAATTTCTCCAATCTTTCCAATTCGGCTGAACAATTTTCTCCAAAATTTGTTTCAACTCCCTATTTGAAACTTCAACCTGGCCATTTGTTTGAGGGTGGTATAGTGTTGGTGTTTTGTGTGTCACCCCATACTTCTGAAGGAGGGATGAAAAATTATGATTGAATAAGTGTTTCCCTTGGTCATTGATGATGTCCTTCGGTACTCCAAACCTACAAAAAATATGTGCTTTGACAAATTCCACAACAACATGAGAATAATTAGTCTAGGTGGCCTTAGCCTCCACACATTTACTCACATAATCAACAGAAACCAAAATGTACAAGAAATAGAATGAAATTGGAAAAGAAAACATAAAATCAATGCCATGTACATCAAAAATCTCATAGAATAGTATGGGTTGTTGGGGAATTTTCTATCTCCTAGAAAGTTTCCCAGTGTATTGGAAATGAGAGCATGACTTACAAAATACATGGGAATCATGGAATAAGATAGTCCAATATAATCTAGAGTCCAAAACTTTCCTAGCTGACTATTGGGGTCCAAAGTGTCCACCACAAGAAAGTGTATGAAAAAAATGTAAAAAAGACTCTAACTCATGATCTAGAACACAAATCCAAATAATTGGGTCACTAAACATGTGCCATAGGTATAGATTATCCCACACATAATACCGAGACTCACTTTTTAATTTTTGAACTTGACATTTCTTTAAAATTTCAGGGATTTCAGAGGAAACAAGGTAGTTCACTAAATCAGCATACCAAGGATGCATACCTGAGATGGAATAAAGATTCTCATTGGGAAAAGTGTCCTGAAGTGGTACCTAGTCCAAGGTTTCATCCTATAGTGTGTGAGTAAGCCTACTCATGTGGTCCACCACCAAGTTTTATGACCCCTTCTTTTCCTTTATCTCAATATAAAATTCCTGAATAAGGAGCATCCATCGGATAAGTTTGGTCTTTGCATCTGGATTCTTCAATAGGTACCTTTGAGCTACATGGTCAGAAAAAACAACTACTTTAGAGCCCAATAAATATGAACAGAATTTATCTAAAGCGAATATGATGGAAAGAAACTCCATTTTTGTGGTTGTGTGGTTTTATTAGGTTGAATCAAGTGTCCTCGATGTATAGGCAATCACATGTGAACGTCCCTCCACCCTCTAAGATAAGGCAAGTCCAACTGCGAAGTTGGAGGCGTCACACATAAGCTCAAAAGGAATCTCCCACCGTGGGGGATGTATGATCGGTGGAGTGTTCAGACACTTCTTTATCTCATCAAATGGTACCCTACATGAATTATCAAACACAAAATACAAATCATTTTGAAGTAATCGTGACATAGGAAGAGAAATATCACTAAAATCATTGATGAATCCCTGATAAAATCATGCATTCCCTAGGAAAGATATAACATCACGGACACATGAAGGATATGGTAAGGATGAAATAATATCTACCTTAGATCTATCAACCACTATACCATGTTTTGACACTACATGCCCTAAGACAATGTCATGCTCTACCATGAAATGACACTTTTCAAAGATCAAGACCAGATTCTTCTCAATACAACGATTCAACACCATTCCCAAACTACATAGACAATCATCAAATGAGGATCCATAGACTATAGAGTCATCCATAAATACCTCCATGCAGGTCTCAATAAAATCAGAAAAAATACTCACCGTGTATCCTTGGAAGGTACCTATGGCATTGTAAAGTCCAAATGGCATCCTCCAGTAGGAAAATGTGCCGAAGGGACATGTGAATGTAGTCTTCTCTTGATCCTATGGAGCTATAAGAACCTGAAAATATCCAAAAAATCCATCCATAAACAATAATGTGTCTTCCCAGCTAGTCTCTCCTATATTTGAACAATAAATGGGAGGGGGAAATGGTCCTTGCGAGTGAACTGATTTAGTTTCCTATAATCAATACACACATTCCAACTGTTTTGAACCCTCAATGGAACAAACTCATCTTTCTCATTATTAACAACAGTAACACCATTTTTCTTAGGCACAACCTGAATAGGAATCACCCAATGGGAATCTGAAATGGGATAGATTATACCTACCATGAGTAATTTTTCAAACTCTATTTTAACAACCTCCAAAAGTGTTGGATTGAGTCTCCTTTGTGGCTGCCTAAAAAGTTTAGCCCTATCCTCTAAAAGAATCATATGCATGAAAATGGAGGGGATAATACCTAATATGTCAGCTAAGGTCCACCTGATTGCCCTGATGTTCTCCCTCAAAAGATTCAAAAGTTTTTCTTCATGTTCAAAAGGGATATTATTAACAATGATAACAGGTAATTTCTCACCACATAACAAGTATGAGTATTTGAGATTAGGTGGAAATGTATTGAGTTCCAATGTAGGGGGTGATGTATGGATGGAGATAGTGAAGAAACTGAAATATGTTCACAAGGAACATCAATATCAGAATATACATCATCAAAATAAGAGAATAAAGAATCAAATCCATCAGCATATTCAACTGCCATGTCATAATCAGAGTTCACATGATCAAAATCAGAATATTATTACATTTTAAAATCAAATATAAGAGAGTCTTGTGCATTATAAACAGGTGTGGAAGTACTATTAGACATCAAACTAAAACCAATACTCATAATCTCTCTAAGTATAGGACAATCAAATTATGTGGGGTTTTTATTTGGTGGTTCAAAATGGGAGATAACAAGTGCAGAATGGTCCTTTGAGGGGTACTTCATGGAGTCCATAACATTAAATATCATAACTTCATCTCCAAACTCCATGGAAAGTGAACCCTCATGGACATTTATAAACGTTTTATCAGTTTTAAGGAAGGTCCTACCTAAGATAATGGGAGCATGTGAACATACCTGATCATCATCCATGTTAAGCACATACAAATAGGTTGGTAATATCATGTCTCTTAATTGGAAAATAACATCCTCAAGGACTCCCACTGGATATGTCGTAGCTCTATTTTCTAACTGAACCACCACTCTTGTCAGCTTCAACTCACCAACCTGTAAAGAAGAGAATACATAGTGAGGAATCACATTTATGGAATCTCCCAAATCATAAAGAGAATCTGAAAAGTGTAACTCCCCTATGGTGCATGGGATGGTGAACGTCCCCAGATCCTAGCACTTTTTTGGCATTTCTAGAGTTGGTGAAATGAGTGTTAACAAATTCCTTCCAAGATAGATCCTCTCATTTCCCTTGAGCCCTCTTTAATTGGTAAAAAGTTTTTTTAAGAATTTTTCATAATATGGGATTTGAATAATGGATTCAAGAAGAGGAATGTGTATCTCCACATGCATTAATGTGTCCAAAACCTTCTTTTTCATTGCCTCTTCATCCATCTTCTTGGTCTTTAAAACTCTATTTGGAAATAGAAGGGGTTTTGGAGGAACATCATCAATATTTTTCTTACCTTTATCTTTCTCCTTGGATTTCTCATCAGTTGGTATTAAATGGGGATTCTCCAGAGTTAAGGTGAATCCTGGTGGAACGATAGGTGTAGATGTATCAGTTGTTTTCTTCACACTTCTCAATGTGATGGCACTGACATTCCCCTTGGGATTTGGAGTATGTTGGGAACATATATTTCTATAATTCTTACTTACCAGTTCATGGAGGGCAGTGGAAATCTGGCTCATTTGAGTCTTCAACTCCCTCATCTCTGATCCTTAACTCTTCTACTCATTCTATTTATTAAGAACAATTTTCTTCAAAAGATCATCAATGATAGAATATAATTTTGGTTGAGAATTAATTTTTGTAGACTTGTTGATGCTTGAGCTTCATATCGCCTTTGGGGTTGTTGGAAACCCTGTTGGTAAGGTGGAGGCGGTTAGAAGTTTTGTTGAAAAGGGGGACTTTGTTGTTTTCTTGAGCGATACCACAATTCTTATTGACCATTACACCCTTGGTTGTATGTTTAATCAAATTAATCAAACTTATTTTCGGGATATGTCTGTTTTTGTTGTTGATATGGTCTCCCTGGGAATACTGTTGTGCAATCCTCTGTCTCTTGTAGTTGCGGGAAACAGTCAGTTGGGTGGATTATCTCAATGTAAATTCAAAAGGCCTTGAAAGAGGGGGTTGGGATGTCTTTTGTGCCAAAGAAATCTGCCTCACCATAGTGGTCAATTCTTCCAACTTAGTATCAACAAAATTATTTTCAAGAGAGGAAGGACTTCCCTGATGTACTCCCCTAACAAGAGGTGTACCTCGATCGCCAAATTGTTGGGAGTTTTGTGACATCTTTTCAATCAACGCACGTGCATCTACTGGTGTCTTGTCCACCAATTCCCCTCCAGCTACGGTATCCACCATGCTTCTCTCTATAGGTGTGAGTCCTTCATAGAAGTACGGGGTGAAGAGTTACTAACTGATTTGGTAATGTGGGAAGCTTGCACAACACTTCTTGAATAGCTCCCAGTACTCATACATTGACTCCCCTTGTGTTTCATTGATCCCCATGATCTCTTTTCGAATGGATGTGGTCCTTGATGATGGAAAAATATCTACAAGAGAAGACGTTTCAAATCGTTCCAATAAGTTACATCTTCATGTTTTAAATAATGCATCTAATCATTTGCAGCTCCATCAAGTGAGAATGGGAATTATCTTTGTTTGATTTGATCTTTAGACACATTTATTGGTTTTAAGTTTGAGAAAACCACATTAAATTCTTATAAATGTTTATTTGGATCCTCACTAGATAATTCGTGAAATTTTGGAAGAAGGTGAATTAATCCAGATTTCAGTTCAAAGTCTGATTCGAGATTTGGGTATGCAATGTAATTTGGTTGATAATTAATATCAGGTGCAGCCAATTATCGAATGGTTCTATTAAGTTCATGTCCATTATTTTAAGCCATTGGTTCTTATTTTATGTTTGAATTTAAATTGTTTCCAATTTCAATGTTCTTAGAGTGGATAAA
Source organism: Viscum album (assembly GCA_963277665.1). Classification (NCBI taxonomy): domain Eukaryota; kingdom Viridiplantae; phylum Streptophyta; class Magnoliopsida; order Santalales; family Viscaceae; genus Viscum; species Viscum album. The sequence continues at coordinate 1,525,100,592 of OY728125.1, read as the reverse complement.
TTCTCCAATTGTTTGAATGTAGAAACTTCCTGTAGACTGAGAATGTCTGATTCGAGCCCTAAGGTTGCGTTCAATCTCAGGGTTAAGATCATAGATATCCTCAGGATTATTTTATTTCATAAATCAAATAAAAATAAAAAAAATGAAAGTTAACCATAGTAAAATAAAAATGAGATGTTTCAATTTATGGTCTAAAAATAAGAAGAAAAAGAAAACCAAAGAAGACGAAAAATTCTGATTGGGTGAAGAAGGAAGAAATAAGAGAAGATAAGAGAATAAAATGTAGGATAAAATAAATACCTCTAAATTTTTTAACTAATAACTTTCCTCCCCTAAAACGGCGCCAATTTGAAATGTGTTGACATGGTTGCTTTCAAATGATGTTCAGTTTTGGGTTACTTAGGTGCAGTAGAGTGGCTGACCAAGGTCATCTCTCAAAGGAGGAAGAAAATTAAAAAAATCTTTGAGGTATTCAAAAAAATAAAATATAATAGAATAAAAAATCTACTTGAAAGGATGGGTGGTTTCATCATTTATAAAACTATAAGAAGTTTGCCGGAAGAAGATTACATTTTTCTTGTTTTTAATTTTAAAATGAAATTTGATGCAGCAAGAATATGTTTTTTTAGATAATATTTTAAAATGAATAATATATATAAATATAACTCTTAGTTTACTTATTAATAATTATAATTTAAATTTATATCCACTTAATTATTATTACCTAACTTTTTAACCTCTGAATCCTATGTGAATTAACCTTACCACAAAGATGAAGTGAATTAAACCCTAGGCTATCTTCAGAACATGTAATCATAACACCCTGCATTGATTAATGTTTTAAATTTAGCTTATGGTCCATGGTAAATTAAGGCACATGTATATTCTAGAAAATGAGGATGAATTGAGCTTAGGGATTATATTTGAACTCTACAAATATATCCTGCATGGTCTTGTTTCACCGATTAAGTTTGCACTCTCACAATTTACACAATACTCGACCCCGCGTGTCTTTGTGTTAATTGTTCAATTTATTGATTAGTTTCTTATAATTTATAAACTCAATTCATGGATCATATTAATTGAATTACACTATCTCAATGATTCAAAATAATTAAATGAATATGGTAGAATATATATTGTTCACTAAGAGAACTACTCTTCCATGGGCGGTGTGGTCATCGTGGAGACGTTTTGCATGAGCAAAGGATTGAAAGGGTAGAACCCAATATCATCTCCACTATTGATTCCAACACAAATATGATGAGTAATGAAGAAGATAATTTAACAAACCAGATGAAAAGAAAATAAATAAAAGAATAAAAAAGTAGTTTATTACACAAAAGAAAACATTACAACATGAAGAAGAGGACAGGGCTTCGATGAGGGGATCCCTGTTTCAAGAGCTACCCCTCTTACAATGGTTGGAGAATATTGGTGAAACCAATTCTCATCTTCCTTAAATATCCTAATACAAGTCCCACCCCCTAAAAATGAGAAAAACACTAATTTATAGAGTGAATGGGTGGATAGGTTTAAAGAGGTTTCAAGTGTGAATGGGGAATCTCAGCCAAATATTTTAATACAAAATACACCACCCATTTGACCTCCAAAACGGGATAAAAAACTATTTTTTTAGTAGACTTATTTGATCCAAATTGGGTTTGTGAGCTTATCTCAAATGTTGGGCCCAATCCAAGTTCGGATGAAGGGGTTGTGGTCCAAATACAGAACCAATGTCCAATCTTCCGGATCCAGCCCACCTTTGACTTCATGGTCCTTTTAGTCCAGCCAAATGGAAGATTTAGCCCACATGTACAAAACAAAATTTGTATCCCATTAAGTCAGGAACATAGCTATAAAATTTAAAGTTCCAATAATAAATATAAAAATATTTATCTTCGAAATACTATAGTGCACTATAAAGGGTAAAACTAGAATTTCCATCAAATTTTCTAATGAATGATCTAATCCGAAATATTTTATAAATAAACATATTTAACACAATTGGAGGAAATTTCATCATTTATTATGAATAAAATATTCAATAAAAATGTGTTTTATCAATATAATTTCCTTTTATGGGGTAATATAATGTGTAACCACATTTTCTATTCATATAAGTTAGTTTTTGTGAGAAGTTTATACTTATCAAGTATGGATCATAGTTATAGGTTTGAATCCATATTTATTATTTCTATATAAATAAGAATAAAATAATTTTACTAATTTATCAAATAAATGTGTATAATAAAAATTAGATTATAATTATTAATCTTTTACTATTTTATTAAAAAACTATATCCCTCTCCATTAGCTTTGGAACATTCTTTTTTTTTTGATATTCTAGTTTCAAGGACCCATATTCTCTTCTCATAATCTATACATTGTCCTAAAAAGTCATTCAAATGATTTTAGGTAGGCATTCAAAATGAGAATTGCATTAACTATCTATTCATTGATTTGTTGAGTGGAATCCCAAATCTTGAAATTCTTAAATTGTATTTACTCAACCTCTACCTCTTAGTTACACTACTTCCAACTTGGGTAGTCATCACATGATGTCAACTAAGTTAATTCAGCCTAAAACTTCAAGTAAGAATTCCCTAGTAATTGAAATCATCCTGAATTGGGTCAATCAATCACTTTTAACTATGGTTTGATTTTAACTTAAGTAGTGGAAGGATATACTTACTTAATATATATAATTAATCAATTGTATCTTTATACATAAATTTTCAATTTTTACCTTTATTATATGATTGTTACATAAATTTACCATTTTTATCTTTATTACATAATATTTATTATTAAGTGGATTTACTTAAGTGATTAACTATGTATTAAATAAATTTTATGTATATTAAAATTTATTTTAAATATATCTTGCATGCTCATTGATTCATTAATTCGTGTAATCACAAAAAAAAATATCCATAATGAAATTAACTATGCACTTTACAAAAATAAAATAATAAAGTGGTATGATCATGAGTGTTTAGTAATGGTTATTTTATCAAAAAAATGATAAATTAACCATCGAACTAGGGGGAAACACCTTGAATCGTGACTTAGTTTGTGTCACGGATTTACACATGTCCACCCATGTACCTCCTGGATTTGTTTTACCTTAGCTCCAAAATTGAACCCCCTCCATCCACATGGTATATCCATCTGTTACATAAGCTTTTACTCACACATGGGTGAGGGGAACAAAAGTATTTTTTAAGGGGTTTACAAAATAGGAAAATGTGGGCACGTAGTCCCTTATATAATGAGACAAGGGATAATGCACATACCATAAATTTAATTTGATAATAAATTAAAAGGAAACCAATCACATACAAAGATCTGGTCTATGATCATGATCATCCATATACATGCAAAAAAATTATGTATTTAATAAAATAACCTTCAAAACTAATTGTTCTTATTTAAGATAAATCATGTTCAAATCAATTAATTATATTATTTAATTAATAAATTATTTTACCTTAGTTCTCATTCAAATTTTCTTGGGATTATTAGCTATCATAATTTAAAACAAATTAAATAAATTTATTTGAAATTAACTATATACAATACATGTACCTTAGAAGAAACCTAGTGAATACATGTTTAAACTACCCAATATGTATTATATTTGTATATTGTTTACTCAGGTGATATGTGGCATAAATGAATTATCACATGGTGCATCCATAGTCAAATAAATGACACAAGGAACACATGTTATATATGTAGTGTGTTAGTTTTCAATGCACATAGAGTAATGATTGTATTATGACTTATAAACACGATATACAATTTCAAAAATTAAAAATAAGTAATTAAATATTTAATATATATATATATAACACATTACATTGAGTTTACATAGTCAAATAAATGACACATGGAACACATGATGATAAGGTTTAATAAGTATAATAAATTAATTTTCAATTATGCATAATTTGTTGATATACATGGTGTGTACTATCCTGCTACATGGTGTGTATATTTCTGAACATCTATCCATGGAACATAACTAGGGTCTCATCTTGTAATATTTCCAATGAAAATAATGGACCACACATCATATACATGGAATATATAGTGTGTAGTATCCATGTTACTTGATCATAAGAAATATAGGCTCAGTAAGAAAATACATGGTCCATCATTGACTAAAGGAATACACATCGTGTATAAATGCCACGTATTGTGTAGTCTAGCTAACTATGTTCCATCCTGGCCTAATAAAAACATGGTTGATTAAACACACACCACATGTAATAAATGTACATGGATTGAATTAATTATTAATTAATTCAAAGTGTGTTAAACTCGGGTACACAGTGTCTACCAATAGGATACTTGTCGTGTACTGATTTGTTATTCATCCAAAATCTTTAACTACTCTAGTAGAGTTATTTTAATATTTTTTATTTATAAAATTAATAAATATTGATTATATTTGTGAGAATGATGAGGATGAATCATAGAACTAATGATGAAAATTAAAGAATGATTAAACTAAAATGGAAAACTAATGATAAATTCATAAATCAGTCAATGATTTTTAAATTATTATAAACAATTATGTGACTGCTCTAATACCACTTGAAGGTATTTTGAACAACGGAAGAACTAGATAAACTATTCCTAACTCATAATTTTTTCATAATATATTATCAATATGAGATGTACATTGAAATTAAACATTATTACCAATGGAATTGAGTCAATGATTAATTAATTAAATAATTCTAGAACCAAAAACCAGATTATCAAATATTATTTATAATTAATTTAAATAATTGAATAATTACCATGCGATGACATTATTTCTTGATTGATGAATCTGAAAATGTCTATATTTCATACCATTATTTTATTGTAGGAATAAAGTCTATATTCTATCCAAAAATGATTTACACGTACCTCATGAACCTCTAAACTTCATTATAGAAATATCTAGGTGCTAGGGAGGTAGATCATAAAACATACATCATTCATATTTGATCACCATAAGAATCGCTTCAATAAGGATTCTCTTGTATCTCTATATAATAGATAGTGATGGTGGAGAAGGATCACATTCCATTCTTGAGAGTGTTCAAAAATAACATAGCTCTCTAGGGATTTTAGATAATTCTATGAATATTATTGTCCATAATAATGAAAATGGAAACCTCTCATAAGAAATAAGATAATTTAGTTTATATACTACTAGGGTTATTTAATAATAATTTCACATGAACCATTATTATTTTTCTTAATCTTTATAAAAACCTATTTCCATACTAATATTATTATTATAATAATTTCTTGAGATGCATAAAACTCATGAATTAATTAAATGTTATTTATTAAAATAATATTAAATATATATTATTTCTCACCAAATAATAAAACATGGTCTTCCATTCCTCCACAGAATTTATCAGGCCTTTAAAAATGACTATTTCTTTAATAAATAAATATAACATCATTATTCACCAATAAATAAATAAATACTATATTCATTAAATAGAAAATAATATTTATTAGATATTATTCTCATAAAATATTCTCTCGAATAACTAGTGATTAGATATTTACAATCACACAAACATGAATAATTATTATACCACATGTAGTAATAATATTTAGTTAAATTATTAAATATTAAATAATATAATTATTTAACTAAGTTGTTGTATACACTTAGTGTGTGACCCTCTATGCCTCTTTCTTGGTGGAATTTGGAAAAGTGGACCAAAGTACAAGATAAGCATCTATAAACTAATCAATGAAACCATAGATAAAGAATTTTATATTACAATAACATAAAACCTCATACAAACACTTACTATATAATATAATCCCTTTATTATGATATCTTTAATAAAGTAGGTTTCATGCTTGTTCCATCAACCTATGTGATCGATGTATCTTTCTTTGACATTCCAAAAATTGATCTTTCCTACAGAACAACTTGGCCATGAATTTATTTAGGTTATTTATTTATATAAAATGGAATGATATAACAACTTCCATTAAATAATATTAGGGATCCATACTTTCTCATATTATTCCTTAACTAAACACTACTCATGACACACCCATCATATCCTACTTCATTGTGAATATATGTCGTCATAGATTTATTAAATACATCAAAGTACATGACTCATAATATATATTAATAATACTCATAAAGTATAAATATCAATACACACATCCACATATAGGAAAATCTAGTTACACATATAAATTTTTATTTCCAACTAATTTTATTATAATAATCTCTTACACTAGAAATTACCAAGGGTGTACACCGTGAGAAGGTGCTTCAGAGGCCTATGAGTCACCACCTCTGATATCCTATATCATTTGTGTCCCTAAAATGATTGTATCCAGATATAGAACATATATTTAATAATTATATCATGGACCTTTTGTCTTATTATCATAGTAGGTAACTTCTTTGACCTTTCAGTGAGACAACTACTCTTAAGATATTATCAAATACTATGTCATGGAGAAGAATAATCATGATGTGATAAGTAGTTTATTAATATTCTAAAATATTAACATTGGTAATCATATTGTTAAAAAAATAGGTTCAAGGGATAATAATTCAACAATATATTCATTAAATTTACCCTTATTACCATCCATGTAAAATGGATGTGAAAAACGAACCACATCGCTCTGTGGAGGTGGTAGTCCACAAGCACGCCTGAGCTATGTTGTCATTTTATCTATGATGGAAAAAATGGATAATGGTTTCTCCATACTCATAATAATAATTTAGTATATTGAAAATATTTAATTTATTTTTTTATAATAGATAAAATGTTTTTATAGGATATAGAATAATAAATAAAATTGAAAATGCTCAGTTAATATTTATACCTCTTCATTGAGGAAATTATTTTCACCTTAAGTACTGAAAGGATGGTATTTGGGAAATGACATAAGCTCTAATATATAATAAAGAAATATATAATGATATTAGGGTAGCATTTTCCTAATATATAAGTCTTAAAAATTATGAATAATGAAGGAGAGAAGGTTATGTTTTTTAAGTGAGGGGGGGTCGCCCTTCGAATTACTTAAAAGTATTAAATAAATATAAATTAATTTTTATGACTCCAAATTGATATAATTACAATATTAAATGATAATGAGTAAAAATAATCTATTAAAATATAAAATTTACCAGTTTGGTTAATGTTTTCACCCTTATCTCTTAGTTTTAACTCTCGTTAACCCTTTTTGACAATTATTGTGATAAAAAGTTTTTTACTCTTTAGAGGTCAAGAAACCTACTATAAAAGGATAAGTGACTCATAAAGGGACCATGAATAATATTTTAAATCATATCCTATTAACTTTGATGAATATATGATTTTTAATGAAATTTAAAATATTTAATAAAATATCATTTATTATAAAATATCATTAATTTCATTTTTGAAACAATACATTTAATTTGATAGTGAAAAAAACATCATATAAAAAATTATAATATAATCACTTCACACATCCTTAACATGTTATATTTATCTATAAAATTATTTAAACACTATAAATCACTAAAATATTACTTTTAGAGTTCTTAAAATCATTTACTTGATTTTTATATTGCTCACACAAGCACTGTGTCATCATTTCTTAATGATTTAAAGTAATTATTTCATCAATAAAAACTAAAAATAAATTACCATGATAAAAAATATTAATATTTAAAATAACCATTTATAATTAGACATAAGTTTTTTATTTATATCACAAAAATATTATATATATTAAAAGAAAAAAAGTGATATTTTTTACTTTATCTTTTACTTAAATATTATAAAGGTCAAAATCAAAGTTAAATTACTAAAAGTGGTCATATTTTTTATTTGTATGATTATGGAAGAAATAAAATCATCTAATAAATTCAAGTGTTTAAATTTATTTGAAGCATTAACATATTAGTTTTAACCCTAATTAACTCATTTTACTTTTAATATGCTAACAAAAATTTATTATGGTTACTATTCATATTGATAAAAAAAGGGACCTATTTACCAAATTTGGAACTCCTAATTCAAAATATGGAATCCATTTTTCAATATTAAAATTATATAAGTGGAATATATAAAATCGTAATTTTTATTCATAGATATCACATCTTAATATATGAATATTCATTGCATAACATTACAATCCATGCCATAATCGTATAGTTTCAGTGACTTTGGAAAATTGGATACAGAAACAACTTTTTGATAATAGATCTATATTATCTCTACTAAGTTATTCATAACTAATACACTCATTATACAAATAATACTTAAAACCTTTCTCTATAACATTGTAAAATGAAACCTAAGAAAGGGTGACATTAGATTCTTAGTAAGGGTAAACATGGGAGATATCAATGATCACTTAAACATAACATTAGAAAATGGGTATGAAAACATGAGATTAAAAATTGAAAATACATACCCATCATATCATAGATCATAATATTAAAATATGGAAAAAATATTTTTAGTACAAAAGACATGAATCATAAAGGAATAAAAGAACATGAGACATGAGTGCATAACATTAGAAAAAATATATAAGTTTGATTCATACACATAATCATAGAAAATTATTTCATTAATCAAGGATCACTTCCTATACTATAATAGTGTATTGGGTTTACTATTCATTTCATCGTATCCATATTCAAGGTTCACTCCCAAGACTATCATAGTGGAAAAGTCTATTACTAAACTAACTTCACTCCACATTCCAGACCTTATTATCTCATGATATATCCATCTTTACCCAATGAATTAGAGGGATATATAATTTTTGGACCACTCAACACATAATCATAATAAATTTATATGTGTTCCACGATATCATAAATTAATCAACATATATAACATCCCATGAAAACAAAATGGGTTTTATAAACATTTTAGCAGTTCATCATAGAATTACCCATAGAAAACAAATAGGTTCCATAAACATCACATCATCATAATCATAAACCATATAGAAAAATAATAAGGATGGTATCATGGGATTATATCCCCAGTCAATCATAATTAACATCAAAGGATTTCATCTTAGAGTAAAATTACTTTAAAATACCACTTGGAATATTTCTTGAGAGAAATGATATTTTCATTTTGAAATCATTTATTTAAAATATAATTTTTTTAAAATATTATGGAAAAAAATTCTTTGAAATTAACCTTTTAAAATTTTGAAGGAATATCAAAAAATTGAACAGTCATGGTGGAGGAAAATTATATTCTTGTCATGTATGTTAAATCAAATATTCCTTTAATATTTTCAGTAAAATGTTAAAAGTACCTCTTTCAAAAAGAAATAAGAAGATTCATTTAAAAAAATTATTAAAATTAAAACATAGGTGAAAATTAATTTAAATAATAAATGAATAATTTTGAATACATTCTTGAAAAAAAATACAAAATATGTACATGGAATAAAAATGATTTTCGACCGAAGAGAAAAATAAAGTCATATTTTCCTAAAAATATTATTTCAGTCTCTTGATTACTTAAAGAGAGGAAAAAAGAAAGAATTTTTTTTAATATATAAAAAAAACCAAAGTATAATAAAATTAATGAGAATAATTGAGAGGTATATCATGAAATTTCATCATTGAAAACTTACTCATAAATAATCTCGGAAAACAATGAGATTGTAATATAAAACCCTTACCTCAAGTTTGACTTTCTTATAAATCACTTAAACCTTCTATATAATATATTTAAATTTATTATAAATATATATAATAGTAATTTATATAATAATAATATAATATTTAATCCAATTAAAATATTTTAACACCCATTTACTAATAATTCCACATTAAAATTTTCATTACTAGGTGTTAATTGTTTTGTTTTTTAAGAGAATTCAGGATTTTTGGTCATAGTCCTTATAATTTTATAATTGTTAAATCATATATATAATCTCAAAAATGATATAAATATAATATATATTTAATTTATATAAATATATACTCATCCATAAAAGGTAGAGATAGAAAAATTGAATTATACTACTCATAGAGATGATAGACTATATGTATGCATGAGATCTGTTATCATTTTTTGATGGATGGAGCAAAATAAAGGTAAATAATAATTTAGATATATCAAATAATTTTTATATTATATATATTTTATATTTATTAAATATATCCATATTACCATCCATGTAAAATGGAAATGAAAAATGAATCACATCGCTTCGTGGAGATTGTAGTCCACGCGTACGCACGAGCGACGTTATCATTTTAAAAAAAATGGGAATGAGGTGTAAATGGTTATTAAATCATCATAACAAAATTTTATTATATTTAATATAATTAATTAATTATTTTTATAATGAATACCATATATTTATAGGAGTTATAATAAGAAATAAATATAAAAATACTCAATTAAGAGCTATACCTCTTCATTAAGAAACCTCCTTTGGCTTACACCTTAATCCTTAAAAGGATGGTCTTTTGGAAATACCAAAAGATATAGGATGTTTGGAAGTAATATATGAAGTTATTATAGAAGTTATTGGTTGATATATAACTCTAATGATGTGTGGATATGAGGGTAGAGGTGGTATCCTTTTATAGGGGAGAGAAAGGACACACATGGAATTTATTAAAATATTAAGTAATATATATATATATATATCATAATCAAGTAAATTAGAACAGAGTCCCACCAAATTAGAAGATAAGATTTTATAAGGTTGAAATAAAATCAACTAATCACATTTCAGAATGTTTTGGATACATTTTAATCCTTATCTTTTACTTAAAAAAATTTAAACCCATTTTAATATTAACCATGATAACATTACTTTTTACTATGATAATATAATTATATGAACAAAAATAAAATTTTATTCTAAAAAATATATAATTATAAATCTGGAATCCAATTTATTATATTTCATTTCTGTTATTATTAGAAATTACTTTTAATATAATAACAAAAAAATTATGAAAAACTGTTTGTTTTAAATACCCAATTTTAGAATAAAAATAATTTAACCTTGAAATAAACTAATAAATTAGTTTCCATGACTTTTGTTTGGTTAAATAATAATAAAATGAAATATTTTATACTCTTTGTTCAATAAAAACCGAATTTAATCTTCTAACCATGCCATTAAATGAAAAGTCCCAAAAATTGTATTTAATTTGAATAAAATATAACTTATCTTCACAAAAGTCGTGACAGGGTTCCCAAATTCAAAATAATAATTTAAAAATTATTTAATTTCTTTAGGATATTTTTATTCAAAAACAAATCATCCAATATGATAATGGAAATTTATAGTGTTACTTTAATATGTTACCCCTTAGTTTTAACCAAATTTTACCTATTTTACTGAGGTGATAATATTTATTATGGTCGTCATTCCTAACGATCAAACACTAATTTGTAACTATTGTATTATATAATTTATTCTGATGAAAAATATCGCAGAAATTTTACCAAATTCTACTCATCAAAGTTGTAGAATTAAATTGAAATTAAACCAGCAAAACGTGATAAAAACAAATTTTCCAAAGAAAATAATTTCTTAAGTATAAAAATTTTTTACATAAAATTTTATGATATAATTCATTCAAATTACTTGAATAGTATTATTAATAATATAATTATACTAATTATACTTTTAAAACCATTTTAAAACAAAATTTAACTTCATAAATTCTTCAAATGAAAATCTAGTATCCAATAAAAATCAAATATTTTCACTATTCATTGAAAAATAAATTTATTTAATAAATTATCAAAAATTTAATATAATATAATTTTGACATCTTGATTTAAAAAAGAAGTAAATTTTTTTCAAATAAATTTTCTAAAATTATGATTTTATTTTTTTCACAAAAATCAATAATAATCATTTTTTAAGGAAATATGTATTTTTGAAGAATATAAAGACTTTATTAAAAATTTATTACTTAACTTTCAATATATTTTTTATCTAAAACCATTATATATATTTTTTTATAAATTTTTTATTCTTATTCATATCTCTAATTTTAGCAACTATGGTATAACAATCATGTTTTAATAATAATATTTTAATTTTATATTGTGGTTTATTTAAATTTAGTGTTGCATGTAACATAATCTATTAAAGAAATCAATTTTTATTAAAAAGAAATATATTATAATATCTTGGTGTGTTACATTATACCCCCTAAAAATGAAATTTTCCCTCAAAATTTCCCTACTTTGATGCAAAAAAAATAAGGACATCTTTGTTGCATCAAATCCTTAGGTTCCTAAGTAGCTTCATTAAATTTTTGATTCCTCCAGATAATATTAACCACATGATTATTATTATTCCATAGAAATTTATCTCTATGATGTAATATTTCTACTGGTTTTTATTCATAGGAAATATCATGCTCCAAATGTATGTCCTCTAAGTCCAATACATGTGAAGGATCTGGTATGTACTTCCTCAGGAGAGATACATTGAACACATCATGAACTTGATATAGGTTCAGTGGAAGCACTAAGAAATAATATACCATACATACTTGATAAATAATATTAAAATGGCCAACATACCTAGGGCCCATCTTTCCTTTATTTCTAAATCTCATAAACTTATTCCAGGGGGAAATTCCTAGAAATACCTTATCACCAACAACAAATTCTATACTTCACTAATAATTATCTAGATAAATTTTATATCATCTCTAATATTTCCTTATATTCTTCTAAATATATATAACTTTTTATAACATTTCCTCAAATAGATTAGGTCCTATTAGATTTTTTCTCCAACATTATCCCAACGCATTGGTTTTCTATAAATCCTTCTATAGAGGTATTCATAAGGAACCATCAAAATGCTCAAGTGAAATCTATTGTTTTAAATAAATTAAACTAAAGGATTTTTTTAATCCCAAAAACCGTTAAAATTTATAGAAAAATATATCAGCATATCCTATAAGGTATTAATGGTCCTATAAGACTGGCCATCTATCTAAATATGGAAAGAAGTATTAAAACTCAACTCTGTAGCCAAATCTAACTGAATACTTCACTAAAACATCAAGGAAATCCTTGGTTTCTAATAAGAAAAAATAGAATGTGGTAATCTATGAAACCTTAACACCTATTTAATGTATATTATAGACATATGATCAAGATATAAAACTTTTTTAATAACAATGAAGTGTACTGAACTTGTAAGGTGATCGATAACAACTCAAATAGAATTATGTCCTTTAGATGTTTTTGGGAGTCTAACAATAAAATAAATGGTTGTGTTTTCTCAATTCCATTTTACTATGGGTAATGTTTGTAACATCCCTTTATGATTTTATCTCCCAACCTTATCTTGATGACTAACCAAGCACCAAGATACATGCTCTGTAAAAACTATCTTCATGTTATCCCATAATAAATACTATTTTAGATCTATATAAATCTTTATATTTATAGGATAAATATAGAATATTAAACTATGATTCTCATATAATATATTCTTCTTCTAATATGGTATTTATGGAATATATACATGGTTTCTAAAATTTATCTTTCTGTCCCAATTAAGGTTGAACTCAGAAACATTTCTAACCTTCTTCTACAGTCCCATATCTTCCTTTTGTGCCTCATTGATCCTCATATGGATATATTGTTGAAAAATAATTTGAGAAGTATAGTATTTCCCCCATCACTTCAATATTTTCTAGATTCATCCTTTGAAAATCGTGAAATATTAGATATTTTGTGATACTAATCATAGATAAGCTAGCAAGAACCTTTAGATTAAAAGCATTATCCACCTTGTTTTATTTCATAGGGTAGTAAATTACTGAGAATTCATAATATTTAATCAAACACAACCATCTTATATGGTGCATATTAAACCATTTTGAGTGAATATATACTTTAAAATGTTATGATTAGTTTATGTTTCACTCATTTCTCTGTCAAGATAATGTCTCTATATCTTCAATAAAAAAATTACCACTGCTAATTCCAAATCATGGTTTGGGTATTTTTCTCATGAACCTTCAATTTTATTGAGGCATAAACTATAACTATATCATTATTCATATGGACACATCCTAGACCCTTCTTCAATGCATTACTAAATCTCATAAACCTTTATACTCTGTAGGGTATTGTAAGAAAATATATAATGACTTAACTTCTCTTCAGTTCCTTGAAATTTTTTTCGCATTCATATATATAAAGGAACTTGGATCTCTTTTTATTTAACTTAGTTATTTGATAATATATCCATGATAAATTATCCAAAAATCATCAATAATATTCAAAAACCCAAGAAAACTATGAATATGAGTCAAAGTGGTATGTCTGGGCCAATTTTTAATAACTTCCATTTATTATGGATATATATATATAAACCCTATCTTGAGATTATATTACCCAATAATGAAACATTTTATAGAAAAAAAATCACACTCAGTAAAAATTTCTCACAACCACTCCTTTATTAGGGTATTCAATTGAATCCTAAAGTGATCTTTATACTCTTCCTTACTCTTTGAATATATAAGAGTATCATTTATAATGAGTACAATAAAATGATCAAGATAATCTATAAATAATTTATTCCTTAAATCTATCAAGATATTGGGGGAATTAGTATCGCCAAATGGAATCAATATAAATTCATAATTTCCATGCCTCATATATAAGGTTGTCTTGGGAATGTATTCACTTTTTACACTCAATTTATAATATCCAAATTGATGATCAACCTTGTAAAAATATTAAGCTCCTTGTAATTGATTTAAAAAAACATCAATATGGGGGAAAGGGTACTTATTCTTTATTGTGATCTTTTTTATATATTGATAATTAATATAGATTCACATTAATCCATTTTCTTTTTAAAAAAGAACAGGTACACCCCATAGTTATGCACATGGACAAATGAATCCATTATCAAGATTCTTCATGAGTTTATTCTTTAATTCATATAACTAAAATGGGGCCATTCTATATGGATTATTTGAAATTGGTGTATCTCCAAGTATGAGTTCTATTAAAAACTCAACTACATGATTCGTAGGAAGATTGGCCAAATATTTAGAAAATAAATCAATAAACAACCATACAATATCCATATCATTGATGTTCAGTTTCTCCTTAACCATCAGAGATAAACACCCATTTGGAATAGAAAATAATACCCATATAATGGATTCAATTTCCATTGGAAGTTAATATTTATCCACACATGAATAGATGATTTTAGTTTGGTTTTAAATATAAAATGTTACTTAATTTCGAAAGTTATTTATGTGTTATTTTTGTAAATAAAGTCATTACATGCCTAAGATAACATCAAATTCAACTATAGGGATAATAACAATATTTTTAATAATAAAATTCTTATAAAATTTAATCAGAGAAGAATTATATACTTGATATGTAGTCATTATACCATTAGGGGTTTTCACTACTAATTCTACATATAATCATTGATGTGGTACTGTGATACCCTTATAAAATTATGCAGATATAAAATAATGGGTAGATATAGAATCAAATAAGACATTAGAAGTTATAGAGTGGATGGTAAGTGTACCTTTCACCACTTCATTTTCATAATCCATATTGGCAACAGAGGTACCATGATATTTCCCTTTTTATATGGAATTGAGAGGTTTCTAATGTGGATAATTCTCATTAATCATTGGTTTTGAGCACATATTGGAATAATTCCCATACTCATTTCATTTTAAACATTGGAGTGTTGGTGGTTCATTCTATAGTGATTTATCTCTATTAATAGATAACTTATTCTTCCCATCAATTTGTATTTTTATTTCCCCATGAACTTCCTTTACAAACATAAAACACTTACCAATTCCCTTAAGACAATTTCCTCTATTTTTCCGTCTACTCTTCGAGCATAAAGTAAAACACATCTTCTTATCTATATGGTTTTTATTATTTTCTATGAATTCCATATTTTATTTGTTATAAAAACCATGAGATTAATGGGTAACTCTAATATTTATCTCTGTATTGATAATACGCTAAATGAATTATTCATAGCTACTAAACTTCCTTATGTAAAACTCCATTCAGATACTTGTTTTTAATTCACTAAAGAATAAATTAATTTTACTTTTAGGTTGTATGGTAAAAATTTTACTCATAAGTACTAATGGATTCATCATCCTTTTACTTTAAATCTAGGAATTATATCTCAATTTTCATATGAAAAATATAAGGAAAGTTATTATTGAAAAATAATTTCTTAAAATCATCTCATTCCATAGAGTTGTTATATTATTTTTTATGTATGTTCTCTATAATAGTTCACCATTGATCTACTTCAGCTTCCAAATAATAAATGGATAAGATAAATTTTTAATGTTTTAAATACTAGAGAATGGAAAATATTTCAGTGGTAGTGATCCATTTCTCAATAACCAGTGGATCATAAGACCTACTAAAATAAGTTGGATGTTTCTTTATGAAGAACCTAAAAAACCTTTTTCCCTCCTTTTCTTATTTGGATGTTCATTATGATTAATTTCTTAATAAAGTTGAATAAGAATAATAAAAAAATCATTCCAAATTCTATAACATTTAGTTTCTCAGGGGGGTAATAATTAAAATTTCTATCACATTTAGTAATGACATGATTCCTTCAATTTCTAACCATCTAATAGAACCAAAACAACATAGTGTAAGTATTAATAATCATAGTATGAAACCACACAATCTCTATGTTATTAAAACTTTAGTATGTTATCCTATTAATAGGATTATCCATATTATTTCACTAAACATATCTAATAATATTCTCAAAATATTGACTAAACCTAGATTTCATACCAACTATAGTTACCTTTAAATTTCAAAAATAGATATTATATCTTAACAGATGAATATTAAAAATATTTTACAAAATACATGCCTGGGGATTGTAAATGATTGGTTTTATTGAAGTCTAGGTAAAAAAAAATTATTATTTAATGAAATATCTTCAACATATCCCATAAATATCTCCCCAAATATTAATATTCTTTTAAATACCCTATATAAAACCTTTATTCATAACCTGTATAATGGAAACATAAGAAATGGTGGGCTTGGATGCTCAGTAAGGGTAAATATGGGATATATTAATGATCATTTAAGCATAGCATGAGCATAAGGGTATGATAACATGAGATTAACATTTAAAAACCATACCCAATATATAATAGATCATAATATTGAGTAATTTAATACAGATTTTCAGCTTACAAGACATGAATATTAAAAGAATCAAAGAACATAAGACATCAAAGCATGACATTGGTATAAGACATAAGTTTGTAGCATCCCCATAAGCATAGAAAACCATTTCCTTAGTCAAGAATCATTTTAAAGACTATAATACTATATTGGGTTCACTCTCCATTCAATCATGTCTTTATTTAAGGTTCACTCCCAAGACTTCCATAGTATACAATTTCCCTTAATAAACTTGGTTCACTCCCCATTATAGTCATTATTTCATGAGATATCCATGTTTACCCAATGAATTAGAGGGATATTTAATTTATGGACCACACGTAACATCATGAAAATTATATATGTGTGTTTCATAAGACCATAAGATATTCATCATGTCATAAACCATGGAAATAAAATAGGTTTTATAAATATTTCATCATTTCATTATAGAATAACCTGTATAAAATAAATAGGGTTCATAAATATTTTGTCATTATAATCATAAACCCTAAAAATAAATGATAAGGATGGTATAATTGGATTATATACACATGAAATCATAATTAACATAAAAGGATATCATATGAAATAAAAAATAATTTAAAATATCACTTGGAATATTTCTTGAGGAAAATAATAATTTTTTAAATCACTTCTTTAAAATATAAAAAAGTCATATTATTATGGAAAACATTTTATTTTAAAATAACCATGGAAACTTGTAAATTAATTCTAAAAACACTTATTATTACTGATGGTGTTAAATTATATTCATTCTAAATACATTAAAATAAATATTCCTTTCACATTTTTGGTAAAAAATTACCTCATTCAGAAAATGAAAATAATATTCCATTTAAACCATTTTTTAGAAATTAAAAAATGGATGAAAGAGAATTTAGATAAAAATTGAAGAATATTAAAAAATATTATTTAAAACATTTTTAAAAAACGTGTACATGGAATAAAAAGGATTTTCTACCAAAGAGAGCAATAAAGTTGGTTTTCTTAAAAGCATTCTTTCAGCCTGTTGAGTTATTAAAGAGATGAAAATGTAAGGAAAACATGTAATATATAGAAATAAATATAGTATATTAAAATTAATGATATTATTGAGATGTTTCACATAGAATTTTATCATCATAAACTTAATTATAAACAATCCTTGATAAACAATGAGATTGTGGCATAAATCTCTTACATTAAGTTCGACTTTCTTCGAAAGCACTCTAAACTCTGATATAATATATTTAAATTTATTATAATTCTATACCAAAATAATTTAAATACATTTAATATCATATATTATCCACTTATAACATTTAAACACCCATTTATTAACAATTATTTATTAAAAGTGTAATTTTTACGTGTTAAGTATTTCATTCTTTATGGAAGTTTCAGTTCTACAATTCAGGTCTCTATACTTTGATCACGGTTAAATCATATCTAGAATGTTAACCATGATATAAATAACATATATATTCAATATATATTTAGAGATATAGTGATATGGTTATCCATAAAATGTAGAAATAGAAAAATTAATTGCATCATTCATAGACACGGTATGTCGTACACACGCATGAACATCGTATCCATTTTTCGACAGATGGAATAAAACAAAGGTAAATAATAATTTATATTTCCAAAATCGTTATTATACCATATATATCATATATATTCATCAAATTTATTATTATTACTATCCTTGTAAAAATGAAGCGGAAAATTAATCACATTGCTTTGTGGGGGTGGTAGTCCACACGTATGCATAAGCGACGTTATCATTTTACAACAGATATAAAGAAAGTGGATAATGGTTTTTCCATCATGATAATAAAAATTTAGTATATTTAATATATTTAATTAATTATTATATAATATATTTTATATATTTATAGAAGTTATATAAATAAATAAAATTGAAAATACTCAGTTAATAGTTATACCTATTCATTGAGAAAACTCTTTTGTCTTACACCTTAAGCCTTGAAAGGCTGGTATTTTGGAAATAAAAAATTCTCTAAGATGCGTTAAAGGATAATATAATGATATTATGGTAGGTATTATCTAAGAAATTATTCTCAAAAAATATGAATAATTAGGTAGAAAAGGTACCCTTTTATAAGTGAGGGGAGGGGTACCCATGGAATTACTTAAATTATTAAATTAATATAAATTAATTTTTATGTTAAAATGAATTTAAATTGATAAAATTAAAATATATTATGGGGATGAGTCTAAATCCTTTAATTAAATAAAATCTGGACAATTTTTTGTTATGTTTTCACCCTTATCTCTTAGTTTTAACTCTCGTTAACTCTTTTTAACAATTACCGTTTAACAACATTTTTCACTCTTTAAGGGTCAAGAAAGTTACTATAAAAGAAAAATTGACTCATAAATGGGCCACTTTTTTATATTTTAAACCATATCTCATTAACATGGATAAATACATGATTTTTTATTAATTTTAAGTCATTTTTAAAATAACATTTATTGTAAAATATCATTAATGTCATTTTTTAACTATTCATTTAATTTGAATTTGAAAAAACACATTGAAGAAAATGAATTCAAATATAAGAATTTAAAGCATCCCTAATATTATATTTATCTATAAAATTTTTGGTACACAATAACTCAATGAAACTAAATTACTTTTAGAGTTTTTAAAATCTTTTATTATATTTATATACTGCTTGTACAGATACTGTGTTAGTGTTATGTAAGAATTTAAGGGAATTATTTCTTCACTAAAAATTAAAAATAAATTACCATGATAAAAAATCATTAATATTTAAAATAACTATTTATAACCAAACATAAGTTGTTTTTTATCCCTATCATAAAATATTATAGATATTAAAAGTAATAAAGTAACATTCTTGACTATATATTTTACTTAAATATTATAAAGGTCAAAATCAAAGTTAAATGGTAAAAAAAAGACGCATTTTTAAATTTTTAATAATTATGAAAACAATTGACTCATCCAATGAAGGAAAGTTTTTGAATGAATTTTAACCCTTATAGCATTTGTTTTAACCCTAATTAACCCATTTTACTTTTACTATTGTAGTAAAAAATTATTATGATTACTATGCATATTGATAAAAAATAAGAGGGTAATGTTTACCAAATTTACAAAATCTTATTCAAAATATGGAATCAATTTTTTAAGATTAAATATCTATAAGTCTGAGAAATTAATTTTAAAATTATACTAAAGAAAACAATTAAAAGAGGTTTTCCATAAAAAATAATTTCTTGAGTATTAAAAAAATTATACCAAAATACAACATAAAATTAATTCTAATGGACTTAATTAGATTATTAATAACATAAATTATCTTTTTTTACTATTAAAAAAAATTATAATGTAATGAAACTTTTAAATTCTTTAAAAGAAATGAGAGTTTTCAATAAAAGTCATTACTTTTCACTATTCATTGGAAAATCAATCTCTTCAAATATTCTCAAAAAATATATATATAAAAAATTGAAATGTTAAATTAAATAATCAAATTTTTTTATTCAAATACATTTTATAAAATTGGAAAATTTTAATTATATTATTTTCTCATAAAAATAAATAAAAACAATTTTTTACAAAAAAATGTATTTTGGAAGGAATTACTAAACAAAATTGAGTATTTATTTATCAATATATTTTTATAATTTTTAAAATGTAGTTATTATTATTTAATCCTCCAATTTAATATCTAGGTTAAAATTTTATACTATATTACGGTTCATTTATACTCGGGTTGGCCTATATTCTAATCTATCAAAGTAATTAATTTTTTTCTGAAGAAAAAATATATCCTAAAATAGCATAGTGATATTGTTCCTCTCATGGGGTCATGGATAACATGACCCATAAGTGACTAATTAGTCTCTATACATCATCATAACTCCCAACACAACACCTGAGGTATCACAATATACTATATATTCAATTCCAAGCCCTTGAAGAATCAAAACGGGAGTTGTCTTTGACCTCCTCTTCAACTCTAAGAAGGCCTCTTCAAACGAATTACACAACTAAAACTTCTCCCCCTTTTTGGTTATATCTTTCATCGGGACTATAAAATAGGATAATTCCTAGATGAAAAATAAATATACCCCAAAATCCCAAGGAATTTTCTGATCTCAAACACATTCCTAGGTCAGGTCCAAGATAGCACTGGCTCTACCTTCCATGGGTCCACTGAAACCCCCCACCTCAAAAGTTACATAACCAAGCAACTGTTTCTTCTGAATCCAAAAGTGTCACTTATATGGTTTGTCATAAATTTTATGTACTCAAATTTTACTCAATATAATATCAGGGTGCCTAAAATGCATGTCAAAAGTCCTTGAATATATTAGCATATTGTCCATGAACACCACAATAAAAGAGTCAAGATATGGACGAAAAATCTTATTCATGAGATCCATAAATTCTTATAAAGAATTTTTCGAACCAAAAGTAATGAAAATGTACTTATACAATCTATATCTAATCCAAAATGTGTTATTTGGAATAACCTTTTCTTTGAACTATAGTTGATGATAGTCCAAGTGAAGATAAATATTGGAAAAGCATTAGGATCCCCATATATAATCAAATAGATCTTCAATATTAGGTAAATGGTAATTTTTCTTCATTGTTACCTGATTTAGCTTACATTAGTCCACACATAGCCATATACTATCATTTTACTTTTTAGAAAAAAACACAGAATCACCTCAAAGATATGTGTTTGGTTTAATAAATCCCTTAAACTCTAAATCCTCTAAATGTATCATAATCTACATCAACTCATCTATTTCCATATGATAACGAGTAACTGATATCGTTTTCACCCCAAGTATAATATTAATCTCAAACTGAATTCCTCTATCTAGATTAAGACCTAAGAAGTCATCTGTAAAATATCTTGATAATGATGGACCATAAGAGAGAAGATAGAGGGGGTTATTGCTAATCCTAAAACAAGATTCAAGCCTAATATAAGTGCATTTATTTCTATAATTTGGTTCAGTTCCAGTTTCATCCTACCTACTTTGACATCCCTCTCATCAGTTAGTAAAAACCCATATCTTATAGACCTGGTGAAATATACACATCTCTGGAAGTAGTCGATAGGAGCGCAATAACAATTCAACCAGTTTATTTTGAATATCACATTGAAACTAGTCAACACTAAGATCATAAAGTATCATATATTTCTATAATTTCTAACAATAATAGGGAACTCATGAAATCCCTATAAATAGTATACATTATTTTCCAGTGGAATTTCTAGAGGAAGTATGTCATGAACTAACCAGAGTCGACCTTGAATCGATCACCTAGGCCAGCCCGTGAAAAATCCTAAGAGGCATTTTCGATCCTCCCAGGATGGATACAAGCACCGAGGTAATCGGTATAGTTAAAAGGAAATAATTTCTCCCACATGTAAACAATTAAACAACTAGTGGAAACAAATGGACATCCCAGTACACATTTATATAAAAGTTGAACTGAACATTATTTGTAATTTAAGTAAAAGTAAAACTAAACCAAACAACTCAACTGACCAAACCTGAAAACTAACTATATCCTTGAGAACCCACTAGTCACTCTCTATCACAATGATCCCACATCACCCAAGGTGATTGAACTTGAGATGAAATATGCACAAGTTCTAAAATAGAAGAAGAATATAGGCGTGAGTATTAAAACTCAGTAGGTTAGCCTGATATTCTATCCCCAATACACTTTCTTTAAAATAAAAAAAACATCAATTCCAAGTTTTAAATAAAATATATAAAATTATGTTTTACAAATATGGATCCATGCTATAATCATTATAAAATAAAATGGTTGCAAGTTTTCATAACCAGGAAATGTTAGTAACCAATTTCAAAGAGATACAACTTCAAAATAAAAACAGTTTTCAAGGGGGATTCTTTAAAGAATGTACACTTTTAAAGAAAACACACATGATTCTGAATTTATGAACCAAACACACCATATTCCAACGGTGAGTACAAAATAGCAAATGAGCACAAGTCAAGGGAACACCCCGAGGCACTAGTTCGTTGTGGTCCCTAGGTTCCTCATATCTCAGTGTAAGTAACCATAAAAAATATATCTGTTATCATGAACGAGACACTATTAGGGAAAAAATACCCATAACTTAGTGGTCCCCAACATCATCATCATATTTTATTTATTATTTTCGTCGTCAAAATTGCTATGTGAAACGGGTACAAAACCACTCTCGATCACTAGCATACTAGTACACGTCTTCCCACCTAGATAATCGGGTTTCCTTTTAGAGATCAATCAAGTTCCACATATTATAAAATACAATTTTCACATGATAATCTCATTAACAAATCATACAAACACAAAAATCCTACAAAGTGGATTCACATTTCTTTCACGAATCAATAAACCACTTAAAATTTTCATAAAACAATTTCGAGAAGTATAATGAGGTTTTGTATATAAAATACATTCAAAAATGCTATTTTAAGAAAAACACCCACCATTACTATATAAAAAAAGATATGGAATCCCCAAAACCATTTAATAAATCAATTTCATGGACCATAAAATGTATCCAAATGATATAACATGAAGTACACATGAAAACTATTTTTATAAGGAAAATACCAAACGGACCTTTAAGCATTCTTCACCAAAATAAAATTTTCAAAAAGAACCAATTGCACTATTAATAAAGTGTTTTAAACACACAATTGGTATCAACATTAAATTTACTTAGACTCATCAAAAACTCAGGTTACACATTCAAAACCCATCCATTTCTATAAAGGTTCCAAATGGGCCATTTATCGAGAACACATACCAAAACACCCTAAAAACTGATACTCACTTCATTATAAAACCCAAAACCAGATTTGAACCCACATAGGGAACCCCAAAAAAATTATTCACATGCTACCAAAAAAAATTCTAATCCAAAACAATCATTTGATATCACCTTGAGCACACAAAATCCTACCATGCACTTTTTCAAAAATGAGGAATGCAACAATTAATAAAAGAAACTCTATTTAACCCTAAAAATGTTATAAAACAAAATTTTCATGCCAAAAATATATTTAAATATCTAAACCAGGTTATAAACATTATACATCAGGTGAAAAATCAAATTTATCATTTAAACAAAAACTTAATGTGCACATTTTAACCAAAACAACACAATTTTCAACAAACAAGGCATAAACTACCCTTATTGCACACTAAATAATTAAACCAAAGGGTTGAAAACAATAAATATCCTACATATAAGGTGAAAACAGAAATAAATATATTAATCTTGAATTATAAAGGAAATTTTTGGGAAAGCCTACCTCAAAACTAAGACGGAAAGGAAAGACACAACTGATAACACCATCCAAGGGTTTTTTAACCCAAAACCTATGAATACCATCCACAAACAAGAAAAAATCACATAAAAATAATGGGATAACATAACCCTACTTCTTTAATGACCATGGGAGAATATAGATCCAAGAAAAATTAGAAGGGGGAGGATGAAGGAGGATAAAGGAGAAGGAAACTCACCTTGATAGCTAGAGAACTCTTCATCTTCCCTTAGATACACACCCTCAGAGGATAGGTAAAGGCTTGGAACTAAATTTATAGTATCTTTAGGTCTGGAATAACCATGGAAAGAATATTTGGGTTAAAAGAGTAAAAAATGAATGATTTATGAAAGAAACAAATAAACTTTTCAAATCTGGACGATTTGAGAAACCATGAGGAAGTTGCCCTAATCCCCGATGAATATGAGGTCCGAAGAGGGAAAATGTAACATGGGTGGTGCTCCTAGGGTTTTTGGTCTCGAGTGAGAGGTTTAATGACTAAAATCTATTAAAAATTAATAATATATAAAAGAAATAGTTTTATTTTAAATCTATAAATGGGCTCACGGTTTGGACCAAATCTAGAAGTAACCACACTTTTCTCCACCCCCCCCCCCCCAAAAAAAGATATGGGTTGCCCATGTAAGTATGATTAGACATAGTTGGAATGTCAAAAATCAACATTAATCTCACCCAAAACCCATTAAAAGGATCAATATTTCCAATATATTGGATCAAAACCAAGGCATGAAAAACCAAGTGTGACAATTCTCCCCACCATTAAAGATTTCCACCCCCAAAAAGCCATAATACATTTCAGTTGATTGATCAACACCTAATAATTCTTCATCAATACAATCCATCCTCTTAATCCAAGTAAGTTTCACTCACCAAAATAGAACTTAAGCCTCTTTCCCAAAATGAAATAACAACTCACAACCACTTCCAAAGAATCAATGGAAGGATCAAGACACTCATCCACTACCAATCCAAGACTATATTGTTGGGCCTTCTCCAAAAGATCCCAATGACCACCCAAACCAAATAAAATCTTGAAATATAATGATTTCAAGGGTGTCTAGAATAGACACCCCTCCATTAAGAACCAACCAACAGTGACCAAACAAGATTTCCTCATGATCTAGAATTGGGCCTCTCCCATAGAGGCCAACAAAAACTCCCTTACAATAGCATACCAACCCATGCCAAGAAAAACACAACATGATCATTTAAACTGCTCACTCCCAAATAGAGAGGACAAGAACATAGCCAAAACTTCTTTCATAGACCAAAATCCACCAACACACTGGGAGGGTAGGGAAGGGTCCCAATGATTGGACCGCTAAAACCAAATTTGAAATCCACCCACCACTCTTCACCTATGGATGGATAAAATCCAATACCACACCCGATTCACATGGGTGGTCCACACAAGAACACTAACTGGAAGCTCATATCTAATATGTTATCACCATAGACACTATATGAGGGGTAAGTCCACCATGCCATTTTTGGAAAAATTAAATTCACAGTGATGAGAAACCACAATAGAAATTCCAAAACCAGCTCACCACAATGGAAGAGGCACAAACATAACCAGACTCCCCCAAACACTAGGATTCCTAAATACACGCTAGCATCACTCTAATACATATGTCTTGAGATATGATGGTTGAAGTATCCACTGCCTCATAGTCAAGAGTTAAGGATCAAAAAACCCCATGAAACTCACTTACTCAAACAAAACACCTTTACCCAAATAGAGATTTTGAAGATACACATCACCATTATCTCTCACTATGAATGAGGAGTAGAATAAAAAAGGAACACAGTGAAGCCCCTCAATATCACCGAGCATAACTACCACAACTAAGAGAATCACCATATCAAGAAGATGATTTAATCTGAGCTCAAAGAGCTCTCTATTCCAGCAAACGGGCCAAGGAATCAATAAAATAGGTGTATTTAACCCTTGAAACGAATCCTTAGGCTGATAAAATAGAGATATTTCCAATAGAGAACCATCCATGGGAACATCACAACATCTAACACATCTTTAGAAACTCAATGAACATTACTCCAAAACTGAGTAAACAACACGATCCCATCTCGAGACACAATAAGGGTATGACTGCCAGATCACAAGGAAGCATACCAAATAAAAAACACCTCTAAGACATAAGAAAAAACATCTACATAACCATAAGTTTATAAACAAATGCCACAATGTTTCAGTTGAAAACACTTTTTGAAAAACAAACTAACTTTTTGGATTTCCACATTCACCAATGGTGTTTCATCAAGTCTCACTCGCATGCACATTCCCATTCCACCCTAGGCACTAAATCACTATTTCATACCAGCCATCCAACATGATATCCATAAAACCATCCATGTGAGCACCCATGAAAACCCTAAAGGCTAAAACAAAACAACATCATTCCAAAAATCATGTTCCTTCAAAAGCCACACTAACCACCAAGTAGAAATACCTTTTCAGATTCCACAAAACAAACTACAATTCATCAAGAACCATTTTTGTAAAAACTTACCCCTTTTCATTTTTAACAACTTTCAAAACAACCTTGCTACTTTAAACAACCCCTTCCCATTTTTGAAAATTCCGCAAGGTCTCTTTTCATAATCTGATGCCCATAGAGACCAAGACCCTTTCTAGAAAAACACCAACAACTCAAAACCAATTTCCAAAACCAATTCATCATATTATAACACTTTTTAATAGCACAAAACACCCCATTTAATAAAAATTTTAAGAATCACCTTAAAATTATCCACACTTTGAAAACATTTTATTTCAATAAACCACAAATTTAGATTAGGGAAAGTCCAATCCCATTAAATCCTTTTCACTTTATTCCAATTATTTTTTTCACAAAACCCAACATTCAAAAACATTTCTCATATTAATTTTTGAAAAAAAAAATCCAAATTTCTCACATGAGGATTTTCAAAATAATTTTTGAATTCAAGAAAGGTCCAACAGACCCATAAAAAGGAACTAGTGTCAGTGGGTGACTTGACTATATAGTTGGAGGCCACATGCCAACCACACCACCAACACAGAGATCCTTCTCAGGACCATTCCCCCAACTCCACATGTCTTGATAGGACCTATGAGATCACAAAAATAATTAGTCCAACTCTACTTGTCATATTCCAACACCAAACAATCAATAATAACCAAGGACACTAATAAAACCAGAACTTCCTTGGAAACCTGAGGATTGGAACGGGAAAGAGTTCACGACACCCTTCTTGAACTTACCCCAAAGTCTTGAGAATCCTACTCCATCTACCTTGACATCCCCCCAAATAACTAGGGTGATCTCAAAAGAAAGGTATTCTAAGAGATGACCTCCTTTGATACCATTTTTTCACCAACCAATCTGAGTCGGCCCTAAACCGATCACCGAGGTCAGCCCGCGATGAGTCCCGATAGGAATTCCCGATCCTCTCAGGATAGATACATGAAATTATGGCATTAGTAGAGTGACAAGAAAACAATTTCCCCCCACATATAACAATTAAGCATCTAGTGAAAAGAAATGGAAATCCTAGTACACAATTATATAAAAGTTGAACTTAACATTATTTTTATTGGAAGGGAAAGTACAACTGAACCAAATAACTCAACCGACCAAACCTGAAAATTAACTATATCTATGTGAACCCATTGGTAACTATCTAACACAATGATCACAAATAACCCAAGGTGATCAAACTCGATGTAAAACTTGCACAAGGTCTAGAAATAGAAGAAGGTTATAGATGTGAGTATTACAACTCAGTTGGTTAGCCTGATATTCTATCCTCAATGCACTTCCTTTAAAATAAAAGAAGCATCAATTCCAAGTTTGAAATAAAATATACAAAATTATGTTTTCTAAACATGTCTCCATGAAATAATCATTATAAAATAAAATGTTTGCAAGTTTTCATAACTAGGAAATGCTGGTAACCACTTTCAATGAGATAAAACTTCAAAATAAAAACAGTTTTCAAGAGGGATGATTTAAAGAATGTACACTTCTAAATAAAACACACACGCTTTTGAATTTATGAACCAAACACACTGTATAAAGACAGTGAGTACAAAATACAAAATGAGCACAAGTTATGGGAACACCCCTAGGAACTAGTTCATTGTGGGCCCCAGGCACCTTTTATATCGGTGTAAAAGTAACCATAAAAAATATATATATGTTATCATGAAAGATCCAATAGTAGTAAAACAATATCCATAACATAGTGGTCCCCCACATCATAATCATATTTAAGTTAGTGTTATCATCGTCAAACTTGCTATGTGAAATAGGGACGAAACCACTTCAGGTCACTAACATACTAGTACACGTCTTCCCACCTAGATACTTGGGTTTACCTTTAGTGATCAATATAGTTTTACATATTATAAAATAAAATTTGACCATGAAAATTTCATTTATAAATCATACACACACAAAAATCCCAAAAATAGGCTTCACATTTCTTTCATGGATCAATAAACCACTTAAAATTTTCATTAAACAATTTCAAGAAGTATAACGAGTCTTTGCACATAAAATCTATTCAAAAATACTCTTTTAAGTAAAAACACCCACTATTATCATATAAAAACAGATTTTGAATCCTTAAAACCATTTAATAAATCAATTTCATGGACCATAAAATGGCTCTAAATTATACAACATGAAGTACACAAGAAAACCATTTTTTCAAGGAAAATGCCAAATGGGCCTTTAAGCATTCTTCACAAAAACAAAATTTTCCAAAAGAACCGATTACACTATTTATAATTAGGATAAAAAACTCCATTCCAATAAATATATAACTTACTTAAACCCCTCAGAAACATAGGTTACACATTCTAAACCCATCGATTTCTATAAAGGTGCCAAATGGTCCATTTATCAAGAACACATGCCAAAACACCCTAAAACTAATAATCAATTCATTATAAAACAAAAAACCATATTAGAACCCACATAAAAAACCTAAAAAAATTGATGCACATGATTTCAATATTTTTCTTAATCCAAAACAATCATTTTATATCACCTTGAGCACACAAAAGACAATCGGGCACTTTCTCGGAAACGAGGCATACAACAATTAATAAAATAAACTATATTTAACCATAAAAATATTATAAAACCAAAATTTAATTCCAAAAAATTTATTTAAATATATAAAATAGGTTATAATCATTATAATTCAGGTGTGAAAGAAAATGGATCATTTAAACAAAAACATAGTGTGCACATTTTAACCAAAACAACACCATTTTCACAAAACTAGGCATAAACTACCCTTCTTTGTAAAGACCCGTAAAATTCAAGGGAATTTTTTTTTTTCTTAATTTTCTTTAGAATTTTACAAGAGCGCGGTTTTAGACGGCACCTGATTCCGAGGCCCGGAGTGCCCGGAATTAATTTCCGAAGTTTGGCTCGGGTACGTTCAGTGAACGAACGAGCGGAAATTCCTAACTTTTGATCCGGTGCTCGGAATTGAAATCCGAGGGCACCGATGAACTCGCAGCGCCGATATTTGCTTAAAGAGACCTTTTCGGGAGTTGCGTTTGTTGCGAGTTGAAAGTTACGTTTTGGGGTTTTCAGTTAAGTTAAGTAAAATTTGTGTAAGACAAATTTTATTTTAACTTATTTAAAAACCTATCAAAAGAGGTTGGGAGTGGGACCCACACCCACTTAACCTCCCTTGGGAGGATTAAGTGTGGTGGGGCCCACACGAACCCCTTTTCTTTTCAAATTCTCTCAACGTACTAAACCCCCTCTTTATTGGCTTAGGTTACTCTTAATTAATTTTGGGAGTCAACTCTTTTGAATTTCAAACATTTGAAATCCTTTTGAGTTATGTGTTAATAAAATAAGATGTAATCTTATTTGTTTATGGGTTGTTGGTTTATTCCTTTGAGAGCTTTTTGAGAGCTCCTCTTCATCTTCTCCGGCGAAGAACGTCTTCATCCTCAACGAAGAACGACAACACTTCGTCAAGGATCATCGACTCAGCGACCCGGTATCTTCGGACCTCTTCTTCCTCCTCGGACCATCTTCGTCGGCAAACGAAGATCCGCCAACGTCGTGTCTCTTCGGGCATAACACTTCGTCAACGGATTTGACGAACGACGACCGCGACGCCCGACCTCCGCGACACCGTCTTCCGCGGAACGTAGACGATTCTTCGAATCTTGAACCCGAGGTAGGGGTTGTCGTTTTCTTTTGGTTTCCTTATTTTTTTTATTCTTGATCGTGATTCTATCAAGACTAACGTGTGACTTGATTTATTTTGAGTTGCGTTATTATTTTAACGTGAGGGGGGGCCAGACCGCACGAACACGGCCGAAACCCCCCTCCATCGTTGTTGTTTAATTCTTGCGGTGGAAGCAAGTGGCGTGGTGCCGACGCACCACGCGGATGATCGTGCTTATATTTTACGTGGCGCCGTCGCGCCACGCCGAGGGAAAATCTTCAAGAACGCGACGCCGTCGCGCTGCGTTGAAAAGGATCGAAGCACGGCGAAGGGGCGCGGTGCCGACGCACCGCGCCGGATGACGAACGCCGCGGCCGGTTCCGGGCCGCGGCGGGACGAGAAGACCGCGGCCGGTTCCGGGCCGCGGCAAGACGAGAAGACCGCGGCCGGTTCCGGGCCGCGGCGGGACGAGGAGACCGCGGCCGGTTCCGGGCCGCGGAGGAAGGGAAGACCGGCGGCCGGGCCGCCGGCGTCGGAAGCCGAAGAGGGGACCGGAAATTTCCGGTCCCGTTGGAGAAAACTGGCCGGCCAGCTGGCCGGCCGGAAGTCATTAAAACCGGGGAAATAAATTCCCCGGCCGTTTTAATAAAACCCCCTCTTTAAGAGAGGGGGGGGGGTTCTTTAAAGGAGGGGGGGGGCAAAGCCCCCCCGGTTCGTTCCAGCCGGCCCCCACTTGCGGGGGGGCCGTTTCCTGCTTTTGGCACGGCACAAGGCCGTGCCGCCTATCAAAACCACGGGGGCAATTAAGCCCCCGGTTCGTGACCAAGCGGCCCCCACGTGCGGGGGCCGTCCCTTCAAAATCGGCGCGGCAAAGCCGCGCCGCCATCCAACAGCGGGGGCAATCAAGCCCCCCGCGTGCCACCCCGTGCGCCGCGGCCCGCCGCCGCCACCGCGGCCCGCCGCCGCCGCCACCGCGGCCCGCCGCCGCCACCGCGGCCCGCCGCCGCGCCACCGCGCCGCCGCCCGCCGCCGCCGTCCGCCGCCGCGCCGCCGCGCCGCCGCCCGCCGCCACCGCCCGCCGCCGCCGTCCGCCGCCGCCGGCCACCGCGCCGCCCAGGGGGGGGGGGGGGGTCGGCCCGGGTCGGCCCGGGACCCGGACCCCCCCGTTTCGAACCTGATTTGGTTTTTGGCTCATAACTTGAGCCTCGGACCTCCGAACGACGAACCGTCTGCGGCAACGCGATCCTTGGATCGAGACGGTCGTTTCGGTATATCGCACTCAAGGTTTCGGATTACTTTGAGTTCGGCCGGGTTGGTTCGTTCACAGAACCAACCGGGCCTTCGGAGCGGAAACGCTCATATCTCGAGCCACGAACGTCCGATTGACGCGCCGTCAGTCGCGTTGCGTTCCTCTTAATGAGGCGGATCTTTTGGCATACTCCGCCCGAGGTTTGGACGCAGGTGGAGTACGGTCGGGTTGGTTTTGCCTTAAAAACCAACCGGGCCCCGGAGACGAAAAAGCTAATAACTCACAGACCGGGCGTCCGATCGACGCGCCGTCTGTTGCGTTGAGACCCCTGTGACGAGACGGACCTTTGAGACACTTCTTCGTGGGACTTTGTGATACTTGGAGTATCGACCAGTAGCTCGTGGAGCGGACCCTCCCGGAGACGAGCGTGCAGAGTACGGAGACCGTGTAGCCGGCTGAGACCTGACGACTGCTTGACCGACTCGACTTGGAGTGAGTCGACTAGCCCAGTGGACGGAGCGCCCGGTACTTGGCGGCAGACCCACGGCGGACGGAGCGCCTGGTAGTTGGCAGCAGACCCGCGGTACTCGACAGGAGGAGTACCTCGGTAGGCTATCTGGGTAGCGCCCGGTATTTGGCGACAGACCCTCAGCGGACGGAGCGCCAGGTAGTTGGCCGCAAACCCGCAGTACTCGACAGGAGGAGTACTTCAGCAGTCCTAGGTTAGTGAGCGGCAGCCTCGGAGTCGTGACAGGACCACTGTACACTCTAGAGACGGAGCTCTTCAGCAGTTACGGTTTCGATAATGAAAATCCTGGTTTGAGCTGAGACTTTTGACCTTGTGTTTACCTCATGATTGAGATGGGTCACTTGCTAACTTTGGTATATGTATGGGCATATACCCGAGTAGTGGTTATCCGTCGTTTTCACAATCCTTGTGTTTCCTCATGATTGAGATGGGTTACTTGATAACTTAGGCATATGTATGGGCATATACCTAAGTAGAGTTTATCTGTTGAGATCTTCTTGTGTTTATCCTTGTTGATTTTAGTGAGACCTTGAGGGTCTCGGGGTCCCTACTGAGTATCGTTATACTCACCCCTGCACGGGCTATGCCCGCACCTCGTTGTGTTGGTTGCAGACGACGGACAGTGCTGACAGAGGCCGAGTGTTCGAGGACTGGACGGTACCTGGAGGTGGACTATACGACGAGGCGGTACCCGGAGGTGGACCACTGGGCGGAATATACTCGGAGCGGATGGCGGGACCCGAGGAGCAGAGGAGCTATCTGTACCCACCCTTCAGGTGGGATTTCCAGTGGACATCTCAGCGTAGCAGCCTTACTTTTCAGTCGCTGTTTTCCCTTTCGAGTTGTACTTTACAGTTGGGCTTGTATTTCCGGCCCCTTTTTACTTTTCAGCTCTTCTTTTTGTATTTAGTGTTTTACTTCCGCTTGTACTCTGTGGTGCTTGTTTTCTTTATAAAGGCAATGCCTTCCCAGTTATCGGGATTTTACGCCTTGGTGCTAGTCGCCAGCCCCTGGCCTATGGAAGGCGGGCTTGGGGTAGTCACGGCACGGACCCCGAGGGCGGGTCGTGACAAATTGGTATCAAAGGAGTTCGGTTCTACCGCAGAACTTATAACTCTGATTTTTCTTTCTGTGAAGCAATAGTGTTAAGGGTACCGAGTGTGGTTTTCAGTTCAGGGAGTCCAGTGTTGGTGCGGGCGGCCGACGTATCCATACACCAGGACCCTGACAACTGATTTCCGACTTTGTGCACGAAAACACTGATTGCGTGTGTGTTTTCAAAGGTTTTTCCCCTTAAAACAGCTCAAACCAGGTCAGCTCACCAGGTATAATCGTTTGATCGTGTTACGTTGTTTCTTTCAGGATGGCCCCACGACGGCAGCCAGCTAGGGTTCCGAGAATCGAACGTGACGACAGCCCACCGAGCGACGAGGCCTCGGTGCAGGGCCCTTTGTCAGCAGTGGCACCGGCGGTAGCTCTACCCGCCGAGCCCCCGATGCTTCCAGCAGCAGCCGCTGACGATGCACGTCGCCTCAGCGCACTGCATGAGTTTCAGCGCCAGCGACCGCCCAGGTTTCGCGGGGATACGGATCCCCAGGCTGCAGAGGACTGGCTGGAGGCAGTGGTACGAGTGTTTAGGCTAGTGAGGACACCAGCAGACCTCATGGTGATCCTCGCTGCGAGCCTACTACACGCAGCAGCAGGACGATGGTGGAGCTTTATGCTCCAGGTGCACGATGAGGCATCTCTACTTTGGACGGACTTTGAGAGCCTCTTCCGCTCGGAGTTCGTCCCGGCCACCCTCCGAGCGGTGCGCATCCAGGAGCTTCTTCAGCTGCGGCAGGGCAGCATGACGGTCGCTCAGTACTCGGCGAGATTTACCGATCTCTCGCGCTACTCGACCGACATGGTACGGGACCCATTCTTCCGGGCCCGGACCTTCGAGCAGGGTTTGAGACACGAGATCAGGGCATCGCTGATCTCCCTCAGCTTACCGACTCAGACTGGAGTACTGGAGCGGGCCCTTCTGATTGAGAGCTTCCTTGCTGAGTCTTCACCAGCGCAGCGACCCACCGCAGGGCGGCACGTAGCGGAGTCTTCGGTAGCAGGTAGCCGACAGATGACTCAGGGGTCCAGACAGACCAGACCTTCAGGCAGATGACCTCAGGGCACTGGCTCAGCAGTGCAGGGCACACAGCGCGGAGTCAGTCTTTTGAGTGGAAGACAGTGCTTTGCATGCGGCGGGCAAGGCCACATGGCTCGTGACTGCCCGACCCGCCATGCGGAGGAGCAGCAGACGGTTGAGGAACCACCTAGGCAGAGGCAGAGGTTCGACCGTGGCGGTCCGCAGGGAGTAGGTGGACATGCGAGAGCACAGCTTCAGGCAGCTGAAGCTTACGATCATGGAGATCTGGGAGCAGGTGGACAGGGAAGGAACTAGTGGATACGTCTTTTGTACTTCTAGTTCCATGTTGATGTTGCTTTTGTGTAGCATCTTGTATTATGATCTGCAATAATAAAAGACGCATCCTTTGTGATGTTTTCATTCCTTTCCTCTTTTGTGATGTTACTAAGAGGTTCCAGTTGACTGTTGACTTGACCCTCACTTGTGAGACATCTACTGGAGGAGACCAGTTACCACACACTGATGCCGACAGTGTGACTCAACCCTTGGAGGCGAGAGTAACGGTTGGATCTCTTAGTAGTAGCGTCGAGGCCTTACGACGTCATCCTTGGTATGGATTAGTATCATCCATGTTAGGATTGACTGTTTTAGGCAAAGAATGTGGTTCATCCAGGGGATGATACCAGGTTTCTCTTATCGGCAAAGAAGAAATCTCGCAGCTCTTGTGGGACCAGAGATGGTCCGGGGCACGTCAGAGGAGGTCCATGTCATCCAGGAGCGGATGAGGACAACACAGAGCCGGCAGAAGTCATACGCTGACAGGAGGCGGAGGCCACTAGAGTTCGAGGATGGTGACCACGTCTTCTTGCGGGTCTCACCTCGACGTGGTATTCGGAGATTTGGCCGAGGCAACAAGTTATCTCCGCGCTTCATCGGACCCTTCCAGGTCCTTAGCAGGGTTGGCGAGGTGGCTTATCGCCTGGCTCTACCACCTCAGTTGCACCGGGTGCACGGCGTCTTCCACGTATCCCAGCTGAGGAGATACGTGCACGACCCGACGCACATCTTTGACCATGGGGAGCTTGACTTTGACGATGGGGCGACTTTTTCGGAGGTCCCGGTGGAGATAGAGGATCGACAGGAGCGGGTCCTACATGGGCGATCGATTCCTCTTGTGCGCAACAGATGGCGGCACGGGAATCTCCAGGAGAGCATATGGGAGCGGGAGGCTCAGATGCGTGCTCAATACCCTCTTTTGTTTCCCTAGTTTTTGATGTAGCTTTACGGGGACGTAAAGCCCTGAGGTGGGAGTAATGTAAAGACCCGTAAAATTCAAGGGAATTTTTTTTTTTCTTAATTTTCTTTAGAATTTTACAAGAGCGCGGTTTCAGACGGCACCTGATTCCGAGGCCCGGAGTGCCCGGAATTAATTTCCGAAGTTTGGCTCGGGTACGTTCAGTGAACGAACGAGCGGAAATTCCTAACTTTTGATCCGGTGCTCGGAATTGAAATCCGAGGGCACCGATGAACTCGCAGCGCCGATATTCGCTTAAAGAGACCTTTTCGGGAGTTGCGTTTGTTGCGAGTTGAAAGTTACGTTTTGGGGTTTTTCAGTTAAGTTAAGTAAAATTTGTGTAAGACAAATTTTATTTTAACTTATTTAAAAACCTATCAAAAGAGGTTGGGAGTGGGACCCACACCCACTTAACCTCCCTTGGGAGGATTAAGTGTGGTGGGGCCCACACGAACCCCTTTTCTTTTCAAATTCTCTCAACGTACTAAACCCCCTCTTTATTGGCTTAGGTTACTCTTAATTAATTTTGGGAGTCAACTCTTTTGAATTTCAAACATTTGAAATCCTTTTGAGTTATGTGTTAATAAAATAAGATGTAATCTTATTTGTTTATGGGTTGTTGGTTTATTCCTTTGAGAGCTTTTTGAGAGCTCCTCTTCATCTTCTCCGGCGAAGAACGTCTTCATCCTCAACGAAGAACGACAACACTTCGTCAAGGATCATCGACTCAGCGACCCGGTATCTTCGGACCTCTTCTTCCTCCTCGGACCTTCTTCGTCGGCAAACGAAGATCCGCCAACGTCGTGTCTCTTCGGGCATAACACTTCGTCAACGGATTTGACGAACGACGACCGCGACGCCCGACCTCCGCGACACCGTCTTCCGCGGAACGTAGACGATTCTTCGAATCTTGAACCCGAGGTAGGGGTTGTCGTTTTCTTTTGGTTTCCTTATTTTTTTTATTCTTGATCGTGATTCTATCAAGACTAACGTGTGACTTGATTTATTTTGAGTTGTGTTATTATTTTAACGTGAGGGGGGGCCGGACCGCACGAACACGGCCGAAACCCCCCTCCATCGTTGTTGTTTAATTCTTGCGGTGGAAGCAAGTGGCGTGGTGCCGACGCACCACGCGGATGATCGTGCTTATATTTTACGTGGCGCCGTCGCGCCACGCCGAGGGAAAATCTTCAAGAACGCGACGCCGTCGCGCCGCGTTGAAAAGGATCGAAGCACGGCGAAGGGGCGCGGTGCCGACGCACCGCGCCGGATGACGAACGCCGCGGCCGGTTCCGGGCCGCGGCGGGACGAGAAGACCGCGGCCGGTTCCGGGCCGCGGCGGGACGAGAAGACCGCGGCCGGTTCCGGGCCGCGGCGGGACGAGGAGACCGCGGCCGGTTCCGGGCCGCGGCGGAAGGGAAGACCGGCGGCCGGGCCGCCGGCGTCGGAAGCCGAAGAGGGGACCGGAAATTTCCGGTCCCGTTGGAGAAAACCGGCCGGCCAGCTGGCCGGCCGGAAGTCATTAAAACCGGGGAAATAAATTCCCCGGCCGTTTTAATAAAACCCCCTCTTTAAGCGAGGGGGGGGTTCTTTAAAGGAGGGGGGGGCAAAGCCCCCCCGGTTCGTTCCAGCCGGCCCCCACTTGCGGGGGGGGCCGTTTCCTGCTTTTGGCACGGCACAAGGCCGTGCCGCCTATCAAAACCACGGGGGCAATTAAGCCCCCGGTTCGTGACCAAGCGGCCCCCACGTGCGGGGGCCGTCCCTTCAAAATCGGCGCGGCAAAGCCGCGCCGCCATCCAACAGCGGGGGCAATCAAGCCCCCCGCGTGCCACCCCGTGCGCCGCGGCCCGCCGCCGCCACCGCGGCCCGCTGCCGCCGCCACCGCGGCCCGCCGCCGCCACCGCGGCCCGCCGCCGCGCCGCCGCCGCCATCCGCCGCCGCGCCGCCCAGGGGGGGGGGGGGGGTCGGGCCGGGTCGGCCCGGGACCCGGACCCCCCCGTTTCGAACCTGATTTGGTTTTTGGCTCATAACTTGAGCCTCGGACCTCCGAACGACGAACCGTCTGCGGCAACGCGATCATTGGATCGAGACGGTCGTTTCGGTATATCGCACTCAAGGTTTCGGATTACTTTGAGTTCGGCCGGGTTGGTTCGTTCACAGAACCAACCGGGCCTTCGGAGCGGAAACGCTCATATCTCGAGCCACGAACGTCCGATTGACGCGCCGTCAGTCGCGTTGCGTTCCTCTTAATGAGGCGGATCTTTTGGCATACTCCGCCCGAGGTTTGGACGCAGGTGGAGTATGGTCGGGTTGGTTTTGCCTTAAAAACCAACCGGGCCCCGGAGACGAAAAAGCTAATAACTCACAGACCGGGCGTCCGATCGACGCGCCGTCTGTTGCGTTGAGACCCCTGTGACGAGACGGACCTTTGAGACACTTCTTCGTGGGACTTTGTGATACTTGGAGTATCGACCAGTAGCTTGTGGAGCGGACCCTCCCGGAGACGAGCGTGCAGAGTACGGAGACCGTGTAGCCGGCTGAGACCTGACGACTGCTTGACCGACTCGACTTGGAGTGAGTCGACTAGCCCAGTGGACGGAGCGCCCGGTACTTGGCGGAAGACCCACGGCGGACGGAGCGCCTGGTAGTTAGCAGCAGACCCGCGGTACTCGACAGGAGGAGTACCTCAGTAGGCTATCTGGGTAGCGCCCGGTATTTGGCGATAGACCCTCAGCGGACGGAGCGCCAGGTAGTTGGCCGCAAACCCGCAGTACTCGACAGGAGGAGTACTTCAGCAGTCCTAGGTTAGTGAGCGGCAGCCTCGGAGTCGTGACAGGACCACTGTACACTCTAGAGACGGAGCTCTTCAGCAGTTACGGTTTCGATAATGAAAATCCTGGTTTGAGCTGAGACTTTTGACCTTGTGTTTACCTCATGATTGAGATGGGTCACTTGCTAACTTTGGTATATGTATGGGCATATACCCGAGTAGTGGTTATCCGTCGTTTTCACAATCCTTGTGTTTCCTCATGATTGAGATGGGTTACTTGATAACTTAGGCATATGTATGGGCATATACCTAAGTAGAGTTTATCTGTTGAGATCTTCTTGTGTTTATCCTTGTTGATTTTAGTGAGACCTTGAGGGTCTCGGGGTCCCTACTGAGTATCGTTATACTCACCCCTGCACGGGCTATGCCCGCACCTCGTTGTGTTGGTTGCAGACGACGGACAGTGCTGACAGAGGCCGAGTGTTCGAGGACTGGACGGTACCTGGAGGTGGACTATACGACGAGGCGGTACCCGGAGGTGGACCACTGGGCGGAATATACTCGGAGCGGATGGCGGGACCCGAGGAGCAGAGGAGCTATCTGTACCCACCCTTCAGGTGGGATTTCCAGTGGACATCTCAGCGTAGCAGCCTTACTTTTCAGTCGCTGTTTTCCCTTTCGAGTTGTACTTTACAGTTGGGCTTGTATTTCCAGCCCCTTTTTACTTTTCAGCTCTTCTTTTTGTATTTAGTGTTTTACTTCCGCTTGTACTCTGTGGTGCTTGTTTTCTTTATAAAGGCAATGCCTTCCCAGTTATCGGGATTTTACGCCTTGGTGCTAGTCGCCAGCCCCTGGCCTATGGAAGGCGGGCTTGGGGTAGTCACGGCACGGACCCCGAGGGCGGGTCGTGACATTCTTGCACACTAAATAGTTAAACCAAAGGGTGAAAATAATACCTAGAATACATATAAGGTGAAAAAATAAACAAATAGATGAATATTGAATTATAACGTTAGTTATTGGGAGAACCTACCTCAAAACCAAGGTGGAAAGGAAACACACACATGATAACACTTTACAAGGGTTTATAAACCATAAACCTTTGAATACCCGCCACAAATGAGAAAAAAACCTAAAAATCATGGAATAAAATAACAATAGGTCTTTAATGACCAGGGGAGAAGATAGATCAAAGAAAAATTAGATATAAGAGGAGAAGGGATAATGAAACTCACCTTGATAACTAGAGAACTCTTCATCTTCCCTTAGATACACACCCTTAGAGGAGAAGGAAAGGATTGGAACTAAATGGACAGGATCCTTAGGTATGTAAGAACCAGGGAAAGTAGATTTTGAGGGAAAGGAGTAAAAAATTAATGATTTATGATAGAAAAAAAAATTACCTTTTCAAATCTGGATGACTTGAGAAACCTTGAAGAAGTCACCCTTATCCCAAATGAAGATGAGGTCCATAGAGGGAAAACGGAAAATGGGGGTGCTTATAGGGATTACGGGGTTGAGTGGGAGGTATAATTACTAAAAACTATTAAAAATTTAATAATATATAAAAGAATAAAATTGTTTTTAAATTAGGAAATGGGCTCACGGTTTGGCCCAAATCTTGAAGTAACCATCCTTTTCTCCAAATACCGTCAAACAAGCTATGGGGAACCCATAGTAGGATGATTATACATATATGGAACTTCAAAACTCAACATTAATCTCAACTAAAAACCATGAAAAGGATTTTTATTTCCAACAAAACATGATCAAAACCAAGAAATTAAAAACCGTGTGTGATACAGTAGCTCAGAAGATAACTTAACAGATAAATCAAGGTCATAAGCGACTTATGAAAATATAAAAGAGTGGTAATATCCTTCATCAAAAAATTAATTAGACAGAATTTAGGTAATAAAAATATCACCTCAAATATTAGAAGGTTACTCTCCACTGAAAAACAAATCCTCATAAATTGCATACATCCTACTTGCCTCTAATTACCTCTATGGTGTATAACTCATTTGAGTCACTAGGGTATACTATTCTTGGGTATTCTTCTAAGGACCCATTCCTTAACCCTAACCTAACCTCCTTATGTTTTTACTTGGAACATATTATGAAAAAAAAGGTCTTAGAGACAATGACATGGAGGTGAATCAGGGTATGGTTATTCATTTCCAAATTCTTTATGCCCAACTAGATCTTGACCTCTTTATTATATGGGTAAATTTATTTTATATTTCATGTTTATGTTGACCTTATCCTTTAAAAATTTATCTGATGATGATGCATAGAAAGTAAATCAATAAATAAATCTCAAGGATACACTGATTTTTACTTGGTTCTCTACTATATGATATTCTGATGATCATGCATCCAACAGTGTGTCGATGCACCAAAATCACTATGCTCAATAAATGTTGGTTTAGTCTAGGGTAATACTACCTGGGTTCACTTCCCTTAAAACATTCATAGTGGCTCACTGTCACTCCTGGTTTACAAAAAATCATAATTTGATATCTCATTGTTCTCTCAACTGAATTTTACTTGTTGCTCCTTCAGAAGATTCTTCTTTTGATCACTTGAATAAATATTTTTTTACAACTTATTAGGTAAATAATTAAGTTCCACTTTCATCCACTTGATGAATACCACGTTGCCATAGATTTACTAGGAAATATATAATGTTTTGTATGAGATTTACATTTTTGAGAACCCTATTTCTAACCTTCTCAAAATATCCCAATTCTTTAAAAGAATATCCTAATTTCATGATGCTCCCAACTTTCCTAAAGCTCACCAGTTTTGTAAATCTCACATAGCCATATTGAATCTCATCACTTTCATGAGTCTCAATTATCCTTTAAAAATATCACTCCTTTCATGAATCTCACTTAGAATTCATGATGATCACAACCTCCATAGTGATCACAACCTTTGTGAAGCTTACATACCCTTCATGAACTCCCATTCTTTGTGGAACATATGATCTTATGAAAATATGTGTGCAATAACAATATTTCATGAACCTCCTTCATGAATCTAGAGCCATTAGTTTTCATTAAGGCTTATATGTTCAAATGAGGGGGTGGGTACCTATTTATAGATGTTTCCTCCCTTTCACGAAGCTTTCAACCTAACCACCATCTTTTTTCGAAGATATCCATCATTTTTCGTGAACCTCTGTATATTTGAGAAGCTTTAGGGAAATTTTCCCATTTTTGAAGTTTCTCAAAATCGCATAAATTATCATGGACCATTTTCACTCATCCCTCTTTCATGAAGCTTTACCCCTTTCTAGAGCACCCACCTTTTGTGAAGCGTTATACCTTCATGAAACACTAAACCTTCACAAATTCCATTCGATTTTCATATTCTTTATGATAAAACCCTATAAATACAATTTTCATGAATTTTGAATCATCCTTCAAATTTTGGACCCCAAAAAACATGGAAAACACTAGGAAAATGGGCCACCCTATATACGCAATTTTCTATACAATCTCTAGAGCATCCATTCCTTTATATTGGATATTTTTTAACATAACTTGTCAAATATATATATGTAAATCTAAAAAAACCATGGGAAAATTCTTTTTCAACAACCATAATCAACTCAAAAACACTAGAATGTTACCCTGAGGGACTTTTTCCCAACAATATCCTCCTTTGGGTTTTTTTGACAACCCTTCTCATTTTGATACCTTATTAAAGCTCATTCTATATTCTATCAAAATTTACTTCTTACAATTTAGATAGTGATCAAAGTTTTACTCAACACACACTCTAATCCCACATGATCCATACTCAGTGTGAGAAATAAGAGTAGCATTAAAAGTTCATCAATGAGTCACTTCATTCCAAAAATGGTCAAGTTTTGTCACCATAAACCTCTTCTGTTGTGATATATAACCTTTGATAGATCATTTTTTTCACTGTTATATTTAAAAATTCCCCTACATCACTACTCCCCATATCTTGATCATGATATTTTCTCCCCTTTATCAATGAACCCAAAGGTCCCTATTTTGCGGTTAGAACATTATAAAGAAGACATAGAGTAATATAAGAGAAAAATACACCATACCTTGGGGATAGGGGTCCCACATATACACTTTTTAAGGGTGGGGAGTTATTTGAAATCCAAGATCCATTCTATGACTCTCAAATACTTCTTTGGTAACGCTTTAATTATAATATTTTCTATAATGTCCCAACCCGAGTTACCCAGATTCGATGCATTATTACATAACATTATCAACATATAAATAATCATGTCTCGAAAGACCGATCAGTTTAGTATCCTTAGAAGTACTAGATACATTCATAAGTTTTACATTACATTATAAAATGAAAAACTACAACAGCATAGTCTCTATAGGCCATACTCCAATCCCTTAGACTATCCCTGTAGGTCAGTTATAATATACTTCTTCACATCCTGGGAAAAAATAAAACACAGAAAGGGGTGAGCTCTGATGCTCAGTAAGGATAAGAATATAGCATAAAATTTCATAAATAATCATAAACATTTAAGGTAATGTAAGACTAAAACAAAATCCTTTTAAACTTGAAAATAACAATAATATGGAAAAGATAAAATAAAATAATTCCATTTACTTATTCACATGGATATTCTACTAGTCGAATAATCACATTAATAACAATAGCCACTTTCATAATGATGGAATGCATAATTCCAGACTTTATAACCACATAGTCAAGGCCTTGTGCCAAGACTACAAATAAGATTTTTTCAAGGCCTTGTTCCAAGACACTAGTTTGTGTCATGAGACCTACTAATGCATCTAGAAGCTATAGTGGGCTCCACACATCACTTACTAAGTCCAATGAATTCCTCATTTGAAAAGGTTTAAACATAACATAAACATTCATATTAAAACTAGCATACGAAATGTCCATACTTTAACCATAAACCATGAATGGTGTAAAAATAACACATCCACAGTCAAAAATATCACAGAACCTTCAATACAATATGGAAGTTCTATATCATAATAAATCTACTTC
Source organism: Viscum album (assembly GCA_963277665.1). Classification (NCBI taxonomy): domain Eukaryota; kingdom Viridiplantae; phylum Streptophyta; class Magnoliopsida; order Santalales; family Viscaceae; genus Viscum; species Viscum album. The sequence continues at coordinate 1,525,056,743 of OY728125.1, read as the reverse complement.
AAATAAACATAAAATCCATCAAAGGATGTTGACATAGATGAAATCAAAACTTTTTTTAGAGAAATATCTTATTTTATTTTGAAATCATTTAAAAGTAATATAATTTTATAAGAAAACATTTATTTTGAAAATATTCTTATAATATTGTAAGGGATGCTTCGATGATGTTATAACAACGGAAAATAGCCTCACCCACCATATAAGTTAAAAAAAATCTTACCTTAATTTTGTCGAAAAGGTCACAAAGTACCTCTTTTGGAAAACGACGGAAATATTTTTTTCAAAACATATAAGGTCAAATAAGGGAATAAATGAATTTAACCGATTGTCTAGTAAATAGTAAAAAAATTGAATTTTTTTTAAGTAAACAATGATGTGGATGATAAAGAGGTCCCAGTAGATACGTAAAAACAACCTCAAATAATAAAGAGATTGTGAAATTAACCCTTACCTTTTACTTTTCCTTGGTCGACGGTTGGTTAAACTCCTGTATAATGGTTTAATAATTGTTATTAAATTATTAAAGAACCATATACATTAATATGATCTTTTAATATTGCTTTGTTAATGATATTTTAGTAGTATCATCGTTTCGGGTGTTAACTGATTCGTTTTCCTTTATATGCTTGGTTATGTAAGATAAGTTTGTTATGAATAGGATGTATTTGATTCATATACAGAATGATATTATGTTCATAAAAATTATTTTTAATCATAAAATAAAAATTATTCTTGAATTATTACGACGGTGAATGAATCTAATCGCGTTCATGGAGACGGTAATCCGTACGTACGCACGAGCGACAATACCATTATTTTGATATTCAAATCATATATAATTGGATATTATATCATATATAAAGAATAATTATCATGTTATATTTATTATTTACATCATTTATTCTCATTATTATACCCATCCAAATGATTAAGTGTTTGAATAACAAACTACACCACGACGTGGAGACGGTAATCCGTACGTATGCATGTATGGTGACTTTGTCATTTATAGGATGGATAGAATAATGAATATGGTTATAAAATTTTTATAATAATATCACAGTATATAGAATATACTGGATTTATTATTTTATAATGGAAACAACAGAGAAATAGGAAGTGGAAGAAGAAAAGAACTTGAAAGAGGTGATGAAATATTTCCCTCTTCTTCGGGTTCTTTCTTTTGATTTGGTCAAAAGGGCTCCTTAGGTTGGATTTCTTACTAAATTAAGGCCTCTAGGATGAAGGGAGGACAGTTTGGATGATTTTTTGGTAAGTTGTTTCCGAGCCAAATGGCTTTGGAGGGTTGAATTTGAGAGAAGAGGAAGTTTCCTTTTATAAGAGAGGTGAGGGTCACTTTAGGAAAAGCTTGAAATATTATTTTATAATAAATTAATTTTCTTTTTATAATGGATCCAAAATGAATTATTTAAAGTATAAGGTATTTATGGGTCGAAAAACTCTCAACCAATAGGTTTTAGACATGTTTAGGTCATCATATTAACCTTATCTTTTATATTTAACTCTTAGTTAAATAGTTTGATATTTACCATGTCTCTTTGTATTTTTATATTATATGGTTAATAAAATTACTATAAACTTCCAAGAGAACCTAAATTGGTTCATTAATTACATATATAATATTATTTAAGACCTTTTTCTAAACCATATATTTTTAGGAATAGAATATCAATTAATAATATAATATTTGTTTTAAAACTCTTTTATGTCAATTTTGAGACTATTTGGTATTTTGTTTTTGTTAAATTTATAACAGAATTATTACTTCTAAAAAATTCATTTAAAATTCCCTAACATGTCATATTAACCTATAAAATTAGTTTAATTAATGAAAAGTCTCAAATTATATTTATTTGGATATTTATAATATCAATTATTCTAATCTTTCATTAATAAGGTAATTACAGCATCATCATTGTGTCACAAATAAATTTACTTATTTAATGTCTAAAATTTATAAATAAAATACCATTACGTATGAAATATTTTTAGCTTTATAATTAATATTTATAGTCGAATTTATATTATGTATAGACATATATTAAAAATGTTTTAGTTATTAAACATTGAATTTAAATCTTTTAACTGTTCTTTAAATAAAATATTAATAAATGTCCTAATCTATTCCAAGTGGACCTTAAGGATCATATTTTATTACTAAGGTTGTTTTTGGTTGGATTAAACTTATACAATAGAATTATGACATGTGTTAGGGTAATAATAATGTCATTTTACCATTAATTACCCTATCTACTTTTAATCGTGGTAAATAAAAGTAAAAAGATATTATTCACCAAAAATTATTTTCATCTTATTGAAATACATTTTTCTTACTGATATCAATAATATCTCTCATATTTTTCAAATTACACACACAAAATAGGTAAAATTATGTTTTATGTGAATTTGAAAATGCTCCTATGAGGTGGGTAAAAGACGGTAAAAAGTTCGATGAAATTTTATATATCTAAAATTATTATAAAATGACTCCAATTAATTAAGTTGAAAATATATAGGTATTATGTATCTATTTTTACCTAAAATAAATTAAAATAAAATAACTAATTATTTAAATAAAAATTTGGTTTTAACAAATAACGGAGTGTTTTTCCACTATTCATCAAAAATTGAATGTTTTCCGAAAAATACCAAAAATTCACCCTAATCTAATTTTGAAATTATAAATCCAAAAAGTGAAGTCCATTTTCAAAGATAAAATTTATAAAATTTCAAAAATTGGGTATTACTATTCATAATGGTTAGTTTGATTGGTTATGGTGTGTTAGAATCTCGAAGTTGTGTACAGTGAAAGCTATTGCATTATTAAAAGGGAAACATATTGTGGTTACTTGGGGTGTTACATTATCTCCTCCTTAAAATAATTTTTTCCTCAAAATTTCTAGAATATTACTACATAAAAATATTCGGGTGATTCTTCATCATAAGTTCCTTGGGTTCCCACGTTGCCTCTTCCGTCAAATGGTTTCTCCATAAAACTTTCACCAGACGAGTCGTCCAGTTTCTGAACACTTGTTCTCTGGTATCATGAATTTTGACAGGCTCTTCACAATAAGATAGATCATGTTCCAGTTCAATTTCCTCAAAGTTGAGTACATGCGTTGGGTTAGTCATGTATTTTCTCAGTAGTGATACATCATGAACTTTGGAGATTCTTGGAGGCATTGACTAACGATAAGCTACAAGTCCAATTTGTTCTAGAATTCCAAAAGGTTTGATGTACCTAAGACTCAATTTACCCTTCTTACCCAAATGTATAACATCCTTCCCTATAGATACCTTTAATAAAACATGGTCTCCCACTTGAAATTCTAAATCCTTCCTTCGGTTATCGTCATATCGCTTTTGGCTACTTTGGGATGATTTGATGTGGGTTTGGATAACCTTCACCTTTTCCATTATTTCCTCAACAAGTTCAGGCCTATGAGTTTTCTTTCACTAACACCATCCCAACAAGTTGGTGTGAAAAATATCTTTCCATATAACGCTTTATATGGTGTCATCTGAATGCTTGAATGGAAGCTATTGTTATAGGAAAATTCTACCAAAGGTAAATATTGAACCCACATACCTTGAAAGTAATGTGAGAAAGATCTCAATGTGTCTTATAAGGTTTAAATAGTCCATTCTGATTGTTCATCGGTTTTAGGGTGGTAGGCGGTGCTCAAACAAAGTTCAGTATCCAAGGATTTCTAAAGATTTTTCCAGAATCTTGATGCAAAATGGGGATCACGATCAGAAAGAATCGATAGTGGTACTCTACGAAGTCTTAAAACTTCATTAATATAGAGTCTTTCCATACATTCAAGTGGTAAATTTTCTCTTATATCAATAAAATTTGATGACTTTGTAAAACGATCAACAATGACCCATATTACATCATTCCTTCTGGGAGTCTTTGGTAGCTCCATGACAAAGTCCATCATAATATTATCCCATTTCCACTTAGGTGTGGGAAGAGGTTCCATGACTCCTCTAGATTGTTGCCTTCCATCTTTCACTTTTTGACAAACCATACATCTTAACACAAAATCAGCAATCTCCCTCTTCATGTTTTCCCACCAAAAATGTTCATCTCTATACATCTTGGTGCTCCCAGGGTGTATAGAGAAATTAGAGCTATGAGCATCATCCAACAATTATCTTTTTAGAACTAGTATATTAGGAACACAAAGTCTCTTCCCAAATTTCAAAATTCCATGTTCATACATGAAGTTACTCAATCTCCCATCATTCACAGCTTTAATCTTCTTTTGAAACTCCTCATCATCAGTCTAAGAACTCTTTAACCTTTCTAGTAAATATGGTTTGATAACCATTTGAAAAATTATTGATGTTTCACCTTCCTTTGTTATTCCCATATCCATATTTACTAGATCCATCAAAATAGGATCCCTTTCAACTCTCATCTTGTTCAAAAATATATGATCCTTTCTTCTCAAAGCATCAGCCACCATATTTTCCTTCCCCGGGTGGTAGTGTATTGTGAAATCATTATCATTAAGTAGTTTAAGCCATCTCCTTTGCCTCATGTTGAGTTCTTTTTGTGATAAAATATACTTCAAACTCTTGTGATCAGTATGTATCTCACATTTTTCACCATAGAGATAATGTATCCATATCTTCAAAGCAAAGATTATAGCTACTAACTCAATAACATGAGTAGGATATTTTTTCTCATTAGATTTTAGCTATCATGATGCATAGGAAATAACTCTATCATTTTTCATAAGGACAAAACCAAGTCCTTTCTTTGAAGCATCACTATAAATAACAAAACCATCGTTCCCTGATGGTAGATTCAATATAAGAGCATTGACTAATCATCTCTTCAGTTCTTCAAAACATTCTTCACACTCTTTTTTCCAAACAAATTTAACCCCTTTACGTGTGTTCTTGGTTAATGGGTTATCCAACCGGGTAAAATTCTGGACGAATTGTTGATAATAACCTGTTAAACTAATAAAATGGTGTACCTTAGTTATACTCCTCGGTGCTGGCCATTCTTGGATTTATCTTGTCCTAGAAGGATCAATAGAGATTTTATCCATAGAGAAAATATGGACAAGAAAGGAAATATCCTAAAGATATAATTCACAATTGCTAAACTTCCCATATAATTCATTTCTTCTGAGGGTTTTCAGAATTGTGTACAGGTGATTTTCATGATCTTCATAGCTTTTAGGGTATACTAGGATATCATCAATAAATACCACTACAAAGTCATCAAAATATTCCTTGAAAACTCTATTCATTAGATCCATGAAAATAGAGGGTGCATTAGTCAATCCAAAAGGCATTATTGTAAACTTGTAATACCCATACCTGGTTCGAAATGTTGTTTTAGGATTGTCTTCCTTCTTCACACACAACTGATGATATCTATATCTAAGGTCAATCTTTGAAAAATATTGAGCTTCATGAATTTGGTCGAATAAATCATCAATGTGAGGTAGGGGATACTTGTTATTTATTGTTATATCATTGATCTCTCTGTAGTCAATTCATAGACTCATAGATCCATTTTTTCTTAACAAAGGGGACTGGGGTTCCCCATGGAGAAACACTAGAGAGAATAAATCCCTTATTACTCAATTACTCTAGTTTTTTCTTTAGTTCCACTAATTCCACAATGGCCATTCTATAAGGGTTCTTCGATATGGGCCTTGAACCAGGAATTAAATCAATGGAAAACTCAATTTCTCATTCTGGAGGATGTTTAGGTAAATCCTCTGGAAACACATCAACATATTCTTGCACTATACATATGCCCTATATTTTAACATTTCTTTTCTCAGCCACAGTTATTTCATTCTCTTCCTCCCCAATAATTGAATTTATTTGAGCTACTGGGGGGATCTAGAAAAGAATCAGATGGCGATGTTTATGCTCTAAAGATAAGGTACTCTTTATCATCATCCAAAATTGTAACCTCCTTCTTCTTACAATAAATTTTTGCATCATGGTCCGAAAACCAATTCATACTGAGGATTATATCAAATTCAATCATGGTTATGACGATGAGATCATTAGATAAAGAACATTTATATGCTCTAATGGGAATTGATTCACAAAACTTTTTTGTGATGATACTTCCCTTAGGAGTTTTTACTGACAACTCCCTTGTTAAGTAAAATTTAAAATATCTAATTTTCTTAGAAAACTGGGAAGATATGAAATAATACAATGATTCAGAATCAAATAAATAATTTTCTAAACTTGAGGAAACCATCAAATTACCTGACACCACGTTTTTCAGAGCTTCAACCTCAGCAGTAGTGATAGAATAAGCTTGGTCTTTCTCCCTTGACCTTTTCTAATCTGAGTTCCCTTGGAACTTAGGACATTCATTTGTATAATTCCCCTTTTCTGTAAAATTTGAGCATTCAACAACCTCTTTCTTCCCCTTGATATCACGATCTTAGTGGAATTTTTCACCAAACTTGTAATAGACTCTCATTCCCTTCAGGAAAGTACCAGGGTGTTTCTTCCCACATTTACCACATGATGGATATTCAACTTTTCCCTTCTTCCCCTTATTTCCATTTCTAGACTGTTCAATAGATCTCTTCTTCTCCTGCTTTGCTTTAAAGTCGTAAGACTTAGTGAATTCTTTTTCTGTCCTGATAGCATGTGAGACAATATCTTTTTATGATGAGACGGATTGTAAGTCTAATTCTAGATGAAGAAATGGTTTTAACCCATAAAAAATTGATCAATCTTACTCCTTGGGTTACGTATATAATCTACTACATGCCTTGCTAACCTTATAAAGTTATCCTCATATATTGTGACATTCTCATCCTCCTTTTTCCTCAGAATCAGAAATCTCCTTTCCATATCAGCTCGATGGTCATGAGGAAAATATTTTTCTAAGCAAAGCTCTTTAAAATCCCTCCATTCCATTTTTGATACTTCATCACGTTCTTTTGTATTTTGAATCAATGACCACCATTGATCTGCATCTCTCATGCAGTGATAAACTTCCATGACAACTTTTTCCCTTTCACTACTCCCCAAAACATGAAATATTTTCTCTAAGGAAGTTATCCATTGCTCAGATACTAATGGATTTTTACTCCCATTTAATTTCGGTGTTTGTTGCATCATGAAGCGGTCTAACATTGATCCTCCGATTTGTGGATTAGGGTGCTCCATACGGGTAAGGTTATTATTCATAACCTGAGTGAGTTGTCCTAGTATGGTGATAAGCTGATCAGCACCAGTTTCTTCAACATCTCCACTATAATTATCTTGAGTATGAGGGAAATCCCTACATGGATTACAAGAATTGATATGTTTTCCATTCCTTCCACTAGGTGCCAATTCTAAACAATGGCATGCACTAGATTAGTTTATGAATCGAAATACATAATTCCAAACTTGTAAAACAGTTAACATAAATTGAACAGTTTATAGAAATAATCCATAATCATAAAAAAAATTCTTTGAGGAATTATATACTCATAAACCCTTCATAATGGTTTGTAAAGAAAATGATAATTATCCTAAGGATATCCCTAGAGAGTTTCGAAACCAAGAGTGAAACAAGGCCCATTTTCGTGCACCAGTTCTCATTCGAGTCTAGCTCAAAGTGGTGTTTTTGGGTTTTACCCCTAGGTACATCTGTGTCAGAGCCACCTCTACCTAGTCGTATCCAGACAGGGATGTATTTCTTGGAAATCACACAAAATATCTACAGTAACAAAATTCTAGGAAGTTCTTCTATACTAATCCTCAAAGTCTATCTTAGGGTAATGTTCTTTAATAAGATTTTTTCTAAATATAGTTTCAAGGTTTTTACTAAACTTCCTCTGATACCAACTATAATGCCCCGACCCCAGTTACCTAGAGTCAGTGCATTGTTACATAACATTAGCATGATACAAAGAATCATGTCCTGAAAGACCGATCAGTTTAGTAGCCTTAGAAGTACTAGATACATTAATAAGTTTTACATGACATTATAAAATGAAAAACTACAACAACATAGTCTCCATAGGCGGAACTCATATTCCTTATACTATCCCTATAGGTCATTCATAATATACTTATTCACATCCTAGGAAAAAATAAAACATAGAAAGGGGTGAGCTCAGATGCTCAGTAAGCATAACAATATAGCCGAAACTTTCATAAATAGGCATAAACATTTAAGGCAGTGTAAGACTAAAACAAAAGCCTTTTAAACTTGAACTTCAGCATAATATGGAAAAGATAAAATTAAATAATTCTATTAACTTATTCACATGGTTATTCTACTATTACAATAATCACATGCAACAAAAATATCTGCTTTCATAATGATGGAATGCATAATTCCAGACTTCATAACCACATAGTCAAGGCCTTGTGCCAAGAATATAAATAAATTTTGTCAATGCCTTGTTCCAAGATACTAGTTTGTCTCATGAGACCTACCGATGCATCTAGGAGTTATAGTGAGCTCCACCCATCACTTACTAAGTCCAATACATTCCTCATATGAAAAAAGTTTAAACATAACATAAACATTCGTATTAAAACTTGCATACGAAATGTCCATACTTTATCCATAAACCATGAATGGTGTAAAAATAACACATCCATATTCAAACATATCACAAAACCTTCAATACAATATGGAAGTTTTTTATCATAATAAATCAACTTCAAATAATCTTAAAATCCATCAAAGGATGTTGACATAGTTGAAATCAAAAAAAAAATTAGAGAAATATCTCTTTCTATTTTGAAATCATTTAAAAGTAATATAATTATAAAAGAAAACATTTATTTTGAAAATATTTTTATATTCTTTTAAGGGAAGCTTCGACATTGTTATAATGGCATAAAATAGCCTCACCCGCCAGATAAGTTAAAAAAATCCATACATTAATTTTATCGAAAAGGTCACAAAGTACCTTGTTTGGAAAACAACGAAAAGATTCCTTTAAAAACATATTAGGTAAAATAAGAGTATAAATGACTTTAACCCATTGTCTAGTAAATATTAAACATGTTTTGAAAAACATTTTTAAGTAAACACAGATTCGGATGAAAAATATGTACCAGTAGATACATAAAAACTACCTCGGATAATAAAGAGATTGTGAAATTAACCCTTACCTTTTACATTTTATTGGTTTAGGGTAGGTTAACCTTCTGTATATTGGTGAAATAATTGTTATTAAATTATTTAAGAACCATATATATTAATCTGATATCATATATTATCTTCTAATATTACTTTGTTAATGATATTTTAGAAGTATCATTGTTTTGGGTGTTAACTGATTCTTTTTCCTTTATATGTTTGGTTACGCAAGACATGTTTGTTATGGATAGGATGTATTTGATTCATATACAGAATTATATTATGTTTATAGACATTATTTTTAATCATAAAATGAAAATTATTCTTGAATGATTAGGATGGGGAATTAATCTCATCGCGTTCGTGGAGACGGTAATCCGTACGTACGCACGAGCGACAATATCATTATTTTGATATTAAAATAATATATAATTGGATAGTATATCATATAAACAGAATCATTATCATGTTATATTTATTATTTAAATCATTTATACTCATTATTATACCCACCCAAATGATGAAGTGTTTGAATAACAAACAACACCACGATGTGGAGATGGTAATTCGTACGTACACACGTATGGAGGCTTTGTCATTTATAGGATGGATAGAATAATGAATATGGTTGTACCATTTTTATAATAACATCAAAATATATATAAGATATTGGAGATATTATTTTAGAATGGAAACAACAGATAAAGAGGAAGTGGAAGAAGAAAAGAACTTGAAAGAGGTGATGAAATATTTACCTCTTCTTCGGGTTCTTCCCTTTGATTTGATCAAAACGGCGCCTTAGGTTGTCTTTATGACTAAAGTAAGGAATATAGGATAAATTTAGTACAGTTGAGAGGATATTTGGGTAGGGGTTTCCCATCCAAATGGCTTTGATGGTGTGAATTTTAGAGAAAGGGAAGTGCCCTTTTATAAGAGAGGTGAGGGTCACTTTAGGAAAAGATTGAAATACTATTTTATAATAAAATCATTTTGGTTTATAATGGATCAAAAATGAAATATTTAAAGTCTAAGGTTTGGATGGGTTGAAAACCTCACAACCAATAGGTTTTATATAGGTTTAGTTCATCATATTAACCTTATCTTTTAGATTTAACTCTTAGCTAAATAGTTTAACATTTACCATGTCTCTTTGTATTTTTATATTATATGGTTAATAAACATACTATAAACTTCCAAGATAACCTCAAGTGGTTCATTAATGACATATATAATATTATTTAATTCCTTTAGATGAACCTTATATTTTTAGGAATAGAATATAAATTAATAATATAATATTTGTTTTAAAAACTCTTTTGTGTCAATTTTGACACTTTTTGGTATTTTGTTTTTGATGAATTTATAACGGCATTATTACTTGAAAAAAACATTTAATCAACCCTAAAATGTCTTATTAACCTAGAAATTATTGTAATTCATTAAAAGTATCAAATTAGATTTATTTGGATATTTATACTATCAATTATTTTAATTTTTCATTAATAAGGTAATTACTGAATCATCATTGTTTCATAAATAAATTTTATTATTTAATGCCTAAAAATTATAAATAAACTACCATTATGTAGGAAAATTTTTTATCTTTCTAATGAATATTTATAGCCGAATTTATATTATGTAAAACCCAACATTGAAAGTGTTTTAGTTATTAAACTTTGAATTTAACTCTTTTAACTCTTCTTTAAATAAAATAATAATAAATGTCCTAATCTAATCCAGGTGTATCTAAAGGATCGTATTTTATTCTTCAGGTTGTTTTTTGTCAAATTACACTTATCCAGTAGAATTAGTATATGTGTTAGGGTAATAATAATATCATTTTTACCCTTAATTTCCCTATTTACTTTTAACATTGCTAAATAAAAGTAAAAAAGTTACTATTCACCAAAAATTATTTTAATCTTATTGAACCACAATTTTTTACTGATATCAACTATGTCTCTCATATTTTTTAAATTCCAATCTAAGAAGTGGTAAAAATAAGTTTTATGTGAATTTTCAAATGCTCCTAGGAGGTGGGTAAAAGACGGTAAAAAGTTCGATAAATATTTATATATCTAAACTTATTATAAAATGACTCTGATGAATTAAGTTGAAAACATGTAGGTATTATGTATATATTTTTACCTAAAATAAATTAAAATAAAATAACAAATTATTTTAATAAAAATTTGGTTTTAACCAATAACACCGTGTTTTTCCACTATTCGTCAAAAATTGAAATTTTTCAGAAAAATACCAAAAATTCACTCTAAGATAATTTCGATATTCCGAATCCAAAAATGAAGTCAATTTTGAAAGATTAGATTTATAAAATTTCAAAAATTGGGTATTACTATTCATAATGGCTAGTTTGATTGGTTGTGGTGTATTAGAATCTCGAAGTTGCATACAATGCAAGCTATTGCATTATTCAAACGGAAACATACCATGGAATCTTGAGGTGTTACATTTTCAACTTGTAGTTGTGTTGGTACATACTAAAACTTTAAATAACCATGCTCTACCTTCTCCTTGATAAAATGATACTTTATTTCAATTTCCTTCATCTATGAGTGATAGAATATATTTTTTTAAGATTTATATAACATGAATTATTGTAATGGATTCTAATATAAGACTTCACTTCAACTCCCATATCATTAATATGTTTCTTCATCCCCAATAATTGTGTGAAAGATTGAGTAGTCATAAAATATTTTGATTCTTCAGGGCTCAAAAAAATGTAATCTTGTTTCTTTATTATTAAAGAACTACAAAATCTTTCAAGATAAAATGAACCACCTAACATTGATTTTATATCATTTATTGAACTTGGCCAATCTGCATCTATATATCCCAATAACTATTGCTGATATTTTTCACTATATAGAAAACTGAAATCCAACCTGTAATTAATTGAATATATTTGGGATTAATTTAATATTGTACTACTTTTAATGTAGAAAAAACAATATTAGGTCATGTCTTTGTTAATTAAAACAAACTGCCAATGATCTTCCTATATTTTGTGACATTAACCTCTTAGCCTTTGTCATCTCATTATAGTTTCATACTAGTAGACACTGGAGTCATCATCTCCTTGGAAATATCCATTCCAAATATTCTCATAACCTCCTTCAAATATTTTTATTGAGAAATAAATGTGTCATTACTTGTTTATGTAACCTTTAAACCAAGGAAAAAATGCTAGTTCACCAATCATTGACATTTTGAAGTCAATTTTCATGAATTCGGTGAACTATTTTCACTTCCATTCATCTGATCCAACAAATATTAAATCATTATAATACACTATCACCATCATAATTTGTTTAATTTCATTGTTGACATAGATATTTTAATCAATTCCACGACACTAAATGCTTAGCTTCTTCAAAAACTGATCAAAACTTTGAATATCATGCTCTTAATGCTTTCTTAAACCCATATAGTGCCTTCCTTAGCCACAAAACATTGTTCTCATCTTCATGAATGATAAAACCATATAACTATTTGATATACACTTATTCTTCTAGAACTCCATTCAAAAACATTGACTTGACATTTTTCTTGAAAATTTTTAATTTCCCTTTCACTGTTATGGCCAAGAATATGTGGATAGTCTTGAGCCTTGAAATAGGTTAAAATGTCACATAAACATAAATTATTTAAATCTAGATTTATCCCTTGCACTCTATTAGTTATTTGTTTCTAATTACCAACCTATATTCATTTAGTTTATTCTGAAAGATCCATTTGGTCCTAATGACATTCTTATCTTCCAGTCTTGAAACAATCTTCCATGTCTAATTCTTCTCAATTTGGTCAAGTTATTTTCTCTTAGCCTAAACTCATTTCTCATCTTCAGCTACTTATTCAAAACATTTAGGCTCTACCTATGATAGGAATAATTCTTTCTATAAATACTTCATTGTATGTCTTTGAATTATCATTTCCTGATCACCAATGATGTTTTTTCTATCAATTTTTGAATATTCGGCTTCCATGTAGATATAAATTTGAATTCATCCAACTCATCATTAGTATCTAATTTTCAATAATTATTTTACAATTTTACTCCCTCTAAGTTTCTTACCACTTCACACTATTATTATTGAATTTTTCACTGTGTTGTTGAAGATTGTGTTCATTATCTACTATAATGACATTATTTCTCTCAACTACTTTTCCTAGATAACCATTTATATGTTTGTTTCTTTGAAATATTCAAATGTATTTCAATGATGGATTATTTCTATACCATATCTAACAACTTCTGGATAAATATTTGAAAAATAATGTTTATTTTAACACTATTTTTGGAATCTAATATCATATGGAAATTTCAATAGTTTGAATTATTATTTTCACATATATCTCGATTCAATTTTATACACCCATTCTCTTTCATCACACATACACCCCATGGATTATATATCCACATTAGTCCTATAGAAATTTAGCATATATTAGAACCATTTAAAACAAAATGTCAGGGGTACCTCTATAATCCTCATCAAGAGAAGGATTTTGGTCGATCTTGATGGACCAACACTTTGATATTTTCTTAAAAAGCATTGTACTCTTTCTTTACTTGTTCTAAATGTCCAGGAAACTTCATCAGTTCTGACCATATAAGAAGAAATTATTTACCCACATGCTTAGTATTCATCTGATATAAAGGTTATACAGGCTTTTCCTTTTTGAAAACTTTGTGTTTAAGCCCACTGTGAAAAATTTATTTTCTTTTCCGCTCAACTTATGTGTAATTTTTCATGATGCTTTCACTGAGAAGGAATATTTCCAATGATTTTTTTCTCTTGATTATTCTTCCATTATAGATCTATTTCTATTAACTTCAATTATCTATATGTTTTATGACACATAAATTTGTTGAGGCATTGTTTTTATAGTTTTCTTTTATCAGTTATCTGAGTCAGATCACCCTGATGTGCTTAGATTCAGTCTGTCACTGAATGTAAATTATTTTTACTTAAAACTGGATAATTTCATTATGTTTGATACTATAAACTCATTTATCAAATTATAGGGTTTTCTTCTAGTATATTATTATTTTGTATGCACCACTAGTGTTAAGGATCTCCTTTCGAGTTCTGTTTCATTCCCTAATTTCTTCCAGCAACAATATCTTTCCAAATGATCGTGACTAGAATATATAAAATATCTCCCATTGAAAGCAAACATCATGTAATTATTTCTCAACTGAAATGTTGATTCATCTAGGGTTCTTATTCTTCTAACACTGATCACTTATTATTCTTGACACATACTCATTGGGTGTACCTATCTTCCAAAATAATAGAATTTGATGGATATTTTCTTCTGAGAGGTGTTCCTTTCATACATTTCAATAATCTTCTATTTATTCTTAGATTCAGAAATATTTATTTATTCACAATAGAAAATATATTCCAAAGATTAAAAAACTAATGTAAATATAAACATGAATCCCAGAGTAATAGAACATGTTGTCATCATTTTTTATAAGTCTTCTTGGGTCTATTTTAATATCCTATAGGATTTTTTCTATTTTTTGGAACTGTTTATAGATCCTTTCCACTCATGCATGGGAGAGAGTTCATCATACCTAATAATAAATTTTTCTAAACTGTATGGACTTTCATATGAGATAAAAATTTCATATTTTCTATTTAAAATAGAATATTTGGTTTTCATTTCATTACTACCTTCTTAAGGATATTCAAATAACAAATTCAAAGCATCCTTCATTTTTGGATTATCTTTGGTATTAGATTGCTTCAATTATTTCCAAATTGATTCTAGTTATTCTCCTAATTATTAAATATTGTTTTCCCATGATTTAAGTTGCGTATTAATTTATTTCTTAATATTCATCTTGTCTTCTAATTCTTAGGATATCTTATCCATCATGTCATCTTACTCCTTTATTTTGGAATTTTTCTATGCAACAGAATCACTACAGCATACATTCTTCTATTGTAGCCTTTGGTTCTACTAAAATAGTTCATATAGATGTGTAGCAATATAATCATTTTCTGGCATCTAGATTCTGAATTTCTTCTAAGTTCATATTCTTTTCCTTATCACCATTTTTTAGTTTTTCTATCTATATGGAAATATTTTTTAGTTCGTTAGCTTAGGAATCATTATTATCCCTCATATTCTTTGACATATCAACACGCATTTTATTTAAACCTTTTAGCTTTTTCTCCTCGTTATAATGTACTTATATCTGAATATCTTGAAACTTATCTTTCTCTTTTAATTCCTAGTCCAATTACTTTTTCATGAGGAAAACATCTACTATTTTCCTTCTTATAATTTCTTCATCTTCAGTAGTTCCAACATCACTTGTCATGTTGGGTTCTTAATTCATTCCTGCATAATCATTGAATGGGAAAATAGAATTTTAATCAGATAAGTTGTAGGATTCCATCAACTAAATCACACTCTTTCGATAGATACTTCCACACTAAGGAATTTCACCAGACTTATGTTTCTTCTTTCATGTTCTTCTAATTTCCATGTCACAACTAGATAAAAAAGATTGAAATTTTAATTTCAATAATCAAATGAACCAAGTCAGTGTAAACAAATATGATAAAATAAACCAATGATTTGGTACTAATTATTAAGCCCAAAAGGTACTTAGACACCCTTATGGGAGGGGTGAATCAGGTTATGGTTATTCTTTTCAAAATTATACATGCCCCACTGGATCTTTACTGCTTTATTATATAGGTTTTTTTCTTTACTTTTTATGTTGATCTTATCCTTTGCAACTTTATCTGATGATGATGATTAGAAAATAAAGCAAGAAAGTAAGCATAATGACACACTGATTTTTACTTGGTTCACCACTATAGACTATTCTAAGGATCTTGCATCCAAGAGTGTGTTGGTATACCAAAATCACTAAGCTCGTTTCTTGTTGGTTTAGGCTAGGTCACTCCTTCCTAGGTCACTTCCCTTACAATTTTTGGAGTAGACTCACCTCCCCACTATGTTTACAACTAATCAAAATTTGAAATATCACTTCTCTCATAATAGAATTGTGATCACTACTCCTTCATAATATTCTTATTTTGATCACTTGAATCAATATTTTTTACACCAGATTTGTTGTATCATTAAGTTTTACTTTCATCCACATGATGAATACCACTTTACCACAAATTTATTGGGAAATCCATTCTAATTTGAATAAAATTTACTTTTATGGTAACCCTCTTTCTAACATTTGAGAAACATCCCAATTCTTCACAAGAATATCCTTATTTCATAATGCTCCCAAATATCATTAATCTCACTAATTTTATAAAGATCTCATAGCCTTGATGAAGCTCACCAATTTCATGAAGCTCAATTATCCTTTGTGAAGTTGACTCTTTTCACAAACCTCACTTAGCCTTTGTAAAGATCATAACTTTCATGATGCTCAAAGCCTTTTCAAATCATAAATAGCATTCACAAACTACCATTATATATGAAACATATGATCTTATTAAAACCTTCATGAATGGAAAATCCTTCGCAAACCACCTTCATGAATTCATAGCCTTTGGATTTTTGTTATAGATCCCTTATTCAAAGGAGGGGGTAGAAACATATTTATAGATGTTACCTCTCTTTCATGAAGATTTCAACCTCACCACTATCTTTTCATAAATCTATCTATTACTTTTTTTGAACCTCCATATATTTTCAAAGATTTAGGAAAATTTTTCTACTCGTGAAGCTTCTCGTAGTCTCAATGATTATCATCAACCCTTCGCGCTCAGCCCACTTTCACAATGCTTCACACCTTCATGATGCACTGACCTTTCTCAAAGCAATGGACCTTTTTGAAACACCATACCTTCATGAATTTCATGAAATTTATTTATTCTTGAAGAGACATACCTAGAAATCCAATTTTTATGATGCATAATTCATACATCAAATTTTGGACCCTAAAAATTTGGAAAACAATAGGAAAAGATGCCACCTTGTATATAAAATTTTTTGTAATGCCTCCAGAGAATCCATTCCTTTATCTTGGATATATGTTAACATACCTTGTAAAAAATCTCTCTTGAACTTCAGAACTAACCTTGGAAACCTGATTTTTCAACAAACACAATCAACCCAAAAACACTACAATGTTACTTTGAGTGATTTTTTCCCAACAACAACTTAGAACAGAAATTCTATACACGTCCCATCTTAACACAATGATGAATTTATCTGTCTATATTCACTCTTGATGTACTAAAATTTACCTCCCCATCCAAAGTTGTAGCACCTGGTAGAACCTTCTCCCGCCAAGGGAGTAGATGATACCCTACTCTAATCTTCCTATATTCCACCCTATTTTACCTTATCATCTTTCATATTCCTACTACCGCAAGTGGAACTCACTACAAAATTTGGATATCTAATCATCAAGGAACTATAAGCTTAAAGAAAAATTGAAATATTGTCCTCATCAAGCCCCTTCTCAAAGTAAATGCCTTTCAAAGAACCTCTATATAAATTATTAGGTCAAAGCCCCTAACATGGAATATATGATCTTAATGAAGGATAATCTCAAACTTCTTATCCTTATGTGCTTTATTTCCAGCCAAGAAAAGGGTAAATAATAGTAACTCTATAAAATGAGAAAAGTAAACAGAAACTAAAATCTTCTGAATCTCCATAAACTCTTACACTCGGTCCATATTTAGCATTTTGCGAAAGAAATACTTAACGAGTATCTTCTTGAAGTTATTCCAATTAAGGCCCTCACGCTTTCCAGCCTATCCCATAACACCCCACCATCTCATTGAGGGTTACTAAAGAATAAAGTTAGGTATATTAACCCACATATCCTTGGGAGTCTCTTCTAGATCAAAGATTCTTTTGATAATTAAAATCAATTCCTTAGTGTCTTGAGGACCACTAGTGCTCTGCAATGTTGATGGATACTAGAGCTAGAAATCTCAGGAATAGTTGATCATTATCCTCTTCACTCATCCACCCTATGTAAGTGTAATATGGATGAATCTTAGATGGGGTGAGTTAGTCACCTGAACCACCAAAACTAGTGTGGGATCATACTTAAGTGAAACCTCCTACATATCCTATAATGGAATTGGTGCATACTCCCAAATAGAATAATTTTGGATTACTTTTTCAGGTGAGCCCAATAAGCATCTCCAAGGTGGCATTTATCTAAAATTCCAAACAAATGTTTAAAATACATATGAAAACTTATTTAAGAGAATAAGTTAAGTGGTAATAAAGCATACATATGGGATATCTATTATAAGTCATATCCTATGAGACACCTAGACACAAGTTATAACCCTATTAATTATACTCAAGGCCTAAGCCTAGGCCTTTACAAATGAACATAGGTCACATTCATATATATATAATAAGAATTCTAAAGTTTAATTAAAATTGATATTAGCATATTTATCACATCGGCACAAAGTAAAGATCATGATATTTAATTATATGAACAATCAGACATAGAAAATAATAGGTAAATATGACATGTGACCCCATGTGCATATTCATGATATATAAACACACCTAAATCCCATAAACGTTAATATAAATCCCATCATGATAACTTAGAGGATTGTTACAAATAATATTTTCAGGAACATAGAAACTCACCTACCTGATTTCTAACCATCTTATCTTCTTTCTAGCACATCCCAAAATAACTAAAATAAGAGAAAATAAACTTCTTTATTACCATTTTGTAACACCCCATCCAGAATCACCGAGTTCGAGCTGAAGTGTCACATGACCGTATTAATGCCTCCTCGTACACAATAAGATACCAACTAGTGGTAAGAATATAGTGGTGATGTAGGGAGACTGTATACTAAGTAATCATAGAAATACACCAAACTAGAATAACATATACATGTTCCAACTAAACATCATAGAATAAAATAACATAACCAAGATGTTATAATATATTTCATGTCAGGTCATACAATAGAAAACCAAAAAACCCCAAATGCGTAAGGTCAACAAGTCAATGTAATAAAAATGGAAATAAATAGGTAAAATTAGATATGGTATCTTTCAAGAGTCTATCTCGGTACTATATAAATTTCCTAACTTCATGATCCTCAGAAAAATATCATTAGGCCCTTTCCCTTATCTTAGTCCTTGAACATGAAGTCTGAACAAACACTAATATTCTCATGTAGGATTTGTGTATAAACCTAGTAGGACACCAACAATGCATACTTAACACAAATGAACAAGTATATAGAGTTATATTTCATGATGAAATTTTAAATGCATATGCAATTATACAATAAATCATATACCGAGTGATAATTCAATAACCAAGCTTCCATGAACCTCAGTGGAACCTATTATAGTGCCATGCTTGAATAATTTAATAAGTATTCACTGAATGACTTAGATCATGCTATGTGACTCCATCCCACATTTAAGGGAAATTCTCACCCATGTCGCATAGATGACTTCTCTCAATTGATTGTATGCACAGTTGGCATGGCCAAATAAAAATAACTTTACACATACAAAAAGATATTCACATCAGAATATAATACCGATATACAGACCCTCCTCTAATGGAATGAAGTATTTTTTTCCCCATGGTAGAATCAAATTCCAAGATTTGGTGTTATCCATATTGTATCTGGAACCACAACCAATGAGTCATGTCATCCAAAATCCCCCTCTAAAGAGTTAGATAAGACTATTAGAACCATCTATAAACTTGAAAATTGAGATAAAGATTCCAACAGCTATGTACAAATCTACATGTAAGGAATAACATATCAAGGAGTGATATATAATAATAAATATTCTACAGGCTATGAAAGAATAAATAAGTAGGGAACAACATAGAAAGAAACACACATTTCTTGGGCTATGAAATAACCACAAATAAGGTGTGACGTATAAATAAACACACAATCCATACCAATAAGAGGTCTCACATTCCACCCAAACATGCCAAACATAACTTATCATGTAAGTTTATTCGCACTAGGAATATAAACATAATCCAATCATTCCAAACAACACCATATAAGGGTCCAAGATGGCAAAGACTATCTACCTTTAGTTTGTTGAATCTAATGTCATGATTCATCAAGATATTCATCACCCATATCACTCATGCATGCCTACTGGACCAAACTCACATGACAAGGGTCTATATAAACTATTATAATCCAATAGAAACCACAAATAATGGTAGATCTAGGTCTGGTCAAAGAAGATAATTCATTTCCACTAGAAGAAATACTAGAAAAGAGAGCTTGAGATACCCATGAGCCTAGATCAACACAAACAATGCCCTGATGGAAGGGATCTCCGTAGACTATTTTATAGATAAGAAAGACCATCCAAAGTTTCAAACCAAGTTCATATAGAAAAAGTTTGGATCTGAGGAACTCACAATATGTGGAGGAACAATCGATTATTGGAGGGTGGAAACCGATTCAAAAGGGTATTAAACTCCATTCATTGACGATTTTATACATTTTCTCTTTTAAATTCTAAAAACCCATAAACCCCATCAGCCGAATCCTAAGTTTCAAATTTCTAAAATTAGCACCGATATGAAAAAGTGATATCCACCATTCCTATGTGGCCTCAATAATACTACACCTTGGAGTGCCACTATGTTGAAACACTATGAATGGGAGAAAATCCCTACCTATTTTAGACTCACCCCTCCTTCCATGGAAGGCAAGGTGTGACCACTATTACCATGATCCACAGAAGGACTCACAGGGTTACATGACTAAGACTATTCCCAATCATAGGTGTTTTGATCTACCTATTTCACATCGGTGAGCTCTAAGATTAAAAGATCCAACACCACAACATGGTCCTACCTATGGTGTACCTTAAAATTTCCAAAAAATCCCATTTTATCCACAAAGAACCTCTAATACTTTCTAAACCTAGATTAAACAATCACAAGGCTCAAAATTACATTCTATTAAAACTAAGGATCTTATATATATATATATATATCTACTAGCTATGTTGTCTCAATAGATTGAAGTCAACTATGAATGGGATATTTTAAACTCTTGATATTCACTAACCTATAAACCCATGACATTGGCTACCCTACTATCATTTTGATCTCTACATATTAAAGAGTCGTTCACCACCCACTCCTCTTATAGAACCCCTAACAACATTATACTATGTCAATTGACTCTTGGTCATATTTTTTATATGTAATTCATTGATTTTATAATATTTGAGTCAAATTTTAATCATTTTTTCCTTCTAATTATGACATTAATTTGTGTATTACTTATACTATTCATTATTAGGTTCCATCTCCTTGTGAACTATTAGTTTTATCTCTTCTTAAGGTCTTTGTTTCACTTATCATGAGGTGTTTATCAGTCTAAAATTTGGTCACATATACACACATCACCCATGAAATACACTATAATGTTTTCTCATGGTTATTAATGTACAATTTCCATCAATATTTATTTTCTTACTTGATGTTGAGTTACATATTCTCACATAAACAAGAACTCATTACCACTCATTACTTATTACATAACCTGACTTGTCTAATTATACATCTTCTTTAGTTGGTAATCTCAATGATTTTTCAACTTCTAATACTCATATTGATGTCAAATCTCTTTTTGGGTGTTTATCATTTATTTTTGATGATTTTCATATACTTAAGGACATGAATATTTAGGATATAGTGCATATTATTCTTAATAAATACATTTTATGTGAATGAGTATATTTTATTTTTGATAATGTACATGACTCACATAATTTTATTAAATTTTGTATCATTATTGAAGGATATTTTCATATTTATAGGATTGATTAACTTTTTATTTTTAACATTTTTTAAAATGGTCTCAATTCTATTTATCATATTTTTTTTAACTTTTTATCACCAGAATCATCATTATTTAGATGTAAATTTTTTTTTTCTTTAATGGATTTTTGGATGAGAAAGTGTATATAGAGAAACCACCAATGTTTGTTTTTTAAGATAAGATTTTTAATTTATATCATCTTTATCAATATATATATAACTTTCAATATTTTCATCACGTTCAATTTGGTCATTTTTATATGGTACTGATTTATTTGATCCTGACCTATAATTTGAAGGACCTTTCAATTTTTTTACAAGAACCTTCTACATGGAGTCTCATTTTATTTATTTATTTTAATGATATTATGATCATATATAATGATTTTATGAGTATTTACAATCTTGATTTATCATATGAAATATCATATCTCATGTAACTACCATTGAAACAACTTTTAAAATAGGTTATAAGACTCAATATAAGTAACAAATTCTATTTACTACAAAAATATATTGTATATAGAGGAATCAAAACTAACTAAAAATGGCCCTATCAAATATTACATGCATTATTAGAATATTCAGTTAATTTATAAAACAATCCAATAAATTATATTGAGATGTAGTTAATTGTATTACTATGTATACCAAAAAGTAAATGAGTCTTATTTTGATAAATATAGATTATGTGAATGTGAATAAATGAAGATAAATAAATTTTGTAATGTGGATTATGCATAGAGTTTATCTTCTAAAAAATTATATTTTGATATTTTGTTTGCATCAATGTCATTATTATCTCTTGGTGAAATAAAAAAACTTACAATTGTTTATTTTTCATGTGTTCAATCAAGATATTTTGTTTGTTTCAAATATTATAACCCTTATGGTCACAAATAATTTTATATTGGATTACTTTTCTAGTTGAAAAGTTTGTACACATATGTAATGATAATACTTCATCTATCAAAATTGTTACAAATATTCTCTTCCTTGAATTTGTTCATCAATTAATGTCAACCTAAACATTTGGAAACATTTAAAAAATAGATCAACATATTGATGTTCTTACTAAACGTACATTAGGTAACATGTATAATTTTTATGCAACAAGTTGTCTATAATAAATATATATGAAACAACTTAAAAGATTATATACTTCACCAACGTTGTATATATAGTCATGTTTAATTATAATAATGTGGTTTGCCTAAGCGTTATTTTCTATATAAATAGATGGTACTTAACTAACTTAAGTTACAAGGTTTTTATTTCTACTCTTACAATATTTAAAATTTTATAATTTTTTTAACATATTTGAATTTTATTTTAAAATCTAATTATAGTGACATTGTAACACCTTGATATTTTAGTATATATTTTTATTAATTAAATATTATGTTTAATAACTTGTTTCGCATGTAATACTAAACTAAAACAAGTTGTGAAATATTAGATGAACATTAATATGAAATCTATAAGAAGATTAAATCCTATAGTAAATAAAAATATAGTAATAAAATAAAAATACTTATATTTAGAGATCAATAACTAATATGTTTTAATTTTAAGAAAATGGTTTTTTAATCAATGAATTGTATTTTAAAGTGTTTTATATTTTACACTAGTAAATTTAATTGATCACTTTTAAAATATAATTATGGTAATATGTAATATTTAAAAATATAAACTAATATATTTACATTTATCAGTACTTTTATGAAATAAGATTAGGATCACTTAATGTTTAAAAGGAATTTTTCTATAAAAGGTGTTTTTCTTTATATTATGTATTTTCATTTAAAATAAAAATTATGAAATTATGAAATTTTAATTTGAAAAAAAATATAACTTAATTTTTTTAATTTTCATGATAATATTATCTTAAGACTAATTTTTTGTTTTTTTCTGAAAAGTTTTATTTTTAGGAGAATAGTACAAAATATTATTTTTACAAATACCATAACTAATTTTTCATCATTAGGATATAAGAATGACATAAAAATTGATTAAATATTTTTATGGACTAAATATGTATCTTATAATAAAAATTATACATTTAAATTTATGAATTTTAATTTACAAACCTATATTTTATATTTTATATTTTAATTTATATTTTCTAAAAACTTTTTTCTATATTCTATACATTTATTATTATAAAATTAATTTTTATCACTATAATTAATTTAATATTTTAAAAAATCAAATTTGATATCATCATATAAAAATTATATAATAAGGTAAAAAAATTTAGCCATAAAAATAAGTTTCCAAGTTTAAAAAAAGCGTTACCATGGTTAAAGTAAATAATTGTAAAAGTTGATTTAATGGTAAAATATATAAAAATATATTAAAATATGTCTCTAAATGTTTTAATGGTATGTGTATCAACATTAAATTATCTCATCAAAATTATTTCCCACTTTTGGATCCATTTTCCTTGAGTAGTGTGCCTCTTATTACAAAAATGTCACTCATATCACTTATAAAAGGATCCCTTCACCCCAAAACTTATCCTCACACCAAAATAAATTTATTTCAGGAACAATCTATCAAAATCCATCAAAAACACTCCTAGAAACATCCATGATTTTCTGATCTTCTCAAAGGACCACTCCCCAAATCCTTAATCTAATTTACAAAGGAGTTATTCCAAGAAGTAAGGTAAAATTCCCTGATTTCTCATTTAAAATTATATTTCTTCAAATATTATTATTCTATCTCAAATTATATTATTTCATAATAAAATAATAACACCATTATCATTATTATATTTAAAGTTTTTTTAAATTTTGAAAAAAAATTGTCTTCCTCCCTTCTTTTTAGAAAAAAATGAAAATGACATCCATGCGCACGTGCGGATTACCACCTCTATGGAGGGATAAGTTCCATTTTTCATAACCAAATTAAATGTATAGTTCAAAGGGGTTTTTAATTAATAATTATTATATTTTTAATATTATTAAAATTATTAAAATATAAGTCAATATCTACCATCTTTCTTTTCTATGAAAAATGAAAACATCATTCATTTGTACATACAAACTGTTGCCACCTTAGAGTGGCATGTTCCATTTTTCATAACCTCCCTACATGGATAGTTATAATATATATTTGATGAAAATATAAAAATTTAAGGATTAATATTTTTCATTAATATTTTACTATAATTATAACATAAAACTTAATGATCATTAAAATGTAATATGTCGATATTAGAAAATTACTTGATTCTAGCTCATCACATATTTTTTTCTTATGAGCCATGGCCATAGCTTCCAAATAATTAACATGTGAATACATAAATCATAAAAAAATTATTTTAATATCTTAAATAATCTTTTAATGATGAAATTGGTATTAAATAATCGGATCTAACAATGCCATTACAAAGCATGTCATAAAGAGTTGAAATTATTGACATCTGATGATGAAAATAAACATTAACCAATTAATATATGTGTGGTGGATGATTATAAATGAATAACATAAAAGTAAATATATATTAATAATTTTCTAGAATAATTTATTAATGTCATTGTGTTTATTATATATGAGGTTAAGGATCTTTCATGAAAGTCAGGAGTAATAAGTAAGGGTTTTCATCTTAATTTCTATTCATTGGGGAAAGTTTTCATGTTATGAACCTATTTTTATTTTTTATAGTGTGATTAATACCCCATTATATTATATTATTATTATTAGTTTTTATTTCAAGGTATTTAAAATTAATTTCATGAATCTGTCCTAATATTATTTGATTGAATTATTACCAAATTTGAAAGGGGGTTTCTTGGATCAACTTATTTTATTGAGACATTATTATTCCTCTTTGAATATGGTTTTAAAAGAATTTTTTCTTATGTTCTATGATTATATTATATTTCTTTTATTCCTTATTTTCTAGGTAATTACATTGATGTATTTATTTCTTCATTAAATTTTATGATCTTAAGAATAATTCTCATTCTCTCAAAATGGGCTATTTTTTCTTTATACGCAAATTGAATCATTCCACCAATTTGATCCTTTATTATATTAAAATAATAATATGTATTGCTTTTTTGTATCTTTAAATTTTTATTTATCAATTTTAAAATGGATGATTTAACCTCTTTTTATGATGTGGGTTCTTGATAATGGTTTCTTTAATATTAATATGGTTTTTTCTTCCATGATCATATATTTTATCTTTCACTACACATTTCCTTGAGATAAAGTTTTTTTATTTTTCAAGTCTCTTCTATTGAATATTCTTTTCAAAATTTAATAATTTTCAAAAAAAATCTCTTCACCTTTTTGAAAATTAATTTTGAATGTGACCCCTAAAGGCCATATTTTATAAAAATATTTAAAAACGCTATCTAAAAACTCATTTACATTTTGATTTCATTTTTATTTTTAAATATGAAATATTTATCACCTATGGAGTTATGTTTTATAAATAAACCTTTGAATTAATTTATTAAATACTCCATTGGGGTTTTTGAATTTTTTTGTATCAACAAATTAAATTCTTGAATTTGTTTTATATGATACCATTTCTAAAATGTTACGAAACCCATTTTCTTTCCATGGATTAAATATGATATGATGATTGATTAATTTAAAGTGGAACACATATATATGGATGATTTATGGGTGGGTTCCTATTTCAACCTCTAATGTTTGGTCAAAAGTTTATATTTCATGACATATTTATATGAGGATGTAGTTAATTTTTTTCACGATTATGGGTGTGAGTGAGTGACTCACAAAGATGGTGTTTACTTATGCCTATGATTTTGTTTCATTTATAACACATTACTTATTTATAATATATGTAACATTTAAATGGAATTCCACAATTAAATGTGATATTCTTATATTATTTTCCATGGACCATGATTATTTTCTATTATTTCCAAAATCTTATGACATGGTATATGTTTGGTCAATTGATATTTAATGTTCTTATAACTTGACTTATGGAAAAATATTATTATTATATGTATTTTTAATATGATATTTCTCCCATGATCATATTTCTCATATTATTATACTTTAACCCTTTATAACTCATTGATAACTTTTTTCCTTGTTGAGAATTTGATCTCAACCCTTTCTTATGTTTTCCTTTCCCCGGATTATGAAGATGATTATAACCTAGAAGATGTATGAAATGGGATCTAGTTTGGATAAATTATGGATAAATATTCAAAAATATTATAAAATTAGTTACTTATGTAGCTACTCCTCAAAGACACAAAACCTTCCACACATGGTATTGTGAGATTATTGTGAGATGTAATGTTTAAAATATTAAAATATGTAATATAAGAAAGTTTATCTTGGGATATATCCCATGGAATAAAATATAGTATATAATTTAATAATTTTAGCTCTAGATCAAGGAGTGTAGGTTTGGGGAACCTCAGTTGGTATCAGATAAAGTTTCGGTTATTTTTTAGGATTGGTTTATTTATTTTTGAGGATTAAAATTAGATAACATTAGTGAAAACCATAGGGATAAGTCTGTATGTTGGATAACATCCTAAAGTTTTGGTAAAGAATAGATTTTTTTATTTCATAGAAAAGAAATCTTTTTTAGGATACAAACAAGTGGATTCATGATCTATCATAGATGTACCTAGGGGAAATAACTCTAAAAAGGTTGGTTGGGTATTAACTTGATCTTCACCTAATGAAAAATAGAGGCCTAACTGAACACCAAGTTTCATACTCCTATGGGATATGCTTTGGTGATTAACACATCCTTTACAAACCATTATATATGATTTAAACCGAATTTGAGGATATAATATGTAACTGGTAGGTTAGAGAACTGAATAGGAATATGACCATGGACTACCTAGGTTAAACAAATGGATTTACAAGTTGATCCAATTATATCATAATTGAAATGAAAGTATCATAGGTTAAAATTAATGTGTTATAGGAGATGACATTATATGATTTATTTTTCATATTCATAAAATCATTTACAATAATTTTATTCGATATTATTATAAACAGTTTTTTTAGTATTTGTGTAAGATCTCATATTTTAGATGGGCTGTAAATTATATATGAATTTTATTTTTCCAGTTTGGTGAATGGGACAAATATTAAATTGAAATTTGGAAAATAATTTCAAGAGTTGGAACACTTAAATGTGTTTTTTTAGATGGGTTTTAAGTCCATGTAGGTGTATCAGGTTCCTGGTTGAGTTTTGGGAGCATCAAACTTCAAGATCCAGGTTTTTGGAAAGATAAGGGGAGGTGCACATTTAGCACTTTGTTAATACTAATTGTTCTCTCAAATCATGTGGCCCTATAGGGGTGTCATAATATTTTCAAACTATACACCCAAGGATGCAAAATGATGAATTTTGTATATATAAAGCTTTAGAGTGGTCTTAATGGTTAGTGCATGGTTTGTAAACTATGTGATCCATCCATGTGACATGGTGGTGTTTGGAGGAAGTAGATCTACAAGATTTAAGTAAAGTTTCTAAACAGTGCAAGGAGACTATTCAACTTGGTGTGTGATTGGATAGTTTCACCACATGGTTGATAAATGTTTTTCACAACTATGTGGCTGAACCATGTGGATAATTAAAGGGGAGGGAAATTATTATTTTTACCCTACCTCTTTTAACCACTATTTCTCCTCTCTCCTCCTCTATC
The DNA here is from genome assembly GCA_963277665.1 of Viscum album. NCBI lineage: Eukaryota > Viridiplantae > Streptophyta > Magnoliopsida > Santalales > Viscaceae > Viscum > Viscum album. The sequence continues at coordinate 1,525,028,110 of OY728125.1, read as the reverse complement.
ATGAACAATAGTAGGCCACATAATCTACCCTCTCCTCCTCCATTATGACATGATCGATCTCCTCCATAAGGCCTCTGATTCTAGTATCATTGGATATATTGGAATCTTAGTGGTAATTTTATAACTCTTATTACCTATTTTATTAATTTCTATTCTTTTTTTGGTGTGATCATTGTGTGGTCTAATATAACCTATTTTCAGGGTGTTTTTATATTTATTTGATTTCTCTTATTTTGGATTGAATAAAAGGCTAAAATTAGATGAGTTAAGCTTAAAAATCATAAGTTCAGTTACCTTGTTTCTTTCCCCTTAAATTTTCATTAGTTACAAAATGCTTCATTATGCTGCATGACAAGAGTTTTGGGAATTACTCCCAAAATGGGTAGCTCCTAAATTTAATTGTCTAGACTATGACCCAGAAATTGATGAGTCCAATTGATATCATTTGAGGTTGAGACCTCAACTAGATCCATCCTTGGGTGTGTTTTGTTATATTACCTCAATGGTTATTGGATGAAACTAACCAAAACACTGATATAGAGTGTTTGGTTTGAATATTGGTAAATGTGAAGGGCTAAAGAAATATTTATGAATTGTGATGTGGCAAGTGTACCCTCATTCCCCTTTTATCAATTATGATAGATTGGATAAATAGACTATAATTAATTGTTAAATGGTTTGGGGGAACCATAAGGTGATTGATTATTAAGATTATGCTTGACTGATGAGAGGACCAACATATTAGAATTAATTAAATTAAATTGTAAATTGATAAAAGGATCGATCATGATGAATCATAATTTTGAGATGAGTAAATCTCATGGTGTGTGTCTACATTTTAAATGTAAATCAAGATGGATTTTCCTCTTATCTTATGTTGAAGTATTAATTTAAGTGCTTTACTTGTATTATTATTTGGTCCTTTGATTTAATAGTTTTTTAATGGGAATCCCAGAGGTACTTCCTAGGATCTATCTTTTGATCCTTACATGATCGGATGATAGAAAAAGCATTCCTAATTATTCACTAGGATGTTGTACATGGGGTTCCTTATTATTTACTTGATATAAAAGGACATTACATTCCTAAATATTTAATTGATATCAAAGGACATGGAATTTCTCATTATTTAATAGATATAAAATTACATGATGTCCCTCATTATTTACTTACTATAAAAGGGTATGCAATTCCTCATTTCATTAAAAATAATGGGAAATAATTCTTCTCGATATTAAATTGTAATAGCAAGACATGAAAATACTCAATATTTATCAAAATTATTAGACATGGTTCCCTTATTAGTATTAAATTAAAACCCTCAAACATGAATCTTGATGATCCCTTAATATATATGTTTAAACTGATGCCCCTTATTTTAATGTGAAGCCTCCTTATGATTATGAGTATACATAATGATGCCTTGGGTATGCCTCAGGTCCTCTCCTAAACTCATAGATATATACATGTACATGTATATATATATATATATATATATATATATTATAGAACATGTTCAAATTTTCTAGATTAGGCCAAAGCAGGTAGATTCGGTCAAGTATCCCTTAAGGAATCTGATCTCTACATGGACAGTATTTACTTTACAACTTTAATTTTGATATACCTACATAATAATTATTTTATACTCATATACTAAAATACATTATAAATATTTGGTGGTGGCATAATTGTTTTTACTAAAACCTTTTTTATGTTACTGATTGGTACCCTGATAGATCTCATGGTTGCAGGCCAGGATCGTGGATTATGCTTCTTATTGTTATTCGTTATGGACTAGGACTGGCATGGAGATGTGGGTGAGCATGTACTCAGGCTTACTATAGGATTTTTTTATTTTGTTTATTTTTTTATTTTTTTATCTAGTCCCATTGTATGTATTACCTACTATATATTGACTACTTGTATTATGACTCATCATTTTTATTCAAGGTTTTTTATTCATTTGAAAATGGATTGGTTATCATTTATTATCATCTTTCACTGACATTAATTTATTTATGATTCCATTATATTCAACACTAATCTAAAGGGTATATTCTCCCCACCATACCATCATCATACCCTCACTACTATTTAGTACCCTATGGCATATAGGGAGCTTTGTTCAAGGTCATGTAGTGAACCGACTTAGGGCACCAGTTTATTGGATCCTAGACTGAAACATGATAAAATTGTATCAAATATTGTTTGTTTTTCCATTACTTATCATAAAATCATAGGCTAATGGATGTGATAATAGGAATGTTTCATAACATGTCAAATAGATCATTTTTGTGAATGGCCAACTCATGCATGGGGGGAAGATCATGTTTTCGGGGATGGGACTATTGTTCATGTTGTTGTTATTATAATTGATTGTAATTTAAACATGAGTGATTACTGTATTTCCTCTGATTATTTATTTGTGTATTTATGTTATTTATCTATTATCCTAGTATGCAAATAGAAGGGGTGCATTCAGGCATCATTTTAGGCACATAGGATTCACATTATTGCATGATTATGTTCCATGATTATCTATATACCATGTTTAGATTATTATTTAGCATGATTATTTTTACACTATGCCTAGGTGATAATTAGCATGATCATATATATTCCATTCTTATTTTTTGGCCTAAAAATATATCGGTATTCTTTGCTTATGTGATAGATTCCCCTTTATTATCGTTATCAAATTAATATAGGTAAAACAAACCAAATAGAAATATGAATATGATTACTCACTTTATATTTAAAAGTGCAGCAAAATATAAAAACTTGTAAACAAAAAGTAATACAATAGCATAAAAAAGAAATAATGGATTTCAATATATTAAAAGATAAACCTGTTTTAAACTTAAGAGTAAGTTATTCTATAACATAGACTAAAGGTATCCATTATTTTATACTTACATAAATTTTTTCTTTCTATACCTAGAAAAACCTCGATACAATGATTGGAATGGATATATCTTCCTATCCATGAAATACCTCAATATGAATATATTATTTTATCTATCTACCTAGCCTTGGTATCCCCTGATATGATGGATCGTATTATCTATCTTCTTATCCCTAGAAGCCTTCAATCGTTATAATGATAAGACATAGTTACAATTACAAAAGTTCTTAAGGATAAATCCTAAAAAGGTTTTATTAAGAAAACTACTCTCTACAGAAATACAAAGATTAATAATGAGTTGTTCACACTGAGTACTCTAATAAAACTTTGAGAGAAAATGTAATAAACTAACTCCAAACTCTTCAAATGACTTGGTATTTATTGTTGAGATCCAAATGATCATATTTTGATCTCTCAATAGCAATATTTTTGAGTTTGTTTCAATGAATATGGAAACTTGGAACTTGACATATCAAGACAACCTAGAAAAATTAAAATCATGATATCGTATTGTTAAACATCGTCATAGTGTTTAAGATGTTCCTTACTTTATAAATAAGTTTTCAATATTATGATTATAAACTTATTCAATTCTATGGAATTACTTACCAAATCCAATATGATAATACTTATGAGTATAAGTCTGATGTTTATTAGTAAAAATAACTTCTTTATTTTTAATAATTTTTTAGTATGAAAGATAAGAAATAAATTTTAACAAGTGATCTGATAAAGGTGATTCCAATTAATCAGACACTACTCATTAAGATAATCATAATGAAGAATGGAAAGTTTATATCCATAATACTTTAGAAATTATTCTAAGTATAGTAAAAGGTAATGTTTTCTAAAAAACATTCTAAAAAAACTAGGACATAAAAATTTAGTAATCATGTTTTTAAGAAAGTTTTTGTGATTTCCATGACAAGAGGAATGGAAAATAAATAGTTAGAACTTCTGACTCAAAAATATCCCCCATTTTGGAAAGCACAAACCCAAAAAATTAAATGAAAAAATAACTTTGAAAAAAATATTTTCCATGGTCTTATAAGAACATTCTATTCAAATTTAAACCTTAGAACCTTAACTCCCATTGATTTTATAACTCTTCTAAATATGATTATGAATATGGTAGACTATTATAAAAGATATTCTTTAAGAAATATTATCCCCCTTAGGAATTCTTCTCCCCATAAGGATCATATTCATTCCCTTAAAATAACAACTTACCTTTTATATAAAAACTTATCCATTTAATATTTTATCCCCCCTTTTGATTTTTAAAAATAATAGGGAAATGTATGGTGTTTTTTGAAATGTTAGATAAGTTAAAAAATATACAAAAAAATTAAATGAATTAACTAATCATCCACAAAAAAATATGAAAGAAAAATCAACCAATCATAATTGGAAAATGTTTAAACAATTATTAATGGATAAAAAATTAATTCATTCATAAAAAACATTTAAATATTTTTTATAACAAATACAATTATAGTTCAAAAGAAAAATATTCAATCTTTCATCAAAAGAGTCTTGAAAATTTCTTTGATCTTCTTGAACACATGTATATATTTCTCCAACCTCTCTACTTTCTCTCCAAAGGTGTTAGATTTTTTGAATTCCGCATAAAACTTATTGTTCTCCTACTTGATAATGAAAATATTTTCTTCAATTGATCGAAGTCTGTTTATCTCAATCTCCATGTCTCAAATATTCTTCTTCAAAGCATCGACTTCCTCAGATATTTAATCTGTTGCATCTTTAAACTCTTCCACAATCATTACTCTTTCAACCATGTGAGATGATAACTCATTGAAATAATTTTCTGATTTTGCCAAACCGTCCTTTATAACATCAAATTGATCATCGTGCATTTGAATATCTAAATAAACTTGACAAGACCATTTGAACATATGATTGCATGCCTTTTTTGTGTCTAATAAGTTTCTTGTAAAACCATCAAATCAAATTCATTATGAATCACTATCTCTATAAAATATTTTATTCATTTAGATTTCTAATCAATAATTGTTTTAATAAATTGACCTCTTGATTCAATCCTTGAGAAATAAGGAATTTTTTCTTCTAGTCTCCTAAATACATGAACAATATAGTTAACTCCTTTAATAGTTATGCCTCTAGAAGAGTAAAATTGATCTTTTTGTACCTCAAGAGGTTTTATGAGACTGATTCCAATATCCTCTGGATTAACCTTATTTGTATGATACTTTGAAAAAACTTTTTCATATTTCTTAGAAACATTTATTTTATCAAATTCTTTTTCATCTGACAACTCAATGATATCAATATCCTTATCAAACTTGAATTTCTCATCAACTTTTGTTTTTGAATTTTGATCCTCTTCATCTTTATTATATGATGATTTATCTTCTTGTTTATATGAATATTAGTATTTAGATCTATTATCTTTAATTTATTTGTCAGTTTTGGAAGGTAATTTCAGTGAGGATTCTGATAATGATTCCAATGAAGAATTATAATATTTTATTTATTCATTATCATCAGCCACTCTATTTTCATTATCCTCCCCATATTATTCTTCATCATCCAACTCTTCTTCAATTTTTTCTATAACTTATTAATATTAACGTTTTTCTTCTTTATTATCTCTTTTTTTTTGTTCTTTTTAATCTCCTTATTTACCTTCAATTTATTTATTAACTACCCGATCAAGTTCTTATTCTAATTTTCTTTATGTTCTCATATATCCCTTTCTAGAAACTTGTGGTTCTAATTATTTTTATTGAATTATTAGCATCAATTCTTTCTCAAAAACCATTCCTTTTATTTTATTAGTCATTGATGTAATTTCTGTATATACCACATCCGATTCTTGAAACACTAATCCACTATCTAGAATGACCTGGTTGGTTTTCCTAACTGGAAGAAATAAATTTTATGATGATCTATATTCACCTTTCAATATATTATCACATAACTGATCTCCTTGTAAATCTTTCTTTTATTTCTTCTTTTTGGATTCTTCCTCTAGAGTTTTGGCATAATGGATCTTTAAGGATTTTTCTTTTGTAGGATCAATTTAGAATTGTGGATCCCCTGACTTCTTATCATCTTTATTTTACATCCAATCCTAAAAAAAACTACTTTTGGTACTTTTTTCCTTTATTCCTCTTATCTAATGGATAAATCTCTTCTTTCCTTTTCTTTTTCTTTTCAAACATTTCTAGTTTCCATGATGTCTTTGCCTCCGATGTTGCTCCATCAACCTTCTCAACAAATTTCTTAGCTTTTTTATTAAAAAAACCTCATTCTATTCATTGTATCATCACTAATAAAAGATATATATTCACCCATAAAATAAATTTATTATAGGTTTTTAAAAACTCCATGAATTTTTAAACCAATTTTTTAAGAAATAAAGAAACGTGATGAATTTTTACTTTATTGATCCTAACATTATATTCCCTATATTTAAGAAAATAAACTTTACTAAATCTATCTATCTCTTGTTCCATAAGTATGAAAAACCTTTTAATCCATAATTCCAATAATCTATTATATAGAGTAAGATTATATACTTTTCTTATCTTATAATATAGTAAAAATAAAGAAACTTCAGCTTTAGTCTTGTAAAATGAACCAAGACTTTTTGGAAGTTTTTTATATGGGAAATATGATTCTTCATCTAATGGGATTATAACTAAACTCAAATATTTATTTTAAGACAACTTGTATAAGTTACCAATCATAGAAAAATTATTTTTTCTATTAAATCTTACTTTAAAAACATAATGGAGGCATAAAAATCAGGAATAAGATTTTAGAAGTAAAGATCAAAATCCTTGTCCGTTTTTTCCACACACACTATTTCCCAGCCTAAAAAATCAATGATATAACTCAAATTAGAATGATATTTATCACAAAAATATCTTTCATCTAACCTTTCCCAAAAAATGAATATTTTTATATAATATTTAGTAGTTTCCATCAGAACTGAAACTGATTCTGGTGAATCAGATGAAAAAGATAATATTTCGGATTGGGAAACTTTAAGGGTGCAACAAGTTGGGAACAATTTTCTAGAACAGCTGATGTGGGACATGGGGGGTCACTCTTTATATAGGAATAATTTTTGATAGTTTAACTTCTACAAAAAATTATATAGTTGAGATTTAACCCATTTTGATCTAATGGACTTTATTAATCTAAATAAATATTTAAAGAAGTTTCTAAACTCTCGATGTCTTTAAAACAAATATCGGATTGAGAATGAATCTAATTAAGAAAAACTTTTAAAATTTTCAAATCAAAATAAATTTTTTATAAAAACTAAAAGTATAAAAACAATAATTAAATGGTGTAAAAAATTAAAATAACAGAGATTTACATTTTAGAGTGAATAGTTCCATCAATGTGAATAACCTATTCTTCTTAGTTTTTGTAAACTAGAGTGATTATGATATTTTTTATTGTAATTTATTGAATAAAAATGTTTTTACCAAAAACTTAATTATAATAGTTTTTAAATAAAAATAATTATGAATCTTTCATTTAAGAAAACTAATTTTAATAGTTTTATTATAAAAAATTATTATGATATTTTTTTAATCTGAAAAATTTGTAATAAAACTTGAGTCCAAAAACATTTTATGACATTTACAAAATCTGAGGATCTTTTGGAGGATTTGGACTCAAAATATTTTATAAAGGAGTATGATTCCATAAAACTAATTGTGATTAAATTTTTAAGGAAACATAAATATTTAGAAAAACTAAAAAAAATAAGAAAAATTAAATTTTTTGAAAAAAAATAAAACATTTGTAATACCCCTATAAAATAAGTATCTTAATGTAAATATATAGGTAAAAAAATAAGTAGATATGAATGATTACTTTATGTTTATCATTACTAGATTATGTTTGAGATAATAAAAACTATTATAGAGAAGATAGTTTTTTTAAATGTCAACAAGTTGATCTTGCATTCCGATGAATTGTTAAATTATGTCTTCTTTAAGTGTCTGATCCAAAAATAATTGTGTCTTATATCTATTTGATTATATCTTGAGTGATTTGTTGGGTTTTTTACATAAATTAATGGAACTTTTATTATCAAAAAGTACTTGAGTTTTTTAAAAACTTATTTCATGGTCAGTGAGTGTGTGTTTCATCCACAACACTTGACACAACAACTTCCAGCTACCACATATTCAGCTTTAGCAGTGGGAAGTGCTACTGAGTGTTCTTTATTACATGACCAAGAAACTAATTAATCTCTTAAGAAATAACATGTTTTGGATGTATTTTTATTATCCATTCTACAACCACCAAAGTCAGCATCTGAAAAAAAAATCAACAATATTTCCAGAAAAATAAAAATGTCCTAAATCTATAGTTCCCTTCAGATAATAAAAAATTTATTTTATATCGATGGGATTAATTTTTATTTTCTTGATATACTGCACATAAGAATTCAAAAAATTATAAATCTATATGACTAGTGGTTAATTAAAGTAAGATTCTTATCATACCTTTAAAAATATTTTCTTCAACTAGTTACCCAACCTCATTAAGATCTAAAGTAATTGAGGTAGTAATGGGAGTACTAGTACATTTAGTATTTTCTTATTCAAATTTCATAAGAAGATATTTTATATACTTATGTTGACATATAAAATTTTCTTATATATTTTTTGAATTCTGAAAACTAAGAATATATGTTAACTCAGCCTTCATACACATCTCAAACTCATATTTAATAATTTCTGTAAAGGAATCTGTTAAATATTATTGAGTTGATCTGAATATAATGTCATAAATATAAATTTGTAAAATCATTTTTTTTATTATCTTCTTTTATAAATAGTGTGGTATATGTATCTCCCTTAAAAATTGTAACAAAAATCCTATTAACCTATCATACCAATCTCTAGGGGCTTGTTTAAGTCCATATAAAGATTTGGTAAGTTTATAAACATATTCAGGATGTTTTTTATTTTCAATTCTAAGGGTTATTAAACATAAAATTCCTCCTAAACATATCCATTATAAAATGAACACTTCACATCCATTTTGAAAATGTTTGAAATTAAAAAAATATACAAAAGATAGAAGTATTATAATTGATTTAATTCTTGATATTAGTGTATAGGTTTCTTCATAATCTATACTTTTTTATTGATTATAACCCATATTATATCTTTATTTCTAAAAATTATTCCATTCTCATCACATTTATTCTGAAAACCCCATTTTACTCCAATTATAGGAGTTTATAAAGGCCATTCAACTAAATTCTAGACTTTATTCCACTCAAATTCATTGAGATTATCTTACATAGCCTTTATCCAATCATCATAACTTAAAGCCTCATAAAGTTTTTTATGTTCAAATTCAGATAAAAAAAGATATATGTTCAATTTCATTCCTTAAGGAACTTCTTATCCTAACCGGTTAATCTACATCACTAATGATACTATCACTAGGATGATTCCTAATAAACAAATAACTTCTTATATTTTGAAAAGTATATTCTTCAATAATTGGTAGAAGATATTCCTAAGGAATAACTTTAGAAAAAATTTCTTGAGTAATATCCTTATAAATATATTTTTTATAAAAAACGTTGAAAATAAGTTTTTGAAATCACATATGAGGATATTGGTTGAGGTTATTGAAAAAAAAGGATCAGTTTAATAAAACATAACATGCACTATCTCTTCAATAATAAAATAATTTTTATTAAAAACTATATAATATTTAGAATTAGTGGAATAACCTAAAAATATTTCATCATTGTATTTGGGTGCAAATTTATGAAAGTTATATTTTGTATTCAAGATGAATATTTTTCAACCAAATACTATGAAGTAAGAAAATTTTGGTTTTTTTCTATCCAAAACATAGAAGGATTTTTATTAAGAGTGGGTCTAATCAAAAATAAATTTATAGTATAGTAGTAATTACTAACCACTTAGACCAAAAACAATTATCCATTAAGTATTAACTCAACATGGTTCTAGTTATTTCTTGAATAATTCTATTTCTTCTTTCCACTACACCATTTTGTTGAGGAGTTCTAGGTGATGAAAATTTATGTTCAATACCTTCTTACTACAAAGAGTTTCAAAATCATAATTTAAAAATTCTCCACAATGATCAATATGAATAGTTATCGAGGGAAGGTTTTTCTCATTTTTAACTTTCAATACCAAAGTTTTAAAATAAAAAAAAGGCTTTGGGATTCTTTATAATAAAATATACCCATGTGTATTTAGTGTACTCATCAACTAGGATATATACATAGTATTTTACACCAATATTTGTATTTTTTGTAAGACCAAATAATTCCATGTTCACTAACTGTAAATCATCATAAGTTGATACTTCACTAATAGATTTCAAACCTGACTTATTTTGGTGACTGTATTGACAAGGGTCTAATAATTTTAAATAATCAAACCAATATTCAGGTAGATCCTTAAAAATTCATTTCTTAGTAAACTTATATAATTTTCTCATATTACATTGTCCTAACCTTTTATTCCATAACCAAGATTGATCTTCCATTTCATGAAGTCAAGGTAAGTCTTGGCTCTTAATTTCTTATAAGTTAAGTGTGTAAACATTGTCTTGTCGATTGGCAGAAACAATAAATTCATCCTTGGAACTATGTAATAAAGATTTATCATTCCTAAATCTCACAATATAACCTTTATCACATAATTTGATTATGATTATAATTTTTTGTTTAATACCTTTAAAAAACAAAACATTTGAAATAAGTGGGTTTCTAAGAAGAGCAATGTTTCATATTCTAATAATATATCTTTGAGCATTATCTTTGAAAGTTACATTACCACCCTTCATTTTAATAATCTTATAGAATTATTATTTGTTTCAAGTCATGTTTCTGGAACATCCACTATCCATGTACCATATATTTTTTTTGTTATTACTTTCTTTGTTTTTCTAAAAACAAAAAGATTAGCTTTTTAGCACCCAAATCTTCTTGGGTATCATAATGTTAGAAAATAAAACTTTTGGAATCCACATTTGTTTATAAAAATAGGGTTTTATAAATAATATGGATTGAACTTTTTTTAATGAAAAATTAATTTTCCAATGACCACCACTTTGACACTTGGTGCAAAAATGGTAATTTTTAGGAATAAAGAAATTTTACTAAAAATGGGTTTTTTATATGTATGACCCATTCCATAACCATTACCATGAGGGTGAATTTGTCTATACATTTTAACAAAAATTTCCTTTCTAGTGGTATATTTTAATAATATTATTCTCAATCTAGAGATTTCAAAAAAAATTTATGATTAAATATTTATCCTTTCTAGTATTAGTTTTAGAATAATGTTTATTTTCTAAAAAATCATTGAACCTACTTTTTCAAAATCTCTAGAAATAGATTCTTTCTTAGAAATATTATCATCAATATATTTCAAAATATCTGATATTTTATTTTTTTAATTTATTCTTAAATCATCCTTAGAAATTTTTTCCTTATCATTATTAAGTTTTTTGAAAATTTCACAATTTTCATTCTCAATAAATTTATCGAAGCATGGAACTACATCATAAGAAGGAAAAGAATTATCTTCAACTGAATATTATTATCCATCAAAAGATATAGAATACTTCTCATAAAGATAATTAGAACTTAAATACATGTTTGTAAGGTTTTTATCTCTTCAAACCTTATCCAAGAAACATTGATTAAATTTAGGTACATTGTAAAAATACATATTTTCCTCTAACCAGAACATTCATTATTTGAAGAATTATTAGAAGAATCACCTCAACTGGCAGTCTATGTGTTATTATCTTACAAATAAATCCTTCCTTTTGATTTGTAATAATTATTGGAATTATTTTTTTAATTCTTATCCTTTCAATATTTATTATTTATCTTTATAAAATATGGTCTGATATGTCCAAATTTCTTACATTCGTAACAATTAACTTCATTTTTCTTGTCACCTTTATCTTTATGAATCTTTTTTTAACAATATTAAATGTATTTATTTTCAACTTTCTTTTTCATCCTTATGGATATATTATCCAATTCATTCTCAAAATTTTTTAGAAACACTTGAATCATATTGAACACCCACTTTATTCTTTCTTGAAGACTTAACAACTTTCACACTAGGTTGTACTTTAGAGGGTAAGTTAGATGTTGATGAAAAGAAAACACCACCATTTTTCTTTTTCTTTTTCTCAGTAGATCTTTTTAAAATTATCTCTTACTAAATAAGGGTTCCAATAAGATCATCCAAGGTAATATTATTCAACTCCCTTGTCTCATAAACTATTTTCCATTTAGATTCCCACTTATTGGGTACAATATCTATTATCTTTTCCATAAGGATCACATCATCAAGACCTTTATCATCAATGGATTGTAAACTATTTATAATAGTCATGAATATTTGATGCATATTTGTAACAGATTCACCTAGTAGGAAGTCAAAGGCTTGGTAGTATTCTATTAACATAATTCTCAAAGTCTCAACCACTTTATATGTACCAAAATGTGTTATGTTAAGATTTTTCCATATACTTTTGGTAGCTTCATAAGAATAAATTTGGCTATAATTTTTTCATTTCATAGAACATAAAAAGGTATTTATTAGTCTATAGTTTAATGGATATTCTCATTTATCTTTATGGGTAAAAGTAGTAACTTCTTTATTTAAACTTTTATAATCTCCAGTGAACACAAAAAAAATTATCAATAGCTGAATTGATAAAAAAGCTCTTCATCATATCCCTCCAGTACTCATAATCAATAGCATCAAATATAGGTGGTATGTTTGGATTTATATTTTCTGTTGAACCAACATTCCTTCATGTCATCTTTAAAATAAAATAAATCATTTTTCCATGGATACATGTTAGTGTAAAAAAAGTTTATATCAAAACTTTAACAAAATTGAAATAGTAAGGAAAGTAAAAACTCAACAAGCTACAGTAGTAGAGACCTCCTATAATACCAATTTTAGGATCAATATATCTTTAATATTTATTTTAGGATCAAAATAATTTTATTTTAGTGGAAATACTAACAAGAGGGGTGAATTATAGTTAAAAACATAGTATAAAAGAATTAAACTAAAAAACCCAAAGCCTCTTTAAGTATGATTATTTAACTCAGGATCAGTTAGAATATCAAAGTCACAGAATCATAATCATAGTGTGTCTGATTATATCATAGTAAAAATCATAACCACTATGGATCTGATTTATCAGAGAACAAGGATCGTAATCATGTTGGATATGATTAATTCAAATGTATTTTTGTTATCATAATCAGATTAATATAGATAAAACAAACAAAATATAAATATTAATAGGTTTACTCACTTTATATTTAAATGTGAAGTGGAATATAAAAACTTATAAACAACAAGTAATACAATATCATATAAAATAAAGTATGCCTTTGGAGATATTAAAATATACACCTATTTTAACATTAAAATTAAGATAGTATATAGCCCAAAATAAAGGTTTCCACTAGTATATACTTATAGAAAATTAGGACTTTACTTACTAGGAAATCCCTTTATATGAGGATCAGAATGGATCTATATTCCTTTCCCCAGAATCCCTTGATGCAAAGATCAGATTTTCTCTATCTACCTATCACTAGTATCCCTTGATCCTATGGATCAGATCACTTGTCTTATCATCCCTAAAATCTCTCATTCATTATGATGATCATATGCATTAATAATTACAAAATTTCCTAATGAGACAATCACATAGGGTTTCTTTAAGAAGACTACTCTCTAAAGAAATACAAAGATTAAGAATGAGTTGTTCACAGTGAGTATTCTTCGGAAACTTCAGGTTCTAATGTAATATACCAACTCCAAACTCATCAAATGACTTGGTATTTATATAAAAGATACCAAAAAACATATTATGGTCTCCCAATAGTCATATTCATGAGTTCTTTACAATGAATTTGGACACATGGCACTTGATCGCTCAATACAACCTGGCATAACTGAAAGCCTAATGTTGTATTAGTAAACACCATCACAGTGTTTAACATGTTCCTTACTTTAGAAATAATTTTTCCATATATTGATTATAAACTTAGTCTATCTGATGGACTTCCTTAACAAATTAAATACAATAATCCTTATGAGTATAGGTATAATGTTTATCGGTACCAATATCAGTATGATTGTTAAGACTTTTCTGGTATGAAAAACAATATGGAAAGTCTAACACCTGATCTACAAAAGGTAAGTCTGATTAATCAGTTACATACTCATTATGATAATCGTAATGAATAATGTAAATTTTATATCATTAATACTTTAAAACTTATTCTAAGTATGGGAAAACGTAATTTTTTCTATAAAAATATTTTAAACACTTCGAACATAACAATTTATTAAACATTTTTTTAAGAAAGTGTTTAGGATTTCAAAAAAAATAAATGGAAAAGAAATAAGCAAAAATTTTTAATCAAAATGGATTGTCATATAAATGAACCCAGGATTACATGATAGGACCCTCATATGTTTTCCTTATCTTTACATGGTTTAGTTTTTAACCCCTTGTGGGTGTTCTTGTGATAATAAGGATGGATATTTAATGTTCTTACATCCACTCATATGGCGTATCGTATAAGTATATGGTGGGATCTTACTTAACTAATCCTCTTAAATTTATAAAAGGTCCATTGTTTTATTTTGAGAGTTATTTATATGAGGCTTTAGTTAATTAAAATTTCAATTGAAACCCAAATAGTGTTTCCTATATAGATTGAAATTGAATTTTTCTTTTTTTATCCCTATTGTGAGAAATCATGGATAAATAAATGATGTACTAAAAGGAAATTATGAGAAAATTTTCCTAATTATACCTGGATTTAGCTAAATAAAATGTTAAGTATAATTTGTAAAAAATTTAACTTTATAAATGGTACTTGACTTGTCACATTCCTAATCCTATTTAATTTTTATAATAAATGTTAGGTTGTGAAATTGTTTTGAATAAAACCCTTTTATGGTGTCAATAACGAGTAACCCTCATGTAAAGGTTAGTTTCATTTTTCCTTGAGAGAGGTCTTGAATGGGAATGTGGATGTTTCTCATGGGTCCCAGTTGGCATCTTATTCGTTTTCATTATATATAATGATTGGGTGGTAGATCCTAAAAAATATTAGGTGTGACTATAGTTTTCAAGTTTATGCCTCATGTTAAAGTGAGGTGTTATACCGGTTATGGTAGCACCCTTGGAGATAGTAAAATGGTAAACCTTAAAGAAGATCTCCTAGTCATTATAAGTGTTGTTCCTTGACCATGTGAGTTAGATAGGGATATTATTTGATGAAACGACACACCTGGGTAGGTGGGTAGTTATCTGGTAAGTTGAATCTCAAAGGGGTATTACCATATACGAATACCCAGTGAGTGTCAACACTTTATCCTTTTATGTTAACATTGTGAACCTAGGGATCACTATCCTATAAGGGTTCTTGAAGTTGATTAGATCTTAATAGTATGATTCCTGGAAGGAAATTTCATTTTACCAATGTTGACAGGTTTTGACCCTTGTAGGTCGATGATCTCTTTACCTTCATTTTGTTTTACGACTTCAAAGATAGTTTCTAGGCGCTCTAAATGTTATTTAATGGGGACCTATATGTGGTATGTGGTTTTCATTAGAGAGACTTTAGGTCTAGGTGGATGGACCTAATGGTACTTAGTTTTGACTCAGATCCTAGTGAATCAATGATATCTAGTTTGATTAAGGAAACATGCATGTGAGGTAGGCCTAGGTTTATGAATAACTTTGAGGTGGTGAGTTATTTATATTCTTGTTTAAATACCAATACATCGAAGGTGTTCAAGAATTTTTAATATAGGCATAGTGATTCCTGTTTTTTTTTTCAAGGAATCACCTAGGGTTCTTGGGTATCAAGACCGGCTTCGATGGGAAAGTATATTTGGGTGCCTGGCCTAATTGACCAATGGTTATGCGATTAATGATTTGATTTTGAAATGATGTTGTGAGTCAGGAGATCATTCAATAAAGCATGTTACATTTAAAGATGAGTTACAAGAGAGCTCCGGGTGTGTTAAGATCAATATTCTGAGTAGCACAGTCATCTTGGACTTAAAGGTGTATGTCTTGTAGGAGTGAATTGGGTCTTGAATTGGGTGGTGCGTTATGTACACCCGCTTCATATGGTGAGTTAAGTTCACACTATTTATGTATGGGGAACATTTTATATGGAATTTTAATGAGAAATCAGGAGTGGTCTGAGAATCGAAAATTGAAAATATAATGCTTGAGGGCTTTGAGACCTTGGTCTTTTTGTAAATTAAAGGAAGTTACCATGATTAGGACTGTCTTGTAAATGAATTAGGTATTTTCAGATAGTTGACTCATGGGTTATAATGTCCCAAGTTGGGATGCCACTCAACAGTGCCTCTATCCTAGTGTGTCACATGGTATCAAGAACATCTCCCCAAATGAAAAAGGTTTCTAACTAGTAGTAAGGGTCTTGGTTGTGTTTGTGTGGATACTATTCCTTCATCACTAGAGTGTAACACAACAGAATACCAATAACCAACAAGTAGTGGAATCATTATACTAACCAAAGAAGATGTAAATAGTGAAATACTGATATATAAACATTTCCAGAAGTTATTTCATATATAGAGTTATGATACATGTCATGTGTCTAAGAAAACATCCAAAATAGGTACACGGAATTACAATAAAATACATGTATCCCAAAATAACAAAAAGACCAAAAGGTGTTATTTTTGAATAACATCACAGGCCTTAACTCGATCATATTCTCTTCTTCTCTTAAGCATGGTACAAAACCAGGAATCATACTGAGGGTGTTTACCCCTATCTCTACTTGCATCCAAATATACTTTTTGGGTACCCGATAGTGACCCGAATAGGGTGTGAGATACAATTCCCGTAGGTAACCACCCAAAGATCTATAAAATTATAGGATATGCAATATAACAAGATAAATAGTGTGCAGGTGAATAGGCAATAAATAAATAAATGTAAAGTATCCTTGGAATATAAACTATTAAATTAGTAACACAAAAATATCCTCTTAAGTCTCCCTACAAAAGATGGTCAAGCTCCTACACAATGAAACTATAACAAAAGAGAGTAAGTACCATGGCCTCACCATATAAACCAAAGGACCATAACAATCATGTCCTTATCATACAACCTGAAGTTTCTAAACATCCATGGTTGATCCGTTCAACCAATCATAACATATTTCCCATGGTCGTACCATATAATAAAAGTCTTTGGTGATGAAGGGTTGGATCCAAGTTGTATAAGACCAAGTAATCATCATCGAGTCCCAATATCATATCGGTAGAAACTCGATGAGGCATTGGTTGGAGTCCTAGAAGCAAGTAATATCGAACATCTTCTACGTGAGTCCAAGAAATCTAAATCCAAGGGGTATCAATGCCCAAGGAATCCCATGGAATCAAGAATCAAGTAGAATACTCAATCCAATGCATCCATTATCGCGTCAAGATCCAAGGCATAACATCCAAGTAATCTAAATGGAATAAATACCCTTGGTATATCAACCATGTAATACACTACCATTTCAAATACATATCATTTATTTCATCAACCAAATCAATTACCATTTCATACCATGAGTATACCCACCCATCATCCACATTTCATATTCAAGGAAACCAATGAGTATACTAACTCATTTATACAATTTTTAACAAGACCATTTAACAAATACCATTTCCATATAAAACATTTAATCAGGAATTTCAACATGAAAGGGAGGTATTCTGCCACATATTCAAACAATTCAAAATAATCAAATTATAAAAGGGATCCCTCTAACTGGGAAAGCATAATAGCACACCACATGGGTGGTATAATAAGGCATAGCTATCTAAAAAATCATTCCTTGTTTCCTACCATTAATCAATTCATACCATATGAGTCTACCAACCCATATAACTATTAAATTTTAATTCCATCTTATGAGTATACCCACTCACATAACCCAATTCATACTCAAAATAAATAATGAGTATACTCACTCATTTAATAGATCACATGTTAACCAATTGATAAATTCAACAAGGAATATCATATAACACATTTCATGGGAGGAAAAAATATCCTAAACATTTCAATTAATTCAAATCATTTATTAAAGGTCTTCCTTTATCTAGGAAATCACAAACACACCCCTTGGGTGGTCAACATAGGTCAAGGGAAAAAGGTAATTACATGGAACACCCAATGGGTAGCCTTGGCTGGAGAAAAAACTCCAAAAAGTCTCATGGAAGCTAAAGGGATTCCCTAATAGGTTCTAATTCATTTAGTTCAATTAATCATTTTAGTTTCAGGGCCGCACTGGAAGTCCCAGTGGGAAGAAAAATAGTAGCTAGGTCTATAAAGCACCATAACCAACAAGAAAAGTATAAACTGCCCACCATAGCTTGGTAGTAGAGTGTGTGTCCAGTATCAACCCCTAATTCAACACAGATTGGTAGAAAAAAAAAGGATGAAGAACCTATAATTAGGGAACATTATCTTTCAGTTAAACAGTGTATCTAATGTCCAGAATAATAAATAATGGATAAAATGGAATTGAGAACTCACCGATGCAGATCCAATGAGTTGAGTGGTTCTTGAATCAGAGATCAGATAGAGGAGTTACCCCAAATACAAGAATAGTCATCAAGGGAGATCTCAAGGGATCATGGTTGTTGTGTGGGAGAAGAAAGAGTGAAAAAATGAATTAGGTTTTAAGAATTAATTAAGGAAAAAATGGTCTTTTTACCCAAAATTTGGGCATCACATGGTTTAGTAACATATTTTGAAAAACTATGCAATAGTAATGCATAGTTAGATATAGAGAAGAGGCACCCGCATGGTTTGACTAACCATGCACAAACCATGCCAAAACCCACTACCAAAATTGAGAACCTGGGTGCATGGCTATGCGGCCCAACCCACATGATTTTCACTAAGTGTGTGCCAGGTCATTTCACCCGAAAAAAATGTTTCGAGCCTCGAACCATCCCCAAACACCCTTTTCACCCCCATTACCTCAATGATAATTCATATTAAGCCATATTTAAACATTAAAAATGATAAATAATGGATCCATACCTCATAAATAAAATCCTAGTTCTTATAATGTTCCCCCTTAAAGCTATTTGTCCCTAAATTACACTCTAAAGGGTGTTCAAGATTCATCTGAGAATAAATACAACCACTTAGCACATACGTTGGTCTGCCACTCCAAAGTCTCATCCTATAAATGGCCATGCTTCCATATCACCCTTACTAGAGAAACTAACTGGGCTCATAGAATATCCATCCTTCTGTCAACGATTCGAATCAGATTCTTCTCAAAAGACACAGCTACCTATAACTCAACCTCCTCAGGATGAAAAGAATGAGATGGTTCTAAGTGATAGTATTGTAGCTGAGATACATGGATGAAATTGTGCATGGATCAGTACCTCTAAGGTAATAACAACTGATATGCTACCGGCCCGACTCTGCCCAGAATCTCGAATGCTCCAACATATCATAGTGAAAGTTAACCCTATCTCTTGATTCTTATGTTTCCAAGCCTCGGTGAAACATGTATAAAGAAAAGATCCATGACCTTAAACTCTAGAGGCTTTTTATAGTGATCAGTGTAAGATTTATGATGATACTACATAGTATCCATCCACTTCTAAATCAACTAAACCTACTATGTAGTCTCTAAAACAAGATGAGTTCCCAGTATAGATACCTCTCCTAACTCTAACCAACATAGGGGTGATTGGTATGTCCTATCATACAAAGCCTCATAAAGCACCATTTGAATAGTATCTTGAAATATATTGTTGTAGGTGAAATCAACCATGGGTATATGCCTCTCCCAAGATCCCATGAAATCTAAAATGCATTCTCACATCATGTCCTAAAGCACACCCGTCAAGTATTTTTTCCAAAAAGGGTCCAATTTCAAACCATGGTACCTACATCATTGGAATTTCTTTAAAAATAATCCCACCAATCATTCTAGTGATTCTATAAGTGTTAATTATTTTACTGGTTGAACCTGATTATATCTGATGTCATATCAAGGACCTCGCCATAAAGGAAAAATCAAATCCCAATCGACTAAACAGAAACTGTTCTCACAAGATTTCCAGAAAGACACTGCCGACCTTTTAACCACACCTACCTTAACCTATAAATGTGTTTAAACTAGTTTCTTATAACCATAAAAATCACACAAGAAGGATAATAAGTCAACCACCCTGACTAACCATTCTTAGAATGCTCATATTTGATGGCCAGTATAGTACAAACTGAATCGCATCACCTTCTTCCAAGGTATCTTTCATTACCACGAACATGTCCACCAGATTCTATACCCAACTACTAGTGATGTTCCTTAGTCAAACCACCACCTAGTCATTTAAACTATTTTTCCATATCATGAGAAAGGGTATAGTTTAGTTCCATCCCACCAGATTCATTACCATTTTATACATTACCTTTGAGCCTGACTACAAGTCTAAGATAACCTCTCATCCATTAAACTGGTTTCTAAGGAACTAACCCAAGGTGGTCCATACTATATGTTTACAAGTGATATGTTTCTACAATCCAAGATGTCCAAATCAGATTATCGACTAAACCCAGAGTGCCATCTTCCTGGCGGTCAAGTAATAGGAAAATGGCTGGTGTCCAATATTCCATCCAAGGTTTTACTACATGGAAACCCAGGTATCACCCAAGACTAACTGATCCTCAATAAGAACCATGCATCAGCATGAAACACTTAGAAAAACACCCAAAAATCCCAATGGATTTTAAAACATTAGTGCTCTGTATAATTGATACACTCTTAGTGAATCAAAGATGGCATCAAGATAAGGAACATGCTCATCACTATGAATAATACACTAAAAGGATTCAAAGGTTACCAGGAGGACTAATTGAACCACTAATGGCCGAATTCTTGAAATAAGATCAACTTCACCTTCCACCGCATCATCAACCGATCCATGATGCCTTCACTTCCCGAGACATTTTGTGATCATTCAAGATTTAACACTGAATTCCAACAATGATCAAAGGTGTTTATCAAGGTTTTTATACACATCCAACCACATCAACATCATGCTATTGAGAAAGATCCAACATGAAATAATAGAACCGAAAAGATGATCCCCACCTTAGGAGTGTCCTAGTCATTGAAAAGAGTGATAGACTAGACACTCATAGATTCTCTAGATTAGATTTAGCTTAAATTTATGTGTGTCACTCTTCTAAGTCATGATCATCACATCACAATATTAGGAACAAAAGCTAAACCAAAATGGTTGGCGTTTCAAAACACTCGAGTCTCCAGAAAATCCTCCCTAGCATCAGGATAAACTTGATTAGTTAAAGCTTAGAACACTCTACTCCAGAGATGTCCCAAGAACTTTCTCAATAGCACAAGGCTTAATGATTCCATAGAACTCAACCGATTTTTTATATAGTTTAGTAACTCAATAGTTATTGCGTATATTAACTCATACTACCTCGAGATTATAGAAGTAGAATGGAACATCCTCGATACTACCCATAGGTTTCCTGCCCTATGATTTGAATATTCGGGTAGTCTATACAATAGGTTTAACCCAGATTCATTTTGACCCATAGGCCCATTAACATGGATGACGACATACCAATTTTTCCATCACTGAGAGGAAGAGTGGGTCAAATGACCTATAACCTGGATAACCATGACCTAGGAATGTCTAACCTACTAAAAAAATAATTCCTCAATACTCACAACTATAACAAAGTTCAAGGAAAACATGACCACCTATCAAAACAAGGGTTTAATTTAAAAAACTAAGATTCCTACAAGGGACAAAGAGACTCAAATGACGCCAAGTGTCAGAAACTCATATCATTTAGCAAGTAATTTAAGCTCCAAGGGTGATACATACCACAGCCTAGCCCCTTAAAAAATCATAAGTGCTGAACCTATCACTAGGTCACACTAATAGGAGAGTCATTAGGCTCAATAGCCAAACATATAATCCATTTCTAAAAAGAAAAATTCATATGGGAAATACTCATTTTACCATTCCAAGGAAACTCAAAAGAGAATTAAACTACCCTGACATGAGGGTTTAAACAATGGAAACCACTATAGCTTCCACTTAAAATTAATTCATCATTTTATATTTAATTTTTTAGACATTTAAAAGCTTCAAACTAATATTCAAAACCCAACTCATAAGGAAACAACACCTGATACCTAATTTAATTAACAGTTCTAGGAAAAATAGGAAAGTGTTATAGAACATATTTTTGTAAAAAAAAATTCCATTTATTAACATACCATAATAATTAGGTAATTTATCACATAAATTTATTTTAATAGATAAGGTGACCTTCAAGGGTATCATTAAACCAACTGGGTTCATCAAAAATGAAACCTAATTATAGTTTCTTTATTTATCAAAGCCATAAATGCCCATAACTGGTCTTCTCAAAATAAATAGTCCCCCAACTAACTTACTTTGGCCATTTGTGAATATTTGAAACCAATCGCACAATCTTTATGCTCGTGTGGTAGAGGTATAATCTTTAATAAGGTGGTGAACTCATTTCATACCAAAATTTAACAGTTTTTACATTTTATAAAAATTTCAATACATATAAATATCTTAAAAAATAGATCGATTATATGGGTTTACATGTCCAATATATAAAGTGCCCACACACTTTATATATTATAGAATAATTCACATTTAATTGAAACCAAATCACTTTAACATTTGAACTTTAGAAGACTTTACATTTTAACAATGGTCGTTGGACATATGCAAAGCTCAAGAGATGGTTCAAGTACACAGGTTACATTTCTCCAATTATAAGGTTCCCATAAACCATAAAAATAATGAATATATCCCATTTAATTGTAACCAATTATATATTTAAAACATAACTAATCATGTTATCATAAGTATTGAACACATAAAGCATTCTAATAAGCACTGAAGAATGACACACACCTCTTCTTACTCCATGAGTCATGTCTCAATGATGTACAGATCATATATAAGAAAGGGATAATACCTACAACCCACTAATATGGTTGGGTCTGGTTTAACCTATATTCTATAAATAGTTTTAGTTTCCATTGTAATACTCACTTGAAGTCACATATTCATTTTCGTTTTAATTCTTCTCATTTGACAGTTATAAAAATTATTCTTAAATAGGTTGAACCAAATGGTATGCCAAATTCCGATCCATGAGGGACCATACTCCTTAGGGACCAAAGTATGACATCCACAAAATTCAACCCATAATACATTCAAAAATACCTATCATAATAGCATGCAACAAGTTATTCATCCTAAATTTCATGGCATAATGCATGGCATGTTTTCTAACAAGTTTCTATATGATTCATGAGATGGACTACACTCATCTCATCGAGTTTCAAAAAAATAGAACCCAGAATCACATCAATAATAACATCATAATTCAAGTACTTCACCCAATAATGGAATCAAATCAACTGTAATTGTCAAAATCCAAAAACAAACAATTTAATTCAAAGAAATTTGGCTTTTCCATGTATGTGGGTTAGCTACGCCTTGGCACAACTCATTACCAAATTCAATTTCATTATTATACCTTTATATTTTCACTAAATAGAAAATAAAACCAAAAAAGAAATGATATGATAGAACTTTATAACATCCTAGACCCATATTCCACTCAACACTGCCCTATGCTCAATGGGTCATAAGGCCTCAGGTGCATCTCCCAAAATGACAGAGGCTATCGACTAGAAATGAGGTCCTTTGGTGTGTCCTTTGGGATATTATTCCCTCATCATTAGAGTGTAACACAGTGGAATTACAATAACTAACAAGTGGAAGAAGCATTATAATAAACAAACAAGATGTAAATAGTAGAAGACTGGTAAATAAACAATGCCAGAAGTCATTTGACATAATTAATGATGATGCATTCCATGTGTCTGGGAAAACATAAAAAATAGGTACATTGTATTATAATACAGTACATGTATCCCAAAATAACAAAAATACCAAAAGGTTTTATCTTTGAATAGCATTGTGAGCCACAGATCGGTCATTTTCTCCTCTAGTCCGAAGCATGGTATAATATCTAGCATTGTAGTAAGGTTATTTACCTTTATCTCTACCTATATGAAAATATTTTTTTCAACAACCCAACAGTAACCCAAATACGATGTGAGATGCAATCACATTAGGTAACTACCCCAGGATATATACAATTACATGTTATTCAATATAACAAGATAAATAGTGTGCAGGTAAACAAGTAAGAAGTAAATAAATGTAAAGTGCATGTGGAATATAAAATACTAAACTAGTAACACTTAAATAGACTCTCAAGGATCCCTACAAAACATGTTCAAGATACTATAAAATGTAGCTATAAAAAATAGATTAGGCATCATGTCCTCACCATAAAAACCAAATAACCATAACAATCATGGACTTTTTATAAAAACTAAAGTTTCCAAACATCCATAGCCAAGTTGTTCAACCAAGAATAACATATTTCTCACATTCATGACATATAATCAAAGTGTCAGACCAAGAATGGCCATATCCAAGGTGTATAATACCAAGGAATCCTCTTTGAGTCCCAAGATCATCTCAATGGAAACTCGGTTAGGCATTGGTTGGATTCCAAGGAGCATTTCATACCGAAAATGTCCTACGTGAGTCCAAACAAGATGGACCTGAGGGGTAGCAAGGCCCAAGGCATCCCACAGAATCAATACCCAAAGAGAATACTCAATTAAAGTTGTCTATTACCATTTCAATATCCAAGGAGTAAAATTTAAGGCCTCTAAATGGAATCAATACCCTTAGTATACCAACCTTGGGGTCCACTTTCATTTTAAATATATCTCATTTCTTTCATAAAAAAACCCATTACCATTTCATTCCATGAGTATACCCACTTATCATCCACATTTCATATTCAAGGCAACCAATGTGTATACCCACTCATTTATACAATTTTTAACAAGACCATTTAAGAAATACCATTTCCATATAAAACATTTAACCAAGAACATCAACATGAAAGGGAGGTATTCCACCACCTATTCAACCAATTAAAAACAATTCAATTATAAAAGGGTTTCTTATAATTGGTCATGCATAAGAACACACCCCATATGTGGTCTAACAAGTCATAGGCATCTAAAGAATCATTCCTCATTTCAAGCTACTAATCAATTCATACCATATGATTCTTCCCATTCATATAACAATTCATATTCAATTCCATCTCAGGAGTATACCCACTCACTTAACCCAATTCAAACTCAAAGGAAACAAACAATGAGTATACCCACTCATTTAATAAAACCCATGTTAACCAATTGATAAATTAAACAATTCATATCATATAGCACATGTAATGGGAGGAAAAACATCTCCTAAACATCTCACTTAATTAAAATAATTTATTAAAGGGATTACTTTATCTAGGTTAGCTCAAACACAACACATGGGTGGTCAAAATAGATCAAGATCCAAATTTAATTACATGGCATGCCCCATAGCTGTCCTTGGTTGGATAAATAACCTCCAAGAAGTCTCATAGAAGCTAAAGGGAATCCCTAATTGGTTCCAATTCATTTGGTTCAATTAATAATATCAGTTTTGAGGTCGTACTAGAAGGTCTGGTGGGTGGAAAAATCAAAGCTAGGTCTATAAAGCACCAAGACCATTGTGAAAAGTATAAACCACCTACCATAGCTCAGTAGTAGATTTCATGTCTAGTATCATCTCCTGATTCAACATAGATCGGGAGAAAAGAGAAGAATGGATGAAGAACCTAAAATTAGAGAATATTATCTTGAACCTAAATAGCATAGCTGATATCTATAATAATGAATAATGGATAAAAAGGAATTGAGAACTCACTGATGTGGATACAATGACATGAGAAGTGCTTGAATTAGAGATTAGATAGAGGAGTTACCAAAAACCCAAGAATAATCTTCAAGGGATCTCTCAAGGGCATATAGATGTTCTTCAGGATAATAGAGAGTTAAAAAATAAGAATTAGGTTTTAAGAATTAATTAAGGGAAAATTGGTATTTTTACCCAAAATTTGGGAATCACACTGTTTAGAAACATAGTTTGACAAACCGTGCACTAACTATACATGGTTAGCTTTAGGGAAGAGACACACATACATTTTACCCGCATGGTTTGACTAACCATGCACAAATCGTGCCAAAACCCACTATCAAACTTTCATATTTGGGCACACAACCATGTTTCCCAACTATCATGGTTTTCAATAACCATGTACTAGGTCATTTCACCCAAAAACTTGGGTTTTGGTCTTCTAACTAGTCTCAGACACCCCCTTTTACCTTCAAGACCTCAAAGGGAATTCATATTAGGCTATATTTAAACATTAAAACTTAAAAAGAAAGGATTTGTACCATATAAGAAAACCTAGGTTCTTATATGGGTAGACCTTGACAAGAATTATCGGGAGACATGGTGTAAGGGTTGGTTAAAGGTAAGTATTGGTTGGTTGATGTGAGTGTGTCTTAAAGATAGAAATATATGTATATCTATGAGATATCAATGTACTCCTAGTTTAGAGAGGATCATTCCCCATATATTGACATCATACAGAGTTTATTGAGATAACCTCATTTATATACTAAGCTTCCAAATTATCCTTTACGGTTTTATGGAGTTACTCCTTGGGAGTTATGCTTGATGAGTAGTTTAAAATGAGTCATATGGTAGGGATTAAACTATTTCCCATCTTAGGGTTGTTACCCTTGTTGAAATTTAAAACTTAGAAAACATCAAGGGAACCATTCTTGGGAAGTGGGAATGATTAATGGGCGATGTTTTCATTAGTTATCAAGTATGAGTAGGTTATTATCCATTCTAATCATTATGTTAGGGTATAGATTGATCATGGGCTTTAGTAATCATAAAATCATTTCATTAGTATGATAATTAGGATGCTCCTAAGGTTTGGATCAAAATAGTGGTCACGGTTAGGTGACCTTTATGTGAGAAGGTTTTTTAGACCTTGAGACCATTTTTTTGAAGGTTATATTGGATTTTGAATGCTTTTGGACAAGTAGAATAATGTACAATTTTATTTTTTCAATAAATTTAAAACACTGGCTTAAGGGACTCCAGATAATCTGTATGTTTTTTATGCTTCATTGTGGTTATATATCTGGATCTATTTTTAGTTGTAGATTTTTTGGAGTGACACTTGGATTAAAAAGTATGAATTCCCTACATGAACTCATAGATTCCATTTTTTTCATTGACTTGACCACCAAGTGAGATTCTACCTTTGGTCTTAGTCGGTGGTTCTGATGTATAGATGTCTCGGCTATATACTAGAGTTTCACTTGAAAAACTCAAAAGTATAGAATGACTTGGATTATCACCTTGGACTCCATTAGTTTATTCTGAGGTTACCTTATATTTACAATTGGGATTGTTTTATGGTTAGAGTGTGGAAGCCCAAAGGTTTTTATTAGATATGCACTTGTTCTTGTGTTATGTCATAACAATAGTTTTGATAAAGGGATGTTCAACCATGAGATGTCACTGGAAGTTTTGTATAGGATTCGGTGATTATTAATGAAAGGGTCTCAATGTTCCTTGGATAAAATACATTGGGATCTGGTTTGTATGTTTCAGTTATTGAGTCCAAGCATTTATGGAAATAGTCAACCAGATTTAGTTAAACTTTATTTATTTTGATCTGATGCATGTAGTCGGTAAGGAACCATGTTTAGAACACCATTGGGATTAGAAGGGTCAAATCCAGAGGTTGTTTGGGTATTTTCATTTAAAATCTTGCATAAATAGGTTAAGTGTGGCTGATTGTATTTCAACCATTCCAATCAAATTAACAATCATGAAGGGGGTATTCATATGAATATAAGGATGTGCTTCAGTAGGTAATTCTCAATATGGGGGTACTATGACTCAGAATTGTAAATTTAAAGATAAAACCTATAGTGGGAAGTTTCATAGACTATTTTATGAAAAATACATCAACATGATCATGTATTGACACAAATGGTCTTGGGTAAGATCCATAATAGTGTTTCATTAGGGGCTACCATCATTAGCTTGAGTTTTAACGGCTTAAGTATCATATGTTTAAAGTATCTCTTGGGGTGTGTTAGACATTGCTCATGAAATAAAACCATTTGAGTAGGAAACTCATGAACTAAGTGGGTTAATTTATGTTTCATTATTCCCCAATTATTCTTGGGGATGAGAAGTTCTAAGGTGGGGAGGTTTGAAGATCCTATGTTTTGGATGAGTTGGAAATTCTAAGTGAATTTGTGTTTTTCAATTTGGTGGATGGGAAAACCCTTAAATTGATTTTCATAATGGAATTATAAGATTTGGAAGAATTAAAAGTATTGTTTTTAGATGTGTTTTAAGGATTTATGGGTGTCTTGAGTGTATGGTCGAGTTTCTAGAGAATCAGTTTTCAAGAGCCTAGTTTTTTGAAAGAAAAGGGGTGTTGCATGGTTAGCACATGGTTAGTGATAACTGTGCACCAAAACCATGCATTGCAATAGGGTTGTCACAAATTTTTTCAAACTATACACCCATGTCCACATGGCTGTTAGTTTTGTTTATAAAGTTACAAAGTAGTGTGCATGGTTGGCACATGGTCTATAAACTATGCGATCCAACCATGTGACATGGTGGTGTTTGGAGGCAGTATCTTTTGATGGTTTGTAAGCCAATCAAAGAAATCGTGTGACTTGGGGGGTGCATGGGTAGTGTCATTGCATGGTTGGTGCATGGTTTTCCTAACTATTCAGTAACAATTCAACTCATTTAAGATGCTGGAAATTACCATTTCTTCTCCCTTTTTTAACTCTTATTTCTTCTTTCTCCTCCACTCTCACTCATAGCTACAGGATTCTCCATCTCCCCTCTCATCCTCCTTTAATAATTGATGAATATCCTCTATAAAGATCCTAATTCAAGTATCGTTGGATTTTTTGAAATCTTATAGGTAATTCTATGACTCCTCTTACATCTTTTCTCAGTTTCTATTCTTGTTTTTGGCATTATCATTATGTAAGATAATATTCCCTATTTTCAATTTTTTTTCTATTTCTTCAATTTATTTCATTTTAGATTGAAAAAAATTATTTTATTGGAAAAGTAAATCTTCTTAAGATTAAGGTAGGTAGTCTATTTTATTTTCCTTTAATGTTTCATTGGTTATAAAATGCACCATTGTGCTACATGCTGAACTTTCCAAGCATTTCCCCCTAAATGTGTAGCTCCTATATTTAATTGTTTTTACTATGACCTATACCATTTATGATGCCTATTTATTTTTTTAGAGATTGAGACCTCAACTTGACCCACCCTTGGCTATGTTTTGTTATATACCCTTTATGACCATTTCATTCAATTAAGTAAAAAACCTCTAGAGTGTGTTTGGCTGAAATATTGATAAAGGGGAAGGTATAAAGGAATCATGATGAATTGGGATACATCATGTTTACCCTCATTCCCCTTTTATCAACTATGAGAGATTATATAAATAGAGTAAAATGAATTGTTAAATTGTTTGGGTGAACCACATGGTACTTGATTATTCACTTTATTCTTAACTTCTAAGATGAATGTCCTATTAGAATTAATTGAATTTAATTGAATTGTAAATTTATAAAAGGATCAGTCATGATGAATCATAATTTTAACATGAGTGATCTTTATGGTATGTTTCTATGTTTTAAATTTAAAGTGGGATGGATTTTCCTCTTAGATTATATTGAATCATAAAATGAAATGGTTGACTTGTATTATTATTTGGAACTTGCATTTGACTTATGTTTAATGGCTATTTCTAGAGGTACTTCCTAGGAGTTGTCTTTTGAGCCTTACAATATTGGATGTTGGACATGGTATTCCTCATCATTCACTGGATTTTTGGATATGGTATTCCTTACTATTCACTGGATATCAATGGTCATAATGTTCCTCATTATTTACTTGATATAAAAGTAAATAGAGTTCCTCATTATTTATTTTCTATCAAAGTAAATTAAATTCCTCATTATTTAATTATTATCAAATGAATAAACTTTCCTCATAATTCATTATAAATCATGGGGCATGATACTCCTATTTATTAAATTATAATCGAATGACATGACATTCCTCATTATTTATTAAAACTTTTGGACATGGTTCCCCTATCTTTATTAAATTGAAAACATCATACATGATGTTTTACATTCTATTAATATATATTTTTAGACCAATGCCCCATATTTTAATGTGAAGACTCCTTATAATTATCATTATATATATGGACACCTTGGATATATGCCTCAGGTCCTTACCTAAACTCTTACACACACACACATGTACATATATATATATATATGTGTGTGTGTGTGTGTGTGTGTGTGTCTATATATATGATGAAACATGTTCAGATTTTCCATTGTAGCCTGATGTAGGTAGATTCGGCTAGGTATCCCATGAGGAACCTAGCATGGGTAGTATTTACTTTACATCTTTACTTTTTATATACCTATATTATAATTATTTTATACCCACATACTAAAATTAATTAGACACCATTGGTGACTTTATATGAAGTTTTACTCACACCCTGTTCAGTCCTCCGCTGGTACCCGAATAGATCTCATAGTTGTTGGTCAGAATCATGGGGTTTTCTTCTTACTGTTATCGGTCATATACTCTAACTAGAATGGATATGAGGTATGATAATGTAATCGAGCTAAATAAAGGTTTTGGGTATTTTATTTATTTATTTCCTTTCCTATATAGTCCTATATTATGTACTACCTATTGTATATTGACTACTTGTATGATGACTCAACATGTTCATGTTTTTTTGGTTATTTATTTAACACTAGATTAGTTATCAGTTATTATCATCTTCCACTACCTTTAATTTATTTATTCTTACAATATATTTAGTGTTTATTCATAGGATATAGTCTCCCCACCATACCATAATTATAACCTCACTGTGAGTCGACGACCTTTGATATATGGGGAGCCACGCTGGAGGTCATGGGGAAAACTGGCTCGGGGCATTAGTTTAGTGGATCCTGGGTTGGAAGGTGACAATTTGGTTTGAAATGGGATCATGAAAATTAATTTATGAAATTTATGTACCTATAATGTTATATAACCAACTAAGGAAGCATATTTGGTAAAAATTATTAATATAAAGTAAAATCTCAACCAATGCCTATTATGCGGGAAATGATGAGTCTCGTAGTATCTAAAATTTTGAGGTTGATATCTTAGTATAAAAGATATAATGAGTTTATTATGGATACAAAATATTATTTATTAGTTAATGATAATTAAAATTATGATTATTCAATTTATTAAAGTGGGAAAATTTAATGGTCTGTAATTTTAGTATATGTTTTTCTTTAATTAAATACTATGTTTAATAGCTTGATCTATATGTAACACTGAACTCATGAAATATTAGATGAACATTATTAGGAAAGTCATAAGAAAATTGAAACATATAGAAAATAAAAATATAGTACTCAATTAAAATTTATTACATATTGAGGATAAATAATTAATATGGTTTATTGTAAAAAATGGATTCTTTTTAACAAAGAATTGTTTTTGATAGTGTTGTGTATTTTATCATAATTAATTTAATTTTTTACTTTTAAAATATATCAATGAAAATATTTAATATTTCAATATATTAATAGATGTATCAAAATTTATTACTAATTGATATGAAATAATATTAGAAATATTTAATGTTTAAAAGGCCCATTTTCTTATAAAATAAGTTCTTACTTAAACATTTTATTTTCATATAAAAGATAAATTCCTAACTTTTATATTATTAATTTGAGAATTTTAAATTAATTTTTTTATTTTTCACATCAATATTATCTTAATATTATTTTTTTCAATTTTCCTAAAAAGATTTCTCATTGGGTGAATAGTACAAAATATTGTTTTTATATATACCATGACATTTATAACTTCATTAAGAAAAAATAATGACATAAAAATTTATAAAAACTTTTTATTTGAAAATATAAATATTATAAGGAAAATTATATATTTTAAAATATTAATTTTTAATTGAAAATATATATTTAAAATTTTAAAACATAAGTTATATTTTTTTAAACAGTTTTTATGCATTATACATTTATTATTTAAAAATTATTTTTTATTACTTTTACTAATTTAATATTATAAAATATCTTTTACATTTGGTAACATTATATCCAATTTATCTAATAAGGTCCCAATTATATTTTTAGACATAAAAATAAGTTACCAAGTTTAAAAAAAGAGTTACCCTTGTAAAAGTAAATCATGGTAAAAGTTTATTTAAGGGTAAAAAGAAAAAAAACATGTTTAAAACTTGTCCCCAAAAGTTTTTATGAGAGTTTTACTGACCTTATATTATCCCCTATCCATTATTTCCCACTTTTTGAGTCACTTTCCATTAATAGTGCACCACTTATTACAAAAATATCACTCTTATCACTTATAAAAGGATCCCTTCAACACATCAATTATCCTCACACAAAATTACCTTTAGTTCATCCAAAATATATCCAAATACCTCCCCAAAACACCTAAACATTTCCTATAGGTTCTTATAACCTCAAAGTATCACTCCCTTGGCCTTAATCAAATTTTCAAAGTAGTAATTCCAAGGAGTAAGGTAAAAAATACCAAATCGCTTCTTTTCAGTTCTATTTCTTTAAATCCTATTAGTCTACCTCAAAGTATATTATAAAATCATAAAATAATATCATCATTATAATTAATATATGAAAATTTTATTATATTTATGGAACAATTATTATTTATCATCCCTGTGTACGTGCAGACTACCGCCTCCATGGAGTATTGTGTTCCATTTTTCATAATTTCTTTAAATAGATGGTTTAAAGAGGATATTTAATGAAAAAATATGATATTTAAAATATTATTAAGATTATAAAAATATAAATCAACTTATACCTTCTTTACATTCTATGAAAAACAAAAATTTCATTCATGTGTACATGCGGACTACCACATCCATAGAGAAACGTGTTCTGTTTTTCAAAACCACGCTATATAAATAGTTGTAATATATATTTTATTAACATATATTATATTAATTATTAATATATGTTATAAATATGTTTCTAAAAGGATAAAATAAAACATAACAATCATTATTATAAATTAAGTTTTTGATATTGGTAAATTACCCAAAACAAGCTTGTCGTGGATTATGTTCTCCCAAACTACTCTCATAGCTTCCATCTAATTAAAATGGGGATGAATAAATAATAAAAATAAAATAATTTTAATTTATTTAATAATACAAGAATTATGATCTTTATATCAATGAATGGATTCCTACATCATCGTTACAAAACAAGTATGAAATAATCGAAATTACTAACATCTAATAGAGAAAATAAACATTAACTACTTAATATATGTGTAGTGGATGATTATAATTTAAGAAAATAAAATTTAATATATATGAATAATTTTATAAAATAATTGATTAATATTTTTATTTTTATTATATAGTAGGTTAAGGATCTTTCATGAAATTTAAGAGTAAAAGGTAAGGGTTTCCATCTCAATTTCAATTCATTCAGGTGTGTTTTTATATTGCGAACCTATTATTATTTTATATGATGTTCCTAATAAAACTTTGAATTATATTATTATTATTAATTTATATTTAATTTTATTTACATATATTTTCATGAACCCCTCCATATAATCATTTTTATTTAATTTTTAACAAATTTGTAATGGGTTTTCTTGAATCAAATTCTTTTCTTGAGTCATAAATATTTCTCTTTGACTATAGTTTTGAAATATGGTTTTTTATGTTATATTGAGATATTATAATACCTTTACTCTTTATTTTATAAGTAAATACGTTAATGGATTTTTTTATTTACAATATTTTATGATGTTAAAAATAATTCTCATTATCTCAAAATAAGTTGTTTTCTTCCACATTCATGTCTAAACTTCCTACCAATGTTATACTTTATTAGTTTGAAATATTAATATTCATTTTTTATATTGATCTTAAAAATTTCTCTTTAAGTATTTTCAATTTTATAATTTATCAAAAAAATTTAGGATTTGGGTTTTCGATAAAGGTTTTTTTATATTGAAAATATTTTTCCTTTCATTATCATATATTTTATCTTTACTTCACACTTCTTTAAGATAACCTTTTTTTAATGATCCACTATTGATGATTAATTTAAAAATTAAATTTTTTTCACAAATTCCCACATTTAATTTTTGAAAATGACTTTTTAATATGACCCATAAATTTCATCTTTTATAAAAATTCTAAAAAATAATTTCTAAACACCCTTTTACATTTTGTTTCCATTTTCCTCTTTAAATCCAAAATAACTATCACCTATGGATTTATGTTCTATTAATAACCCTTTTATTACTTTATGAAATACTCATTTTGGGTGATTAAATTTTTTTGTATCAATTGATCAAATTATTTAAGATATTTTATGTGATACCATTTCGAAAATGCAACAAAACCTATTTTATTTACATGGGTTCTTTGTTATATAATAAATGATTAATTTAAAGTGAAACACGTATGTATGTATGATTTATGGGTGGGGTCCCATATCACTATCCAATAAATTTGTTAAAATTTTATATATTAGGAGATATGTATATGTTGTTTCAATTAATTTTGTTTGTAATCATGGGTGTGAGTAAGTAACTCATGTTGGTGGTGTTTCCATTTTCCTATGTTTGTGCGTTATTTCTCTAATATTCCTTATTTCTATTATGTGAAACAATTAAATGAAATTCCAAATTTTTATGTGATATTCCTATATTATGTCCCATGGCCTAGTATTATTGTCTTTTTTTCTAAAATATTACTCTATGGTATACGTTTAGTCAGTTGAGACTTCATATCCTCCTACCTTGACTTGTGGAAAAATCTTATTATTCCATGTTCTTTTTAATAAAATATTTTTCTCTTTTTCATGTTTCTTATATGATTATTCTATAACCCTTTATGACTCATTTATATGTTTTCCCTTACTAAGATTATGATATCATCCCTTTATTATGTTTTACTTTTCCTGGGTTGTGAAGATGAGTATAACCTAGGATGTGTATCTAAGGTGGTATAGTGTAGTTTGATTATAGAAAAAGTATTGTAAATAATTTTTGTATGTATATATTCCTCAAATATGATAAACCCTTCTATTCTTGGGATTTTTATATTATTATAAAATATAATTTTTAAACTCTGAAAATAATGTTTACTATATGAAAATTTAACTTAATATATCTCAGTTGGTATCAAAGATGATATATGATTTTTGTTTTTGACCACCAGATCCAGTAGTTCAGGTCTGGGGGACCTCATACATTATAAATTATAATTATATTTTTTAAATTAACATCATTACTTAATTATTATATTGAGTTATGTGCACGATCAGTTTCAATTGATTATGAGTGCAATTTTAACTAAAAGATCGAGAACATATTGCTACTATTATAAGCTCATTTTCGGTGCTTCTATATTATGTTTGATGAGTATCATGTTCTCAAAAAGAATTATATTTTTGATACAATACATATTCTACCTATAAAGGTCATTGGCTAAAAATAATTACATGAAATTAGCTTTAAATTTTATTTAGGTTAATACATATATATTTCTTATAAATATTTATCTAATTAATAAAGGGTATTTTTTTATTAATAAGATTAATTAATTTGATATTTTTTATTGATTTTAAAAATGTACTTATTTTTCAATCACATCTATTTTTTAATTTCTACCACTATAATCTCCATTAGTTATATTTGAAAAAAAATATCTTTAATAAATTTTTGGGTGAGAAAGTGTATATGGAGAAACAACCTCATTTTATTAATCAAAAGGATATTTTAAGGGTTTATTGTCTTCATCAGTCTATTTATAACCAAAAAATTGAATATACAGATTTTTATTATTTTTATATATTTGTTATTTATTTCATCCCCACTCATAATTTGAATGGAATTTTAATATTTTTCTAACAATTAAAATACTACCAGGAGTCTCTTTTTGGATATTTATGTGAATGATATTGTAATCATAGATAGAAATTCTATGAGTAGTGACTGACTTGATCTATTTTATAAAGCATCATTTACTATATTGATAATTTTTAAATTATTTTCAAATTTAATTAAAATAATCATATATTATGAATAATACATTCTCTTCACAAAAAAATCATTTTATTGGAACTTAGGTTGATCAAAAGTATGGAATAAATAAAAGTATTCTAAAATGGTTGTTCATTTTTCAATTAGTCTTAATGGATGAAACATGACTATTATGAAGGTTGTAATATGATTGGAGTTGTTTTTAGGTGTTTATAAGCTGATTTTTTAATGAAATAAAAAAATACATCATAATATTTAATGTTACACCATGGTTATTGTATAGAGGTTTTGAAGAATTATGTTGGTTAGAAAAAATACTAAGTTATAGTGATAAATTACTATGTCATGGTTTAGTGGTGTATGGTTTAAATTTAAATATTATTTAAAAAGTAATTCATCATAACAAATTAGATTGGTCTATAATGGGAAGTCATGTTGATAAAGGAGTTAAGGTTATCCAACACATCTTATGGATAATTTCATAATCACAAATCATGATTCATGGTAAAGTTATATTTTAAGAGAAGGGGACCAGCCTTAGTAATATTCGTAAGTGGTTAAGTAGTAACTAAAATTCTTTATTTTTCAGGGAAAAGGGTACTATACCATAATACTAAGTGTTACATCATAATGGTTTTATTATATATATTTCTTAATATCTATTAAGAATTTTTTTTAGAATAAAAAAATTTATGCTATGATTTTTATAGAGATCTGGTATTTGATGATCAACACAAATTAATATATATTATTAAATAATTATTTTATAGATATATATATACATTTTATATTCAAATATTTTTAAAATATAGGAATATTTGATTCATTAATATGATCTTTTTACTCAGCCATTATAGATGGTTTTAAAGAATAATATGGAAGAGACATGTTTCATAACATGTTATAGATTTATAAAGGAAACAATCATGAATATATTTAACAAAAATTAATAGGATTAATTCTCTAGTATGGTTCCCACTCTACCTTAAAGTGATATTTTTCAAAATTAAAAAAAAGGATTTTATAATAATTTATGAAGATAATTTTCTTCCAAGATTGAAAAACCTTCACATAATTGAATATCTAATTTATTCATGAAGTTAGGGATAAATAGAGATACCTATGATGTTTTAGTATATTGATTTAATATTAGTAATTTAATTTTAATTCCCTATGATTCAGTTTCTTTTTAACCATATCTTTAAGTAATGAGTGGATAGATATGAAGTGGTAGTTATCATTGTATTCAGTAGTGAATCGATCATAAAACATATATCCACTCAATAGTGAATTGGTGAATTTTTGGTATGTCAACACATTACCTATTTATGATCCCTGTATATAGGTATTTTTGGGTAAATTGTAATGTTTCATACCCTTCTGGACCATTAATTTGTGATTTTTGGGTGTTGGAATCCTTGGGATAAGTTTGAGGAAGTTGGATGAGGTGAAGTAGAATCTACCACTCTAGGTGGTGATTCAAATCATGAATCACCAGTTCATGGTTTGAGTGATGTTTCAAAAGGTATATTCATGAATTTAGAGGTCTAGTTTCTATAATTTCTATCTAGGAGTATTTCAAAGCATGAATCATTGTTCATAGTATAGATTTTTGTGGGGGGGGGGTTAGTGGTCTTGTGTTTGATGGTTTCATGGTGTGAAATATTTTTTTACAATGTGAAATACCTACTGGGTTTTTGGGATTGAGTTCCTTATTTTTCAGTATATATGAACCATGTAATTTTTATGGAATAAACTATCCATTCACTCCATGAATGTTGTGATTTCCAGGTTGTCTATATATTCTAATCTCCTTCTAATTCCCCTCATTCTCTCATCACTTCTCTCAAAATTCATACGATATGTAAGAGATTTTGTGGTCACTAATATCCTTTGATATTTGGTCTTCATCCATGGTATATGAAAATTTTATATTTGTGATTCTAAATTGATTAGAGAACCTATTTTATGGTTGTATCCCTGTTATTCATCCTCTCTTACTTCATCTTTATGTAGTGAATTAAGAATCTTCTTTTAAGGTAGGGTATTTGAGTTATCTCCCTTTTTATGTGAAACTATGATATAGTTATGTTTTAGATTTCCATTAGGTGAATAGTATGAATTAACATGATGAAAATAAAAAATCATACTAATGAAACTAAAAGGGGGTGGTGTAATACACTTGTGGTTATCGACTTTCCTTGATATTGATTATTTATCGTTGTTTCATGTTATATTATTGTTATATAATTATTCCTTATAGTGTTTTATTAATTTGATAATCCCCTTTAATTGGTTAAATACTTAAATTATGTAAACAAAAAGAATAATTTGAATATGAATCTTATATTCTTGACCTTATGTATGAGGCTTGTAGGCCTTGGTTGTTTGTAATTTTTTTTTTCCATGGTTGTGTGTGGCTTGGTGGCCTCAGTTTTTTTTTCTTGGTTGATTTGGTTGTTTATGGATAAGTGTAATTGGTTATGATGTGGTGGCTTGACATGGTGGTTAATTGGTATCATTTCAGTAGAAATGGAATAATATTGACATATACAATAATGTTTTAATGGATAAAGAATTTATTGGTGAAATTTTAAATTTATAATGTATGGGTAAAGGTTATTAGATGAATTGTTAAATTAAATAATAAAAAATGGAATTTGGGGTGTATCCCTTTGTATCATGTTTTTGGTTGGTTGTTATGTATTAGAGGAAATTCTTGGTGGCATGATATTAGTAGTGCCTTGATGGTGGTTTTGGTGGTGTTTCTTATGTAAAACTATTGGTGTGGAATTTTGTGAGATTATTATATACATATATTCTATTTTATTTTCATTACACACCCACCCGAGTTGGATAGCCGAAAAAACACCTAAAGACCCTGAGGTTTTTTCCCTAAAATTTAGGATGGGCGATATGGATGGATGATTATCCCCTCTCCCCCAATCTCCCTTCAGCAGCATCTTCTCATGATATCTATGGTAGACAATGAGATATGTAGTGCGTATCATAAATGGTAGGTAGAGGGCATGAGGTTAATGTCCTATAAATTCATGATACGTTACAGTCCTGGTTTTGTGATATGAGATCTTTGGTCGGTTCCAAAAAATGTGAGATAT
The DNA here is from genome assembly GCA_963277665.1 of Viscum album. NCBI lineage: Eukaryota > Viridiplantae > Streptophyta > Magnoliopsida > Santalales > Viscaceae > Viscum > Viscum album. The sequence continues at coordinate 1,524,988,745 of OY728125.1, read as the reverse complement.
AGTTGGTTCCATGAGATATGATATATATTTTGTTCCATCTTTGATGAATATGGAAGGTATGGGATAAAGTTATGTATTCACATTGGGTGAGAGAAAATAATTCGTGGGGAAGTAGTTAGGGGGTTCCTTTATCTATGTTCTTATACTATTACTATACTAATATTGAATATTTTATTTGGTGAGAGAGACTTAGTGAAGCTAGGGGAATTAGTTGACCCATGTTGGTGTTGGTTAGTTCTATTGTTTCTTCACTAAGATATTAGTATGACAGTTTCACCTTTGCGTGAGAGACCTTGGGTATGACCCTACTAAGTATAAATTTTATGCTAACTGCATGTCCATATAAATTTTTTTCCAGGTTTCTAGGAGGACTTTGGTGGTTGAGTTAGACATCACTAGAACATATTTTAGATTTGTTTTAATCATTTACAAATGATTTTTTCTTTTGGTATTGTTTTACATTTTGGAGATGTTTGAATCTATTCTATATTAATCCATATGGGATATTTTTTATATATGATTTTGGTCTATTTACCTTTCATAGTGATTGGTTATTGTTATTTTCTATATTTTAATAGGATAGTTGAGGGTAATACCTCTATTATTTATGTGATATACCCTTGATACTAGTTTCCAACCTGGGGTCTATAAGAGGTGGGACTTGAGGTTCAATCCATATATTTATTTCCTACCTTGGAGGGGTACTAGTGGAGGGGGTCATAACAGGGTGGTATCAAAGGTGTTGGTTAAGAGATAGGTTGGAGATTAGAGTTTGGCATTGGTGAATACTACATGGGTTGGTAAGGAAAAATTGTTAAGTAAACTTAGTTTATAATGAAAAAAAGGGATATTGGATAGAAAATAGAATTTTAGGGCCCTATGTGATCCAATATAAGGACCTTAATATCTCTAAATGTATTAATAAAAGTGACATTTTTGCAGGGTAGAGACCTAGGAGAGCTACATGCATCATACATTCTTGAGTTATGTTTGAAATGGGGTGATTCAGAGAATGAATAAATTAATTAATTAATTAAATCTAAATAAATTCATTATTATGGGACTTAGGTGTCACTCCCTTATTTGTGGAGATTCCAGTTCTTTTCCTACCACATGTGTTATAATCCAGGTAAGTTCAGAAGGTTGACCTCGCTGACTATCGAAGGGTGGATCCTAATAAGGTGGATAAGTATATTTTTAGTATGTTGAATTCCTTTCAACATCAGAACCTATTTAATTATTAAGGTGTATTCTCTAATCCCTATATAGAGAATTGGTTGTAGAGGTTAGGGATCACTTCTGGCATGATTCGAGCTCGGTCTGAGTATTAGGTTCCCCTACCAGTTAGCTGGTTGAAGAGAGCAGTGCATTAGGGGTGGATAATATATATTGAGGAGAGAGGGGAGACTAATGTGTTCTTGGATGAATTTTGGTAGGATTTTTGGGCTAAGTTCCTATCAATGGTAGTGATGATGGTGAATAGGTAGTATTTTCTCTCCTTTCATCAAGGGATTATTATCATTCAGGGTCTGGGGATTAATTTTAAGGACCTTATATGATTTTCCCATGACATATTTCTAGATGAGGATTCCTAATCATGGTTCTTATAGGAGTCATTTCACCCCACCCTTTATTCTGTAGTCACACCATTTATGTTACCTATATATTTGGAGGTATAGAAGAAGGTGGACATGAAGGATAGGGTGTGTAAGTAGCCTAGGGAACCCCTAGTTGAGGGGAATCTAAGACCTCTAAGGAGGAAAGCAACAGATGGAAGGCCACGAATGTTGAGCCAGTATAGATTCTATTTGGCTGGAAGATGTCCTCAACATCCAACATTACATTTCTCAAGGGTTTTTTGTTCTTGTGCATCTATCAAGAGCTCACCCATTTTGTGATTTTGTTGTAGAGGTTATAGTCACTATCACTGATAGTGTCCTTCAAAAATAGAGGGTTGTTATATTTTGGGTAGTTAAAACACCACCTAGCAGCATTGGTAGTTTCCCTTGATATAATATCAGCAATATAGCCTTTTATTTTATGTTTAGAAACATTTTCAGCACTATTATAGTCAGTCAAGAGGAGGCGGAGCTGCCATAGGGCATCCTCAAGATGTCCCTCTCCATTAGGAACCTAGTTCAGAATATGGACATGAATGTCATTTTTAGTAAGGAAAAGAATCCATCTATTGTTATATTCTTACAGTTGAGGTGCTATTTCCAAATGTCTAAAAGGTTATTTGAGGTGTGATCATTTTATCATCTACCCTTGTTTCATCTTTGTTTGATTCTATATTTTTACACACCTTTGTTGTACTCACCTTGGCTTAAGCATTAAGACTAGACTCGGAGAGGCTTTCATCACCCTTGGTGTTATCCACACTAGTTCGAGGTCATGCTATATTTTTTATGTGTTTTGGGGATACATAAAGATGATAGGGAAACATTAGTCATTAGAAGAGTTTTTTGTACTACATATACAACCATATGATAACATTATTGACATATTTTAGTTGTATTCCATTCATGTGGTGGTTGATTGTTTCTATAGGAGATATTAGTTTTCTGATATGGGGGTATGGTGTGAGGTTTTTTTGTGATAATGGTTTTTTGAAGGGTGGTAGGTGAGAAAATCCCCTTATTTTTTGATGTATGAGTCATAGGCGAATTTAGTGAGATCTTAGGTGGTGGAGGTCCTTAATTGTTTTGTAGAGTTTCTGTATGTTTTCTCTAAAAAATGTGTGACCCCTCTATGTGATGTTGATATAGGAATAAATATATAGTCATGTGATGTAGTGATTTTTATGGATTCTTATCGGATGACACCCTCAGAGTTGTGGGAGTTGAGGAATCAAATTGAGGATCTAATATAGAGAGGCTTTATTAAGCATAGTGTGGCATTATGGGTGAGCTCTAGTTTTTTTTCAAGATAGAAGATGTTGGTATGAAGTTTTTTAAATACTTCTGAAGGATGAATTGGGTGAAGATCCAGAATCATTAGCCTATTTTGAGAATTGATGATCTATTTAACTTGTTGAGGGGATCTAGTTGGTGATCTAACATCAATTTGTGGTCTAGATATCATTAGTTGTGGGTGAAGAGGGAATATATTTTGAATACTAATTTTTTATACCGGTATGGTCACTTTTTGTTTATAAACATGTCATTCATTTTCATGATAAACTGGTTGTGTTTATGGGGATCATAAACTCTATATTTCATTAGTTTCTCGAATAGTTAATAGTTGTGTTCATTGATGGAATTATCATATACTCGAGGTCATAGGAGGATCATGTTGATCACCAGAGGATAGTTTTACATACTCTTCAACACTACTAGCTATATTGGAAATTGTCTAGGTTTAATTTTTGTACATGGTAGGTTCATTTATTTAGACATGTGGTGTCCCAACAAAGAGTTTTGGTGCATCCGACAAAGGTTGAGGTAGTTTTTCATAGAAAGAACCCAAGAATGTGGTTGAGGTCCGTATATTTCTTGGTCTTGTGGGTTATTATGGGAGTTTTGTGTCTAATTTCTCTCATATTCAACCCCATTAACAATCCTAGTTAGGAAGGACTGGGCTTTCATTTGAACTAATCAGTTTATGAGAGAATTTGAATACTTAAAGGAGTAGTTATTCAATACCCCATTTATTTAGTTCCCTAAGGAGGTTGTGATGTTTGAGGTGTTCTATGATGCTTACCACTTTATTTTGGGATATTTCCTAATGTATTAATGGGTAGTGATCTCCTAAGGGTCCAAAAAGTTATACCCCCCAAGAGTGAAAATATGCCTTCCATGATCTATAGATAACAATGTTGGTGTTTTCCCTAAAGTTTTGGTGATATTACCTCCTCATGGAATGATTTCTGGTCTTCATGGATCTTAAGATTTTGAGTTATATCTTTTCTCAGGATGACCTAAATCCATGAAAATAGAAGTGGATGAGGTTTCTAAAGAACTATAATTTATTGATCTTATGTACACCAGGAAAGGGAAATGTCATAGAAGACACACTAAATAGAAATTCATAGGGATCAATTCAAGAATTTGAGGATTCCTGGAGGAAGATATAGGAGTTAGCCACTTTTAATCTCATAAAAAGGTGATTTATAATAAATGAATATTTTTTAGATAAAAGTAAATCTTGTAGGACCCCAGGACATCCTGAGAGGGGAGGGGTGAATTAGGGTGTCAACTTTTTCTTTTTAAAGTTGTGGATCTTGTTCCCACGTTGGTAGGAACTAGTTAAACCCATATGATGGATATGATCAACAATTAAACATTCACATGCAAATAGATGACACAACAATTTTTACTTGGTTCACCACTAAGGGCTACATCCAAGGAGCATACGCCGACAAGTTTTCGGTTGTACCAAATTCCGCTATACTTCACTAGCTATGGATTACAAAGGTTCGGGAACAGTCACTTCATCCCAAGCTCACAGCCTTTACATAGGTTCAGAGATAGCTCACTGCTTCCCTCGGGTCACTCCCATTGGCTCCCCCTGGCTCACTGCCTTTGGTGAAGTCCCACTCAGTGTATAGACGTGAAGGTCTCTTCAATATATTTGCATTGAAGTCTTTGTCTCCTGTTTAACATGAGACAATGCTTGCATCAGAGTACTAAGTAGATGCTCTTTTGTATTCAATCTTCTTCTTTAGTGCAATAACTGAATGCACTAAATCTTATTCTTCTCTTATTTTGATTCCCAATACTAACACCTGATTTTATTGATATATTCCTTTCTTTCTCTGCAGATATGAGTTTAGTTGCACGAACTGTTCTTCTTCTCTTCGCAAAGCACAACGAGGGTGTTAAACACCAGTCATGTGTGTGTGGTACCACTTCTCTTAACAAAACCAAATTGTTCAATGTTCTTCCGTCTTCGCAAATGAATACATCATCTGTTTCACTGAAGGTATCGAGCAATATTTCAGCTTTCATGCAGCTCCAAAAAGACAGGCATACTCCAACAGCACCTGGCGCTCTTCTCCAAGCCCAGCGCGCAAGTCCCAATACGGCGTGCAAGTATTAGGTGCGCAAGTCCAAAATAGTGCACAGGTATTACCGAACCACCTGTGCGACACCACCTACTTCAACTTCAAACTTGCGCGACTCACTTCCTTTCTCTCCCAAACCACCTTGGGCGCACATCCAACAACCGGTGCCCAGGTTCTACTTGCGCAACCACACACCACTTGCGCGACCACCACACTTGCACGAAGAGAGCTCTAATTTTCTTCTAAGTATTGATGTTTCTTTGAATGAGGAGGGGTCAACCTGTATTTATAGGAATTTTGACAGTCCGCACGACAGCGTGCAAGTCTCCCCTCAACGCGCAAGTCTTGGCGCGCAGGTCCAACCGCCCAATCCTCTGTCGCGTTACTCACTTTCCCGACCACACCAATACTTGCACGACACTCTTTCCTTTGACATATTTTGAAGTTATGAGTTTGAAAAACAACAGGCATGCAAGTTTCCAATCCTCCAAGGCACAGGCGTGCAAGTCCTTTCTCGGCGCGCAGGTCACTTGTGCGACCAACCCAAAACATGTGCGGCCCTTATCCCTTTTCCATTTTTCTATGTTCTGATCTTGAAAAACACTAGGCATGCAAGTTTACTCTCCTTCAAGTCAATCACATTCAAGTCCCTTTTCCAAAAACACTTTTCTCCATTTTTCAATTTTGAGGCCCAAAAATTGGGCAAACACTGGAAAACGATGCCACCTTGTATCTGTTCTTTTGTGTCGCCTCTAGATGGTCTCTTCCTTTGTCATTTCTCTCTTCACTGCTTCCCATAACCATTCTTCAGCTTTCATCACGAACTCTGTTATCGTGATATATATCCTTTGATAGATTAGTATTAGCATCATCATACTTTTATACAATGTGAAGTACCTGGAAATCTCAGAATTCCAATCCCTTGCACTTTGTCTTCTTCTTCAACCGTCATTCTCTACTTCATGCAAATCATATGATTCAATTCTTCAAGAAGTCTCTTGCATGGTTATCATGCAATCATGAAGAGTTGGATGGTCTTCATCAACTGTCATGTCTTCTTCTTCATCCTTAGATGAATTATACCTCACCATTCTTCACTGTTGTATACAATGTGTCACTTTTGACACATGTTCTCTGAATTTATGATCAGTACAACAATCATCTGAATTTCCATTCCTCCATCTCATTGGAGTACTTCTTGATCTCCTTCATTTTTATCTTCATTGAAAACTATTGACTACAAATACAACCTTATACACAAAGTGGTTCCAACAATCTCCCCCTTTGTATTTTTTTTTCAATACCTTATACATCTTCTGAAATAAATTCATCAATGTTAAAATGAGAATCTTCTCTTCAATCAACTTTTCTTATCAAACTTTCATTCCACTTTCTCTACCCCTTATTGAAAAGAAATACAAATCTCATAGTAGGGAGGGTATCAATCCATACTTAAGCAATGTTTCATTAATCATTTCACTCTATGTCTACTTGAGCAATGCTCGATGTAGAAAACAAGAGGATTTAATTTAGACAACAAGGTTGCCCATTTTTCATAGATCATGATACCATATGATATGAGAACTAATGTATTTTATCTTCAAGGTTTTACCACATTAATTTCAAGCTAAAGAGATCAAATGTGATAGGGAATAATCAACCTGAAACTCCTGCACTCACATCAGCAAACAGATCAAAAACTTTCAACTGCAATTGGCAGGATAAGTGGCCTTTGGGAAATTCCATTCTTCTTATGTCACTGATCAATTCAGTTACTCCCCCTTTGTAGAATGACCTTTGTTCTAAGTAACCAAGGGTGAGATATTGAGAAATGACATACCTACTCCAATGACATGTTCTTCAAGAAATTTTCAGAGTAATTGCATTTAATACCAGCTGTAGTTGATACTGATTGAAACAATGATTTTGGAAGATTCTTCATTTGTCTCCCCCTCAAGGGAAACACTCCTCATCATCTTAATCAAGATTGATCCTTCATCATCTTAATCTTTGAATATCAATTGAATAATCTTCCAATGATGGAAACTTATTCATCTTAGCTATCAAGAGTTGACAGCATTCACTACTTCTCAGGTTTTCCCCCTGAGAGCATGCTTCACCTTAAATTCCCTGAATTATTAGCACAAATAAAATACACAAATGATTAAGGGAATAAGGTGGTTCCTCCTTGCTTCATCAATATGAGCTGCATGGTTGAGGTTCTTTTCTCAACCATGTTTTTCTGTTCACCCCATCCTTCATGCCTGCATATTTGAACATATGTTTTGATATGTGTTGATGTGGCATGGTTGCCTTAAAATTTTCTTCTGTGTGGTATGGAGAATTATTCTTCTTAATAACCATTTTTAATGATGCATTCTTTCTCCTTTTGAGGACTACTTCTTTATCTGTTATTAAGGTTAGAAAACCTTTTGCAATGTGACCAGATTTCTTGCATATATTACACAGAACTTCTTTGACACATGTGTTTCTCTTGGTTTTCAATCTCTCCTGCACTCTGTCTTCATCACATGAAAATTTTTCTTTTCCTTTTTCACCAGCCTTGGCCTTTTCATCTTAAATTTTCCTCATTCTTTCCATATATTCTGGCCAAATGACCAACATGTCATTTGGAACAGTTGTAGCAGGTTTGGATCTTTCACATTGTTTCATCGAAGTTTCATCTCTCTTAGTTTCTCTTGTGGATGAATGACCCTTCAATTTTATGGATCTAAAATCTTGGGTCTTCTCAGCTTCCCTACTTGATATCTTATTAGGGAAATTTGTGTTCGCACTATTCTTTTAATTTATTCCCAAGGTACTTGATTCATACTTAGATGGAATCAGAGGTCTTCTTTTCTTATCAACAGTAAAAGCATGTTGAGATGGGCATGTAACTACCTTGTGACCACTGCTGTTGAATACATCACAGATGTTATCAATCATTCCAAATCTATTTTCTGTAAATAGATGCTTCTGGACCTTCAGATGTTTCTTCTTATTGTCTATATTTCTTCCCTTTGATATAGGCTTTCTTTGTGTTTTTCCATTAAAGGGATTGTACCAACAATCCAGTGCACAATGCCCAAATCTTTTGCAGCACCAACATTGACCCACAAATCTTTTCTTCTTTGTATCTTCTGTATGAATTTTTTGGGACTTCTTCTTAATTTTATGTGCTCTATTTGAGGAACCAACTTCCTCCTTTTTCTTCCCATCCACCCTAGCCATGGTGTTAGGTTTCTTCTCCTCACCTTTCCTCATCCATACTTGTTTATAATTTTTCTTCCAACCTGCACTGATTGTGGGAACGTATTTAGAAACATGAGTACAAGATGGTTTGGATGGTACCTTCACTTTCTCAGTTTCTTGTGATATATCAATGGGTGAATTTATGATCTTCTTATCACATGTTGGAGTTATTTTGGCTTTAGCATTCTCAAGTGTGCATTGAATGGCAACAGATATTGTTTCTTGATATGGATAATCAAGAGTTGTCATAATCTTCTTGTCACATGTTGGAGGTATTCCAGCTTTAGTATCCTCCAAGGAAAATTTAGTACTAGCATCTACTATTTCATTATTTTTTGAATTCTTAATATGTGTCTTCTCAAGATCTGTCAATTGGGCTTCCAATTTTTGACTTTTAATATTGAAGATGATCTTCTGTTCTTCAATCATGATTATCTTCTCTTCACAAGTCTTATTCAATATTTCAACCTCATCTTCATGTGTCTTAACTTTGTTTTGTAACAAAGAGTCAAGTTCCTTGAATCTCTTGGAAGTTTCTTCCAAACAAAAACTCTTGACTTCATTTCCCTTCTTTAGCTCAGCATCAAGTGCATGGATCTTTTCTTTTATAATCTTATTGACTTCCTCTTTTTCTTCAAAGACTTTAATCTGTTTGGTGAGATTTAATAATTTAAGAATTTTTCCTTCTAAGCCCTTTCCCAAATTATCAGCTTCTCTTTCCAATCAATTGATCTCAGCCTGCATGCATTGAAATATTATGAAAATAGGATCAACTCTTTCTTCAAGAATATCACGCAGATAGCTCATTAATTTCTCTTGATCACTTGTTATATAAGTGTCTTACATTCCTGTGGTAGAATCACAAGCCACCAGCTCGATATTTTCCAAGCCTGATATTTCTTCATTATTGGAAGGGCATGGAGAACCAGATACTACATCTTCTTTGGATATCAGGGACTTCTTCAACTTCTTCTTCTCTTTCTTTTTCTTATTTGTCATGGTCTTGCTGGATGTAGGCTTCTTCTCAGAAATGACTGAGTCATTATCAAGAATTATCTTTATTTTTGACTTTATGAAATAAACTCAAATCCTATTCTGAATATGATTATTTTATAGTATCCAACATACGTGAACCTTTCCCTCTGATACCACTTGTAGGACCCCAGGACACCCTGAGAGGGGAGGGGTGAATCAGGGTGTCAACTTTTTCTTTTTAAAGTTTTGGATCTTGTTCCCACGTTGGTAGGAACTAGTTAAACTTGTATGATGGATATAATCAGCAATAAAACATTCACATGAAAAGAGATGACACAAAACAATTTACTTGGTTCACCACTAAGGGCTACGTCCAAGGAGCATACGTCGATAAGTTGCTAGTCGTACCAAATTCCACTATACTTCACTAGCTGTGGATTACAATGGTTCGGGCATAGTCACTTTGTCCCAAGCTCACTATCTTTACAAAGGTTCAAGGATAGCTCACTGCTTCCCTCGGGTCACTCCCGTTGACTCCCCCTGGCTCACTACCTTTGGTGAAGTCCCACTCAGTTTATAGATTTGAAGGTCTCTTCAATATATTTTCATTGAAGTCTTTGTCTCCTGTTTAGCATGAGACAATGCTTGCATCAGAGTACTAAGTCGATGCTCTATTGTATTCAATCTTCTTCTCTAGTGAAATAACTGAATGCACTAAATATTCTTCTTCTCTTCCTTTGATTCCCAATACTAACACCTGAGTGTATTGATATATTCCCCTCTTTCTCTTCATATCTGAATTTAGTTGCATGAACTGTTCTTCTTCTCTTCGCAAAGCACAACGAGGGTGTTAAACACCATTCATGTGTGTGTGGTACCACTTCTCTTCATAAAACCAAATTGATCACAGTTCTTTTATCTTCGCAAATGAATACATAATCTGTTGCACTGAAGGTATCGAGCAATATTTTTTCATTCATGCAGCTCCAAAAAGACGGGCGTACTCCAACAGCACCTGGAACTCTTCTCCAAGCCCGGTGCGCAAGTCCCAATACGGAGTGCAAGTCTTCGGTGCGCAAGTCCAAACTGGCGCACAGGTATTACCAAACCACCTGCGTGACACCGCCTACTTCAATTTCAAACTTTCTCAACTCACTTCCTTTCTCTCCCAAACCGCCTTGGGCACACAGCCAATAACTGGAGCATAGCTTCTACTTGCGTGACCACACACCACTTGTGTGACCACCACAACTGCGCGATGAGAGCTCTGATTTTCTTCTAAGTTTTGAGGTTGCTTTGAATGAGGAGGGGTCGACTTGTATTTATAGGCATTTTGACAGTATGCACAATGGCGTGCAAGTATCCCCTCGGTGCGCAAGTCTCGGCGCGCAGGTCCAACCGACCAAGCCTCTGTCGCATTACTCACTTGAGCGACCACACCAATACTTGTGCAACCCTCTTTTCTTTGCCATATTCTGAAGTTCTGAGTTTTAAAAACAACAGGCGTGCAAGTTTCCAATCCTCCAAGACACTGGCGTGCAATTCCTTTCTCAGTGAGCAGGTCATTTTCCCAACCAACCCAAAACATGCCCGACCCTTATCCCTTTGCCATTTTTCTATGTTTTGATCTTGAAAAACACTAGGCGCACAAGTTTCCTCTCCTTCAAGTCAATGGTGCGCAATTCCCTTTTCCAAAAATGCTTTTATCCATTTTTCAATTTTGAAGCCCAAAAATTTGGCAAACACTAGAAAACGCTGCCACCTTATATCTATTATTTTGTGCTGCCTCCAGATAGTCTCTTCCTTTATCATTTCTCTCTTCACTGCTTCCCATAACCATTCTTGAGCTTTCATCACGAACTCTGCTATCGTGATATATATCCTTTTATAGATCAACATTAGCATCATCATACTTTTATACAATGTGAAGTGCATGTTCATCTCAGGATTCCAATCCCTTGCACTTTGTCTTCTTCTTCAACTGTCATTATCTACTTCTTGCAAATCATATGATTCCATTCTTCAAGAAGTCTCTTGCATGGTTCTCATGTAATCATGAAGATTTGCATGGTATTCATCAACTGTCATGTCTTATTCTTCATCCTCAAGTGGATTATACATCACCATTCTTCACTGTTGTAAACAATGTGTCACCTTTGACACATGTTCTCTAAATTTATGATCAGTACAACAATCATCTGAATTTCCATTCCTCCATTTCATTGGAGTACTTCTTGATCTCCTTCATTTTGATCTTCATTGACAACTATTGAAAACAAATACAACCTTATACACAAAGTGGTTCCAACAAATCCCATATTATTATATAAAGTGGTTTAGTCTTAGTGGGAAGAATCAGAGGAATAGGTGATGCATGATCATTTAGTTCATAGTGATTCTCCTGAGGTATAGTTAGAGGATGGCCAACATCGGTTTATGTTCAAGGGAAAGATTTGTGTCTGGTTGGCGATGCATAGGGGATCCCTCTGTTAGTTTTATATCTTACCTATGGTGTTACTCCCCACCATTTCTAAGATGTTCTATTGGTTGAGGAAGTATCTTTAGTGGCTAGGATTGACGCAATTAGTGGTGGAGTTTGTGTCTTGAAGCCTAGTCTTCCAATAGGTAAAGGTAGAACTTTATTTTCTTTGTGGTTTGTTGTGGCCATTCTATGTCCTCAAGAGTAAGTGGGAGGAAATATCAGTGGATTTTTTCACCAAGTTACCCTGGTCTTAGGGGGGATGTGATCCTATATGGGTGATCATGGATGAACTGGTGAATTTGGATCACTTTTCAGTGATATGAGAGTTAAGTACCCAGGATGTTATAATAAGATGGTGCATGGATGATGTGGGGATACTTCATGGGGATGTGATGATCATTATTTCTAACAAATAACCTCAGTTAACTACATGATTCTAGAGACTATTACAGCACACATTTGGATCTTAGTTATGCCTTAGAAATTATTTCCACCCTCGAATGGATGGACATATAGAGTGGAAAATCCAATCATTAGAGGATATAATGTAATTGTTCATCTCTAAATTAAGTGGATCATGCATGTGACACCTAGATTTGTTTTATTTTTCTTATAATAATATTTTTCACTCATCCATCAGTATGTCCCCCTTTGAAGATTTATACAGGAGGTCATTTCAGTCCCCATTGTGATGGATTGTGATTGAAGAGGTAGTAGTTCATGGTCATGATATGGTCTAGATAATGATGGAAAAGGTTTAGGTAGTTAGTGATAAGATGAAGGTGGTGAAATACCTCCAAAAGGATTATGTCAATTATAAAATGAGTACTTCGGATTTCAAGGTTAGGGGACATGTTTTCCTAAAGGTTTCCCCTTGGCATAAGTAGCAGAGGTTCAGTTAGGGGAGAAATATCTCACCCTGGTTTTTTATAACTTTTCTAGGTGTTGGAGTGTATTGGTGGGTTGTCTTATATATTGATGATTAACATGTCGTTGGAAATATTTCATGATGTCTTCCATATGTCCTAGCTCTATCAGTATCTTTATGATGATTCCTACATCATCGACTAGGGGGATTTGGATATCAAGGATGATGTAGAATTTGTGGAATGACTGATAGATATTCAAGACTATAAATAGAAGGTATTTCAAGATAATTTTATCCCTATGTTCTAAATCCTATAGATTCATTGTGTCCTGGAGGAGAGTACTTGGGAGTAGGAGTCTTGGATGCACTCCTAGTACCCAGAGCTGTTTCTTTCATAATATTTTGGTTGTTTTGATGTTATACTTTTGTGATAGTTGTTCTTAATGTTGTGTTTTGAGATCCTTTTATTTATTTTGAGGTTTGTGTTGGTAAAATTGGGTATCTCAATATGGGTTTTGAATTGAGTACCCAATAAAAAACTCTTTAAAAAATGGATTAATTTGAAATCCCCCAATTAATTTAAAACAGCCCAGTTAATCAACATAGTAGATTGTTATAAGTTATAATGATTCAAATATTTTATTAAATATTGATTAGTTCTTGGATAAGAAGTATAAAATATTATGTAGTCCTTTGAAATAAATTTTCTTAATTAAAATCTTATAAAAACACTAATAAATATTAACTATGAAAGTATTATTATTTTTTGGGTTAAAATATTTTTTGTTTTAAAATTGTAAATAAAGTAAACAAAAACACACATAAGAAATTTAAAAAAGTAGTTCAGTCTCAATTTGAGACTTAGTCCTCTTCACTTGGTGATCAAATAACTCCAAGCATTTTATATAAATAAACTTTTATGATCCATAACCTGAATTGGGTTTTATAATAGTTTAAAAACATTTCCAAGTCACACATGACCTCTTCCACTGTTATCCATGGGAGTAAAAACAAACAGGTCATACAAGGACCTCTACCACAGTTATATGTAGAAGTACATATATAAGAAGAGTAAATAGAAGATATCCAGTATCTTCTAGTTCATAAAAGGAGATATTTTTTGTGTGATAAAATAGATTATCCACAAACTCTACTCAATATGTAAGAATAAATAATTAGAAATTAGAAATCTAAAAGTATAGGGATTAAAATTTTTCGGTCTATTGCAGTGAAACTTGTGACTCTTGGATTTGAATCATAGTAAATTTGGATTCAGGTTCTATTCAAATATTTAGAAGAATAGAGTGCCACATACTCTTATTCTTGATTGGAGGAAAGTAGTATATGTGTTTGAGCTTTTGGATTCCTTAATTGAGTGATTACAGGATATAGTAGTTAAACTCTCTTTAGATCTATGTGTGTGTGTCCATTTCCCATTTTGTATTCACACTTAACACGTATTAATATCCCCACACCTTTTCAAAAGTAGCTCTACTTCTCTTTTATCAATAGTAGTATCAAGAATAATATCCACATGCATTGTGATATTCTGCTTCCTCATAAAGCACATCTGATATTCTTTTAAATGTGTTCTATCGATCATTTAATAGATAATAATTAAAATAGAAATTTTCATTAAATTAAATAATATATCCATAGTAATAATTAAAAATAATTATAAGTTTAGAAAATATTGGTGGTGTCTCTGAGTTTGGAAGTGTCTCATTCTAGTCGTGTCTCAGGTTGACGGGGTCTCATATTAGCAATATGAAATCTATGGTGTCTTATACTTAGAAACAAATTCATATATATGGCTGGTGGTTGATAAAACAAAATTTTATTGAATATTTTATTGATAATAAATGATATAATTTCCTCACATTGTGTTAACTATGTTCATTTATGGAATATTTGGGACTACATCATTCATTTGAAAATTTGATGAAAATTACAGTTTTACCTTTTAAAAAATCACTATAGTATTTCGAACATAAATAATATAATTTGAATTATTTGAATATAAATTTTTTTAAATGTGTTCCTTTAATAATTTTCTACAATTTTCATTTAGGACATTGGAGCTAAATCATGCATTTATTTGGTGAAAATGGGTTGTGAACCCAAAGTTGGGCTGGACTCACTAGATTGGACATGGGTTGTGTATTTGGGTCATAACATCTTCATTCGTGCTTGGATTAGGTCCAAATTTTGAGAGGAAATTTATAACTCATTTTATCACGAATCTTCCTTCTGGAAGGACAGTTGATTCATGCGTTGTGGTGGTTAAATGGGCAGTGAAAGATGTCATAAAATATTTGGCTGAGATTCCCCATTCACACTTGAAACCACTTTGAACCTAGCCTCCCCACCACTCTATAAATTGGTGTTTTTCTCATTTTTTGGGGTTGGGATGTGAAGTAGGAAGTTTGGGAGGAGAATATGTTCCACTCCAATTATCCAAGAAAATCAATAAGGTTATCTCTTGAAGAAAATATCCCTTCATTGAAGCCCTCTTCTTCTTCGTCATGTTGTAATGTTTGTGTTTTCATAATGAACTTCTTAGTTATTCTTTAATTTATTCTATTATCCTCTGTTTTGTTCATTTATATTCCTCTTAATATTCCTCTTTGGTCTGTAATTCAATATTGGAGACGATATTAAGTTCTACCCTTTCAATCCTTTGCTAATGAAAAACGTCTCCATGATGACCACGCCGCCCATGGAAGAGTAGTTCTCTTAGTTTCTACCATCTTCATTTAATTATTTTAAATCATTGATAAAATGTAATTCACATAACATGATCCATGAATTGAGTTTTTAAATTATAAGAAACTAAGAAATCAATTGAACAATTAACATAAAAACACGTGAGGTCGAGTATTGTGTAAATTGTGAGAGCGCAAACTTAATCGGTAAAACAAGATCACGCAGGATAAATTTTTAGAGTTTAAATATAATATATAAGCTAAATTCATCCTAATTTTACATAATGGACATGTGTCTTAATTTTCCACTGACCATAAGCTATATTTAGAACATTAATCAAATTAGGGTGTTGTGATTGCATGTTTCAAAGCTGGCATAGGGTTTAATTCACTTCATCTTTGTGGTAAATTTAATTCTCATAGGGTTTGGGGGTTAACAAATTAGGGGATCATAACTAAGTGGATATTAATTTAAATTATAGTGATTAATAATTAAATGAAGAGGTAGATTTAGATTGATTACGCCTTTTAAAATATTTTCTAAAAAACATCTTCTTGTTGCATCAAATTTTCTTTCAAAATTAAAAACAAAAAAATAAAATCTTCTTCCAGAAAAATTATTCTAGTTTTATAAACGATAAGCCCCTCCATCCTTTAATGTCGTGTTTTTATTATATTTTATTTTATTTTTAGAATACCTTTAATAAGTTTTTTTAATTTACTTCCTCCTTTGAAAGACGGCATTGGCCAGCCACTTTGCTGCACCTAAGTACCCCCAAAACCATTAATAATTTGAGGGCACCCATGATAGCGCCTTTCAAATTGGCACTTTTTTCTAGGGAGGCAAGTAATTTATTCAACCAATTAGAGGTATTTATTTTATTTTTCATTTAATTCTTTTCTTCTTCTCTTTCTTTCTTCTTTCCCCTTTCTCAAGTTTTTTTTCTCTTCTTTTACTCTCATCTTTTTTTATCAGACCAACTCAAAATTATTTTCTTTTTATTATGGTCCACTTTTCTTCATTTCTTTTTTATCTTTCATTGATTTATAACACAAAATAATCCTGAATATCTCTTAGATCTTGACCCTAAAATTGAACGCAACCTTGGGGCTCTAATCATACATTCTCAATCTACGGGAAGTTTCAACATTCTACCAGTTGGAGAATTCCTCCACTCTCAGTACATTGAAATTGGAATCAATTCAAATTCAAACATAAAATAGTAACCAATGTCTAAAAATAATGGATAGGAACTTAATAGAACTATTAGAGAGTTGGTTGTACCGTAAATTAACTATCAACAAAATTGTATTGCATACCCAAATATCGAATTAGACTTTGAATTGAAATCTGGGTTAATTCATCTTCTTCCAAAGTTTCATGGATTATCTGGTGAGGATCCCAATAAACACCTTATTCAATTTGGTTCACTCAACCATGAAACAAATAAATGTATCTTAATATCAAATAAAATTAATAGAATTTCTATTCTCACTTGATAGAGCTGCAAAGGATTGGATGTATTATTTACAACCTAAATATGTAACATGTTGGAACAATTTGAAAAAAAAAATTCCTACAGATATTTTTTCCAACATAAAGGACCAATTCCTTTCATAAGGAGATATGAGGGATCCAACAAGCACAAAGGGTGTCAATGTATGAGTACTGGGAGTAATTCAGGAAGTTTTTTTCAAGCTACCCACATCATCAAATCAGTGAGAAACTACTCATTCAGTACTTCTATGAAGGACTCACACATATAGAGAGAAGCATGGTGGATACCATAGATGGAGGAGCATTGGTGGACAAGACACCATTAGCTGTACGAGTATTGATCGAAAAGATGGCACAAAACTCTCAACAATTTGGAGATCAAGGTACACCACATGTTTGAGGAGTACATCAGGTAAGTCCTTCTTATCTTGAGAGTCATTTGATTGATACTATGTTGGAATAATTGAAAACTATGGTAAGGCATATTGCTTTGGCTCAAAAGACATCCCAACCCACTCCTTCAAGGCCTTGTATAATTTTCACTAAGACAAGTCACCCAACTGATTGTTGCCCGCAACTACAAGAGATGGAGGATTGCACAGTAATATTCCTAGGGAGACAATATTAGCAGCAGCAACATCCATATCCCCAAAAGAAGTTTGATTCCTTTGCACCAGCATACAACCAAGGGTGGAAGAATAAATCAGACATGAGGTATGGCTCTGGACAACAACAAAGTCCCACTTTTCAACAAAACTTCCAGCACCCTCTGCCTCACCAATAGGGTTTCCAACAACCCCAAAAGAGATTTTAATCCCAATAATCAACAAGCCTATAACAAGGGAATCCCCTACCCAAGGTAGATTCTAACATTGATGACCTTTTGAAGCAAATTGTTCTTAATAAGTAGAATGAGCTGAAGAGTCGAGGTTCAGAGCTGAGGGAGTTAAAGACTCAAATGATCCATATTTCCACTGCTCTCCATGAATTATTAAGTAATAATTATGGAAATATACCTTCCCATCCTACTCCAAATCCCAAGGGTAATGTTAGTGCCATCACATTGAGAAGTGGGAAGAAAATGAATGATACATATGTACCTACCATTCCACTGGGATTCACCTCAACTCCAAAAAATCCACATTCCACATAAACTGATGAGAAATCCAAGTAAAAAGATAAAGCTAAGAAAAATATTGATGATGTTTCTCCTAAAACCCTTACATTTCCAAATAGAGTTGTACAAACCAAGAAGATTACTAAAGAGATGATGCAAAAAAGAAGTTCTGGTCATATTCAAGTTTGTGGAGATCAACATATCTCTACTTGAATCCATCAAGAAAATCCTAAGGTATGAGAAATTCTTAAAAGAACTTTGTACCAATAGAAGAGTGCTCCAGGGAAATGAAAGGATAAATATTGGAAGGAATGTGTCTGTGCTCATTACACCAACTCTAATAATTCCAACAAAGTGCAAGGATCCCGGTACATTCAATATCCCATGCACCATAGGGGAGTTGCACTTTTCTGATGCACTTTGTGATTTAGAAGCTTCCATAAATGTAATGAATCACTCTTTATTTTCTTCTTTATAGGTTAGTGATTTGAAGTTGAAAGGAGTAGTGGTGCAGTTAGAAAATAGAGATACATCATATCCAGTGGGAGTCCTTGAGGATGTACTGGTCTGAGTAAGAGACATGATCTTTCCAGAATATTTCTATGTGCTTAACATGGAGGATGATTAGGTAAGTTCTCATGCTCCCATTATCTTAGGTTGGACCTTCCTCAAAACTGAAAAAACTATCATAAATGTCAATGATGTTACACTTTCCATGGAATTTGGCGATGAAGTTGTGATATTTGATATTATGAACTCCATGAAGTACCCCTCAAAGGACCATTCTGCATTTTTTATCTCCCATTTTGAAACACCTAATAAAAAACCCATCCTTTTAATTAATTTTCTTATTTAATTTTATTTTACTTTCATAATACCTTTAATATGTTGTTAAATTTACTTCCTCCTTTGAGAGATTACCTTGGTCATCCACTTTGTTTCACCTAATTAACCAACAATCACATATCATTTGAAATCACCCATGATAGTGCCTTTCAAATTGGCATTGTTTCTGGGGAGATTAGGAGTCTTGGTTCTATTTTGATGTCTAAGAGCACTTCCAAACCCCTTTATAATGAACAAGACTCTCTTATATTTGATTTTGAAATAGATTCATATTCTGATTTTGATTAAGTGAACTATGATTATGAAATGGATGTTGAGTATGCTGATTGATTTGAAGTTTTATTCTCTGATTGTGATGATTTCTATTCCAATATTGATTCTCTTTGTTAACATATTTAAATTCCTTCAATGTCTCCATCCATACCCCACCCCCTACATTGGAACTCAATTCATTGCCACTAAATCTCAAATACTCATACCTGTTGAGTGGTGAGAAATTACCTATTATCATTGCTAACAATCTTCCTTTTGAACATGAAGAAAAACTTTTGAATCTTTTGAGGGAGAAAATCAGGGAAATTGGGTGGACCTTGGCTGACATATTAGTTATTAGCACCTCCATTTCCATGAATAGGATACTTTTGGAGGATGGGGCTAAACCAGTTAGGAAGCCATAACTGAGACTGAATCCAACTCTTTTGGAAGTTGTTAAAAAAGAAGTTGAAATATTGCTCAAGTCAGGTATAATCTATCCCATTTAAGATTCCCAATGGGTAATTCCTATTCAGGTTGTTCTTAAGAAAAGTGGTTTTACTATTGTTTAAAATGAGAAAGATGAGTAAATTCTTATGAGGGTTCAAAATATTTGGTGTGTGTTTATTGATTATAGGAAACTAAATCAGTCCACTCACAAGGACCATTTCCCCCTCCCATTTATTGATCAAATACTTGAGAGACTAGCTGGAAAAACACACTATTGTTTCTTGGATGGATTTTCTGGATATTTTCAGGTTCCTATAACTCCAGAGGATCATGAGAAGACAACATTCACCTGTCCTTTAAGCATGTTTTCCTACCGTTAGAAGCCATTTTGACTTTGCAATGCCCCAGGTACCTTTCAGAGATTCATGGTGAGTATTTTTTCTGATTTTATTAATACCTCATGGAGGTATTTATGGATGATTTTACGGTGTATGTATCCTCATTTGATAAATGTATAAGTAGTTTTTGAAAGTTGTTGAATCACTGTATTGAGAAAAATTTGGTCTTGAACTTTGAAAAGTGTCATTTCATGGTAGAGAATGGCATTGTCTTAGGGCTTGTAGTGTCAAAACATGGGATAGAGGTTGATAGATCTAAGATAGACATTATTTCATCCTTATCATATACTTTTTGTGTGTGTGATATTATATCATTCCTAAGGCATGCAAGATTTTATCGCTGCTTCATCAAAGATTTTAGTAATATTTCTCTTCCTTTGTTGTGATTACTTCAAAAGGATTCTGATTTTCTGTTTGATGATTCATGCAGGGTAGCATTTTATGAGCTGAAGAAGTGTCTGACCACTCCACCAATCATACATCCCCCACAATGGGACATTCATTCTGATCTTATATGTTACGCCTCAAACTTTTTAGTTGTAGTTGTCTTATCTCAGATGGTGGAGGGACATTCACATGTGATCTCATATGCATCAAGGACATTGGATTCAACCCAATAAAACTACACAACCATAGAAAAGGAGTTTCTTTCTATCATATTTTCTTTAGATAAATTACGCTCATATTTATTGCTCTCTAAAGTAGTTGTTTTTTCTAACCATGTAGCTCTGAGGTACCTCTTGAAGAATTCAGACGCAAATTCTAGGCTAATCTGATGGATGCTCCTTCTTCAAGATTTTGATATTGAGATAAAGTACAAGAAGGGGATAGAAAACTTGGTGGAAGACCACATGAGTAGGCTTACTCACACACTAGAGGATGACACCTTGGACTAGGTACCACTTTAGGACACTTTCCCTGATGAGCATCTTTATTCCCTCTCAGGTACGCATCCTTAGTGTGCAGATTTATTTAACTACCTTGTTTCCTCTAAAATAACTGCAAATTTAAAGAAACATCAAGTCCAAAAATCAAAAAATGAGTCAAGATTTTATGTTTGGGATGATCCATACCTATGGCGTATGTGTAGTGACCATGTTATTAGGAGGTGTGTTCTTGATCATGAGTTTGAGTCTATTCTACAATTCTGTCATACACTTGCCTGTGGTGGACACTTTAGACCCCAACAGACAGCTAAGAAAGTATTAGATTCTGGATTATATTGTCCTAGCTTATTCCATGATGCACATGTTTTTTGTAAGTCATGCTCTTGTTTCCAACACACTGGGAACATTTCTAAGAGACATGTGATGCCTCAACAACCCATACTATTCTATGAGATTTTTTATGTGTGGGGAATTGATTTTATGGGTACTTTTCTTAGTTCCTTTGGTTTTTTTATATTTTTGTTGTTGTTGATTATGTGAGTAAATGGGTGGAGGCTAAGGCCACCAATACTGATGATTCTCATGTTGTTGTGGACTTTGTCAAAGAACAAATTTTTTACAGGTTTGGAGTACTAGAGGCCATCATCAGTGACCAAGGGACACACTTATATAATCAGAATCTTTCTTCCCTTCTTCGGAAGTATGAGGTGACACACAAAACATCAAAACCATACCACCCTCAAACAAATGGTCAGGATGAGGTTTCAAATAGGGAGTTGAAACCAATTTTGGAGAAAATTGTGCATCCAGATAGGAAAGATTAGAGAAAGTGCTTGGATAATGTGCTTTGGGCTTATAGGAAAACATACAAGACACCCATTGGTATGTCCACATTTTGGATTGTTTTTGGGAAATTTTTTCATCTCCCCATGGAAGTTGATCATCAGGCTTATTGGGCTATAAAGAAATGCAACATGGATTTGGCCCAAGCTGGAATCCAAAGGAAGCGGCAAATTCAAGAGATTGAGGAGATTAGATTTTCTTCATATAATAACTCAAGGCTCTACAAGAAAATATAAAAATCAACTCATGAAAACATTATCCATAAAAGAGAATTTCAAGATGGAGAGAAAGACTTGCTCTATAGTTCACAACTAAAGTTAATGCCTAGTAAGTTGTATTCTAGGTGGTTAGGTCCTTATGTTGTGACTAATGTTTTTCCTTATGGTGTAGTGTACATCACACAATAGGACACAATAAGGAGATTTACAGTCAATGGGGAACATTTGAATAGATACATTGAAGGAATTCTTACTGATGCAGTGTATTTCATCACACTTCATGACCCCATCATCACTTAAGCATATTAGGTTGTTCCTAACCCTTTCAATTTTTCATTCTTTTTCCTATTTAAAATTATAAATTTCATGTGCATATATCCTCTCATGGGTTCACATTGAGGGAAATGAAATATTTTAAGTGTGGGGGAGGGAACCTTTTAGTTTAGTAATTTTAATTGTTTTCCTGTTTTTCAACGGTTTTCAAAGAAAATTGTGTGTTTTTTAAATTTTGTGTGTTTATTTTTCAATTTTTTGTGTGTTTTGAATATTTTGAGATGAAATGATTCTCATCACCATTTTTAAATTCATATCAATAAGTGAAACAATTTATTCCATGAAACTGATATTAAATGAATGTTGAAAATAACTTTGTTTCAAGTTCAAATATTTAGTAATTTCATTAAAAGTACTCTGAATTTTGAATCTCATGCCACATCTCACTTTCTTTATATTTGGAATCACTTTATTGTGATTCTTATGAACTATTATTTTAATATTCTTTATATTTACCAAATTTCTTGTGATAACTAAACAATGATTGATTTAACCAAATTTTTATTTATTCCTACCAAAACTTGAGGATTTTAGGTACTTATGTTTAAATGATTGAGGCATTTGTTTGGTATTAAAGCCCCTATTTCAAAGAATATTTTTTTATAATGGCCTACCTTGAAAATTTAATCCTTTTATCCCTTAGAATCCATGAACATCCTATTAGGTTTGCCACATCACAAGCCAATTTTCCCTATCCAACCAACTCTTGAAGTGAAATTTCATAATCTAGTTAAACATATGTGTGGGGAAAGTTGTCTTGTGTTGTTCTCCCACATTCTATGATACTTTGTGTGGAAAATTAAATTATAAAGAGATGTGTTTTATATTGAAGAAAATAATTATATTTAAATTTGTTCCTTTTCTAGAGCTTTCATGATAAGTGAAGTTGTGACTTTCTTGATCTTTTAATAGAGAGAGAAAGTTGTGCCTATCTGGAGCTTTTAAGAAAATCATGTTTGAGAAGATTGAAATTTTTACTACCAAAATGTTGAATGGTGTGAAAATTCCTTTATTTTTCATGATGATGAACATGAATCGATACTCTGGAAATTGAGGAGGAGACTATATTTAAGTGAAAATTAGAATAATGTAATTTTTCTTCAAAAAGAGTCAAGCCCTCCTCATCCAGCCTCTGAGATTTTCATATCTAAATCCTACCAACGGAAAGCCACAGAACAACCCTAAAATGTCCTCATGATAAAAATATTTCCTTGACCCACATTGGGTGGTGATGTAGGAATTTATCAAGCCCATGGTGACCCTTGTATGAGTTTTGATGGGAAAAACATCGCTGAAAAATTGACATTTGTGTGATAAGAGAAAATTCGAGTGAGGTAAGTTTTTTTTTTCTGCGTGGGAGGTTAAATGAAGTGGAAATATATTGAATGATATAAATAGAGAACTTGAAATAATGTTTTTTATGAGGAATTATATCTTTTGTTTCTTGGTGTGGAATTGTTGGATCTCAATGATTTGAGTTTTAAAATTTGTTTTGATTTGATATTAATGTTTACTTGTCAAAATTTTTCAGAATACATGTTATGATGTTTTGCCCAGGAGTGAGAAATGGTAAGTATGGGGAGTTGATAAAACACAATTTTATTGAATATTTTATTGAAAATAAATGATATAATTTCCTCACATTGTATTAACTATGTTCATTTATGGAATATTTGGGATTAGATCATTCATTTGAAAATTTGATGAAAATTCCAGTTTCACCCTTTAAAAATTCACTTTAGTATTTCGAACATAAATAATTTTATTTGATTATTTGAACTTAATATTTTGTAAATATTTTCCGGACATAATTTTCTAAAACTCTCATTTAGGACATTGAAGCTAAATCATGCATTTGGTTGGTGCAAATGGGCCATGAAGTTAAAGTTGGGATGGACTCTCTAGATTAGACATGGGTTCTATATTTTGGTCATAACTTCTTAATTTGTGCTTGGATTAGTCCCAAATTTTGAGAGGAGCTTGAGGAATAATTTTCTCACGAATCATCCTTATGTAAGTACAACTTATTCATGTGTTTTGGTGGTCAAATGGGTTGTGAAATTTGGCATAAAATATTTGTCTGAGATTCCCTATTCACACTTAAAACCACTTTGAACCTTGCCTCCCCACTACTCTATAAATTGGTGTTTTCTCATTTGGTGGGGTTGGGACGTGCATTAGGAAGTTTAGGTCGTAGTAGAAGAGGTTTCACTCCAATTATCCAAGAAATTCAATAAGGGTAGCTCTTGAAGCAAGGATCCCTTCGTCGAATCCCTCTTCTTCTTCCTCAGGTTGTAATGTTTGTGTTTTCATAATAAAATTCTTAGTTATTCTTTAATTTCTTCTATTTTCCTCTATTTTTTTCATTTATCTTCCTCTTAATCTTTCCTTATGGGCTGTAATTCAATAGTGGAGATGATATTGGGTTCTACCCTTTCAATCCTTTGCTAATGAAAAATGTCTCCATGATGACCACACCACCCATAGAAGAGTAGTTCTCTTAGTGATCAATCTATCTTCTACCCTCTTCATTTAATTATTTTGAATAATTGATATAATATAATTTACATAAAATGATACATGAATTGAGTTTTTAAATTATAATAATCTAATCCATAAATTGAACAATTAATATAAAAACACGTGAGGTCAAGTATTGTGTAAATTGTGAGAGTGTAAACTTAATAAGTAAAACAAGACCACACGGGAAAAATTTTTAGAGTTAAAATAAAATCCCTAATATCAGTTTATCCTCATTTTCTAGAATGTACATGTGCCTTAATTTACCACTGATGATAATCTAGATTTAGAACATTAATCAAAGTATGGTGTCGTAATTGCATGTTTCAAAGCTAGCCTAGGGTTTCATTCACTTCATCTTTGTGGTAAATTTAATTCTCATAGGGTTCGAGGGTTAAAAAATTAGGATATCATAATTAAGTATATATTAATTTAAATGATAATTATTAATAATTAAATGAAGTGATAGAGTTAGATTAATTGCACTTTTTAAAATATTTTCTAAAAAAACATCTTCTCGTTGCGTCGAATTTCATTTCAAAATTAAAAACAAAAAAATGCAATATTCTTCCATCAAACTTATTCTAGTTTTATAAACGATAAACAACCCCCCCCCCCCCCTCCCATCATTTCATGTAGTGTTTTTATTCTATTTTATTTTATTTTTATAATACCTTAAAGAAGTTGTTTGAATTTACTTCCTCCTTTGAGAGATGACCTTGGTCAGCCACTCTTCAGCACCTAGTACCCCAAAAACCATTAATAATTTTAGGGCACCCCCAACATCGTATTTTAGTGGTCTATTGTATGATGGTAGGTCTGTTTGTCAGTTTATTAAACTTTTCCAAATTTACGTCATAGAGGCATGACATCCTAATAGTGAGATATCTTGGTAGTGTCTCAGACTTAGTGAGATTTTCATACTAATGATGAGCCATGGACAATGATGAATCATATGTAATAGTGTCAATCTCACCGATGTTTCATCTTGGTAGTGAGTCAGTCTGGATGGTGACTCATTCTCAACAATGTCTCAACTTCAACGGTGACTTATCATTATCCAATTTTATCACCATTATTATATTATGGAATACTTATAAAAATCATGAAATTCATTAATATCATTAGAATCATAATTTTTTATCATTATAACAAGGGGTTCAACAATCTCACCTTTTTTTATGATCATAAATCATGAAGTCAGAGGTATTACAAATATAAAACATGACATAAAAGGTAAGATCAAAAATGAAAATCATGACATAGAATTCACTATATGTACAAATAGTATCAAAGATAAATAATAAAAAAATATAGGTAATTACTAAGTATCAAAGGAAACATAGAAACACCACTGTAAAAAAAAGAAATGTCATATATTTATCCTCCTTTTGGGATTATCAAAAGAGTAAATAGAGAAAAAATCATGGATAAAATAGTAAATGCAGTAAAAATATATATATAATAGAGAAACATTCATGGATAAAATTGATCAAAGGTAATGCAGAAAGTGTCAATAAAAAAGTAATTATAAAAGATTACTACCACTAAAACAAATTGTTTACTCCAACACTCTCAAGGTTGGGTAGAAGGGTCCATTTTTTCTTTTCCCTTGTCTTTAGATCTCTTTGAATCTAAAGCAGCAAGATATGAAGAATCTATAGGAAAAGTACATGGAACACTAGTGGGTAGTCTAGATATAGCCTAAGGATGATCTTATACAAGAATAATTGGCTTGATTTACCTCATAGATTGTGCATGAGGTATAAGGAAAGGTTGTAAAATAGAAGGTAAAGGTGAATGAGGATCCTTGGTAACTCTTTGTCTGAAAGATTTATGTGGAGTGATAGAAATGGCTTCATAAGTAACAATTATATTTCCATTAACATGATGAAATTCCTTAATCTGATTGAGGAAATACATAATGATATGGCCCCCTATTACCATTACACTAAACAATTCTCATTTTCCTCCATAAATTGATTGAGCATTGGGGTCATTTGTTTCAAATGGTGAAATTTCTCCTTGAATACCTAAGTAACTGATGCCATTCTCAAATTTTAAATCTAGAACTTGACATTAGCATCCATTTCATGTTTTGTGTAAATCCAAGAGATAATATTTTTATGGCCTTAGTTGTTTTCTATCAATCGTATTTCATATCAGCAGCATATGGGGTAATCAAATTAATAACATGGTCATGGTTATATCTTATTCGAATCAATGTTTCTTGGAGATAATTAGGCATAAAACTTAAAGCACTAGTTGAGGAAATTATCAATTCTTCTCTGACAGTAGATATGATCACCTAAATATCAAACACTAGTGGAGTAGGATTAGAAGAAATAGAATCCATTTGGTAATATTTTCAATTCTTTCTAATAGATCATCCATACTTACTATAAATGAATTTTACATTCTTTCCATAATATCCCTCAAAGAATCTAGTTCACTGTTGATCCTCTTATTTTCAATCTAATCCTATTTTATGTGATGTATAATTTTAGGTTGAATGTGTTGGACCACCAAATAAAATAGATATATTGCATCATTATCACTAATCTTGGTCAAGAGTGGAGCTTGATTTTTCAAACACTTATCAAAATTTGAATGCAGCCCTCTTCTGAAATTTTCCAAGTCACCCTTAGTGACAAATTACACTCGGACAGGAGTAGCGGTTTCAGGTACAAGAGGTCTGATAGAGACAATTATTTATAAAATCCCATGAAAATAAACTTCAGATATCATAGATCTATTAGGATCTTCTTCATCTCAAACCTCAGTTCCACCATACTTTGGTGTACACCTTACCCCACTTGATAATTTATCACACTCTTCAAACATGGGATCAACCCAATAGTCTAAAACTTAAACAATAACAAAAATAGTTGTAGTACTATTAGGTACCACAATTGTAGGTGTAAGCACATTTTTCTCAACACCTCTCTGATAATATAGACTCTTTCCATCTATAGTCTCTACAATAGCAGCAGGTATCACATCTGATTTCTGAGCATCTAAGAACTATACAACTTCACTGGTAGGATTTAATTCTAACTATTTAACAACATAATATTTATCTAGAATCTAAAAATCCTTTTTTAAGCAATATAAATGGATTCAACTTTCATATTCCAATCCATAGAAGGATTATGAGTATCTATACCAACTAAATATTCATTACCATCTTCTTCCTCAAAAATCTCATTTTTCTCCTATTCATCTACATGATATTCCACAGTAGAAAAAACACTCATCTTATCTACCATAGTAAAATTAGAAAGTGTCTATCCATCATAAACTGAACTCACTTCAGTTCCCTCAATAGCCTTATTCTCTTAAAGAAATCACAAAGATGGGGATTTCTCCCCTTCAAAAAATTCATATTTATTTTTTTTTCTTTGGGTCCACTTCTCCAATAAAATATGGTTTCCTAATAGAAACACTTAGTGAAGATATAATCTCTAGAAGTATATCTACATAATTTTTATCATCTCTAATTCCATTACCACTTTCATTTCCATTTCCATTCACATTTTATTCATCATAATCACCATTATCATCATCATCGTCTTTAATTGATTTTAAATTTTTCATTTCTCTTCTCTAGAGACCTCAATATCATTTTCATCGCTTATCACAAGATTTTATCTTTTTGGAAGCCTCCTAGGTGGACTAAGAGCTCCATAAGTAATCAGAGAAGATATGGGAGACAAATCGGGATTACTCCCTTCACCAATATAGGGTTCCATCTATTCTTCGTATTTTGAAATATTTTTTTTCTTCCTCTTATAAATAAACAATAATCTCATTAGGCTCCAATACTAGATCAAAAATATCTCTTGGTCTTGTTGGATGGTCTACTAGATTAAACTCAATATACATATTATCTCTATCTCCAACCCACTATCTCTTCCAGGGGTTCCATCTAATCTTCATTCTTGATCAACTTGATTTTTCAATGAAAAACCCACCTCAATATATAATTTATTCTTATTCATTAGTAACTATTCACTTAGCCTATAACATTTTATAAATAATCTATTCATAGATCAGGGAGTTATATTTGGATGAATCCTTTATCATCTCTGATAGATGAACCATAATATATCAACATAGATTGATCTTAATTCCTATTTTCATAAGACTAAGTATGTATAAATTTTGGTATCTCAAGGTGGAAAAATTACCTTTACTGGGGAAGATCATGTGTTGAATGAATTTAAAGAGCATCCTACACTCCCCATCCAACTCTGATGCAACTTTCCTTCTAATATTTCCATCACTTATTATCTCTTTGAGATATTTTTCATAAATAAATAAGTCATTTTCCTCAATAATATATCTCTAATAATCAACATTAACTCATTCATGAGGAACTACCAATAATTTGGCCCACTATTTTGAGGAAAAGATTATTATGTGACCATTAAAACTTTATCTTATCTAATATTCTTCTTTATCGTTAAAACCAAACTCATCATATTGGAAAAACTGATGTACTCATCTAGGAAAAAAAGGCCTCTTATTTTAAGGGAATCATTCTAACCATCCTTGATATTAAATTAATTTTATCACTAGATACTTACTTGAAAATAACTATTTTTATTCAACTTCCTTTTCAGTTACTACAACTGTGTTTGTAAGATCGAGATACAAACGTTCAACTGGAGCAGGAACACTCAACTTGCTATTATATTTCTTAGATGGTCTTAATCCATATGGTGAAGTCTTATAAAAACACATCATTCTTTTAATATATACTGGTTTGGAAATCTTGGTCGAAGTTAAAATTCTAAAGGTTTGGAAGGAAAATGGTTTCATTAGGCTCGAGATAGAAATGTGGGAGAGTAGAGATGTTTTGTAAATAAACAAAGTTTAATTTTTATCATTTAGGATTTAGGTATTCAAAAAACTGAAATAATACTCAAAATTGAAATTAAAATCCAAAAAAATATATGTATCGAGTTACAGAAATTAGCATAAACTAGAAGAAAATAAACCAGGTCGTTCAAAAATATTAGTTTCAGAGAAAAATTAGCAAAGGCATGAAACCAACAACGTGACAAGCCAGCAATGTTTCCACCACAATGGGGAGACAAACATGAATATGTGTCAACCATAAAGGTCTGACAATCCATAATGGTGTGTCATACCAATGGTGTGTCATACCAACAATGTGTCATACCAACGGTGTGTCAAACCAATGGTGTGTCATACCAACGGTGTGTCATACCAATGGTGTTTCATATGAATTATGTGTCATACCAATGTTGTGTCATACTAATGGTGTGTCATACCAACATTGTGTCACTATAAAATTAAACTTAATTAAAATTGATCATTCCTAATTCATGTTTGATATAGTTCATTCTCTTAGAATTTATAGGATTTGTAAAAATATTAGCTAACTAATATTCGATGCCAATAAACTCAAGAGTGATATCTCTTTTTTGAAAATGGTCTCTCAAAAATTTTAGTCTTATATCAATGTGTTTTGTTATAGAAGGTGACACTGGTTCTTATAAATTTTTATTGCACTTTTGTTATCAAAATTTATAGGGATATGTCAAAATTAATATCCATGTTCTATTAGAGTGGGTTTCATCCACAAAATTTGTGCACGACAACTGCTAGAATCTATGTATTCAACTTCATTAACAAATAATACAACAAAATTTTTCTTCTTACTACACCATGAAACTAGATACTTTCCTAAAAATTGACATGTTCCAGAGGTTATTTTTCTATCTAACTTACATACACCAAAATAAAAATCAGAATAACTAACTAAATAGAATTATTTTCCTCTAGGGTAAAACAATCCTAAATTGGTTGTATACTTGAGGTATTTAAAAATTCATTTGACAAAATTTAAGTGTGAATATTTTGGATTTTCTTGAAAACAGGCACACATACACACACAAAACATTATATCTGGTTAGATATTAGTCAAGTAGAGAAGACATCCAATCATACCTTTGTAACTGGTTTGATAAACTGGTTTCCCAGTTTCATCAATATCTAATTTACAGGTAGTACTCATAGGATTATCACTACTCTTAGTAATATACAAGTTAATCATTTTAGTAGATATTTTGTATATTTAATTTGATTCAAAATAATTCCATCTTTATTTTATAAGATTTTAAATCAAATAAAGAATTTGAGTTCGCCCATTAAACTCATTTCAAATTCATTTTCCATCATTTTAAAAAAATAAGTACCAAGATAATTTCTTAAAGATCAAAAAAAATATCATCAGCATAGATATGTACTATTAAAACATATTTTGTAATTCGTTTTATAGAAATAGTAGGTTCAACTCTACCTTTTGAAAATCCTTTTAAAATAATAAAATTGTTAAGCCTATCATACCAAGATCTAAGAGCCTATTTTTAAACCATATAAGTCTTTAGTTAATTTGAAAACTCGATTTGGAAAATGGGGATTTTTGAAAACCATAGGGTTGTTCTACAAAAACATACTCAACTATAAAACCATTGAAGAATTCACTCTTGAAATCCATTTGATAAATCTTGAAATCTATATGAGATGTATAAGCAAGTAGGGTTCTTATTATAATGGCTTGGACCTCTCTGGCCCATTCCTTTGTCGAAAAGAAGGTCATGAAGTGTTCTGGAGGGTAGAAGGGACTTTTCCCACACTTTTCAGAATTTTGTAACTACATGCCGTGTAGTGTGAGTACACGTCGTGTACCACCTTGTCGGGTATACCCCATATTGAAGCTGTGTCCTTTCCATGTGAAATAAATGAGTACATACCGTGTATCCCATACTAAACATCGTGTAGTCCCTCCCCGCGTACACGTTACCCTCAAACCGTGTGTTGACCAGTCAACGGCCATGTTCCGTGTTGAAGTTGTGTACTTGCTGTGTGAAATAAATGAGTACGCACCGTGTATCCCATACTACATGTCGTGTAGTGTCTCCCCGTGTGCACGTTACCCTCAAACCGTGTGTTGACCAGTCAATGATCGTGTGCCGTGTTGAAGTTGTTTCCTTGCCGTGTGAAATAAATGAGTACACGTCATGTATCTCCTACTACACGTCGTGTAGTGTATCCCCGCGTATGCGTTACCCTCAAACCGTGTGTTGACCAGTCAATGACCGTGTGCCACGTTGAAGGCCATGTTGGAAGCCGCATGGTGACCATGTGAAATGGCTGAGTACACGTCGTGTACTTTAGTTTTTCTCACCTATAAAAGTAGGGGGGCTCACCTCCTTTTCAAAGCACTCCTCTCCTCCCCTCTCCTTCGAGCAGAGGTCTCCCGAGAGACTCCAAGGCTCTTTCCTCCATAACTTCTTTGTCCGAGCTCTGATTTATGATCCGTCAGCGGCCAGGGGATCGTAACGATGAGGCAGAACTTCTGAGCTTATATCTTTTGCTTTACCTTAGGCCTTTCCTTCCCATATTCTACCTGAGAAGGTATTTCTCGGTTTTTCCAAGAAGCAACGGATGTCGACGGACATCTTCTAAAGTTGATCCGAGGGAGCGTTGTGATTAGAACCTGTTGAGGTAGGGATCTTACCTTCATCTCTCTAAATTGTGCATCATGCGGGGTGGGTGTCCTCTTGTTTACGTGAAACACATTTGAACCGGTTTAATAAAGATAATAATTGGCTTATATAATGGGAATGGGGAGTTCGTGAATGCAGTTACATTATTTATATCTTGTGATGTTATGTTGTGAATTGAATAGGCTTATGCCTACTAAAAATCACAGTCGTTGGGGGCCTTTTCTTGTGCAATTAAATACTGCCCTATCTTTCTAGACCGTTTATGAATGGAAACTTTGTGGAATGTGGAAATTGGTTAATCACGTAAAGTTGGATTATTAAATGAAAATTCAGAACCCTTGTGTGATGACCCCGGTTGAACAAAATTGAAATAATAAACATGTGGGTGTTGGTTAGGGTTTATTTATGTGAAGAGGGTGTTTTGTGGGTTTTTGTGGATCGGGTGAGCAGCGGGGCTGCGGTTGGCTTGGTTGTGGGTTGGTGTGAATGCTATGTTGGTGATGGGCAGCGGGGCTGTGATAAATGGTATCAAGGGATGATGATGTATGAGTTTCGGTGAGTGTGGTTATGGTGGTTGGCATCGGGGCTGCAGGGATGGGTTTGAATGTGAACGAACTTTGGGTTGTGATAATAAATAAAAGTGGAAGAGTTAATGAATGGTGTGGTAATGGAATGGGAATAATAATCAATGGGGTTGGTTGGTTAATAAGAAGTTACTTGTTTGTATTGCTTGTGTTTCCTAACTTGATTTGTGGATGGCAGGGATATGTTTTACGAACGATCGATGTGGTTGGTTGTGGATAGTTGTCTGGTAGTTAAGGAACTAATAAACTGATTCTGTTGAAACATGAAAACCTAAATGGGGTTAGGGTTGTTTGTTGTATGCATGCTTCGAAATAGCAGTGTCGAGGCACATGCTCAGTTTCTCTATTTAGAATCCATAGGTTGGGCAGTGTGTTTGGTATACATATATATATATCTTTATCTTTGTGTTTTTTTTTCACCCCACCCATGTTGAGCACTTAGTGTCGAACACTCCCATTTCATGGGAGAGGGTGTTTTCCCCTTAGTTACTAGCTCCTTCCTGCTCCTTCTTCCATAGGATGTGATGTAATGAGGTGACCTTACACCCAAGACTCTTTGGGTAGGTTTCTATTGATGTGGTTTTAGCCCAAGACTCTTCGGGCAGGTTTTACTTTTTCCCAATAACCTTCGGGATGAGGCCCAGGTGTGTACGGGCAGGAGATGCGGTTGTAAGGCCCAGGTGTGTACGGGCGGGATATGCGGTTGTGAGGCCCAGGTGTGTGTGGGAGGGATACGTGGTTGTGAGGCCTGGGTGTGTGCGGGCAGGAAGAGTGTGGTAGAGTCAGGACGTTCGCTGTTAGAAAGAGCAGCTAGCTAGTGGGAAATGGTGCGGGGTACCCAATACTCTTGTTCTTATATACTACTACTACCTGTTGTTTTGTGTTTTTGGTGATCGTGTCTGGTGAGGTTGGGTGGATAGAATTCCTTGCTAGGTTTTGGTTTCTTCTATTTTTCTCACAGGACATTAGAATGTCTCCCCACTTGTGCATGAGATCTTTAGGTTTCCCTACTGAGTATACTTGTATTCTCACCCTACGTTTACTTTTAGGTTTCTAGGGGGAATATCAGGGCCATGCAGGACCCTTCTAGTCGGGACAGTTGGAGTTGTTGTAGTTGTTGTACTCTTGTTTCTTTTGGTATTGTACTTTTGGTCTTTCTTGTACTTGTACTTTGATTCAGAATTGTTTAAACATGCATGTGGGATTGGTTTGGGTTTATTTTCTTTTACTTATCCTTTTTCTTGATTTTGGTTTTTGACTCATCCTATTTTCCGATCTTAAATAATAAAAGGGTAATGCCTCCCATATTTGTAAAAACTCATACCCTTGGTGCTAGTCACCACCTCAGGGCCTACTGGAGGCAGGACTTGGGGTTCATTATCTCCCTTTCACCATTTCCAGCTCAGGAGGGAATCTTTGGTGGGAGGGGGTCATGATAGGATGGTATCAGAGGTGATGGTTGAGAGATAGGCTGGAGTTTGGAGTTAGTAATAGTGAGGATTTCATGGGATGGTATGGAAACAGTGTTGGCTGATCTTGGTGCATGACATAGTCCAGGGAAGACCGGCTAGGACATGGGATTTTAGGGACCCCTGTGATCCGATGCAAATACTCTGAGCCTACTGAAAGACCAAGTGAGACTACATTTGATTGCAGGGTAGAGACCCTAGGGAAGGTACATGAATCATCATGATTGTGTTTTACTTGATTTGGGTGTTCAGGGAAATAAATCGAAATAATGAGATAAAATAAAACCTTGAGATATTTCATTACTACTTGGGCTTAGGCGATCATTGTTTACCATACAGCTATGGCACCTGGACATCATCCCCAGGTGGCTCAGACAGCCGAGGCCCAGTAGATTCAGGCGGTCGATCAGTTGAGGATTGACTGAGAGGAGGAAGATACCTAGTGGCAGAAGACTCTTTGTTCTTTCCAGCGACAGACCCTCAAGAAGTATGAGGGTAGTACTTCGGATATGGAGACAGAGGGGTGGCTTGAAGAGCTAGGGATCACTTTTGCATTGATCCATGCTCCGAGGGAGTACTGGGTCCCCCTGGCAGTCAGTCAGCTGAGAGGTGTGGCACGTCAGTGGTGGACGCTCTACCTCAGAGAGAGGGAAGAGACAGAGGTTCCATGGGCTGACTTTGAGAAGGAATTCCGAGAGGAATTCCTTTCTTCCATGATCAAGGCGGAGAAGCGGCAGGAGTTACTCTCCCTCTATCAGGGGAGTATGTCAGTATGAGAGTTGGGGATTAAGTTCAAGGATCTCATGCGCTTTTCTCTGGATCTCTTTCCAGATGCGGAGTCTCGAGCGAGACATTTAGAGGAGGTGCTTCATCCTTCGCTCCAATATGTTGTTACACCCTTCACCCTTCCAAAATACTTGGCAGTACAGAAGAAGGAAGAGTTTGTAGAGAGGATGCACTCGCAGGTAGGTGCACCACTTGAAGGGATCCAGCCAGGTTCGTCGAAGGGGAAGGCAGTCAGCAGCAGGTCTCCTATGACGGGACCTTCCAGATTCAGGCCAGTAGGGAGCAGGCCCCAGCAGTTCTAGTTCAGATCATCAGGTCCTCATCCCTTTTTCACGAGCCCAGGACCGAAGTTTTTCTCTTGTGGAGGTTTCGAGGACATTCAGATTCGGTACCCAACCCAAGCTTAGTACGGTGGAGGTGGGCAGGTTCAGCGCCCACCTCAGCAACACTAGTTTTCGGTGAGGCCCTTCCAGCAGCAGCATGACCCTACTCCTCCAAGGGAAGACTTTGTAGGAGGAGGCCGACCTCAGGGTGCTCCTTAGGGACCTCGACCAGGGCGTGGTCGGGGAGGTGGTCGACATCAGAGAGGCAGAGGAGATGGGTGTGTACAGTTGTACATAGTAGAGTTGGTAGCTCCGGCAGGACCAGAGGTGGTGCGAGGTACGATTTATTTGTTCAGCACTCTCATTTCGTCCTTGTTCGATTCGGGAGCTTCGCACTCCTTTGTTGCACCTGTTCTAGCCCATTATTTGGGACTAGATGTAGAGAGAATTTTCATACCACTGGTGCTGAGTACACCAGTTAGAGGCCTGACCAGCGTATCTTGTGTTTTCCGGGGATGTGGGCTGACGTTGGGACTGCATCGATCTAGTGGGGACCTTATTTTTCTACAGATGCAGCCATACGATGTCATCCTAGGCATCGACTGGTTGTTTTCTATTAGTTCCATTATCAACTGCTTTCGAAGAAGATTCATGTTCTCCGACGTGGATGGGCAGCGTGTATCTTTTGTTGGCGAGAGGAGCTATCAGGAAGGAAGTCGCCATGTGAAGCCTCTCCTTTCCTTGTTAGGCGAGCTATCAGTGATTTCAGCTGATACAGAGATGATGGATGTCCCAGAGGTTTTGGGGAGTTCCTCGATGTTTTCCCTGATGAGGTTGTGACTCTACCCCCCCCCCCCCCCCCCCCCCGACGTGACGTTGAGTTCGGGATAGACTTACAGCCTAGTGCCCATCTGATTTTGATGGCCCCTTATTGGATGGCACCTTCAGAGTTGCGGGAGTTGCGAATTCAGATTGACGATCTGATGGATAAGGGTTTTGTTCGACCCAGTGTGTCGCCATGGGGTGCTCCAGTTTTGTTCGTGAAGAAGGCATATGGTGGTCTCAGGCTATGCATAGACTACTAAAGGTTGAATCAGGTAACAGTCAAGAATCGTTACCCCCTTCCAAGGATAGATGATCTCTTCAACCAACTGAGGGGAGCATATTGGTTTTCTAAGATTGATCTATGATCTGGATATCATCAGCTTATGGTAATGGATAGTGACATCTCAAAGACAGCTTTCAGGTGCAGGTTTGGGCACTTTGAGTTTGTAGTGATGCTGTTTGGAGTTACGAATGCACCAGCTGTGTTCATGGGACTTATGAACTTTGTCTTCTGAGAGCTTCTGGACCGGTTCGTTGTTTTTTTTATCGATGACATCCTGATCTACTCAAGATCGGAGGAGGAGCACATTGATCATCTCAGGGCAGTCTTGGAAGTTCTTCGACACCACCAGCTTTATGGGAAATTGTCGAAGTGTAAGTTCTTGACGCAAGAAGTACACTTCCTTGGGTACGTGGTGTCTCATCATGGAGTGTCGGTGGACCCGTCGAAGGTATAGGCAGTTGTTTCTTGGGCGGCACCCAAGAGCGTGGCAGAAGTTCGTAGTTTCCTGGGGTTGGTAGGTTATTATCGGAGGTTCTTTTCGGACTTCTCTCGAGTTGTTGCTCCATTAACAGCTTTGACTAGGAAGAACCAGGTCTTCCTATGGAGCGAACAGTGCTAGAAAGTTTTCTACTACCTAAAGTAGAAGTTGTTCAGTGCTCCAATACTAAGGTTTCCAGAGGAAGGGTTGTTGTATGAGGTGTTTTGTGATGCTTCTAGCCTTGGTTTGGGGTGCGTATTGATGTAGAAGAAGGGTGTGATCTATTATGGGTCTAGGCAGTTTCACCCTCACGAGAATAACTATGCCACCCATGACCAAGACCTTGCAGCAGTAGTGTTCGCACTGAAGTTGTGGCGACATTACCTCTTTGGGGAGTGATTTGTGGTCTTCTCAGATCACAAGAGCTTATGTTATATCTTCTCCCAGCGTGACCTAAACTTACGGTAGCGGAGATGGGTCAAGTTTCTCTAAGACTATGACTTCGAGATCTCTTACACTGAAGGTAAGGGAAACGTTGTGGCTGATTCCCTGAGCAGGAAGTCGCATAAGGAAGTGGTTCAGGAATCCAATGATGCTTGGAAAGTGATGGGAGAGTTGGTTGCCTTGCACTTGGATGCAAGGGTAGAGGGTGTTAGAGGTTGTTTGTTTCAGATGACGGTGCAGTCCTCCTTGTTGCAGTAGGTGGAAGAGTCTCAGTGGGGGGACTCCGAGGCAGAAGTAATGCGGGATCGTGTCGATCAGGGAAACGCTCAAGAAGGATAGTCAGAGGACAGCCGACATCGGATGCTTCTCCATGGAAGGTTATTTGTTCCAAAGGCGATGCGTGAGAAAGTTCTACGTGAGTTCCATAGCTCATCCTTGACTGTATATCTGGGAGTTTCAAAAATGTACCGAGGCCTGAGGGAACAGTTTTGGTGGCCCGGAGTGAAAAAGGCAGTGGTGGAGTTTGTGGCTAAGTGCCTAGTGTGTCAGCAAGTAAAGGTTGAACACCATGTTCCCAGTGGTTTGTTTCATCCTTTAGATTTCCCCGAGTGTAAGTGGGATGACATCTCAATGGACTTCATCACAGGACTACCCAGAGCTCAGGGTGGTTATGATGCTATCTGGGTAGTGGTGGATCGACTTACAAAATCATCTCACTTCTTAGCAATTAAGGATTCGGGCCCGGTGAGTACCTTAGCACAGAGGTACATAGACGAGGTGGTGTGTTTTCATGGAGTTATGAATACTATCATCTCAGACCAGGATATTTGGTTTACCTCACGAGTCTGGAGGGGGTTACAGCATGCTTTTGGCACCCACCTACGCCTTAATACTGCTTTCCAACCCCAGACTGATGGGCAGATAGAGCAGACTATCCAGACATTGGAGTACATGCTGCGAGCATGCATTCTGAATTTCGGAGGATCATGGGTGCGACACTTGATTTTAGTAGATTTTTCCTACAACAACAGCTTCTACTCTACTATTGGAAAGGCACCGTTTGAGGCTTTGTATGGAAGACCATGTCGTTCACCCATTTGCTGGGTAGAGGTTGGTGAGACATGTGCTCTTGGACTAGAGGTAGTATAGAGCACCACAGAGAAAGTCTAGCTTGTGCGTGAGAGGATGAAAGTGGCTCAGGACCTATAGAAGTCTTATGTTGATCGTCGGAGGAGGCCCTTGGAGTTAGAGGTGGGAGATCATGTGTTCTTGAAGGTTTCCCCTCGACGGGGGCAGAGGAGGTTTGGGAAGGGGGTAAGCTCTCCACTAGGTTCATCGGACCTTTAGAGGTGCTGAGGAGAGTCGACGAGGTGGCATATCAGCTATCCCTACCACCTCAGTTGGATAAGGTTCATGACGTCTTCCACGTCTCCCAGATGCATCGGTACTTACATGAAGACCCTCACGTTATCGACTGGGTAGAGTTAGATATGTGAGACAACACGACCTTCGAGGAGCGACAAGTCAGAATCGAGGATAGTAAAGAGAACGTGCTCTGTGGACGAACCATCGCCTTGGTTCGTGTGTTGTGGAGGCATGGCAGCATCAAGGAGAGCACTTGGTAGTGGGAGGCTCAGATGCACGCTCAGTACTCGGAGTTGTTTTGACTTGGGTTTTTCCTTGTTTTTCTGAGCTTTGTTTTGATGTTATACTCTGTACTTTTGATATATGGAATGGTTGGCTTGTTAGTTGTGAGACCTTTTTGTTTCCTTGTTCTCTAGAAGTGTGTAACATGTCCGAATGTGTGGGGAAGGGAAAAACCTGATCCTTAATTGTGATGCATTAATGCGGATGCGATTGAACTTTTGCGGGCGAGTCAGTGCCACCTAAAGTGGATAATATCTCGACATGGGAGAAGGAATTTCCCCAAACCACATGTTCGGGCAGTGTGTTGGTTGTGTGGTGTTTGGGTTAGTGTAAGTTGGAAATACTAATATATGTAAGTGGGAAGATGAAATCCTTAATCGAGACGCATTAATGTGGATGCGATTAAACCCGTGTAGGCGAGTCAGTGCCGCCTAAAGTGGATAATATCTCTACATAGGAAAAGGAATTCCTAACACCTATAATTAGGGTTGTTGGTTGGGTTCCTGTTATAACGAGAGCTCTAAGAGGTATCTTGTTGGGTTCCTCTGGGTTGGTTTTTAATTCTCGGGGACGAGAATGTTTTAAGAGGTATCTAATGTAATGGCACGGACCTCTCCGGCCCATTCCTTTGTCGAAAAGAAGATCATGAAGTGTTCTAGAGTGTATAAGGGACTTTTCCCACACTTTTCAGAATTTTTTAACTACACAGTGCACCACCTTGCCAGGTATACCCCATGTTGAATCTGTGTCCTTTCCATGTGAAATAAATGAGTACATTCCATGTATCCCATACTATACGCCGTGTAGTCCCTCCATACATATGTGTTACCCTCAAACTGTGTGTTGACCTGTCAACGACTGTGTGTCGTGTTGAAGTTGTGTCCTTTCCGTGTGAAATAAATGAGTACACGCCGTGTATCCCATACTACATGTCGTGTAGTGTCTCCCCGCATACGCGTTGCCCTCAAACCGTGTGTTGGCCAGTCAACGGTTGTGTTCCATGTTGAAGTCGTGTGAAATAAATGAGTACACACTGTGTATTTCATACTACACATTGTGTAGTGTCTCCTTGTGTATGTGTTACCCTCAAACTGTGTGTTGACCAGTCAATGACCGTGTGCCGCGTTGAAGGCTGTGTTGGAAGTCGCATGGCGACCATGTGAAATGGCCGAGTACACACCATGTACTAGAAATTACACGTCGTATAATTTAGTTTTTCTCGCCTATAAAAGGAGGGGGCCTCTCCTCCTTTTCAAAGCACTCCCCTCCTCCCCTCTCCTTCAAGTAGAGCTCTCCCAAGAGACTCCAAGGCTCTTTCCTTCATAACCTCTTCGTCCGAGCTCCGATTTATGATCCATCAGCATCCACGGGATCTTAATGACAAGGCGGAACTTCTGAGCTTGGATTTGTTGCTTTCCCTTCGGCCTTTCCTTCCCATCGTCCACCCGAGGAGGTTTTTCCAGGTTTTTCCAAGAAGCAACAGACACCAACGGATGTCTTCTAAAGTTGATCCGAGGGAGAATTGTGATCATAACCTGTTGAGGTAGGGATCTTACCTTCGTCTCTCTAAATTGTGCATCATGTGGGGTGGGTGTCCTCCTGTTACGTGAAACACATTTGAACCGGTTTAATAAAGATAATAACTGGCTTATATAACGGGGATGGGGAGTTCGTGAATGCAGTTAGATTATTTATATCATGTGATGTTATGTTGTGAATTGAATAGGCTTATGCCTACTAAAAATCATAGTCGTTGGGGGCCTTTGCTTGAGTAATTAAATGATGCCCTATCTTTCTAGACCGTTTATGGATGGAAACTTTGTGGAATGTGGAAATTGGTTAATCACGTAAAGTTGGCTGATTAAATGAAAATATGGAAGCCTTGTGTGATCACCCCGATTGAACGAAACTGAAATAATAAACATGTGGGTGCTGGTTAGGGTTTATTTATGTGAAGAGGGTGTTTTGTGGGTTTTTGTGGATCGGGTGATCAGTGGGGTTGTGGTTGGCTTGGTTGTGGGTTGGTGTGAGTTCTATGTTGGTGATGGGAAGCAGGGCTGCGATAAATGGTATCAAGGGATAATGATGTACGAGTTTCAGTGTGTGTGGTTATGTTGGTTGGCAGTGGGGCTGTAGGGATGGGTTTGAATGTGAACGAACTTTTGGTTGTGATAATAAATAAAAGTGGAAGAGTTAATGAATGGTGTGGTAATGGAACAGGAATAATAATCAATGGGGTTGGTTGGTTAATAAGAAGGGACTTGTTTGTGTTTCTTGTGTTTCCTAACTTGATTTGTGGATGGCAGGGATATGTTTTACGAACGATCGATGTGGTTGGTTGTGGATAGTTTCCCAGTAGTTAAGGAATTAATTAATTGATTCTGTTGAAACATGAAAACCTAAATGGGGTTAGGGTTGTTTGTTGTATGCATGCTTCGAAATAGCAGTGTCGAGGAACGTACTCAGTTTCTCTGTTTAGAAGCCATAGGTTGGGCTGTGTGTTTGGTATACATATATATATTTGTATCTTTGTGTTTTGTCGCACCCCACCCATGTTGAGCACTTAGTGATGAAAACTCTCATTTCATGGGAGAGGGTGTTTTCCCCTTAGTTACTAGCTCCTTCCTGATCCATCTTCCATAGGTTGTCATGGATTGAGGCGACCTTACACCCAAGAATCTTCGGGTAGGTTTCGATTGGGATGGTTTTATCCCAAGACTCTTTGGGTAGGTTTTAATTTTTCCCAAGAACCTTCGGGATGAGGCCCAGGTGTGTGCGGGCGGGATACGTGGTTGTGAGGCCCAGGTGTGTGCGGGCGGGAAGAGTGTGGTGGCGTCAGGACGCTCGCCGTTAGGAAGAGAAGCTAGCTAGTGGGAAATGTTGTAAGGTACCCAATACTCTTGTTCTTATATACTACTACTACCTATTGTTTTGTGTTTTTGGTGAGCGTGGCTGGTGAGGTTGGGTGGATAGAATTCCTTTCTAGGTTTTGGTTTTTTCTGTTGTTCTCATGGGACATTAGGATGTCTCCCCACTTGTACACGAGATCTTTAGGTTTCCCTACTGAGTATACTTGTATTCTTACCCTATGTTTACTTTCAGGTTTCCAGGAGGACTATCAGGGTCGTGTGGGACCCTACTAGTCGGGACAGTTGGAGTTGTTGCAGTTGTTATACTCTTGTTTCTTTTGGTATTGTACTTTTGAGCTTTCTTGTACTTGTACTTTGATTCGGAATTGTTTAAACATGCATGTGGGATTGGTTTGGGTTTATTTTCTTTTACTTGTCCTTTTTCTTTTTTTTGGTGTTTGATTCATCATATTTCCCGATCTTAAATAATAAAAGGTTAATGCCTCCCATATTTATAAAAACTCATACCCTTGGTGTTAGTCACCACCCTAGGGCCTACTGGAGGCGGGACTCGGGGGTCGTTATCTCCCTTTCACCGTTTCCAGCTCAGGAGGGGAATCTTTGGTGGGAGGGGGTCGTGACACTTATGGACTCATGTATGGATACAGATGCAAAGGTTTCCTTATATTCTATTCCTTCTTCTTGAATATAACCTTGTGCTACAAGTCTATCCTTTTTTCTAACTATAGTTCCCAACTCATCAACTTTATTCCTAAAACCCTATTTAGTTCCAATAGTTAAGGTGTCCTTGGAAATATCTACAAGTTCCCACACTTTGTTTCGTTCAAACTGATTTAATTCTACTTGCATTTTCATGACCCATAATTCATTATTAATAGCTTCATTTATGTTATTTGGTTCAAGATGTGACAAGAAAGATTGATGTTCAACATGATTTCTAAGAGAAGCTCTAGTTTGTGTTCCTCTATCTAGGTCTCATACAATAGAAACCAAGGGATGGTACTTAAGAGTTCTAAAATTTCTAGAGAAAGATGGACTAGTTACTTCTGTTCTTATAGATTCAGGTTCAGGATGTTTTGGAAATTATTTAGAACTATATGATTTTTCTAGATGTTTGATAGTTTAATATAATGGTTTTGAATTTAATTTTAGAGAAGAAAAATCATCCTCAAGGTTTTCTAGGGAGGTATTAGGATCATATGGATCAGTCTCATCAAATTTTACATGAATTTATTCTTTCATGGTTTTGGTTCTCTTATTAAAAACTCTATTGAATTTTCTAGAGATTGAATTACCAAGGAAAATTCCATCATCTCTTTTGAAGGAAATTTTTTCCAAATTATCCTTAGTGTTAAGAATAAAGACTTTGAAGCAAAAAAAATATAAAGTAATTAACCTTAGGTTTTATATTTTTACATAATTCATAAGGTTTATTATTCTAGATAAGTCTAATAAAGACTCTATTAATGATATAGAAGGATGTATTGACAGCTTCTACCCAAAAATAGATAGGTATGTTATATTCATTCAACATGGTATGGGCTATCTCTTGTAAAGTTCTATTTCTCCTCTCAATAAATCCATTCTTCTAAGAGGTCATAAGAGTAGAGAAGTTGTGAGTGTAGACATTTTGTGATAAAAAAGATTCAAAATATTGATTTTTAAACTCATTTACATGGTCACTTCTTAAGGTATTAACTCTAATTCCACTAATATTTTCTATAGACTTAAAATAATTGGTCAAGTAAGAGAAAGCTTCACTTTTGTGAGCTATAAATTATACCCAAGTATACCTAGAGGAATAATCTACTAGAACCTAGACATATTTCTTCCCATTTAATCTAGAAACTCTCGATGGTGTAGATAAATCCATGTGAACCAACTTGAGAGATTGACAAGTTGAAACTTATTTATTTAATTTTTGTGTTTTCCCTTTTTGATGGGGTTACAGAATTTATTAGTTGGGAACTCAAAATTAGGTAGATCTATAGCTAACCTTTTTCCGGTCAGCTTCCCAAGTGAGTGGATATTATAGTAACCTAGTCTCTCAAGGCCTTCAGGAAACCTCAAGGCC
This sequence comes from Viscum album, assembly GCA_963277665.1. Taxonomy (NCBI): domain Eukaryota; kingdom Viridiplantae; phylum Streptophyta; class Magnoliopsida; order Santalales; family Viscaceae; genus Viscum; species Viscum album. The sequence goes on along the minus strand of OY728125.1, from coordinate 1,524,944,772 downwards.
TTTGGTCCACCCCAAGGCCTTTGAGCCATGTGAATTTTCAAATGTACCTGTCAGACTACAAGGGACAAGGCTCCAAATGAGGATTCAGAGCAAGAACATTCGCTAGAGCATAGCTATTGGAATTGGAATAATAAGAGGGTATAACATTGACATTGGTATCAGGCCTTTGAAGATCTGCACAGGACAACTAGTTGACTATCCTTGCAAAGGTGGAGTGCTGATATCATGACTTGTTCTAGGGAGGAGCAGTTCCAATTTGTCTTATTTGGGTGATTTCATCTAAGACACACAGCTCATGTAATTTTCTGTTAGCCTTAAGGCCTTGTAAGGGTTCTACCTCACCCCTTGAATGGTGAATTGTCAAAAATAAAAAAAAAATGCCTTTGGACCATTCAGTCAAAACTAAATTTTTGTTACTGATTTGGTCAAAGTTGATGATTTTTCATTTAGCATTGTCACCAAAGGTAACATAACCACCATCAACCTTAATAATTCCTATGAAGCGTGAATAGTCTCTTTTTATAAGTCTTTAACATCCATTATAAAAGTACCATTGACTTCTATATAAGTTCTTTAAATAGTTTTCCTCATTTACTTTTGTTATAAAGCACACATTTTCTCGATTAGTATTTTCCTCATAAGATGAATTAGAATCACTGTATCTATCTTCAAAAACACTCTAGGTAGCTTTTATTTATTTCTTATACCTTATGTCTCTATCATCATATTTGTTTTTCTATACTTCAACTTTGTAAATTCTTATTTTATATTACCTTTCCTTTTACATTCATAACAGAAAACTTCTTTTGGATCATCATCCATTTTCCAATATTTCTTCCAACTTCCTCTGGAATCATATTTCCCTTTCTAGTTGGGATTATTGAAATTTTTAGTTTTACTATAAAATTTCTTAAATATTATATCTAGATGACCCATCTCCTCATCACTATCTGGTGGAAATTCACTATCACTTGAATTATAAACTTGAAATTTTTCCTTTTATTTATTTTTCTCCTTTTGTTTAGATACAGTAGTTTTGAAGGCTAATGATCTTCTTTTAGGATCTTCATCTTCTTCATGGTTTACCTTTAGATATTATTCATACATCATAATCTTACCAATTATATCCTTGACTGGAAGCTTGCTAATATCAAAAGACTCTCTGATGGAGACAGGTGTTCCTCTCCATATTTTAGGAAGACATCATAATAGTCACATGATCTAGTCCTTATAAGAAATAGTATTTCCATGAGATCTCATTTTGTTGAAAATATCATTAAACCTGAGGTACATGTCATAAATAGGTTCATCAGGATTCATTTTAAAGTTATAATATTTAATATTATAAGTGTTAATTATCATCTCTTTAGCATTAAAAATTCCCTTATGTGAGACAGACAAGGTATCACAAATTTTATAAGCAGATTTGCATGCCGAAATTCTATTAAACTCTTCATCTTATGGTGCACAGTAAAGGGAATTCAAAGCTTTACAATTGTTATTGTAAACTAACTTTGTAGCATCATCCGAGTATTTTCTAGCAGTATCAAGAATAATATATTGATCTTCAATAGGAAACCAAATGTCAAAACTCATGATTTCTATGTGCATTCTCATTTTAATTTTCTATTGAGCATGGTTGTTACCATTAAAGAAAGAAGGTATATTTTTAGTAGATCCATCTTTTCTAGAATCCATTTAAAGAACTAAATTTAGAAATAACATAAATTTACAATCTTTAAAGATTAACTAAAATCGTGGTTAAAATATTTAAAAACTTTAATACCAAAGAAAGAAAAACTCTGATACCAAATGTTGTTCGGAGTGATTATCTCAATAGGGGGTTAATTGAGTACCTAATAAAAATTTCTTTACAAAATAGATTAATTTTAAATCCACCAATGAATTTAAAATGGTCCATTTAATCAATATAGCACATTGTTATAAGTTATAATCTTTCAAAATGTTTCTTAAAAATTTATTAGTTATCATGTAGGAAATATAAAATATTACTTATTCCTTTGAAATCAATTTACTTAAATAAAATATTATAAAAATACTATAAAGTTTAACTATCAAAGTATTGGTTTTTTTGTTTGGTTAGAACAGTTTTAGTTTTAAAAGCGTAAATAAAGTAAAAAACACACTGTGGAAATTTAAAACAAGAGTTTCAGTCTCAATGTGAGACTTAGTACTCTTCACTTGGTGATCACCCACCACCAAGAAATTTATATAAAATAAAAAGGTTGTTCAACAACTTGGATCATGTTTACAAAAGTTTAAAAAAATTTCTAGGACACACGTGAACTCTTCCACTATTATCCATAGGAGTAAAAAAATAGGACACACAGGGATCTCTACTATATTTATACATGGAAGTACTGGTGTAAGAAGAGTAAAGAGATAATATCAAGTATCTTCCAGTTCAGTGCAGGATATAGTGTACATGTGATAAAACAAAGTCAGCACACACACTGCTTAATATTTATGAATAAATAAACAAAACTGATCAATCTAAAAGTGTAGGGATAGAAATTATTTTTCTATTACAGTTTAGCTTGTGACTCCTTGATTTGATTCACAATAAATCTTGAGTTGGGTTCTCTTCAAATCTTCAGAAGAACAGAGTGTCAAAGACTCTTGTTCTTGACTAGAGGAATGAAATGGATGTGTTTAATCTTTTTTTATTCCTTAGTTGAGTGATTGTAGGATATAGAAGTTCATCTCTCTTCAACTCTATGTGTGTGTGTGTCCCTTTCTCATTTTTTATTCACACATCAAACGCACGTGTATCACTACACCTTATCACAAGGAGTTCTACTTCTCTTTTATCAGGAGTATTATCAAGAAAAATAACAATGTGCATTGGGATATTCTTATTCCTTGTAAATCACATCTGACATCCTTTTTAATGATTTTCTTCGATCAATTAAGATAAAATCATTAGAATAGAAATTGTAATTAAATTCAATAATATAGTAGTTAGTACTAATTCAAAATAATTATAAGTTATGAAAATAGTGGTGGTGTCTAATATTCTAGTGGCATCTCATTCTAGTAATGTCTCAGGTTGATGGTGTCTCATCTTGGAAATATGAAAATGGCAGTGTCTTATACGTATCCAAATTTTTATTTTTGGCTGGAAGTGCCTTTTCTAACGGTAGTTCAGTCTGGAGATGTCTCACACTTTTCCAAATTTACTTCTTGGATGCATGTCTTCTTGATGATGAGATACCTTGGTGGTGTCACATAATTAGTGATATTTTCATACTGATAGTGATTCATGGACAATGGTGACTCATATGCAATGGTGCTAGTCTCAATGGAGTGTCAACTTGGCAGTGAGTCAGCCTTAACGGTGACTCATCCTCAGTGGTATCTCAACTTCAATGGTGACTTATCCTTATCCAATTTTATCACCTATATTAGATTATTTAATACTTACAGAAAACCTAAAATTCATTAATATCATTAAAATTATATTTTGTGAGCATTAAAAAAAGAGTTAAATAGATTGGTTTAATCCTTGTTTGAGAGGTGGGCCTTTGGGGAGTGTTTGGTGGTTTATAGACATTATTGACTCCCTTTCTAGTTGTTCTTTATTCTCAAGGATAATAATCATTTTATAGTTATCTAATGTAATGTCATATACTCTTTTATTCATATATTTTGTAAATTTTGTGTGTTCTAATCATTGGGAAGAGTTTAAAAAGGGGGGAGAAGAAGGTGAAGTTGAAAATACAACTATAAGTGTTGATCATGCCATGAATCATTATTTTATAGTGTGAATGATGATTCATAGGGTGGATTCATGAATTATTATACCTATTTTTTTGAATTTAAATCTAGGAGTGGTAAATAGAATAAATCCTTGTTCATAGCATGATTTTTCATGGTGTATTTTTTAGTGTTCATGTCTTTGATGGTTTTATAGCATGAAAGGTTTTATTCATAATGTGAAATCCCTCCTGAGGTTGTTAGATCTAGTGCCTTGTTTTTTGGTGGATGAAAACTATGTAAGTTTCATGGTGTGAACCATCTATTCATTCTATGAATGCAGAAATTTCTATATTATCTATAGGTTCTTGCCTCCCCATAATTTCCACCATTCTCCCATTGCTTCTCTAAAATTTTAGGTGATCCCTAGGTGATTTTGAGAGCCCTGAAAGCCGCTCATATTTTTTTCATCCTTGGATTTTATACATATGATATTAATGATTCTATATTGATTTGAGGATCCCCTGTGTGGTTATAGACTCACAGTTCATCCTCTCTTCCTTTGGAATTACTTAGTAAATCAGGAAACTTCTTTTAAGGTATAGGATTCAAGTTTTATCCCTTTTAGGTGAAAATATGATATTATCATGTTTTTTATTTCTATTTGGTGAATGGTATGAATTGGAGAAATAAAGATAATAAACTGAGTTAATGAAATAGATTGGGTATAGTTTAATGTAAATGTGGTTACTAGATTTCTTTAATATTGATTTATTGTTGTTGTTTCATACTATATGATTTTTAAGGAATTATTTATTATAGTGTCATCTGGATTTGAGAAGATCCTTGGTTGTGATTTTGTGTCTTGAAATAGTGGTTACTTATTAGTAGGTTGGTAGAAATGGAATAGTATTGAAGTATATAATAATGTGGTAATGGCTAAATAATGTGTTGGTATGAATTTAAATTGATAATTAAATAGGAAAATCTAGTGAATGAGATGTCAAATTAAATAATGTGAAATAGAAACTGGGTTGTGTCTCTTAATGTTATTATTGTGGTTTGTTGTTCTTCATTAGAGTCAGAACATAGTGGTGTAATATCAGTAGTTCCTTGATAGTGGTTATGGCAGTGTTACATGTTTGAACCCATAGGCGTAGGCTTGTGTGATATTAATGTATAATTATATTCTTTTATGTTTTCATTTCCTACCCCACCCAAGTTTGATAATTTGAATAGTAATCAAATACCCTAGGGTTTTTTTCTATCATTTAGGAAGGGGAGGATATAGATGGCTGAATACCCCCTCTCCCTCGCTCTCCCTTCAGTAGAATCTTCTCATAATTTTGGTGGTAGACAATGAGATATGTCATGGGGGTCATGTGTGGTAGGTTGGGGGATCAAGGTTGATTTGTTACATATTCATGATACCCTACTACCCTGTTTATGAGATATCAAATATTCATTTGGTTCCACAAGATGTGGTATATGATTGGTTCTGTGAGAAATGATATATGGTTAGTGCCTTCATCAACGGATATGGAAGGGATAGGAGTAAAGGATGTCTTTACATTTGGTGGGATTATAAAATTAGTGAGTAAGTGGTTGTTGGGTGACTTTATCTACATTCTTATGATATTACTATACTGCTCTAGGATGCATTATTTTGTGAGAGAACCTTGGTGAGGCTGTGGGGAATTAGTTGACCTGTGTAGGTGCTATTTGGTTCTGTTTTTTGTTTATCAAGCATTAGTATGAGCCTTTTGCTTCTTTATGAGATACCTTGGGTATGAATCTACACAGTATACATGTTATTCACACCCCATATATATATAAACTATTTTTTAGGTTTCTAGGAGGACTTTGGTGGTCAATTTGGATGGCACTAGCTAATAGTTTGGAGTTGGTACACTCACTACCACAAGATTTTTTTGTTTGGTGTTGTCATCCTTTTTGGATACATTTGTATCTATTTTATATTCATGAATATGGGATATTTATTACCTGGTATTTTGGTCTATTTACCTTGAATAGTGATTGGTTTGTGGTGTTTTATGTATTTTCAAAGATAGATGAGGGTAATGACTCTCATATTTATGTAATATACCTGTGGTGATAATCTCTTAATTAGCTCCTACTAGTGGTGGGACTTGGGGGTTACTCTTTATCTTCACTGTCAGGTTAAGTGGGGTACTAGTGGAGTGGATTCATGACATAAACCAAGTAAAATTATTGAATCCTTATACTTTAATTTTAGTATATATATATATATATATGTTGTTATTTGTTGTATTGACTTGATAGATTTTAATATTTTTGGTAACATAAGAACAATATCTTTTTGGTTAAAAATGACACTCACACTGTCCCCCCCCCCATAGGTAAATTGGTACTTCAACGGTTGTAATAGGTGGTTTCAAAGCCAATACTTTATTATATGTGAAATCTATCATAATGAAGTTTTGACATGAATAATGTAGTAAGTATGAAGGTAGTTTTTCCATTAAATAGATACGATTATTAAATCTATAAGAATAGTATAATATCCCACATTCAATCTCTTGGGATATATTTATTCTAGGTTTCAATATATGGAATTAAATCAAGTGATCCCATGAATATTTCATTTAATGAAATGGAAAGAAATCTACTCAATGATTAGCCAAAGGTATGAAATAATCATTCATGGATATCATGTCCTCAATTTCATCTTAATGTTCAAAAATGAATCCTTTTATTGATAACTTATTCTCTTAAGTGTTTTTGTATTAAATATATATTAATCTTAAAGTAGGTTATCATTGGATTATTTAGAGTTAATGGAGTCTTCCTAGAATCAAAACACACCTTTTTTATTTTATTTATTCCCACCTAAAGGTTTGTGGAAAAGGTAGTGGTTTATTTCTCAAGTACTATAACTCTGGTGATAAACACTAAAACATTTATGTAGTCTATAAAGAACTCTTATGCTTTGGTGATGTTAACTATATTATAGTGGATTTTAACTATACTTAAGTGGACTTTTTCTATAAAGTAATCCCCCTAAAAAATTTGTTTAAATTAAATGGATATATTTTTCTATAATGTATTTCTTCAACTTTCAATAGATCCAATGGACTAAAATAAAATGGATAATCAATAAATAAACCTTCTTGAATTTTTTTTAAGTATTGGTTTCCAAATATTGATATTTATCACCAAGATTGCATACTTTTTAGAGTGTTTTTTATCCACAATTCATATTATACCTCCACCACCATTTCTCTCTTAATATTATGATGTAATTTATATACTTGAGAGAGATTAGAGAGTTCGATTCTAAAAGATTATGTTAAAAAAAATATAACCTATTTTATTTGTATTTTATTGGGTGCTCATTACCATTAAAGTAAAGAATTGAGTTTCTTACTATAATAATTAAAAATAAAATGTATTTATTCATTTTTGGGCTACTTGGATACCAATAAATCCAATATATTAAAGGAAAATCATTCCATTGAGGATATGATACATATAAAATCATGAAAATAAAGTGACGGTTGAACTTCTATAACAAATTTATATTGTATTTTTATTTCTATTGTATACTTGGTTTTTATTTTAGATTAATTATTTTAATTATATTTAAGTTAAAAAAATAAATTTAAATTTTTAAGTTAAATTCACCCCCCATCCATCCACTTAGACCGTTAATTGGTATCATAGACTCCCTTAATTTCTAAACCTTAGTCGGTTTCATGAAAATGGTTATGAGGGATGACCTCTACCTCCAACACCCAAGGTGCTCCCAAGGGACACTCAATTGGTCATGATTTATTATTTTAGGGAAACAATATATATATTGGAAAACTTACAAATATAAATTTATTAAAATCATTTTATATCCTTTTTTAAAGATTTTTATGCATGGTTTCACACCAATAAAGGAAGTTTGGGACAAATAGACTCTCAATGATATAAAGAGCATTGAGATTGATGGAAAAGTCATGAATATTGTTCACTATATTTTAGAGAGGATTGAATTTAATCATGTTCCCACATGTAAAACTACTCCTGAAATTGGAAAACTTCATGAAGTAACACATGAATCCAAAAAAAAGTCAAACTCACTAGACTTGTCTTGTATAGTAAATACTTTTAATGTTTTATCATGAATTATAAAAAATAAATTACTAAAAAAAATTCTTGATTCACTAAAATTATAAATAGAAGAAAATATAATGTTAATGATGTTTATTTAAATATATTCTGATGAAAATCCTTTAGGTATTTATAATCTCTTTTCACCCATGAAAACAACAATTCAAGAATCAAAGGACCTCAAGAACATGATCTTGAAGAAACTCATTGGGTCTGTTATGACCAATGTGATCATAATGAAAATGAGAGAAAAAATTCTCCAAATAGTTCATGGAAAATAAGACCATTTCCATCAAATAAATTGAGAACATTTCTTCTCATAGTAAAAAAAAAATTGCTAACTTTGAAAATAATATAATCAAATTCATGAGCAGGAATAAGTCATTTAAATAAGAAATAAAGAGGTATAAAAAAGAGAAGTAAAATTCACTTATTATGAATCTAATAAAAAGGGGAACATCAAGTAGTATTATCCTATTTTAAAGAAAAATATGAAATATAAAATGAAGATAAAGAAAAATTCAAATCTATAACTTGTAGTGCAATAGAAAATTCCCTTTCCTTAAGTAAAACAGATTATGAAAATTATAAATATCTCATAGATCATTTAGAGGTAAACAATGAGGTAAATTCTACTACTTCTTCAAGTTCATAAATTTATTTAGATTTTTAAGTCTTTTAAACTATTATAGATCAACTTATCAAAGTGTTTTATGAACTCGCAATGAAATTTAATGAAATTTAAAAAAAAATTATTAAATTTCGTAATAAAAAGGACAAACTCTTCAAATAAAAGGAGGATATTTCTTTGAAAATGAAATTTCAACAAAATGTGGATAAATTTAATTTTAGTATTGTATAAATTAGATATTATCTCTCAAAATTAACCCGAGTTAAATAATATCATGATAAAATTCTAGAATCATAATATCATAGGAAGAACTATCCTAGAATTGGTTGTGATAATCAAACTAGATCCTTAAAAATTCTTAAATTTATGAGAAAAAAACTCATTATAAATTTTTTAATTATTATCACAAAAGTGGGCATCTAATATATGAATGAAATTTTAAATATTATCAATATGGTGGACCAAAAAGGGTTTTCTTCACTTTATAATTTTCTAATAAATACCCTCAAATTGAGAAAATATGGGATCATAAATCTATTTTGGATAACAATAGTGGACCCAAATTCATTTGGGTACCAAAATCATTAGTATCATTATTATTTTAAATGAAACATTTCTCAATTTTAAATCCCAATGTCACATCCGTAATTTTATTTTGTGGTATTTTTCTTTTTTATTTTGATCTTATCTTGGTTCCTTAGCTCTCCCATATGTTTTTAGTGAAAATGTAGTTTTCGGACCTAACATCATGTGGCACACAGTTGGCGCATGATTAATAGGAACCATGCTTCAGCCTAGGAGAGATTGTGCGCCCAGAACAATGGTTCTTTCTAGGGTTCCCAGTCAACCACACGGGCATGCATCCTCCCCCAAGAACCATGTAGCCTTATTCTTCCATGGAAAGAGAGGGATGCATGGTTTCTACATGGTTTAGAAAACTGTGCGGCCTATATAGGTCATTAAAAATATTGATTTTTCAATTTTTTCCATCTTATTATTTAACCCCTAATTAACTCATTTTCTACCCCACTTGGTATTTCAAGCCCTAGGTTCCCCTCTCTCACCTCTTGGGTCCCTTGGGTCTCCAAATTTGGGTTTTTTTGGGTGGAAAGTTTTCTAGAATCATCAAGTAAATCCTCCTCTTATTTCTTCCCTCTTATTGGTTCTTATTTCCTTATTCTTTGGGTTCTTCCTTCTCCAGCAGATGGGTTGTCCTAATAAGGGTTAAATCTTGATTTATTAGGTTAAATATTAATTTTTTTTGTTATTTTATAGCCTTTATATGGTCTCCTTGTGGTACGTTTTTGGTTTTACACCAGCTTATGGAAACTTCTAAGCTTGCGGTAGGTGATTCCATGCTTTATCATTATTATATAATTTTGGTATGCTTTATTTTCTTCCTAAATCTGTTCTATAGATTATTTGTGGGGGAAAATCATGATTTCAAAGTTTTTTGTTGTGCTTATGGGTTGAAAGAATATTTTCCAAATGGAAATGGTTATTTTTCAAGGATGTTTCTAATGTGGGACATGTGTGTAAGTGGTTTTGAAAATGGTTTAACTATTTAAAATGGTTGGTTGGATTGGGTTTTTTCAATGTTGAAAGTGTATTTGTGTAAGTAGTGGTTCTTATGACATGAGAAGTGGATAATTTAGCACAAAAATGGAATCCTAGGTTACTAGATATGAAAACTAGGACTATTACACTTTTTGGATCAGTGGAGTCGAGGCTTGGTTCGCTATAGAAGGATTAACACTACAACACTAACTAAACTATGATGATGATTGGAGACCATATGAACTTTGGATGTATTCGTCTCTTGTGTCTTCAGTATGAGGATGTTGTGGGTTATTGTTTTTATATCGTGTTCACTAAGGTACAAGGATCTTAGGGTCTCACTAACATTGGTGCTTAGGGTAACCCATGGTGCTCATGTGAAGATATTCTTGTGGTTGTGGTCTTGATTGTTGTGATTTTCTCTATAATTTTCAAATCATTTTTTATTCAAAAAAATTTCTCCCTTTTTTATTAAAACTATCATGGTGATTTTCTTTATAATGTTTTGGAATGGAATCCTTCTATTTGGGTGGTATCTTAATGGGAATTGGATCACACCTTATATACACCCTCGGGTGTATGTAGATATTTTTATGTTAGACCTAGGTAAAGGCAAGATGTTCCATGGTGATGATGGTGGATATAGTTTTTAATGGTTCATCTTATTACAAGTGGTAGTGGAAATGGCATGTGGGTGATGTCTCACTTGTTTCATGGAGGTTGGTTTTTGTAGTTGGTTCTCATCCCAGTTTTGTTATTTTTGTTTTCTGTTGAGATTTCTAAAATGTTGAACTTGTGAAAATTGAATTCCATGTAGTTATTTTTATTGTTTATGTGATGATTTTATATTATTTTATATTATTTATAGTTAATTATATGGGAGAAATTGTTCCCAAAGTATGATGTTTGATTCTTAGGAACTATATTTCATCCTGTCAGGAACATGAACTCCCTTCAGTCCATGTTACGGGTCAGGACGAGTGTCATGTTGGATGGAATCCCAACTTGGTTCATGAAAAATGGTATAAAAGGATATTTCTACTTTTCATTGGTTTATTCTATTTGGGAGAGTCTGGATAGACAGGATCTAGGACTTTCAGGTCTTGAGGTTCTAGTTATGAGTGGGGTGTCTGGCCAACACACCTCATAACGGGTCTTGACTCACCAGGGATGTTGGGAATCTGGGTTGACTCCTCTTCTAGGTGAGACATATAGAATTTAAAATTTTCATGGAGACTGATTGGAGGTGTAGTGGTTAGACCTATTATTTTTATTGTCTTAGTTTTTTTTTATTTTATTAATGGAAGTCTTTGGAACTTGTAGTGATTGCTAAAAAATTTCATAATAGTGTGTTGATGTTTTTCCTCATTTTTTTTTATTGATGTAGTGAGATGCCTCCCTAGAGACTTCCTGTGAATCCATGGGAAGATGCTGGAGAGATTTCTCCCTCACAAGTTGATCATAGACTAGTAGAAGTAGCGGTTTGGGATATCCAAGCCTTGGATCAGGGATATCTACCTAGTCCTACTCTGGTTAGGGAAGCTGAACTCAGCCTAATAAAGGAAAGAGATTAAAATTTTCTCAAGAAAAAGACTCCTTCTTTTTGGGGTAGCATAGATCCTCAGGAATTTGATGATTGTATTGAGAATGTCAAGAGGATTTTTGGGTTTCTTGGTACTCCTAAGGCATTTAGGGTAGAGTGTGATTTTTTCCTATTGGAAGGTCCCAGTCAAAGGTGGTGGGACTCAATGGTTCAAGCTAGGAAGCATGACCAGATGTGTAGGAAGGACTTAAAGGTTGTTTAAAATGAGTAGTATTTTCCTAAGACCATATATTTCTCCAAGACCCGAGAGTTTTGGATCTCCACTAGGGGGATCAGACTGTGATGGAGTATACCAATCACTTTGCAAAGTTAGTTTGGTTCACACCAAAGGTAGTTTATAATGAGAATATAAAGGCACAGTGGTTTGAAATGGGGATATGGCTAGATATTAGATCCTAAGTATTATTGTTTAAGCTAATGATGTATACTAAGGTGGTTAACCATGATTTGATGGTGGGGATTGATCTCTTTGGTAGTATGGTTTCTCTGGACCAGTTTTAGTAGGGCATCATGGTAGTAGTAGTTCATATGAAAAAAATGGAAGCATGATGAGAAAGAAAAGAGGGGATGTGGTATCTTGGGTCATCCTTCCTAACCTCTTTTGTATGTGGCTTTGGATGTCGGAACAGTTCTATTTTATCATTTTAGGAAGGAGGGGAATGTGTGGTCAACATTTTTAGCTCCACCTAGGCCTTTCCATTGGTGTGGAATTTTGGGGAACTTGCATCAATTTTACAGAGCTACACATACATATCATAGTGGTGAAACTTTAGTAGTATCTAGGGGGATGTAAACCCAGTCAAATCCATCTAGGATAGTGGGTTCTTAGTTTGGTAGTCGTGGAAATAGGGTTGGATCTTCTTCTGTCCAGATTCAACTTAAGGAAAAGTTGTAGGTCAGTGGTCATTCTCAATATCATGTAGAGACTATACACATTAATGTTATGGATCAAGCTCTAGTGGAATCAGATGAAGGACCTACAATGGTTTGAGGTATGATTCTTATTGCATCATCTATACCTGTTTTTCTATTTGATATTGATGCAGCAGTTTCAATTATTTGTACCCATCTTGTGAATGTGTTAAAATTTCCAACTGAGGTTATGTTTTATATGATGAATTTAGTGACTCATCTTGGAAAGAAGAAGAAGCAATTTTTTAGGTGTTCATCTTGTGTACTCATTATGTCAGGGGTCAAACTGGAATTGGATTTCTTGATTTTCGAAATGGAACTTTTTTATGTGATCCTCAGTATGGATTGGATAGTGCTTTTCCAAGTGTGCATTGATTATTATGATTAGTGAGTGAGTTTTGTGACCCCTCATGGATTCTCCTAGGTCTTACAAGGTGAATGGGATCCCCATATAGGATTTTCTAGACCTCCACTTCCAGAATTAGGCAATCTCATTTTTCAAATCTCATTGCTCATGCTACATGATGCTGGTAGTGGTTATGAGGGTGGGTTACCTCCGATGGTGGATGATCTCCTAGAGGTATTTCTTGATGATTTTGTAGGGTTTCCTTCAGAGAAAGATGTGGAGTTCACCATCGATTTGGAATTGGAGACATATCTGATATCTTTTCCCTCATACCATATGGAACCCCACTAAGTTGATGGAATTAAAGGTACAGATAGAAAATTTTGAATCCAAAGTATTCATTTTCCTAAGTGCCTCACCTTAGGTCACCCTAATTCTGTTTATGAAGAAGTTCAAGGGATATCTCTAATTTTGTATTGAATATAGGAAGTTTAATAAGGTAACGATCAAAAAATATATCCATTTACCTACATTAATGACCTTTTTTATCATCATAAGGGGGAAAGGTTATTCTCCAAGAATGGTTTTTTTAGTACCACCAGGTCAGAGTCAGATTGGTGGATGTTACTAAGATATAATTTTGAAGAAGTTATATCCATTTAAAGTATTTGGTCATTCCATTCACACTGATAACACTCTAGCAGTTTTCGTGGTTCTCATGAATAGGTTGTTCCATCAGTATCTCAATTCCTTTATTGTGGTATTCATGGATGAAAGTATGGTCTACTCCAGGACCATGGAAGAGCATGAGTGACACCTGAGAATTGTTTTGGTCACTCTTCAATATCATTGCCTCTATTACAAACTTTCCAATTGCACCTTTTGGATCATGGAAGTAATGTTTTTGGGTAATGTGATCTCGAAATGAGCGGTTTTGGTGGACCCCAATAAGATTAGTGAGGTGATGTCATGGGATAAACTGAGGAATTTAATTTAAATAAGAAGATTTTTGGTCTTGGAAGGCTATTATTCATGGTTTTTTAGACATTTATCTCTGATTACTTCTCCCATTATGGTGCTTACCCAAAAAAGGGTAAAGTTTGATTGGAGTCCAGAGTGTCAAGCATCTTTTGAGGAGCTTAAGCAGCGGTTTACCATGAAACCTGTTTTGATCCTTCTAGAATATATAAAGTGATATGTGGTCAACTATGATGCTTTTTTTATGGGTCTTGGGAGTGTGATGATGCAGGATGAGCATGTGGTGGCGTATGGTTCTCGTCAGCTCTAGCCACATGAAAAGAATTACCCAACCCATGACCTGGAGTTAGTGAAAATGATGCATGCCTTAAAGACATGGTATTAGTATATCTTTGGGGGAAGTTTCTATTATAATTTCATCATAAGATCTTGGATTTTACTTTCTACCATAAGGATCTGAATCTAAGGTAGTGTCATTAGGTCGAGTGCCTTCAGTGGTTTAATTTTGATATTGTTTATAACATAAGAAAAGGTAATGTGTATAATGTGATTTGAGTAGGAAAGTGTCAGTATAGGTATTGAAAGAGTCCAGGGATGAATGGACCTTGATGGGTCTCTTTGACCAGATGCATCTAGAGACCAGGGAGCATAGTGGAGGTGCATTCTTGGCTAGTTTTTAGCTGACACCCTCCCTCATGGAGATTATTCGGAAATATCAATAGGGCAATGAGTTGTGCCATTGTTCTAGGCAGTGATTAAATGGTGGGTAGGTTCATAGTGAATGTTCTTTGTATTTATATGGAGTTATTTTCTTCAAGGTTCGTTTGGTGGTTTCGTTATCACTGCGGAAGGTGGGGATGTAGGATATCCACCAGTATCAATGGTCCATTCAACCTAGGACCACTAAGATGTTTTATGATGTTCATCATCATTATTAGTGGTTCGGTATGATATGGGATATTTCTGAATTCATATATCGATGTTATAAATGTAATCAGGTTAAGGGAGAGCACCAGAGGCCCTGTTGTTTTCTTCATTCCTTACCCATTCCTTACCCATTCCTACCAAGAAGTGGGGTGAATTTTCCATGGATTTCATTATTAGATTACCTTGTACACCCTGAGGAAGGAACACCATATGGTTGGTAATTGATCATCTAACCAAATCATCTTATTTCATTCCAATTAAGGACTTGGCCAAAGTTGAGGAATTGGGTTGGTTGAGTGTTCAGAAGATAGTGAGACTTCATGGTGTGCCATCAGATATCATTTTAGATAGGCACCCCCAATTTTCCTCTTAGTTATGGGAAGTAATTTATAAGTAAATGGGATCTCATGTCAAGTTGATTATGGTATGTCATCCACAAACTGATGGTCAGATAGAGAGGTTGAATTAGAACATGAAATACATGATTCATACATGTGAATTAGATTTTATAGGTGCATAGGATATCCATTTGGGGTTGTTTGAGTTTTCATATAATAATAGTTACCAATCCTCAATCCAAATGGATCCCTTTGAGACACTTTATGGTTAGCTGTGTTGGTCTCTATGGTGTTGGACTAATGTGGGTGAGATCTCATTGTTGGGACTGAGCCTTGTGCAGGAAAAATTAAATAAATTCAAGTTGATTAGGTAGAATTTTTTATAGTGAATAGATACCAAAAGTATTATGGTGATCATAAGAATCGAGCATTAGAATTATCATTTAGTGATTGGGTGTTTTTGAAATTGGACCCTCTCTTGGGTCACCATTATTTGGGTAAACAACAGAAGTTGGTATTGAGGTATTTCATAACTCTCATAGTTACCAAGATATTTGGTAATTTGTAATACTATTTAGAATTACCTTATCATTTTACATTTATTCATGACATGTACCATGTCTCTTAGTTAAAGAAGTATAATTTTTATCCATCTCATGTGTTAAACTATGAAGAGATAGAGCCGGAATCTGATTTGTCTATGTTTGAGTGTTCAGTAAAGATTGTGAATACCTAATAGAAAGTGCTTTGAGTTAAGTATATACTATTGGTTAGAGTTATTTGGAAACATGTTAATTATGAACATGAAACATGGGAGAAAAAATATTGGGTGTAAGAGAAGTACACATTTTTATTCTCTGATCAGACTTTGGAATGAATTTCTGAGGGAAGAAGTTTTTCATGGTGGGGAGAATTATCACATAAGTGATTTGATTTTGAGGTATTTATCTTCTTTATTTCTATATTCTATTAGTTCCTTATATTTCTAGGTTTTTTTGGTGAAAATGGAATTTTCAGACTTGACAGTGGGTGGAGCACGGTAGGCACACGGTTAGCATGAACTATGAACCATCCCAAGAGATATCGTGCACCCAGAACAGTGATTCTGTTTGGAGAAAATGGTTGACCACATGGATGTTTATGCTTCCATCAGGAAATTTGTGGCCTCATTCCTCCTTGGATATAGTGGGATGCATGGTTTCTGCACTATTTGGAAAAACATGTGGGCTTACCAAGTCATTAAAAATTTTGATTTTATAATTTTTTCCTCTTCAAATTTAACCCCTAATTCACACATTTCTCCCCCACTCAGGATTTGCAGCCCTAGGTACCTCTCCCTTTCCTCTTATATCCCTTAAATATCCAAATTTAGGGTGGTTTTGGTGGGGAATCTCCAAGAATCATCAAGTAAGTCACTCCTCATCTTGTTTCTTCCCTCTTATTAGTTTCTATTTCCTAATTATTTGTATTATTTCTTCTATAGAGGATGGGTTGACCTAATAAGGGTTCAATATCAATTTTATTAGTTAAATATTGATGTTCACAATATAGTATTTCCTTTATAGGGTCTCCTTATGGTGAGGTTGTGGTTTTCCATTGGATTCAGGAATTTTATAAGATTGAAGTATGTGTTTCCATGATTTAACATTATTATATGATTTTTTTTATGCTTGTTTTTCTTCCAAAATGTGTTTTATAGATTTTTTTGGGTGATGAGGATCATGATTTGCATGTTTTTTGGAGTGTTTATGGGTTATAAAAATATTTTCCAAAGGGTAATAGTTGGTTTTCATGGATCTTTATAATGTGGGGTTTGTGTGTGTAAGGGGTTTTGAAAATTATTTACCTATTGAAAATGGTTGGTTAGCTTGGTTGTTTTCAATGTTGAAGTTTATTTATGTAAGTGGTGGTTCTTATGACATGAGAAGTGGAAAATTGACCACAGAAAAGGGAATCCTAGGTGACTAGATGGGAATACTAGGACTAGTATTCTAATCAAATCAGTAGGGTTGAGGCTTAGTTCACTCTATCAAGATTGATGTTATAACACTAACTAAACTATGATGATGGTTGGATATCACTAGGACTTTGGATGGATTCTTCTTTAGTTTCTTGTGCATGAGGAAACTATGGTTTATGTTTTCTATACTTTGTTCACCAAGGTATGAGGTTCCTAGGTTCCCATTGACACTAGTTCTTAGGGTAACATATGGTGCTCATGTGTTGATATTCATGTGGTTGTGCACTTGATTGTATGTTCTTTTCTCTGTAATTTTCAAAGCATGTTTTATTTAAAAAAAATCTTTATTTTCCATTAAAACTAGCATATTGATTTGTATAATAATGTTTTTCATGGAATCCTTCTCTTTGTGTGGTATCCTTCTGGGAATTGGCTCACACCCTACATACACCCTCGAGTGTGTTTAGATCTTGTTATGTTTGACCCAGGTAAAGGAAAGATGTTTCATGGTGGTGATGTTGGATCTATTTTCTAGTGGTTCATCTTATTATAGGTGTTGGTGTATATGGAATGAGGTTTATGTCCCTATTTTTTCATATAGGTTGGGTTGTGTAGTTGGTTTCCCTCCTTGTTTTGGTATTTTGGTTTTCTGTTTAAAGTTTTAAAATGATTAACTTGTGAAAATTTCATTCCTTATAGTTATGGTTATTGGTTATGTGGTGATGTTATTTTTTTATTTTTAATGTTTAATTATATGGGAGAAATTGTTCACAAAGTATGATGTTTGATGCCCAGGCACTAGTTTCTAGCCTATGGGGATCGGGAACACCCTTTGGGCCATATCGCGGGTTGGGCCAAGTGTCAGGTTGGATGGAATCTCAACTTGGTTTTTGACACCCAACATGGTACATGGTATATGGATTGTGGATGATCATGGTAGATATGTGAGGACTAAATCATGTTCATCCACCTAGAAAATCTCTACAATGGACATGGCACTTTTGGTGATAACTTAGGCAGGAATATTATTGATATATATACCATTGGTTTTATTAATTCCACTAATTTTAAATATTTTCTATATATTTATGGACTTAATAATATTTTTATAAGTATTAGTCAATTATGTGATAGTGGTGTTATAGTTTTCTTTGATAATGACATATATAAAGTGTTTGATTATAAGGGTAAACTTTTTTTTGTATCTCATTTTCAAAATGTGTATGTTATTTATTTAAAATCATGTTCAAGTCAATATATAAAATATTTTAGTGTACAAGATAGTGATTATTAGATTTTTCATAGATTTATTGGTCATTATAGAAGGCGTGTATTTATTAATCTCAACTAAAAGTAACTTGTATGTGATTTGCCTAAATTATATTTCTAAAAGGATATTATGTGTGAGCCTTCCCAACTTAGTAAAAAATATAAATATTACTTCGAATTAAAAAATAAAGTATCTACTTATAATTACATTAAGTTTATTTACCTTGATTTATTCAGTCCAACCCAGGTTTCTAGTACAAGGGGTAAATCTTAAACTCTTATAATTTTCAATGGTCATCAATATTTACTTGGGTGTATTTATTGGAACATAAAAATGATTCTTATAAATAAATAATTAAATTTACCAAGAAATATAATAATAAAAAGGGTTATAAGGTCATATCCATTCATAGTGATTATGTAGTAGAGATTGAAATAAATACTTCAATGAACTTTGAATTTGAAAAGGTTATAATCACTCTTTTTCCACTTCTAGAACTCCACAATAAAATGGGGATACTGAAAGATACAATCAAAATATAAAATATATTATAAAAACTATATTAAATAAATTAAAACTACCTTAATAATTTTGGGTTTAGGTGATAAATGTTGCTTGTTACACTATTAATTGTGTCCTTATAAGACCCTTTCTTAATAAAACCACCTATGAACATTGGAAAGGTAAGAAACCCAAAGTTTTTTATTTCAAGGTGTTTGGATATAAATGTTATATTCTCAAAACAAAGGATAAATTAGTAAAGTTTGAACCTAAATTATATGGAGGTATTTATCTAGTATATACTAACTCAATTATATCCTAGAGTATCTTTAATAATTGGACCCAGACCGCACAGGAATAAATCATGTCAAGATTTGATGAAAAATTGCCTAAAATTTAATCACACATTAATGAAGTTAAGGAAGACCTAGAAAAGTTGACCATTAGTGTTACACCTACTTCTAAAGAGGATTAATTTGAGGAATAATCACCCTCAATTCCATTGTAAAAGTGAAGGGTTAAATCTAAAGAGCATCCATTAGAGAATATTATTGATAACTTACAAACTAATACTCAGACTAGAAAACAAATCTTAAATGAGTTTGAGCATAGATATTTTTTCATAACTAGAGCCCTAAAATATTTATGATTCTATTAATATAAAAATTGGGGGCTTCTTATATAAGAATATATAAATCAGTTAACTTAAAATGATGTTTAGACACTTATTGAAAGACTAGATAAACATCTCATTATTGATACTAAATGGTATTTTAAGAATAGGATAGATGAGCAATGAAACATGAGTAGAAATAATGATAAGGTTATATAAAAATGTTATAATTAAAAAAATTATTTATGATAGTGAAACCTTTGTTCCCATTTCAAAGCCTAAATTTATTATAATCTTATTGTAATTCACATCTAATTTTAATTTTAATCTTTTCAAATGAAATTAAAAAAGTTATTTTTAAAAAAAAATTATTTTTGAATATGTATATGTTGATAAACTTCTAGGTTTTAAGGTTTCTAATTTCTAATCCATGTGTTTAAGTTAACCAAATATTTTTATGGATTGAAACAAGACCATTGGGATTAATATAATCAATTAATTAAATGCCTTTTAGATAATGAATTCAAAATTGGAAAAGTTGATTGTTCTTTATTTTAAAAATAATTTTTCCAATGATTTGTTATTTTTTAAAATTTATGTTTATGATGTTATTTTTTTCTACTAAAGAATATTTTTGTTTTTAATTTTTAGATTTAGTGGTCAATGAATTTGAAATGAATTTTATAGGTGAGTTAATTTTTTTCATTAGTTCTCAATTTAATCAAAAACAATAATGGAATTTTTCTAACCCTAAGAAAATAACCAATTAACTTATTAAGTATTATAAAATATATCTCATTAAATAAATAATTACATCTATAAGTACTTTGTGTAAGATAACATTAGATGAAACCAATAAAATAGTTTATAATAAAATTTATCGATGTATAACCGGGAACCTTCTTTACCATACCCTAACTCAACCAAAAATTATATTCAGTGTTTTTATTTGTGATTATTTTCAATAAAATCTTAAAAAAATATCACCTTAAATATCTTAAGAGGATTTTTAAATATCTTAAAGTAATTAATATTCTTTTTTTATCTAAAAGAAACATCTTTTAAACTAAAAAGTTATTTGGATACTGTATTTGGAGGATTCTAAATAAATAATAAAATTATAAGTGTGAATTTTCACCTAAGTAGAAAGTATTTAGTATCATGGAGTATATTAAAGAAAAATTTGGTTTCTCTTTTTTACTTCCAAATTATAAAATATATATTTGGGTAGTTTTTTTCTCAAATAATTTGGATGAAGAACACACACTTATACTATAGTATATCTTATGATAATACTACCATAAATTATGGAAAAACTAGTATAATTAGTATCTGTTGGAAACCTATTCAACACTCATACACTAAGAACATTGAACATGGTCATCACTTCTTAAGATACCAATTTCAAAAATATGAAATCTTCCTTTAGTTTATAAGCAATGATCACCAACTAGTGACATATTCATAAAAACCTTCACTTAAGAATGTTTTGATTTTATTAAGGGGGTATGGATGGCTTCAATGTGATTCTTACATTGACATGGTATTAATTGATTAATATATCAAAGCATTTTCATTTTTAAAAAAAATGAAAATATTTTTAAGTATGATTATTTATAAGATGTAATTTTACTTTTGAGAATAATCTTCTAATTGATATGTATTTCTTCAATTCAATTATTTTTTTTAATATATTTAATTATTTTGAAGTTCTTTATTCCTATTGAAATATTATATTTTGTTCTATTTACTTAAGTTTTAGTTGAATTTATACATTATAATTTAAAACCCAGAGATTTATATCATGTATGATTATTTTAAATTTTTATTTCCCCCTTTATTTATATTTATTTTAATAGACTTTAATGGAGGTTTAAAACCCCATTTTTTATTTATTTAAATGTGTTTTTAGGTTTTTTCCTATAATAGAAATAAACTATTAGGCTTTTGGTATTGGTGCATCAGAGTTCTAGAAGATGAGATAGTGGTTATTGTCTTTCCCACCGGGCTTCCGGTATGCCTCATCTGAGTTCTAGTGCTTGGAAAAACAAATCATTAATAAAATTTCATCCCTATTTTTATTTTAAATATATCTATTATTCTCACTCAATCGAAGACCCACTCAATACTGTCTCATTCTCCAATTACTCCATGCTCATTTGTTTATATTTTGGTCACTTTTGGTAATTTCTTAACCATTATCTTTCTTTGTGTCATTAATTTCTTCATATTTCTTCAAGATTTTTCTAGGGTTATATATTCCCATTGTCTCAATAAACTATAACCTCCATTTATTTCAATTTCATCTCTTCAAATTCTATTATTTATTTAATTTTTTTATAATGGGACCCAAAAAATCAAATAAAGAAAATAGAAGGTTGGTGAATCATTTGAGAAACTTACTATTCTAATACTATATAATATATGGATAAAAAAATAATTATAGTGGGTAAAATTATCAACATTATATGGTTGAAATTATATTTATTTCTCCTTTAAGATATCATTTCTTTTCAAAAGTGTGAATATTTATTTGAACCACCTTTGAGAGATACGTTTTATCCATTTGAAATTTATCAATTCTATATAAATATATATTATGAATATGATAAAGAGTATGAAATTATTGTCTTTAATATAAATGGTGCTCCCATTGAAATTAATACTTTTGATTTACCTGGTTTTATAGGCATAACTCATGAAGGATGTTTTTTTAATGCATCTCGAGACTTTCTTAATGATCCTGACTACCATGTAACCCAATATTTTTTTAATTCTCTTCAGAAAATCTGAATCAACTGAAATAAAATTGAAAGATGACTCAACTAAAATTAATAACATTTAAACAATTAGTAAAACTTTTAATACTCCTAATCTTTTTGACTTTGATATGTTAGAGAATATTGAAATTTATATTATATAATTTATCACTCAAAATCATTATTTAAATCTCATTAATTTTATCTTTTGAGTAATGAAATGCACTACCTCTCATCCTAAGTGGTTCAAATTATTTTCTTTTGATCATCTCTTTACTCAAGTCCTTGGGTGTTTTCATATACATCTATCTTGTTATAAATATGAAGAACCTAATAAAGTATAAAATATATAAAAAATCTCAATCAAATAGTTTTTTATTTAATAGACCCCTTAGAGAGAAGAATGGGTGTATGATCATTAAGGAGTGTTAAGGGATTTCTATACTCATCTCTATCAAGATATTAATAATTAGGAAATTTATCCCATTGTATCTAAAATCATTCCTTTATAATATATAAGGATACTAAAGAAGAAGAAAAATAAGAAGGAGTTGTTTATGAAGTATCTCATGAAGGAGGTGAAGATAATGATGATAAAGAAGAGGAAGAATGAAGTGAACCAAATGGGAAGGAAGAAAATGTGGATGGTCATCCTAAAAACCATGGAAAATCATATAAATAGACCTTATTCACTAATGAAATTTGAAATATTCATGTTGATATTGATAAGTAATTCACTAACTTAAATCAAATTTCTATTAAACATAAAATATTAGTGGATGGGAACCTTTATCACATATAAAGGGAGAACAAGATACGTCATAATTTCCTAGATTTTATTATTGAATACACTTGATAAATAATGTGTTCTTTATAATGATATCACTTTTGTGTCTACCTCAAACCTGTATAAAGAACCTAGAACTCTTATGAAATTTCTGTAAAACACTTTTTCTTTTATGGTTTCTTTAAATATTTTCAATTAATTATATTTTTATGATTGTATTTATCTCTTATCTTATTCCTTAATTTAAATTACTTATTAAAACTTTTCTTTATTGATTTTTTATGATTTTTGATAATCATAAATGGGGGGATACATAAAATGGTATAAAAAGGTTCACAATGGTATATCTTTAATCACTCCTCTTGTGTTTTTAAAACATAATTTCTTATTTTTTCTTCTATCTGAAATATGTTTAGGTTATAATTATTCATTACTTTATCTTTTTACCAAAAATGAGAATATAATTATTTATTATTATCCATTTTTTTATTTAAATATTATTTACCATTTCTCTATTTTAAATGATTTTATAACATGTTATTGATCTCACTAGTTTTTTATTAATGTTTAAAACATTTGTGATCATCCAATGGGTGGAGATTTTTTTCATGGATCTCATATCCTCCATTTCATTTTACTGATAAAAAATGTCTCCTTTTATTATTAACTTATTCTATTGAGTGGTTTGGTATAATATATATATATATATTGAATTTTCCAAGGATCATTTAAGTACCACTGAGAGGTGGGTGAATCAATGGTACACTATTTTAAAAATTCCTTTTTTAATCCGAACTTTGTGACTGATTAAATTCTCAATCCATCATATTTAAATCTATTCCTCTCCCATCATGAAATAATAAAAGGCAAGAACAACACACATGGATTTTTTAAATGGTTTTTTACTAAGACCTACATCCTTGATGCAACCTATTATACTCCCCGGTTATATATTCTTCACTATATATAGATGGTTACAACCAGGGAAAGTACCATTCACATAAAAACTAAGTCCCACAATGTTCAACACTATATTTTAAAAGTTCCCACCTATACTAGTGACTCATGAGTCCTATATTAAGATATTTATACTAAATCCCACAGTGTTACCAGTATCCCACCAACCTGCTTTAGAGTCCCACTGAAGACTTCTTCTGGTTTAGAGTCCCACTGAAGACTTACACTAATCTTGAATCACACAAGATATGATCCCAAATAGAAATATCCATGTTATATTATGATTGATTATACACTACCTTGAGATAATTTCTTTCTCCCCAAACAAAACAGATCAATTGATCTGCTCGTGTACAATATTCAAGAACCTCAGTAACTATTTAAAAACTACTTGATCTTTCTCACTATTCACTAATCTTCAAATGTTATGAACATGAATAAAAACACAGATCACTCAGGTATATTCATTCTAAAATTATTCCCAAATCTAGTCTAAAATTATCATGTACAATTCCTGAAAAATAAATTGCATGTGCATTCTCAAACATTATGCATGTATACATATGCATTTTTTGGTATTGTTATTTTGTGAAATAATGTAAATTCACAAGCTCGTCACTGTATTTTTCACATTTTATATCATTTAAATGAAAATGATGAATTGATCAATCACTTATACACTACCATAATCATTTCTCAACACACACTATCTCTGTGCACATTCCACCTTCACACAAGATGTATGAGAAAATTGAATAGCCAGTTTTCAACACTTATTGTCCACCTTTGTTTTTTCTTTGAACAAACACTGGGAAGTTACACTTCACATTTTCAAGGAAATTCACACTATCCACTTCTTAATCTATGCACAAAGGTGTATGCATGGTATCTCATATGTGTATATTTTAGTTATGATACACAGAATTTCCTTCTGTAGACTTCTTCTTCACACATAGCATACACTCCTAATCAGTGAAAGTCCTTCTTCAACCAAGGAACTTTTCAAAGTTTGTGTACATGGTACCTACACTTCATTCATGAAAACCAATATAGATATACAAAGAGTACTGCACAATCTCATGGTTATTCAGGGAATAACTTCTTAAAAAATAATTATGAGTGTACAGTACACAAGTTGAGTACTTGTGGTATCCTCTTTATCCTTTTCACAAGCTAAAGCTTTGTGTAACCTCCTCTTTATGAAACACATATTCCATAGTTCCATGTTTCACTCTCAAGATCTCTAAAATTATCTTTCGGATATGCAATCGGCTCATACATAAAATGATCTAGGTTAAAGGTATTTATAGACAAAAGTCCACTGACTCAACTCATGTGTTCCACCTCACTTTAAGCATACCATTCCTTAGCTTATTCTTCATGAATCAAGAATCACCATCACCAATAATATTGTATTTTGTTCCCACTATTTATCATCATTTTGATTTTTTTTAAATATGAAAATTAATTTTTAGGTGATTTGATCACATTGGAATCATAATAACACTAAAATGGATCTAGGAGGCCTTTTCATGATCATTTTTTTCTATTTCATGGAGATATATTGAAAAATATAATAACTTCACAGCTCAAGGGAGAATACAATTCATGTAGTAGATCTAATATCTCATATATATCATATCTAATAGATCATCTTATTTCTATATTTTTTTAGGTGGAGCAACAATATCCATGAAAATATAATCCCACACGAAATTGAAAAGTGTCCAAGTGATCCTTTAAATTGAAATCCGCATCCACAACCCAGTAGAAATGGTTACTAAGTGCTTACGTATCATGTTTTCACCACCTATGCCAGAATCTTGATCTATCATCATGCTGCCCCACATGGTGGCTCACTATCACTCCCATGCACCTGAGTATAGGTGATCCTATTCATGACCCTATCCATGATGTTGGCTAGTTATGGCTAGGTCGATATTAGTACCCACCTTAGTAGGGGGATCCTGGATCCCTTGGCTAGTTGGTTCGTAGAAAGCCTTATTTTTTTGTAAAGGTCAATGTAAAAGTGTTAGCCAAACTATAAAGTCTGTACCAAAGAACTAAAATTACATAACTCCAAAACTCAAATAGTGTAGACAATATGTCATATTAACATAACCAACACATGCATTAGAACGTAAGTCCAACTCAACAATCATCATAGTAAGGTTGAGGATATTTTCATAATTATCCTCATCGTCACTTCATTACTAACATATTGACATACACTTCTCATAAATTCAATAATTATTATTGAAAACAAATTCATTTCAACTCAAATTTCACTTCAATATACCCCTTTAAATTTGTTTTCAATACTACCAAATAACATCAAACTCAATATGTCTATTTTAAATTCCCCCCCTTATTGAAAATGAATACAAATATCATATAGAGGGAATTATTTATCATCAAACATATTTTCTCCCTTAAATATGATACTGATATTTTCTTTTTCAAATACCATTTATCCAAACAACTCTAAGTTGATGTGGAAAAACCCAATGTAGAAAACAAGATTGTATAACCAAGGTGATCAATGTTGTCCATGGACAATCATACATATAATACCATTCTCAAAAAATTATTACTTCATACCTTGGATCTACTTAGAAAATAAATTCATGGAAGAATATTTATCAAGCACTCATCTGAACAAACACATCAGAAATTTCAACTGCAAAAACATATATATCCCCATCAATATCAACTCTCTTTTGATAGTTTTTTTGGAAGAATATTCAGAATATAAATTTGTAAGTGATTTTAATATTCACAAGACTTTAGGAGTACTTAACAGCTTAAAATCATCTATGCTCCCCCTCAAGCGATTCATCCATATCCTTTTATTTCTTACATATTAGTACAAAAGCATTTATATAAGAGAAAAAAGAGGAACCAGATTTCTTTTCAGAAATGGAACTTTGGCTGAGATTTTCCTCTAAACCTTATCTTATCCTTCTTTATTATGATATCATATTCGGAAGAGATCACCTTCTCTTAAGTTTTTTATTCATGTGGGTCTATTTTCTCTACCATTGTAAGTAAAGAAACTTTATTTTCTTCTGATTACATAGAGTTATTCATGTCATATGAAACGTATTCACACTAATTATTTTTATTCTATAGATCATCACAAGTAGATGACTTATTCTAATATCTAGTATTTTCTTTTTAATTAATATTATTACCCTAAATTGTAGCATCAATTTGATTTTTCTCCATTTATTTATCTAATTTCATCTGATCTGGCCAAATAGTAAAATATTTATTCATTTTATATTTGTCATTTTTTGGTGTCTCACACCAATTATCTAATGTACATGACTTACTCTCTTTTTCCTTATATTTTTTCTTCCTATTCAGATTATAAGGAACCTCTCCAAGTAATTTAGTCATGTATACCTTAGATATATGGCCTTATAATATACATATTCCACATACTTATTTTAAGCATTCATATCTATTTTGTATTAGCATATTTGATGGATTTATTTGATATTTAGTTCTTATCAACTCATTTTATCACCCCCCCTTGGTTCATATCGGATTCCTGGTAATGATATATTGTACCAACAAGGGTAGTATCTATGCCTATAGTTTCTAAAACGCCATCAAAATCCTTTGAACAAATATCTTCTATTATGTTGATAAACATGTTTATAAAATTCATGATTTTGTCTTGTTGTAAGCCGTGTTGGATTTTTCCTTGGGGGAAATAATCTTCCTACCATATTCCTTTCATTACTTGATGTGGTAAAATGTACCTATCTTGATTTCTTGGTTCTAACATATTCACCATCTTGAGATTACTCATATTTTATCTCAAAAGACTTATTGAATACTTTTCTACTCTTCTTCAATTCATGTTGAACTAACAGATACATTGATTGTGTCTCTGATAGCTCTTTCTCCTTGTGAGTTAGTTTCTCTTTAATTTTACTCTAAATATCCTTTAACTCAGCTACCTATAATATGAACTTTTTATTTTCACCAAAAAGAGTTATTTCTCTTCTATCATTCTATTCTTTTTCAATAGATTGTTTTTTATTTCCTTTTTTAAGCTTCCTATTTTCTTTCATGAGATGAGTATTTTTCTTAAGATCAACTTAGAACTCTTCCTTCAACCACCATTCTAGATCTATTCTGTAATCACTATCATCATAACTAATTGAATAATTTGATCCTTTCTCAACATGAGAAAAGAAATTAAGTTTATCATATGAATAAAAACTAGATGAAGGATTTTCTTATGTATGTTTACTCATAAAATTAATTTTTTTTAAAACTGGTTTCCTTTTTTTGTTTATAATTTTTCTCATTTTTATCATTAGATTCTAATTCATCCACTTTCATTGTAAAATTTATGGAAAAAATTCCAATACCATTACATCTGAAGCACTTAAGCAGTTTCTTGCACATTCCTTTCCATTTTCCATTTTTGAAACATCTTGTAATAAGAGAAAAAAATTCACTGAAGTATTCATCAACTTTATCATTATCATAATCACTTGATTTCATAACTTTAACTTCTCTGAACTTTCCTTTTATTATAGCCTCAAATTTCATCTCTTCTTTTACCATATTTTTGAAAGATGGATCCTTTCTCATTTCATAAGCTATAAAAATATTATATAGATAATCCAATGTAATGTATTCCCTATCTTCTATGGATAAAATATTATAATTATATCTATTAGGGAAATTTCTCATAATATTTTTCACAATTGTTTAATATTCCAACTTCTCACAAAATCCATGGATATTAATTACTATCTCATTGAATTTAATGAAATAGTTATCAATTCTTTCTTCATCTGTCATCTTAATATCCTCAAACTTCCTTCTCTATGTTTTCATCTTAGCTTAACATTAATATTTCCTTCATAAGTGGTTCTCATTTTATCACAGATATCCTTGGTAGTTTGGAGACCCATCACTTTAGTGTATACTTTTTCTGATAAATCCATCAAGATTGAATTATGCTCCTTTCCATCAACTTCTATATTTCTATTTTCAGCTTGAGTTATAGAAATATCATTAGAAATAGGTGGGATGCCCAATATTTATACATCTCTCACCTCCAAGTCAATATATAGAAGAAAATGAAGTATCATGTTCCTTCATCTATGGTAGTTCCTTCCATCAAAAGTTCAAATTCCTCAACTTTTCATTGAATTCTGATTCTCAATTTCTTAGAAAGTTCTCAGATCTTTAAATGGGACCTTGGCTCTGATACCAATTGAAGTGTCCAAGGATTTCTTAGGTACCACTGAGAGGGTTGTGAATCAATGGTATACTATTTTTCAAATTATTTTTCAAATACAAACTCTATGACTTATTAAAGTAGTAGTCCCTCCATGAAAGAAAAAATAAAATGAAAGTTCAATACATAGGTATTTTTTATAAGGTTTTCTACTAAGACCTATGTCCTTACTAAAACTGGTTATACTCTCCAGTTATAGATTCTTCGCTATATTTATATGGTTACAACCAAGGAAAGTACTATTCCCATCAACATTGAGTATCACAGTGTTCTTCTATAGAGTCCCACTAGAGTCTACAAGTACCCACACACACTAGTGAATCTTGTGTCCTAAGAGAGGATCTTTATATTATATACCATAGTGTTACCAACATCCCACCAACCTAATCCAGATTCCCACTAAATGATTCCACTAATATTGATTCACACAAGACATGATCCCAGATAGAAATATATTTTTCATCTTCTGAATTTTTCTACACTGCCTTGAGATTATTTCTGTCTCTATAAACAAACCAGATCACCTAGTCAGCTCATGTACAGTATTCAAGAACTTTGATAACTACTTGATCTTTCTCACTGTTCACTAATCTTAAAATGATAAGAACTTGACTCAACACACTAATCACTCAGGTATTAGCCTTCTGAAAATATTATTGGATCCATTATCAAATTACCGCTTAGAATTCATGAAAAATAAATTTCATGTGCATTCTCAAACATCATGCATGTATAAAGATGTATTTCATGGTATTTTCATTTTTTAAAATAATAAAAAATTAAAATAACCTCACTATATTTTTCACATTTTATATTATGTACTGGAAAATGATAAATTAATAAATCACTTGTACACTAACTCAATCTCTTTTCAATACACACTCTTTATGTGAACATTCCACCATCACACAAGATGTATGAGAAACTTGAACAATCGGTTCACAACACTCATTGTCCACCTTTTTTTTATTTTTACACACACTATCAAGTTCCACTTCACATTTTCATTGAAATATACACTATCCAATTCATTATCTGTGAATAGAGGTGTATGAATAGGATCTCACACATGCATGTTTTAGTTATGATACACAACACTTAATTTTTCACACTTCTCTTTCACGCACAATATGAACTCTTAATCTTTACAAGTCCTTATTAAACCAAGGACTATCATAGAGGTTGTGTATATGGTACCTCCACTTCGTTTGTGCAAACCAGTAGAGATATTCCAAGAGTATCATGCAATCTCAAGGCTCTTCACAGAAAAACTTCTTTGAAAATCACTATGAGTGTGTAGAACACAAGCCGAGTACTCATAGTATCCTCATTCTCCTTTACACAAGATAAAGCCTCACAAAATCGCCTCCTCATGAAACACTTATTCCATGGTGTTCTATTTATCCTTCAAGATCTCTTAAATTATATTTTAGATATGTTATTGTATTATATATAAAATGAGTGAGGTTAATGGTATTTATAGAAAAAAAATCACTGACTTGACTTAGGCGCACCTCCTCACTACAAGCATACCATTCCTCAGATCGTTCTTTACGATTACAAGAATCACCATCCCTAATAATATTTCATTTTATTCACACTATTTATAATTTTTTTGATCTTTATTTACACATGAAAACAAAGTTTCATGTGATTTTGATCACATTGGAATCATCATAACACTAAAAAGGAGCTTGGAAGCCTCGACATGGTCATCTGTCAATATTTCATGGAGATATCTTGATGAACATAAGAACTATATGACTCAAGGAAGAAGACAACACATGGAGTCGATCCAATATCTTGGGTAGATCAGATCTGATGGCCCATATTCTTATCATATTTTTTAAGGTGAAGAAACAGTATATGTGGAAATCGAATCCCACATCGAATCAGTAAGTGGTCAAGCAATCCTTTATATTACAAGCCACATCCACAACCCAACAGAAAAGGTTACTGAACTCTCACATATCACACTGGAACCCCCCCCCCCTCATTCCATCATCCTAATCTACTTATATTCCACCCCACACAGTGTATCCTCACTTCACTCATGAATCTGAGTGTAGGTATGCCTATACAATTACCTGGCCATGATGCAGATAGTTATGCCTAGGTTGATCCCACTTCCCTCCTCAATAGTGGTGCACTTGGAAGAAAAAAACACTTTTTGTTTTCTATATTCCCTTGAGAAGGTTAGTGGAAGGATAATAAAATAATGGCGGTAGAGGTAATGGATATTACTTCCACAAATGATACTCTGGTGATTTTTACCCGAAATCTGATATAGTACAGAAAAAACCACTATAAATATGTGATACTAACTATATTATAGTGGCTCCAAACTACAAATCGATATATGTAATCTATGAAGACAAACCCATTGATTTTTTTGACTCTGATGAATATATAATCTCCTAAATGAATCTTTTCAACTTCCAAAATCTCAAATGACATAAAAGAATATATAAAAGTTATAAATACACCTCCTTGAAGTTGTTTCAAGTGTTGGTTACCAAAGATTGATGCTTATCACTAAGATTTCATACCTTGGAGGGTTTTAATTATTTATTATTCATATTATCCATTCACCACCATTTCTATCTTATTATAATATTGTAATTAATATATTTGATAGATATTAGAGAGTTTTATTATCCAGGATTATGTTAAAACAATTCAACCACTTTTCTTTGTATTTTTGTAGTTTTTCACAACCATTAAAGTTAGGGATTGGGTTTCTTTCTACAACCATTAAAAATTATGTGTATTTATTAATTTTTATGTTTATTAGATACCACTAAATCCAAGATTTTAAAGTAACCCTCAATAAATTGAGGAGAGGATATGTAAGAACTCATGAAAATAAATTTTTGTATAAAATTATTTAAAAATTTATTTTCCATTTTTTTCCATTTAAGACTCTATTTTTAGTTTAGATTAATCTCTTTTAATTCTATTTTAGTTAAAATTATTAGAATTAAAATTTCAAAAGAAGATGTGCCCCTTCTTTCTATCCTCTCAGACCAACAGAAACTCTTTATCTAGAGAACTCTTAAATAAAATATATATAGAGGTGATAGGTTGAAAATTCACAAAATTGGTATAGGAAAAATTATATAATATCTATGAAGGAGATAGAAAATTGAAAGAGGAAAAACTTAAATTTTTTAATAATAAGTTTGGTGATTTTAAAATGTTCCAAATGAGAACATTAATGGTTTCTTCAACTGAATAATTAAAATTATTTTATCCATATGAGGACATGGATACAGAATCAATGATGTGGAAATAAAGAAGAATATATTTAGGAGACTCCCACATTTGTATGATCCAAATTAATCAAAAATTGAAGGATGGGATATGGTAGAGTTATTTATTAATACTCAGCAAAGTTTTTTAGTAGAATATGATATGAGAGGGAAACCAAAAGTAATAATATGTCATTTATTAAAAGATATATATTTCAAATAAACATTAAATTGTGAAATCAATCATGATTAAGGTGAATATGAGGTTAGTGATGAATTTATCTCACTTTTGGCTAGTAATTTTAAATAAAGAAAATATAGATTTCAAGAAAAACTACCAATTGATTGTTTCAAGTGTGGAAAAGTTGATCACATTGCAATAAGGTGCCTAATAATACTTGATGTATAAGTTTTTTATATGCATTTCTCACAAAATAGAAAAAATAAATTTACCCCAAAAAAAGATAATTTTTAAAATTAATATGGAAATAAATTTCAAAGGAAGATTCTTATGAGTAAAGAGGAAGATAATGATTATTTTTATCCGGAATAAGTTGAAACCAAATTCAAATCATATTTATAATATGTTTTAATAGCAATTATGGAAAAGGTATGACCAGAAAACAAATATAAATAACAATCATAATGAATAGTTGACTTAAATTAGAACTCAAAGGAGTACTGAAGGAGAAAGATAATCAACATAAAAATAATAGTAAGGTTAATGAATTGATAAAATAATTCTCTAAGTAAATTAATCAGCTTGAAGCTAAAATCACTCTATTATCATAAGTAGTGGAAGAAATTGTGTAATAAAATCTAAAATAAATAGTGTATTTGAAGATAAAAAATAAATAACAATATAAGGTAATCAATGAATTTAATGAATGCGTCAAAGAATGGGAAAATTGAATAAACTAAAATAGAATTGGTAATTATGAATAAGAAATTGGTATTTGAGTTTAAATTTAGAAATTATAATAATAATGTATAATTTATAAAATTTTCAAATGAGGAATTCAAAGAGAGAGTTAAAAGAGGAATGAAATTTTTTAAAAACTACTTGATCAATAAAAGACTGAATTTTATGGGTATAGTCAGACTTGCATGTACAGGTGAATCATCCTAGACTTAGACAAAAAATAAAGTGGTTAAATAGAAGTAATATGTTAGAGGAAATTCTCAAACTTAACATTGATAGGTATCCAAAAATAAAAAAGCTACTAGGATTCTATGAAGATGTGAAGAAAAAGTGAGAATTCATTTCCATTAATTAAGTATCAATTATATGGATACTTAGGTCACACCATAACCTTTTTTGGTAAGGTAAGAATTTATCTATAAGGAGAATCTCCCTGAATTAATAAAAGAAAAATGATAAAATATCCCATATAGCAAAGAATAAATTACTTTTATAGATATTGTTTTAACTTATCTAACTTTGGGAATCAATATTAGGATTATAGAAAAAGAAATATAAAAAATAAATACATTTAAGGCTTAAGAAAAATTTAAAGGTGATCTATGAACACTTTTCTATTAGATAATAAATTTTATCCATTTTAAGAGAATGGGGATTGTATTACTTCCCATTCTTAAACTATGGTAGAGAGGTTCACTTTTATCTCAACTCAAATAAAAAAATATTAGATTGAAAAGAAAAAAAACTAAAAGGATATCTTGGTAAATATTTCAATCAAAGTGATATATAACAACAACTCATAGATACTTGATAGTGGGTGCTCATCCCGCACGATAGGTAATGTGAGCTTATTGAAGAACATTAATGTAATGACCCTAAATCCAGTAACCTAAATCTGGTGTCTACTTTATTTCTTTGGTACTAGATACAAGGTATCATATCCCAAAGGACTGAATATTTTAAAAAACTTGGAAAACTAGATACATACTTTAAATTTACATTATATTTTAAACATAAAATACACAATGTGTTTTCTTTGTGAACACCATTATTCCCCTTAGCATATCCAATATATCAATCACAATACACTTCATGGTATCCTAGGGAAAATAAAACATAATAAAGGGGTGATATTAGATTATTAGTAAGGGTATGCATACAGAAGAATCCATGATGAATAAATAATCATAATCAATATGGCAATGTAAATAACTAAAACACATTCCATTTAATGCAGGCCCAAGATGCACTACAATAAAGGAGCAGCCCTATAAGAGGATTTAGAGCAGGTGCACTCACCAGAGCAGAGCCAAATGGATTGTCAGAATGAGAGGGTATGGCTATGCCATCGGTACCAGCATGTGCTTGCACGGGAAGCCTAGCCAGACGGTCATGCAAAGGTGGAGAGCTACTATCAAGATACAGATGATGGGGAGGGGCAGTTCCTTATAGATAGTCTAGTTGAATTCCCTAAGACCTCCGGGTCATGTAATCTCCTAAGCCTACGGGCCATGTAATATCTGAGCCTACGGGCCTTGTAAGGGTTCCCCCTCATCCCTTGAAAGAGGGGTTATCAAAAATCATTAAAAATGATGGCCTTCGGGTAATTCAGGCCATTTAATCAATAAAATGAGCATAATATGGCTAAAATAAATGATGATCAACTAAATCCATATAAGTAATCATATGAACTTGAAACTTATCCATGGATATTATAACTAATCAAATAATTACATACACATCAATAATTGATCTCATAATGATATAATGCATAATTTTGAACATCTAAAATCATCAATTACTTTCCCAGGACATTTTAAATATGTGGGTAGATGCCCATCTAATTTTGGGAAACTGATTTTTCTCATTATACCTATCGATGTATTGAGGAGCTATCTATAATTAGTCTCACCCATCACATACTAAGTCTAATTCATTCCTTATATAAATGGTTTGAAACATAATCAAAATAAACATTCGTATTAAAAACTAACATGATAAATTTTAATACATACCCTAATCTAATAAACATAATCATAAATCATCCTGAGTAATATGGTGAATGGTAAAAAAATTATACATCTTTAAAAAATTGATCATAAACCATCCAAATAAATAATAACAATGATTTAAATATAATATGAAAGTATTTTTTTAAAGTTTAAAAAATATTTTGAAATTAATTTTCTTTGAAAATAACCTTTGAAAATAAGTAAAATAATATTTAAAACATTGAGTGGTCATGATGGTGGAAAATTATTTTCATATCGTACACATTAAAATGAATATTACTTTCACATTTTTAGTAAAATCCGAACAGTCCTTATTTTAAAAATGACTTGAAGTTTACTTTAAAAAAATATAAAAAGTAAAAATGGGTAAAAATGTATTCAATAAATCATTTGGAAAGAGATAAAAATATTTTTGAAAACTATTTTAGAAAAAATGGATTTTGATGAAAAATAATTTTTGACAGAATGAATAAATAAAATTAGATTTTCTTAAAACATTTTCTCAATCATTTTAAGAACAAAAGAGTGTAAAAATGGAAATACTAATTGAAAAATTTTATAAATAACCATATTATAATAAAAATATATTTATTTTAAGATATAAATATCCAATAATTTCTCGAAGGGAGAATTAAATAAAATAATCCTAAATAATGATGAGATTGTAAAATAAACCCTTACCACTTTGGTAACTTCTAAATTGTAATATCTGTAAAATAAATAGTCATAAAATGAAACTTTAAATACCATGATATAAATATATTCATGATATAAAATATCAAAAGGGGAGGTATTTACACTACACAAAGGAATAAGTGGTGAATATGGTGTATGCCTCATGGAAGTAAAAGTGAGTTGAGAAACCCTTATCTCAGGTTCCACTTCCTTCATATGTTTTTGAACCAAATGTATAATAAATATAGGTTTGTTATATATCAATTATAGAACCATAATAATATATATCAAACCATATAATATCCTCTTATAACATTTTACCACATATTTGTTAATTATATTTCATTATTTTCATTGTTTTGGGTGTTAATTTCCTTATTTTCTCATACATGTTTTTTCATAAAAGTTTTGGTTCTTGTATATAGGATATATTTTCACAATCCCCGTAATGATATTAATGTTTTAAATATAATTTTTTTATTAAATACATCTTTATAACTATTCTTGAAAGTTGTATATAGAAAATAAATTACATCGCTTCATAGAGACAGTAGGTCATATGTACACACAAGTGATGATATCATTCCCTTAAAGGGTGAAAGGTTAAGGAATTGTATGATATATTAATTTTCCATAATTGATATAATTACATATATATCATATATATTCAATAAATTTATCTTTATTCATTACGCTAACTTGTCTTTTTAACCTAAGTAATTTATCTTTTAACCCTCAAATAAAATAAGAATTATTTGATAATTTGGACCCACTGATTCTAAATATTAAATACAATTTAACAAATAAAAATAATTTGTTTGTTTAAAATTAATTTTAACACAAGCACATTTAATGTGCAAAAACACCACTTTAACCATAATCATGGTGATAAAGGTTTTACTCTTTATGGTTCATTGTAGTCACTATAAAAGAAATAATGGTTCATTAATGGACCATAGTTGATATTTTTAAACATTTAAAAATCACTTGGAATAAAATATGATTTTTATAAATTTTAAATAATTTAAAAAAATGTTTTTTATAAAATAACATTAATGATAATTTTGAAATTATTTATTTATTTGAATATAAAAATATCAAGATAATAATGGAATTCGAATATATAATGTTTACACCTGTATAAAAAGGTATATTTTATAAAAATTTAATTTAACATAATAATTCATTCAATTTATTTTACTTTTAATATTTTTAGTCTCATTTATTTTATTTTTCTATTAATTAAACAATCATTGTGTTGGTGTTTCTTAAGAATTTAAAGTAATTATATGATTACTAAAAATTAAAAATAAATTACCCTTGTGAAAATAATTTCATTATTCTCAAAATTACTATCCATATTCATTCATATATTTATTTTCTCCCCATGTGAACATAAATTTGTAATTTAAAAGCAAGATGGCGATATTTTCTCTTTTTATTTACTTAAATTATTATATTGGTCACTTTCATGGAAAAGTGTCCCATAAACTCATAATTATATGTCTTGGGGTGATAATAATAAACATTTATATAGTAAATATTAATTGGACAAGTTTTTAGGTAATTTTAACCCTTATCTTATTGGTTTAACCACATGGTAAACACATTTTAACCTTAATCGTGGTAATTAATTTTTACTATTTTTACTATTCATTAAGAGTAAAAATTAAGTTTTCCATATTATATAATATTAATTATTATGATTACAAATATTTAATCAAATTTATAATATTCAACCCACATAATTGGTGATATTTAATTTAAAATTAAACCTGCAGACACAATGAAAAACGATTTTCCAAAGAGAAAATTCTCATAAGTATGGATATTTTTAATATAAAAAATCAATATTAAATCTATTAAATTAACCTAAATTGTATTTATTATAATAAAATTGAACAAAGTTTACTTATAAAATTATTTTAAATCAAACTATAACCTTTAAATGATTTTAAAAAAAAGTTAGTTTCTAATAAATACCAGTATTTTTTACTATTTATCAAAAAATGAAACTTTTCTAAAAAATAAAAAACAAATAATCCTAAGAAGATTTATATATTATGATTTAAAAATTAATTTAATTTTATAAAAT
Source organism: Viscum album (assembly GCA_963277665.1). Taxonomy (NCBI): domain Eukaryota; kingdom Viridiplantae; phylum Streptophyta; class Magnoliopsida; order Santalales; family Viscaceae; genus Viscum; species Viscum album. Next base: position 1,524,906,552 of record OY728125.1, on the reverse strand, counting down.
ATATTTTCAAAAATTTGTAAAAATTTATTTTAAAATATGTGTGCAAGGAGTGATGAAACCACCTTTTAAAAAAATATAGTTTTTCAGAAAAAATGTATTTTACTTTTGAATGGTTTTTATTTTATTTATAATTAATATATAATGATTGAATTTACTATATACATGTGTAAACCATATAATTTTCATAATTTATTTATTTCTATTCATACCCACCTATTTTATGGCTAGGTTATAATGATCATGTTTAAATAATATTTTGATACAGTGTCATATTTTGTTTAAAACCAGTGTTGCTTGTATCTCAATATATCAAATAGATTGGATTTATTTGAAAATAATTATATCATAAAGTCTCAAGGTGTTACATTATCTTCTATGATTTCTGTTTTATGACATATACACTATTAAACAGTGTTCCTCTTTTAGAATATTAGTGTATTACATTCTACCCCTCTTAAATAAATTGCATCCCCACAATTTAATCTTCATATCAATAATAAAGGTTCTAAAAATTGAAAAAAATCATAGTTCGAAACCCACATCATAAAATGATTAATAAAACTTCCTCTTGATAATATGGAATGGGAAATATGAAGTTCATCAAGAATAACACATTATTGGGTGTCCAAGTAGGAAAACATTGGTGGGAAGTGAAGATATGGACATAGAAGAAAAGTATAAATAATTATGGAGAATGATATAGATCATGATCATAAGAAAGTGAATAGCCTATAAAATTTAATGAAAACTGTTAAAACTCTATTTTTTTAAAGAGGGTGAAAAGATTATAAAGAGAACCATAATCATGTTATAAGTGAAGATCCTTAAGAAGAATCGTAGGGACTTTTCCAAGATGGCTTACGTACACACCCTTGTGAATTAGAAGACTCATGTAGCAAACCATGCACATCAATGAAAGACATATCACCCCTATGCGGGAAACCTACATCGGGTACATATTCCATGCTCCTATGCGGGGAATCTGATTTGACTAGGGTCCCTTACTTTACTATAAATAGGACCCCAAGGATGCTCATTTCTAAAACTAGAAAATTGGAAGAAATCCCCAAGGTTTGGTTGTATAGCCCCTTCACCCCAGTCTTCAAAATACCCTTAGGTAGCCCTTTTCAACCCAAGAGAAGAGAAAATTGAGGCAGATAATGGGATCAAAGTCCCTCTAGGGTCTTAAATATAAGACACCTATGTAAGGAACTGATTTTACCCTTAATGGACAACCACCTATGTGAGGTACCTTCCCTAACTTGGGACCTACATGTACCTCATCCCAAGACACCTAAGGACACATGTTGTTCCTAGGATAAAGTCTTTCTCAATTTTTGTTCCCCATGAGGTCCATTTCCCAAGGCATATCTATCTTGCGCAGTCATATACCCCCTTTCATGAAGCACCACTAGTTCCCCCCAGGCCCTACACGAGGCATCTTTTCTCTTTAATATTTGACCTAAATGATCCTCCTTTGATCCCACTTCCAAGTTAACAATGGAAAGGCCTCTATTCCTTTGGCTCCCTTTCCTAAGAGGGACCATATCGAAACCTCTACTGAAGCCTCTGGACTTTTTAAAACATGGAAAGAGTCACACTAGTGTGTTTATCATTTGGATATGCATTCATTCAGTCAGAGGTTTTTTTCACTTGTCCTCCCTGATAGGTAGGGTCCTTGGGGTGTATGTATATATGAATTACCATGGTCACAAGGACCTCGACCCTGGGAACAGTGTTAGGGAGTTCCTAGTATCGTGTAATAGGGTTAGGACGACGCACTTCCTTAGTTGTCTCTAAGACCTGGAGCCTCCAGTTTTAAAAGAGGAGGGTGAGGATCAAAATTTCATTTCCCTTTGATAGGGAATGAGATCATATTCTCCTCCTATAGAACTAATTTTAGGGAATCCTTCTTAGAGTAATCCCCTATCCTTTCTTGCAATTAGTTTCACTCTTTCTCCTCTTCGACTCATGGGTCATACCTGAATGGGTACTCTAATGTGGCTATCCTTGATACAAAAAGGGAGAGGTAATGGACACATCAAATCCATTTCTTCTTTAATTGTATCCCTATCACATTCCACCAGTGTAAGGGGGTGTGGTTTTCTGGATCTTCTATTTCCTCTTATTTCTCACATTTTAACATGACTCATATGGTATTAGAGGATAGCCATGATCATGACATCCACATTGTTAGATGCATTTTTTGGTAGATAATATTCTTTTGGATCTTCCTCTTTCCTTCCTTCATAATACCTCCATAGGAATGGGCCCTCAAGTCCATGTATCCAACCTTAGGGAATAGTGGATTATGTGGTTTCCTAGATCTCCCATTTCCTCTTATTTCACACACCAAACATGACTTGCATGGTCATATAGGTTGACAGTGGTCATGTAATCCACATAATCCCAAACCTTTTGGGCATCATTCCAAGTATAATCCCCAAACCAATCCATGGGCATCACTCCAAGTGTAATACCCAAACTAATCCATGGGCATCATTCAAAGTGTAAGCCCTGACTAATTAAAGGAATCGTCCTCAAGAACAAGCCCCTAAATATGACTTGTGGGAATCATTCCAAGTGTAATCCCCAAACCAATTCAATGTTCCTTCTTCTTGGTATAATCCCCAACCTTTCACAATAGTGCATCCTCCTCAAGTGTAAGACCTAAACAAAACCCTCAAATCTCCATGAGTCTATTCACTTCTCATGGAACTAAACCAAACAAGGGAATCCTAGTTAGGAGTAATCCCAACTTAATCCTCTAAAAGGTCCATACTCCCCTACGAGACAAACCTTCATAGTTACTCCATAGGAATGGATCCTCATAACTAAACTACATGGAATTTTATTCCCATATAAATGGGATACATAGGAAGCCTCTCTAAGGTCCAAATCCAACACTCCAAATAAACCCTAATTCTCTCTAGGCCAAATTCCCAATAGAGTCTTATTTAACCTATTATTTCATATCCCTTCCAAGTTCCCTGGGTTGCTTTGACATAAGTCCCATGACAAACTTTGACTAGTCTCCTTTAGCTTAAAATTCATAGCCACATGATGTTAAAATACACAGTTTGGTCCTTATCATATGACCTTAAAAGGTATAATGTGTCCCATTAAGTGGCACTGGACTAAATGGGTTCTAATTCCATTCATGAGTATATATATGAATCTCATTTTGTGGGTTTGATCCCAACATCAAAACAACTCTCTTATCCCTAGATAATGATATACTCTAGAGAATCCCAATGTATTTTTCAAAGTCATCATCATTGTAATAGTGACTGAAGATTATTTGATCAATAAATAAGAGGATACAATTTATGGAGAACCTTGGATACATACATATACCTCCATTGTTGAAGAACCACATATACATACAAATGATTCTAAATTATATTCATACTAATAATTGATTTTTAATTCAAAGGTGAACCACATCATATTTGGGAATTAATGAAGGATTCACGAACATATCTGAAAAATATAATAGATTCCCTGAGTAGGAAAAAAATCCCCCCAAAAAGGTGTGATGAGCCCGACCTCCCATCCTCTCAAACAATTTGAGTTCTTAATAATCATTGGCCAAACTCTCTAATGAATGACTACCTTTATAAAAAAAAGGTCCCTCATAGATATAGAACCATTTTGTGTTTCTGGTTCCATGAATAACCCCATTGTAAATTATTCAAAAACATCGAGTGAACTAATTTTCTATCAAAAACAAAAATGGTGAACCCAACATGAATCCTTAACCAAGATGCTGGTGTCACCTATCTGTTGCACCCCTTTCTCTCTCAAAATTAAAGAGGTGAAAACAAGGCAATAAATCATGTATGAGTTCATTTAAATGAGATGATTATTTGAAATGGTTTTCTTGTTTTTGAATGCCATATGTATCTCAAGCACTTTCTCTCAAAACCTCATTCAATTCAATGGTGTTCTTCTAAATTCCTCAAGCATATGACTTGGCTAATATCCATGTCAGGTCTTCATTCAATAAAAGGGTTTCATCACCAACCCAGCATCTTCAACACTAGGTCTTGAACACACTTATTTGGGAGTATCACCATAATGGTATAATCCTAATCCTAGAGGCTTCTTGATAGGACCTCTAGATCATAAATCCCCACGATTCATCCGATCAGCGACGACCATCGGTCCAGAAGAAGATGGAACCTATCGATGTATTTAACCATTTCAGGAGTTTATCGCTATAAAAAAATAACCAGTTCCTACCTAATATTAGTGAGGTGGATCAAGAGTCCATATATGGCCTCATCTTGAAGAAACAAGGGTCTATCCAAAGGGCTCCTACTAGTAGTCACCACCGCCAATGTTGTGTGGAAGTGAACCCTCCTCATGATAAGGGTTCCATCTTCGGCAGTCCGACCTAGGTCATCCAAACCCAAGCATGAAATATGGCCCACCAGGGGAAGAAAACATCCAACATGTAGTAGGGATCCACATCTATAACATTTAGAGAATCCCATTAATCAAATTTGGTGGAAAACTACTAGTGGACACATACACCCACCCGACCTAATTCAGCTAGCTAGTAGACTCATCTGGTAGCATTAGAGGAATCCTGCCAACCAAATACGATGGAACATAGTGAACAAGAACATACACCTACCCATGAAAATCAAGACTACCATCAGACTCATCTAGTATCACCTAGAGAATCCCACCATTCAAATATGGCAGCACATAATGAGTAGGAACAAACACCTTCCCACACCCAGAAAGCCTTCTAGACAAATTCTATGGAAATTTGTGAGTAGGAAAAAATATTTTCCTATATATATAAAGCCTATCACTAGCATCACCTAGTAGTGTTCAAATAATCCTTCCAGTCATGTTGGGTGGGAAACTACAAGAAAGTGAACACAACTACCTTCATTCATCAAATCTTTCAGTAGTTTCATCTAGAAACATCTTGGGAGATCAGCTGGAAATTCCCGACAATTAATATGGGGTAGACTCAAACCCCTACCCCCACACCTGATTACTTTTAGTATCTACTAAAAGAAAATGGAAGATAGTAGAGGGCACATAGCCTTGATCCAGATCATAATGGACATATATCCCCATTCTAATAGATTTAGTCAACAAGAATATCCTGAAAATGGTGAATGGGTAAATGAAAATCCATTCCCACATCCTATAAAGCTTATAGGTCATCATAATGGTGAAAACAGTAGTGTTATAGGGATGTTAACATAGTTTTATCCCCATAAATGGTTTGGATCATCAGCATTCCACCCAAGATAAGACACACACCTCTACTTTCATCCAGGAGGGTCGTAGGGTGAACTTCCCTATGATATATAGACAACTGGATCAGGAACACACACTTGTTCTGATTGGAGGTAGTCAACCTATCCCAATGGCCACTATAAGGCGAGAATAAATTCCTATCCATGAAAACCCCTACCCCCAGCAAGTGGCCACAGTTTCTTGTAAGAAGGAATACAAAAATAATCCTCACTAGAGAATAATAGAGTATTAAGAGATGGTATATGATACCATTCTACATGATGCTGGATTTATTTAATCCCTCATACACTTAGTTGTGACCTCTCAAGATCATACTCTCCCATTACAAAATTACAGGAGAAGTAACAGTAATTATGAAGGTCCTCGTCAGGCACTTCACCATGAAGGCTTTCTTCATGACCATAATTTTGTCAGTCTCGAGATCCTATCTCCAGAAGAGAGTCACAAAAACCATCTACATGTCTAGAAGATCAAATAGAAATTGAGTATTTCCCTTTCTATAATACACTATGGTATTCATCCCCATGATGGAATTAGCTGTGAAAGTTATCTTTGTAGTAGTGTTTTGTATCATTAAGACGGTCCTCCCCTTAGTGATGTAATGATGAAAAATCCATCATACTGTGAGGTACTTGAGAAAACAAGGCTAGTCATTCCCAATGCCTTGTAATTAAAAATTGAAAATATCTCTCAATTGGAAAATGGCCCACAGTGATGGTCATTCTCCAAACCCCCTTTGGATCTCCTCTTTTCCAATATAAAAAATGAAGTCCCAAACAATATTGTCTCTTATGATAAAGTGGTAGGAAAGATTTCACTCTGTTCAGATCAATTAGAGGAACCACTAGAAAAAGATGGTGATGACTTGATAAAAATGACGAAATAGCTAGAAAAATATGACATACAAGTCATGTTTTGGCATTTATCCACACCTTCCAATTAAATTTTTAATTGATTTTCAAAAAGACTGCTTGAGGGTGAGAGGTAACTAGAATATAGTTAAAAACATATAGTAGGATTCAACAACGGTGAGAAAAATTTAAAATAAAAGATCAAAAATACAAAAACAAAAAAGCAAGCCCCAACTGACTCTCACCAACATCGGGCCAAAAGATACTAGGCTATTGAAAGACTTATGTGTGAGAAATATGAAAATATTGAGAAGTCCTCCCTCTTAGAGGATGGGGATGTGGTGAACATAGGGAATTAAATTTCACTACACTCCCCAATCATTAAATCCCTCTAAATGTGGTATCATGCAATTTCATAGCTTCAGCTCAAATTCAACAAATGGACACTATTCACAAATGATGATATGATCAAAAAAATAGGCCTTGACCGACTCTCACCGACATCAGGGAAAAATAGAATAGGTTATTGAAATAATTTTATGTGATACATATGAAAATATTGACCAGGTCTCTCTATTAGGAGAATTTGGTCATCAGATAGTGCAAATGTTGTAAATAGCATGGTGAACTTTAGAAGTGGGTGATTCAGGTGTATACCAAATAATTCACCCATCCTATATTCAGATAGAAATCCATAAAATTAGAAGGTTAGTCATGGAATTAGCTGTCATGACAGTTCAAGAGCAACCCCAGCCTGCATGGCTAGGGTATTTTTTAACCTAACCTTAGAGTCCAAAAAACTAGACCTGGAGAGTTGTGAAATTTGAATGGGAATATCCTTGACCCTCAAGGATGGGGGATTTTTCACCTCAGTAAAATTATCCTCATCAAAAATTATTCTTCTACCAGTTATGGGAAACGTCACCAAATTTATCCTTATAATTCATCCCATTCTATGATCTGGTGCCCTCACTAGGAATGTGGATGACTAAACTATCTGTAGATTCCCTTCAGATTACCATATATGAAATGGATCCTAAATAATCATAAAACAATAGGACAAGGAATCATGGAGGATGTATAAAAAGTCAATATCATAAAGATACTGATAGAATTCATGCAATGCATTATACATCAGTGAATGACATTAACACTACCCTTCCAGACCCTATAGAACACGAGTCCAATCTAGAGGCGGAATTGGAGGAGGAATTTTTGGTTCAAAATATAGTACGCACTGAAACAATTGGAGTTGGTGTTCATACCCAGAACCAGAGACTCTCCCTAAATCTAGGAATTCTCTTAATCACTCTACCATTAACTCCTCTAAAGGAATCCAATAAGAAAAAGGTTGAGGGTAATATTGTGCATCACCTAACCCCTATAGATATTGATCCCCTTTCAATTGAGGAAATATTTGATCGATAAGAGGAAGAGATAAAATAATTGAGGAGACTCAATGAAAAAATACATTGAGGCAGCCTTCCTGCTGGATATGTTCTACAAGAAGATCCTCAAATCATACTCCCAACTAGAATACCTCAAAAAAGAGGTTTTTCCATAATAGTTTAAGTGGATTTGAAACATTCAGTCAATATGGGATACCAACCACCAATATACTTGGATCCCATAGTAGTATATAGGGAATTTCTTCTATTTAGTGCACAACTAGAATAGGTCCAGGCACATCCTTATAGTCTTTCCCCTATAGGCGACCCATGTTTGATACCAGTAGTGCCACCATAGATGTCCATACCGGTCATTGCACCTATTCAGGCTCCGACTTAGCCAAACATCCTCTGGGGGCTCATGAACACTCTTGAGTCACTCACATCCTTATTGGAAGCCATGGAGGAATGGAATGCACCGATACAACTCGAAAATAAGCCTTACCATGAATGGGTAGATCCGACTCTTCCCTCACTGAACTTTGGGAACCCCACATTTCTAATTTTTAATGGCTCGAGAGACCCACAGTAGTATTTGACTCATTCTTTATCTCATTTTGATTCCATGATGGTGACCCCAAAATAGTAGGAGGTAGTGAAATTCAGATTCTTCATACAATCACTTCAGAGAATAGAATTTGTAAGGTACATTAGCTTATAATCTCAGTCAATAACAAGGTGGGAAGACCTCCGTCAGAAGTTTTTCTTATAGTTTAGCTCGACATTATAGAATAAAACATCCCTCGAGCCATTAAAGGGTTTTATATTTCATTTATCAGTGGAAAGGGTTGACATACTCCTTAAACCTACTGCTCCACCAATAATACTTGTTTCCACATTTATAGAGAATGTTCATGATGATTTGTGCATGCCACTTATCCCTATGAAATACATAGGAGGGTTTTAGGAACATGATAAAATTTCTCAAAGAGTGCAAAACTCTATATTATAGACTAAATATTTGTCCTGGGTAATTCCATCAGCTCAATGAAAGAAAATGGGAAAAAGTAGAGGCTGATACAGTTACACTTAAGAAATCCCTTATACCCACTCCCACTCAAAATCCTACACTATATCATGTGGTTTCATCTTTTGAGCATCATAAAAAAAGCCTCATCGGGATGATAAAAGTGAGAAGAGTTGAAAATGGTTTAAGGGGATGAAAAACATGGTATATTCCTTTTGAAGTGACCATGTCTCTGGCTACTTCATCTCATCATTGTAGAACAACTTTATGAAGTCTCCAAAGCCTAGGAAACCTAGTAAATATGGATATGAAGATATCCCAAACTATTTACCCTTACATAAAGTACTAGGGAACAATATCCAAGAGTTTTTTGTTTTAAAATACATCCTAAAAAAGATGATGGACTCTAGTAAAGTGAAGCTAGGGAGGCCACATGCTCAAGTAGCATATATTTCTACCACTGATCCAAATAATGGGAATGAATGGAAGTTAAAATAAAGGGTACACATAAGTTTAGTAATTTTATGGTAAAAAATATGATCAACTTAACTCATTTATCCTCTGAAAAAATTTTAAATATCCAATTGTGCCTTCAATCACTTTTTCTACAACACAACCAACTTTGTCGACAGATGGGTCTTATGAAATCAAGTATTCCGAAAATCGGCATCACCAGAAGAGTAAGGAAAAAATTTAAGAATATGAACCTATGATAAGGAAGAAATTTAGATTTAACATTAGAATACTTCATGCCTATAGTCTAGGAAGAATGGGAACCACCCCACCAAACGGTACAACAAGGATCAGCAAGCCAAATGGAATCTTCATCAAAAAAGGAGTTGATCTCTGGTTCCATTAATGTTATTCACTTAACAGATTCCTTCTCAGATTATGAGCATGATTATGAACCCTAATTACCTACAATTGATTATGGAACTTGGTGGGTGAGGTTATCAAAATTGAGGATATAGGGGAAGGCTCGGTCTTTACAGAAGTCACTACCCTAACCACTTCCCTTCTCGAATTGTCTACATGAATGAAACTTGTAGAAGATCTCTTAGGCAAGATTAGAAGAAGAAATAAAGTTCCCCTATACATGTTAGAGTTTTTCCTAACGCAATCATCCTAGAAGATCGGATGTATTATACGTTATTTCCTAATAAACCTCTATGTGAACGCAAGCCTAGTAGACCCAATCCCCGAAGAGAAGAAGAACCTTAAGATCCATCTCCAATGGATGATCCATCCACATCAAGTAAGGAAATTCATAAAGAACCTACAAAATAGTATCTCTATAATGGGAAGTGTGGACCTTTTCACTATTAGTATGATATTTTGATACAATTATCCCTATTTATGGACAATTTTTCAATCCTGGATTCTCTAGGTCTATAAAAATACCTCCAAGAAGCACTCATAGAGGACTTATCAAGTCCTTAGTAATTTAAATTTGAAGTTTCCACTGCTGAAGTATATCGTGTAGAGAATGATCCAGCAGAGTTCCACAGAGTCATCTCTTTCATAGACTAGGATGAGGATTACATCATATAAGGGAATTTCAAGCCCTTGTATATATCTATTAGGATAAATGACATTGATATCCCATGATATTTTATTGACAATGTCTCTACAATCAACATCATTACAATATGAACACTTTGTCAATTGGGTTTCAATGAATATCACTTTTCCCCATCCACTTTAATGTTATAAGGCTATGACAAGAATGATCAAAATCCTCTTGGAAAAATAAAACTCAGAAATCAGTTTGGGGATCTCATTTTTGACTCATAATTCATGGTTATTAGATAGGATACAGCCTTCAATTTTCTACTGGGAAGACTTTATCTTTGTCATTAAGTTGACATCCCATCTTTATAGAACCAATGCCTCAAATATTATATCAAAGGAAAAATTAATACATTTTATGGTGAAAAAGACCCATTCAAATCCTATAAATCATAGTACATTAACGCATCATTCTACTACAATGACGGGAAAAATTCCATGGCTGATGATGTTGCTCGAATCAATGCCCCAAATGGTATGGATATGATCTTGGATAATCCATTCAAGTAACTCAGTATAGAGTATGTTCTACTTATCAATCAAATATAAAGGGTGATCCTGAATTCAAGCACACATTCAGCAACTTCCATGATGTTAGTCGTGATAACTGAGATTGATAGTGATGGAGAAGTTGTCAACTCTTTCGAGTAGTAATGAAAGCTTGGATGAAAATGTCTCTATTCCATCCCTCAAGCTTTGAAAAATTCTTATTCCATCAGCTAGTCGAGAATAAGTTGTCATATCAATGGGAGAAAATTAAAATGATCATTATTAGTCCCTAGTCTCCCCTTTGGAGCTCCAAAAAGGATTTGCACCATCAATTGAGCAAGAAATGGTCGTTCCATCATTTGAATGTCCAAATATCAACTCCTCGCCTGACTTCGAGAAACTTTCTTCAGCACCTACTTCCAAATCATAGGAATAAAAGGTAAAGCATGAGGAATAAGAAGGGGAGTAAGACCTCAAGAACGCTCCTCTAGTATTTGAGGAAGGTGTATCCACCACTGTTGATGAACTGATAGAAATAAATCTTGGTATGAATGATGATCCATGGACCAATTTGATTAGTATGGCCATGAATTACAAATAACATGATGAGTATACTTCCTTCTTGAATCAAAAACATAGATTCTAGGCCTCGATCCCATGGTGTCCACTCCCCACTTGGGCTTTCCAAAAGACCACTGAGGATATAAATAGGTATCCAAACAGACACACCCAACTCATGCATCCAAAATTGAGGCTGAAGTGGACAAGATCATCAAGGCCAACATCATTTGGTAAGTTAAATATACAAAATGGATAGCCAATATCATCCCTGTAAATAATAAGAATGGGAAAATCAAAGTTTGAATCAACTTTCGAGATATCAACTGGAATTTTCTGAAAGATGACTTCCTGCTTCCAACACAAAACTCGTGATTAATGTGATACCTGGTTATCAAGTCCTATCCTTCATGTATGACTATTAAAGGTACAGCTAAATTTGTATTTCCCCATAAGACAAATAATCCACCACCTTCAAGGCCCTCTAGGAAGTATTCTACTATCGGGTAATTCCCTTTGGCTTGAAGAATTTCGAAGTCATATACCAACATGATATGCATCACATCTTAAAACCCTCCCTAGGGAAGTCTATTTAATGATACATTGATGATCTAGTGGTTAATTCATGACAACATTCTAACCACCTAGATGAATAGTATACCATCTTCAATAAGATACGACAACATAGCCTAAAGATGAAACCCTTAAAATGTGCTTTCGAGGTAACCTTGGGAAAGTTTCTTAGCTTCGTCATGTGCCATCACGACATCGATGTTTTCCTAGAGAAAAAAATATATCCTTAGCATGTCACATCCTAGAAACCCTAAATACTTTATAGGAATTCATGGACACATGGACTATATCTGGTACTTCATAGCCAACCTTGTAGGCAAGTTTTTTCCCTTCACAAAACTGATGAAGAAGGGGGTCACATATTAGTGGACTAGTGATTGTCAAGAATAATTTGAAAACCTTAAAAAATACCTCTTGATCCCACTAGTATTAATTCCACCTATTGAGGTAAATCCACTCATTCTATATATGATGGCTCTGGAGCGATCACTAGGTGTCTTCCTTGCATAAAATAATGATGTTGGAAATGAAAAAACATCCTTTATTATCTCAGTTAAACCATGATCGATGTTGAGACTCATTATTTAGATATAGAGAAGAGATTCTAGGAATTAATATTCAAAGTTCAAAAATGGAGGCACTACTTATAGAAACCATGAGGTCCATTTGGTCCCTCCCAATAACACACTAAAATTCATCCTCAGTCGTCCTATATTGATGGGACATATGGAACAATGGGTGGTTATTCTACAACAGTTTGATATAAAATTTATGCCTCATAAAGAAGTGAAAGTCCAGCCTTTGTCATATTTTCTTGCGGAATGCCTATATATAGAAGCAACATCATTGAATATAGAATTTCCATATGAGTAGATATACTCTATTCAAGGCATCCCCCAAATATGGGAGATGTATTTTGACAGTGCATATAGGATCCCAATAGTGAAGATAATGGAATACCCTAAACTTAACAAAGTTGGGTTAGGGATCATGATCATTTCCCCAAAGAAGGTAGTTGTACCTTACTCTTTACCACTTTAAAAAGGATGTAAAAATAATGAGGTGGAATATCAGGCCCTCATTATAGTCCTAGAACTGGAACTTCAAATAATAGTGGACCACCTGAAGGTGAAAGGTGACTTAGGTTTTGGTGATAAAATAGATCAATGGGGATTACACCATTAGAAAAGAATATATAATCCCCCTACTTAACTATATATAAGGGTTAATGGAATATTTCCCCTCATATCCAACATTAACTCACATCTTGCAATTATATAATTCCCAGGAAGATGCTTTAGAAAATGAAGCTACGTCTTTGGAAGATCCAAACCTAGATGAAACGATCATCAACCCTAAGAGTTTATACATACATCAAAATACTCCTAACCATTTTCTATATGGGGAATGTATGTTGGGGGGATATACCCTCCATATTCAACTAAGCTATTAAATTATATCTTAACTGATATTGATTTCTTCTCCAAATTGGATGACACAATACCCCTCAAATAATACAGAACCAAAATCATTTTCAACTTTTTTAAAGCTAACATAATTACTAGATTTAGTTTCAATTATACAATGTTGATATAAAATAGCACCAATTTCTATTCTGCTGAAGTGGAAAATCTATATCGATAGTACAATATAAAGTCCAACCATTCATACTTCTATTATGTAGTGGCTAATGGATAGTTAAAGGACTTCAAAAAGGCCCTATAAAACAAACTCAAGAAGATAGTGGATAAATATAAAAAGTTTTGGCCTAACAAGATCTTTCATTCCTTATGGGCTTACCGGAATACAACCCATATTTTCACATGGGAGAACTCGTACTTACTAGTATATGAAATAGAGTTAGTCCTTCCCATTGAGGTCTAGTTTCCATCACTCTTTTTTTCCATTTTTGAATAGTTATCTATAGATGATAAATCCCATAAAAACTATATGAATTGGAATGGCTCGATGAGAAAAGATTTCACACCTTTCATTGCTTGGAAGTATATCAAAATTAGATAGCATGAGAATTTAATAAGAAGTTTCATCTCCATTAATTCCTCTATGGATAACTAGTATTGGTCCTTAGGACTCTAATGATACTAGGAAAGAATCCTCAAGATCTTGAACCAAAGTGAGAGGGACCTTACTCCATACACAAGGTCCACTCTAAAGAAGCTTATTTATTAATCTTAATGGATAGAGAGATCATTATAACCATGAACAATGCAATGTTTTTGATGAAATACTTATTGTGATTAAATGACATTCGTCTCAACTAAAAGATGTTAAAATGCCTAGTTGTTCTTTGTTTCATGACCTTAAAAGGCATGACATGTCATCCTAGCTATAGGATATTAAATTTCACAACACCATATATAGTCCAAGCTATAAGACTCTAAATTGTGTAGCATATTATCCTAGCCATATGACATTAATCTACATGTTTTATGTCTATATATCATGATGTTAAACTATGTGGCACCATTTTCCTTATCACACAACAATAAACTGTATGACATATGGTCCTAGTCATATAACCAAAAACTATGAGACACCATTCTTCATCACTACATAACATTAAACAGCATGGTTAGTATCTATCTCATTCAATGTTAAGAAACCCCATAAATACCATGAGATGAGATACTCCTCATGGTCCCTTAAATATGGTCTTTCATGTTAGGTGTATGTCCCAATCACATACCTCCAACCCCTCAGTGGGTTGAGATTCCCTCCTTTCTAGATAAGAGGAAGAAAGGACAGGAAACTCCCATATGAAATCCCCACTCACATAATTTCTACTTCATGGTGTCACTTGGTCCCCCTTTATTGGTATAATCCCAACTCACATCATCGCTACTCAAATCATTTCCTATAGCACCCCGGTTTCAAGTAAGTAACCCTTTATTTAGGATTTTTAAGTGTGTAAAGTGATTGAGTGGAGTTTGGGATGGTTTGGAGAACTTTTGGAATTTTTTGGGGCTTTTCTGTAGGTTTATAGTTTGAACATGGTTAGTATAAATTGTTAAAATCCTATAGAAAACTGTGAAAAGTATGTAAATGGGCTCTAGGTATATGTACGGTTTGGAATATGATTTGGTCGAATCATGCGGCCACCTAGGATAAAATTTTCTTTTGGGGATATGATATTTTTCACGATTGTTGCATAGTTTGTATAACTATGTGGTCCAAGCATGTGATTTTCTCCTTATGTTAGTGGATAGTGCATGGTTGGTGCACAGTTTTCATAACCGTGTGACCCAACTGTGCACAATTAATCATTAGATCCTAAAAAAGTGGATCTAACTCGGTTTATCTCCTAATTCACTTTTTTCCCCTCCATTTTGACCCTAACTCAGTTTTTCTACCTCTTAAATGTTGTGGAGACTTTCCCCTTAGATCCAAGAGTGATATGTTGGAAAATCTTGGTGCATTGATGGCCGCATTTCTTAGTAAGTCTCCTTTATTGGTCGTTTTTCTTAGATATATTCATATTAAATCTCTTCAATTCCTAGATATAATTACTTTGGGATAGATCTATGATATTTGATTCCAATAATGATGATATATGGTTGTTTTTATGTTAGGTAATGAGATCTAAAGTGGGTTTTTGGAGATTCAACTCTGTTTTTTTGAAGAATTCATTCCATTATTCATTTTCACCATAGTTTTTGAGGTAAGTGGATTCACTCTCAACTCCTATTATTATAAATTCAAGTATTAGTTTCAAATTTTTATAATTTCTTGAATTTTATTATGAAATTGATGTGTAAATCTTAGTAGAAACCTTCTTTAGTGATGGTTCTTTAAATTTTGGAAATTAGTTGTGTAAAGTACTTTGTTTTCTTGATTTTAAAATATGGATTTGTTTGATTTATGGAAATGGTTTGTTAGAAAGGTTTTTAATAAAAGAATGGTTTTATTGAAATTATTGAAATAGTTGTTTTGGAATTGGATTTTGGCATAATGGTTGGTCTATGTTCATGTGCATTCAGGACAGATAAGGGTATGAAGTTTCCCCCATCAAAAGTGGGATAGATAAGGGTATAAAATTTCCCCAATAAAAATGGTTCAATAAGTGATGTCTTAGTGAAAGGATGACTCACCACTCATGAGTATATGGAGTTCCATGGTTTTATGCATGGTTGGAGGTGTATATATGTGGAATGGAATGGGTTTTTCCAAAGTAGAAGTTGTAAAATGTTTTTAAAGTATTGTTTGGTTTATTTCCATGGAAATGGATTTGGTTTGGGAAAAATGTTTTAGCACAAAAAATATTTTATATCCTGATATAAACTATTTTAAATTTTTTTATAAATTTTTTTTTATAATTGTGTTAATATATTATATTCTAGTGGCATGAGTAGAGAAGTAATTTGTGGAACACCTACTGAGTTTCATTACTCAACTCCTAGTTTTTCACTTTGGTGCCCTTACATATATTTTTTATTAAGAAACTGGTAATAAAAAAGTTTCTCATTTCATTAGTGATGAATCATGATACTTTTTTCTGGATTGTAGAGAGAGTGGAGATTTTTGGGATTTTTGGTGTTGTTTCTTTGGATTCTTTTATCTTTGTGGGTTAGTCTTCTTCTTTGGTACTTTGATTTTGGTTATGGTGTAGTTTTGTATTATTGTATTTTGGTATTACTATATTTGTATTACATTTTCATCATGCATCATCGAGTGGTTTTGGTTATGGTATTCTAGGTTATAGTTATTTTATTTTTAAAGGGAAATTGTCCCCCAACTATATTGAATCCCTTGGTATTTATTTCTATCCTTTGGTTCCTTCGGGGTAATGCTTAAGGAAAAGTATAAATTTATCCTTGACTCAAGCTAATGGGGAGGGTCAGGATGTTACAAATGGTATCATCTTGTGTGTTTCTTGACTTTCAAATGATATTAGTTTTTGGTCATAGAGTTGAAATTTTTTCTAGTTTTTTTCTTGATTTGGGATTCTTACATGGAGTAGGGTTGACAGAACTTGAAAAGTAGAGCATAAAGAGGAATATCTAACCTATTTATATGAACTTTAAGTTACCATGTATTTGGGTACATAAGGATTTTGGAGATACTTATAAGAGTTGAAATCTCATTGTAATGGGTTTATCTAATGATAAGAGCATGACATGCATTTTAGAAATAACTTTCCACTAGGAGTGCATATTTCATTCTGAATAATGATTTATGATTTGGTTCAAAAATCTGATTTTTGAAAGTGTTTAAATTTTTTCCAAATGTGAGATTTTGAAAAGACGTGATATGGGTATTTTGAAAATGGGTTTATTTTCAAAAGCATGGTTAAATGTTTAAAAAATTTTGAACTTGAAAATTTTCAAATTTTGGAAATAAATTTTGTGATATATGATGTGGTAAAATTTTAAAGTTTTAAGCCTTCAATTTATAGAGAGTTAAACTTATGGAGTTTGTTTTTGTTATAGAAAATGGAACCTGGTAGGCATCACATAAAACAACTGGAAGAAGTTTTTAAGAATTTGGTTTCGCCTAATCCATAAGTGAAAAAATAGCTGGTTCAGAGTATAGTCCAAGATTTTCAGGATGTAGATATAGGGAGACAAAGGGATGAACCAAGGAAAGTGGACTATTTTATTTAGTTCTAGAAGTATAATCCTCTCATCTTTCAGGGTGATTTGGAACCATAAAAATAATAGGTGTGGCTAAATAGTATGAATTTAATCTTTTATTTCCTTGGCACACTAGAAGAGTTGAAATTCAAGTAGGAAATGTATATTCCAGAGGATATTGCATTCCAATTGTGGAATTTAGCAATTCAAGCTAAACTAGACCAAGGAATTGTGTGGGGATTTTGAATAATTATTCAAAAAAAATTATATCCTCATACATTTAGGATTGTAAGAATGATGGAATTTTTCAGCTTGAAGTAGGAGAATCTCTTAGTGATGGAGTATATAATTAAATTTATGAATTTAGTTGGATTTTCACCTAAATTTGAAGCTAGTGAATCCTTTAATAAACACATTTTTGAATTGGTGTTGAGACAATATATTTTCTCAATTATTATCTTTATATATATAATGGATTATATGAATATGGTTAATAGGGAGATAGTGGAATAAAGGTATATCTCAAGAGCTACAGGTGGAGGAAGCATGTTGATACCAATGGAAAATAGTGGGAACTCTAATACTGGGAATAAGAGGAAGAGGGCCACTTATTTACATGGTAGTGGGATGGATTAGAATTGATGGTCAGATCAGTGAATCTTTTTCCAAAACCTAAGAGAAAAGATGGATGTTTTCAATGTGGATATTTTTCCCACATGAATCGAGAATGTACAGCACCACTGAGAGTATGCCACAGTTACAATAAGATGGGGAATCTTCAATTCTATTTTCATGGTGCTCCACATTTGGGTGTTCAGGACACTTATCATGTTTCCTATACATTGTATGCTTCAACAAAACGAGTGTAGTAGAATAATTCTTGTTAGAATAAAAAATCTATCCATGGTGATTCTATGAATACCATGACTCATCGACAAGGTAAATATCAATAGGGAAATAAAGAACATAGTGCAGTGAGTAAGTAGTTATACAGAGCTAAGAAATTTATTATGGATGATCAATCTTGACCATAAATGGTGAGAGGTGTGATTATTTTTGAATTCTACCCTTATGAAATATTTTTTCAATATAGGTTCATCCCATTTGTTTATTTCTTTTTGTTCTATTTATTTTCTCAAATTTCATGTTGAGATGATGCCTTTAATTTTGAAACTTCAAACTCCTCTTGGTCAAAGAGAATGTTGAGCCTTTAAGTGAAAATCATGTTCTATAACTATTAATGGGGCTGAGTTAATATGGAACTTCTCTATTCTTGAGATGGATGTATATGAAATAATCATGGGTATATATTGGTTGACAATGTTCAAGGTTCACATCGATTTTTATATGTGAAAATTTAGTTTTTGTGACTGATAATGGTGTCAATAATCACTTTATTGGAGAAAAAAATGTAAAGGCTGGTGTGATGGAATTTTTGGCACTCGTAGTCAGAACGATCTCATGCTAGTTGGTAGCATTGACCTTGGCATCGGTGGAATAGATCAAGAATAGTAGTTTTACAAAAAAATTGATCATTTTTTGGATGATTTTAATGAAAACATTTTAGGGTTTCCATCTATAAGAGAAGTGGAGTTTATGATTGATCTCCTTATAGGAACTAGTCCTATCTTTCTTATGTCTTATCGAATGACACCAATGTAATTAATAGAATTGAAAGTGAATTTTGAAGATATATAAATCAAAGGTTTCATTTGTCCTAGCACATCTCTATGGGAAGAACTAGTCTTGTTTGTTAAAAAGATAAATGGATATCTTTTGTTTTGTATGAATTATCATAATCTTAAACAAGTTAAAATAAAGAATTGGTATCCACTTCCATGCATTGATGTTTTTTTGATCAATTGAGGGGATCCCATTAGTTCTCCAAAATTTAATTTCAATTAGGATATCACCAATTATGGGTTTGTAATGTGGATATTCCAAATATATATTTTAATAGAAGATATGGCCATTATGAATATGTGGTTAGTCCTTTCAATCTTACAAATGCACCATTAGTCTTTATGTTATTGATGAATTGGATATTTAAAAGTTATCTGGATTATTTTGTGGTGGTGTTTTTGGATGACATATTGGTGTATTCAAGGAAAAGGGTTGATCATGATAAAAACTTAGTAGTAATGTTGTTAATCTTGAGGGATCATCATTTGTATGCCAAATTATCAAAGTGTGATTTTTTGGATATAAGAGGTATGTTTCCTTATCTAGATAATATCTGAAACAGGTGTTTCTTTGGATCAAGAAAATATAGAGGTTGTTATCTCTTGAAAACCTCCAAATAATTTCTTCGAGATATGTAATTTCCTTGTCCTATCTAGTTATTACCAAAGTTTTGTTCATGATTTTACATGACTCGCTTCACCTATGATAGCTTTGAAAAATAAAAGTGTTTCAATATAATGGAATGAGGAATGTCAAAAGTATTTTCATGAGCTTAAAATTCTCCTTACATTAGCACCAATATTGATATTTTCATAATTAGGATAAGGTTACATGGTTTATTGTGATGCTTCGGGATCTGGGTTGGGATGTGTTCTCATGCAAGGAGATCATGTTGTTTCTTATTTTCATGGTAGTTACGATTGCAAGAGAACTACCCAACACATGATATAGAGTTATCTACTATATTTAATGATTTAAAAACTTTGTGTTATTACCTATCTGATAAGAAATTGACATTGCTTTTGGATCATAAGAGATCAAAATATATTTTCTCACAAATTTATTTGAACCTGAGATAAAGAATATGGATGGAGTATCTCCAAATTCTTGACTTTGAATTGATGTATACATAGGGTAAAGGTAATTTAGTGTTAGATTCATTAATTGTCAATTTGTATGCTTAGTTGGTAAAAGAAGATTTGGATTATTGGTAGTTGATGTTGGTGATAGCCTAAATGCATTTGGATTGTGAATACTAAGGTGATGTTGTTGTTTTCTTTCAATTTTCTTTTCTTCCTGATTTGTTGGAGATAGTTAAAGTGGTATAGACGTCTTATTAAAAATGAATTTCTATTAGTCCAAAACTCTATGGTGGGGAGACCATTGAGGGGTGGAAGGTGGATGGGAGTTCAGTTTTGTGGTTTCTAGATCATATGGTCATACCTTTGTCTTTTCAGGAAAAACTTCTCCATGTTTACCACCATTCATGCTGGGTTGTTTATCCTAGAATAGAGAAGATGTATAAGGAATTGAAAGTGAATTTTTGGTGTGTTTTCATGAAAATAAAGTTGGATAAGTTTGTTTAGATATTATTAACTTGTTAGGATGTTAAATAAGAGCATCATAAATCAGTGGTTATGTTGCAGTCTTTACCTATTCCTATTTGGAAATGGGAGAAGATAGCTATGGATTTTGAACATGTATCCCAAGTATGGTTTAGAAACACGATTCCATATGGGTGTGAGTGGATCGACTCGCAAATTCATCCCATTTCATCCCTATTCATGGATATCATATAGTGGATGACTTGTAAAAAATCTATATCCAATAAGTGGTAAATATTCATGGCATACCAGTTTCAATAGTGTCAGACCAAGATTTCAGGTTTGAATATCATTTCTGGAAATCATTATAGAAAACACTTGGGAATCAGTTTACCATGTGTATTGCATATCATCCTCATATGGATGGTCGATCTAAAAGGATGATTAAAACATTGGAAGACATGTTATGATCTTGTGTAATAGATTTTGGTGGATCATGGGAGAATCACTTGCTGTTAGTGGAGTTATCGTATAAAAAAATAATTATTCCCTTATACATATGGATCATTTTAAAGAATTGTATGGGTTGTCATGTCATTCTACACTTTTTTGGGTGGAAATAGGTGAGACTTCACTGGTTGGGATGAGCCTTTTCCAAGAAACAACAGAGAAGATTCAATTGATCAGGAAAGGAATAGAGATGGATCAAAGTTGTTAGAAATCATATGTGGATCATCATCGATGGTCATTTTCATTCTAGGTGAGTTTTCATGTGTTCCTAAGAATATCTCCAAGGTTTGGGCATCAATGTTTTTTGGAAGTAGGGAAACTTATCTCCTCAATACATAGGCCCGTTTGAGATACTTGAACGGGTTGGAGAGGTGGCATATTGGTTGGATTTCCCACCAGGGTTCAATGCAGTGCATAATGTGTTTCATGTATCTTAGTTGAAAAGGTATTATCTTGATCCTAACCATGTGATTGGATGGGATCATGTTGATCAAGATTTGGATTATTTGTTGGTTCATATTCCGGTATGGATTGTGGATAGGAAAAATAATGTCTTACATGGGAAAAGCATCGTTTTAGTGTGGGTTTTATGGAAACAAGGTCCGATTTAAAAAGAAACTTGGGAATGGGAGAAAGAAATGGTCGAGAAATGGCCTGAACTCTTTCAAGGTAATGTTTTTTTTCTAATTTCTAGGTACGGAAAGTCCAATGGTGGGGATAATGTAGAACCCCCAATTTCAAGTAATTAACCCTTTCTTAATGCATTTTAAGTATGTAAAGTGTTTGGGTAATGTTTGGGAGATTTTGGAGGACTTTGGGAATGTTTTGGGGGATTTTCTAGAGGTACATTGTTTGAGAATAGTTTGTAGAAACCGTGAAATTGCTACAATAAATCATAAAAAGTAAGGTAGTGGGATCTAGGTAGGCACACGGTTAGGTGCACGGTTTGACCAAACCATACAGCCACCTAAGATAAACTATGCTTTTGGGATAGAGATATTTTTCACGATTGGAACACAGTTTGTCTAACTGTGTGGGCTAACCGTGAGAGGTGCTCCTTTAGGCAGTGGCTAGCGCATGGTTGGTGCATAGTTTGTATAACTGTGTGACCCAACAATTAATGGTTATTTTTTAGATCCTAAAAAATTGTATATAACTCAATTTATCCCATAATACACTCTATTTTCTTTCATTTCGACCCTAACTTGGTTTTTCTTACTCCCAAAGGATGTGGAGGCTTTCCCCTTCGATCTGGGAGTGATCCGTTGGCAATTCTTGGTGAGTTGTAGGCCGAATTGCTTTGTAAGTATTTGTTATTGGTCATTTTGCTTAGATCTATTTGTCTTCGATATATTAGATTCATAGATCTAGTTTTTTGGGGATATATATATGATATTTAATGCCAATCATGATAATCTATGGATATTTTGATGTTATGGAACAAGATCTAAGGTAGGTTTTTAGAGATTCAACCTAGTTGTGTTGAATAACTCATTCCATTCTTCATTTTTTCCATAGTTTCTGTGGTAGGTGGCTTCACTCTCAAATCATATTCTTATAACTTGAAAACTTAGTTTTAAATTGTAATAATTGTCTTAATTTGATTATGAAATTGACGTGTAAATCTTGGTAGAAACCCTCTTTAGTGATGGTTTGTGGAATTATGGAAATTGGTTGTGTAAAGTGCTTTGTTTTCTTGATTTTAAAATGTTGATTTTAAAATATAGATTTGTTGTATTTATAGAAATAGTTTTTTATAAAGGTTTTAAATAAAAGAACAATTTTATTTAAATGATTTAAATTGTTGTTTAGGTATTGGTTTTTGGTATAATGGTTGGTGTGTGTTCATTTACATTTAAGACAGATATGGGTATAAAGTTTCCCCCTCAAAAGTGGGATAGATGAGGGTATGAACTTCCCCCATCAAAATGTTTCACTAAGTGATACATTAGTGAAAGTATGACTCACCACTCATGAGTATAAGCAGGTCCATGTTTCATGCATATTTGGAGGTGTGGATATGTGGAATGGAAGGGGTTATGCCAAAGTGGAAGTTTTAAAATGGTTTTAAAGTATAGTTTAGTTTCTTTCCATGTAAATGGATTTGATTTGGGAAAACTATTTTTGTATGAAAAAATGTTTAATATCTTGATATAAACTTTTTTAAATTGTTTTATATAAGAAAATTATATAATTCTGCTAACATGTTCTATCTTAGTGGCATGAGTAGGGAAATAATTTGGGGAAAACCTGCTGAGTTTCATTACTCACCCCCTAATTTGGAACTTTGGTGATTTTGTAGATATTTATTATTAAGAAATAAGTAAATGAAAAGTATATCATTTATTTAGTGATGTGTTGTGATACTTTGGGTTGGATTGTGGATTTGGATCATGGATATTTTTGGGAGATGTAGTGTTGTGTTTTTAGAGTCTTTGATCTCTATAGTTTAGTCTTCTACTTTGGTACTCTAATGTTGGTTATAGTGTAGTTTCGTTTTATTATCTTTTGGAATTACTTGAGTTGTATTAAATTGTTATATTGAATCATATAGTGGTTTTGGTTATGGTATGCTTGGTTGTGGTTGTTTTATTTTCAAAGGAAAAAATTGTTCCCCGACTGTATTGAAGCCCCTTGCATTTATTTTCATCCTTTGGTATCTTGGGGATGTCTCTTAAGGACATATATAAATTCCATGTAAAGACCTGGAAATTTCAAGGAAATTTTTTTTTAAATACTTTGGAATTTTATGAGTCTGTGGCTTCTGACGGCACTTGATTCTGAGGCTCGTTGTGCACGAAATCAATTTCCGAAGTTTAGCTCAAGTACGTTCAGTGAACGAACGAGTGGGTTTTTCTAACCTTTGAACCGATGCTCGGAATTAAAATCTGAGGGCACCGATGATCTCGCAGCGCCGGTAATTGCTTAAGGGGACACTTACCATAGTTTTTTTCGCAAAGGAGGAGAGGATGATTTGGGGGGTTTATTTAAGAAGTAAATAAAAATTATCGAAACAATTTTTATTTCTTAAGGTGGTTATTCCCTCCCATGGGTAGTTAAGAGTGGGGCCCATAGCCACTTAATTACCCAAGTGTGGATGTTAGAGAGGTGGGGGACCACATGAGCCCCACCATTTAATCCCCTCTGATCTCATTAACATCCCCTCATTAAACTGGAAAACCTCCATTAAATGTCAATCTCTCCACCTCAATCCATTAAATTATGTCAACCCATAATTTAATGAGGAACCTTCCTCTTTCCCCCTTTTTATTTAACTGCCAGCACGTTTAATAATGGGGAACCTTCTCTCTCCCTTCTTTAATTAATTGTCAACACATTTTATTTAATGTGGTGAATTAATTATGGGAGAGTTACATTGAAGGTATAATTAAATAATAGGAGGAACCTATTATTATTTTTTATTAAGGAGGAGAGCTCCGTTGTGCGAGGAAGAATGGGAGAACTCTTGAGGTTTTGGAAGAACGTCGGCCTCTGATGAAGAACGACGAAGAATTACGGTTCCTCGATGAACAACGACGAGCCACCAATCCTCTTCTTTACGACAAGAGAGGATACACCGCTTCCTCCTCAGTGCACTCTGACGACGCCTACGGACCCTATTCCCCATGACGTCGTCTACCGCGACACCGTCTACCACGACGCCGACGTCCGTCTTCTTTGTTGAGGTAGGGTAATTTTTGTATAAATTTCTTTATATTATTTTTATACCCTTGGCATGGTGTGCAAATTATTTGGTGATGTTTAGAACAGCTAACGCGGTGGGTGCAGACTAACGAACAAGTCTGAACCCACCGCTATTTTTGTTCTTGATGTGCGGATCAATTGGCGACAATGAAACGGGACTGAAAGGGAAATTGGAGGCCTTCGCAGCGATGTATGGGTCCTGAGACGACCGCAGGCGCAGACGGGAGAAAAATCGGACCACTGAAATGACTCAGGTGGCCCGCGGAAGTCCCCGGTGGTGCGGGTCGCCGGTGCGGTGGCGCCGGCGGCCGGAGGCGACGGCCGGCACCGGTCGGCCACCTGGAGGCGGCGGCGCGCCACCGACAGAAGCCCGCTGCGGCGCCAGGTTTCACGTCCGCAGAACAGAAGGGGGGCCACGCCCCCCTGCTCGACTCGCTGGCCGAGCCAGCATTCCCCCCGGCCGGGCTGGGCCGCGCCCTATCAGGCCGGACCCAGAACCTAGT
Source organism: Viscum album (assembly GCA_963277665.1). NCBI lineage: Eukaryota > Viridiplantae > Streptophyta > Magnoliopsida > Santalales > Viscaceae > Viscum > Viscum album. The sequence goes on along the minus strand of OY728125.1, from coordinate 1,524,881,275 downwards.
CAAGTCAACCCTGTTCGGGCTGACCCAGGGGGGTTGGGCCAGGTCAGACCGGGCCCAGACCCCCACTTCGGACCGTTTTCGGTCATTTGCTCATAACTTGAGCTACAGACCTCTGATAGATGCACCGTCAGTTGCATAGGAATCCTTCAATCGATATTGTCATTTTGGTATATTACACTCGAGGTTTCAGCAAGGTTTGGGTACAGCGAGGTTGGTTCAAACCCGAAACCAATCGGGCCCTTGTAGCAGAAACGCTTGTATCTTAAGGACCGGACGTCCGATTGACGTACCGTCAATTGAGTTGGAATCCTTTTGTCGATACGGTTCTTTTGGCTTACTACGCTTGAGATTTGGATATAGTTGGAGTATGGTAGGATTGGTTTTAGCTTAAAAACCAACTAGGCCCTTGGAACGGAAAATCCAATAACTCTCAGATCGGGCGTCCGTTTGACGCACCTTCTATCGCGTTGGATTTCTTTTGATGAGACGGAACCTTGGGATACATCAAATCTGGACTTTGTGACAGTTGTTGTATTGACTCTCTTGCTCGAGGAGCGGACCCTCCCGGAATCGAGTATGCCGTGTGCGGGAACCCTAGAGCTGGCTGCGACTGCGACTGCATCGATTACTGTACTGGAATCCTCTGTGGGTTCGATAGCGATGACTACCATACTGGAATCCTCCGTGGGTTCAATGTTGATGACTACTGTTCTTGTATCCTGTGTGGGTCCGGTAGTATTGACCTATGTACTTGTATCCTGTGTGGGTCTGACAGCTTAGATGAATCGGTGACTACATATGATCATCTCTGTCGTTATACAAAAGATGTATACCTGTGTTAGCTGAGTCTTAATCTCAATCATTATCATCAATGTGATTGTCTTACTTTCTTTTGTAGACTAGGTTGTGTTTTCCTATGTGGATTGTATTGTGATTGGGCTCGAGAGTTGGACATGAACTGTAACTGATGACTTAGGTATATGTATGGGCATATATCTAAGTATAGTTTCTTGATACTTCATGATTGTATCTTTCCTTTGTGGTTTATACTTCCGGGATTCTGAGAGACCTTCAGGGGTCTCGGGGTCCCTACTGAGTACCGTATACTCACCCCTGCATGGGCTATGCCCGCACTACGTTGTGTTGGATGCAGAAAATGGACAACACTGATCGAGGTGGAGGCTTGTGGAGATGGATGATACTCAGAGGTGGACCACTTGACAGGACGTACACGGAGCAGACAGCCAGACCCGAGGAGCTGAGGATACTATCTGTACCCACCCTTCAGGTGGGATTTCTGGAGGAAGACCCGTTGTTGCTGTTTACTTACTACTATTGTACTTTCCTTTCAGTTGTAATGTACTATCAGTTGGGTTTGTATACTGGCCCATTTAATTTTCATCACTTTCCTTGTACCCAGTTTTATTTAGTGCTTACTTCACTTGCATACTCGGTTGTGTTTGTTTACTTTATAAAGGAAATGCCTCCCCTTTTATCGGGATTTACGCCTTTGGTGCTAGTCACCATCCCCTGGCCTATGGAAGGTGGGCTTGGGGTAGTCACGACACGGGCCTCGAGGACGGGTCGTGACATTCCACCTCAACTCAAGCTAATTAGGAGTGGAGGGATGTTACATTAACACTCCATAATGGCACTTGGGACCCTTTTATAGGTATAATCCCCAACATTATCATGTCACTACTACATGACATAAAACTGCATGGTTTACATCCTCGTTTCATGATGATAAAATGCACGATATTTTCAAGAACTATGTGTGGCTTGATTATCATTCCAATGACATATGTAGTGACACCCGGACCTCCCATATTAGGTAATACCATGATAAATAAAAATAAAATCTCTTTTTTCCTTGTGTACAAATCAAAACTATATAAAGAACTTTTCTAGGAAATATGTCTTGAATCGCATTACAATGAGATACATAGTGATGCATAGACCTCATGTCTTGGGCCCAACCATAATTCTAGAAAATATCAAATCCCCCTTTTCCCCACTTCAAAACCTGATTGATTTCGGGGGGAATTTTTCAAGAAATGTGTGTGGATTGATTCTTTATATAGAAAGATACATAGTGATGTTGGGATCCTATATCCTAGTAAATCTGTAATATTCCATTCCATGTTGGGTGACCTTCATTCTTACCACAAGATATCAAACTTCACGGTTAATGTCCTCATTTCATGATAATAAATTTCATGATCTTTCCAAGAACTAAATGTGGCTTGATTCCTTCTATCACGGGATATGTAGTGACACCCATATTTCCATTCTTGGGCCTAGCCATAATATTTCTTCTTTTTCACATTAGTTTATCTTCATCCTCAATGCATAACGTTAAACTTCATGGAATTTCAAGAACTATGTGTGGCTTGATTCTTCCACCATAAAGATACATAGTGATTCTTGGACCTCCAATCATGGGCCCAACCACAGAAAGAACTAAAAATGCCCTAATTCCTACGTTTGAGTCAAGCCTGTCTAGGTAACCCTTTAAGAACTATGTGTGGATTGATTATTTCCCCAACAAGATATGTAGTGATGATTGGATCTCCAATCTTGGGCCCATCTATAACAAAATATGAAAAATTCCCTCTCCCTATGTATGGGTCAGACTTGCATAGGGAATATTTCAAGAACTACATGTGGCTTGATTCTCATTCTAATGAGATACTTAGTGAAACCTAGATCATAATTTTTTTCCTAGCCACCATAAAAATATTAATTCTCCTATCATTTACTTAAATTGGATTAGTGTGGTGGGATAAACCTTTTCCACTCCTTGTTTCTCACACTGAGCATAGCTCTCATGGGATTAGGAGTTTTGGTAAAACAATTCCCTATATGAGTAAGGAATATCAATTCCAATTAGGGTTATCATGGTCCTGGGTAAAAGACCTTAACAGGAATAGAATATGTCCTCATCGTATGATAATAAATTTCCATATTTTCTCAAGAACTACATGTGGCTTGATTCTAATTATGATGAGATATGTAGTGATGTTTGGATCTTAAATCTTAGGCTCAACTGCAACATTATATGTGTAATGTCTCCATTCTATTGTGTATGAGTTAGATTTATATAAGAGGATTTAGTATGGGTTCTGAACCTATGCATGAGCCTATATTTTAAAAAAACCCCATTTTCTACATATGAATTCAATTGGTATGTGGAATGCTTTTTAATAACTATGTGTGGTTGATTCTTCTTTCAACAAGATACATAGTGACACTCGAGTCCTATACCTTGGTTCAGCTACAATATTCCTTTCTTTTTTCACATTGAGTGACCTTCAATCTTACCACATGATGTTAAATTGTATGGATGATGTCTTGGACACATGACTTTAAATGGAATGGAACCTCAAGAACTACGTGTGGATTGATTCTCATCCAGTGAGATACATAGTGACACCAAGGACTCATATCCTAGTTCTAGCCATGAGGTAAATAAAAATACCCCCTCTCTTGTGTACAAATGAAGATCTATGCATGATCTTTTAATTCGGGTCCCCTCATTAGTGGGTCCACTAAGGAAACAGAGATGTCCCCCTTCCACATATGAGGCAGATCTATGTGAGGGAATCTATGATTCATGACCAATATCAGTCCAAATGATTACTTTGTACTCATACATATCCCTTCCAAACACCATACTTCTAATCTTGGACACATTTAGATCTTCATAATATTTCAGCAGGTTCTGGTGATAGAATGTATAATACCTAAGGACTCCTTTTCCTGACTATGTTGTAAGATTCCCCAGTTAGATCTACATAAATCTGATCACAAAACAGATTTTTTATCCAAAGGATGATACTATTTGACTATGTTGTAAATTAACCTAGTTTTATTTTCACAAATTATCCAACAAAATAGGTTTTTCAACAATTGGTAACTTCTCCCTTAGGATAAGCCTTTTTGTCTTTATAATCTTTCATGACTTTATATCAGAACTCATGATACAAATCAGTCTGTATTCATCCCTCATATAATTTTCCCGTGTAATTTATATCAATATAAGACCCCCCAAGACCATGGTTTACAATTTCATCCCTCGTGTCTGAATTATGTCAGAACGACCTTAGTCTGGTAGGCAATATATCACCTATCATTTTCATAATGTTATGGTCCTAGTCATATGACCTAAAACTACAGGCACCATGTTTCTTATTCTTGGGTCAGGCCTATGTAGAGTACCTATTCCACCAATTATTTGGTAATATTGACTTGGAGTTATCCTTCCATATTCATGTACTTTCCTTCTACAAAACCAAACTTTGTTTCTGGGAAAATCTGAATCTCCATAAACTTCCTTTAGCAATCAGAAATAGACTATCATAATTCCTAAGAACTCCTTTGACTAACTATGCAGTAACACACCTTAGTTGGCTTTTCATAAGTCACCCATGAAATTTTAGGGACTTTCATCCAAAGGATGACACTATTTGACTATATAGTAACATACCCCGGTTGGCTATACAAAAAGTAGCCCACAAAACAGGAATGTCAAATAGTGGTAACTTTTTCTTCAGGAGAGACATTATCTGTCACCATAAGACCTTTTTCCCATAAAAATCTTCAGATATAGGGATTCATAGATTAAATATTACAAATTTATCCCCTCCCATTTGAATATGATAGCACATTCCCATACAGATTACCAAGAATGGGAGAATCATCAATCATTCGGTCAAAGCTAAAGACCTTAAATTATAGTCCCCAATGTCCTTATTGTATGAAATTAAACTGCATAGCATAATTTCATTATTGTATAAAATTTAATTTCATGGCATAACATCCTAGTAATAAGAAGTTATGATGTACAAAAAAGTCCTCACCGTAAGACTTTAAACTACACGGTCAATGTCCTGGCCACATGAAACTAAACTACACAATGCTTTAACCTTTATTGGAAAGGGGACTTCCCACTGATAATGGTCATTTAAAAAAATTTACCCTCCTTTACACAAACTAAATTCATGTAGTAGTGGTTTCCCATTCATGAAAAATTTAATTAAATATGTTCTCTTCATTATCAAATATCTTCCCTTGGAATAACCACCCATTATAGTATTCTGAAATCTGAATCTTTGTAAACTTCCATCGTCTATCAACAATAGAATATTGGAATTATTAATAAATCCCTTTTCTGAAAATGCAATAACACACCCTAGATGTCTTCCCATAAGTCACCCATAAAATTCTAGGGCCTTCAAGCTAGATTATTTCATTATTTGACTATGCAGTAACATGTTCCCACTAGCTTTGTATAAAATAGACTACAAAACGGGTTTGTTAACTAACAGTAACTTTATCCTAAGGAGATACACACTCTATTCCCAAATATCATGTTTTATATTTGGGAACCACAAAATCATGTCTCAATATTCCCCATTAGTATTTTAGGAATGTTGGAGCATTCTTGGAAAACAATCCTTGTTTAGGCCATCATTTCAAAACTTATAGTCAAATTTGTTCGATCTAAAACACCAATCTCACTAGTTTGTATTTCATGACTTTAAAATTCCCATAAAAAGATACACGATACTCTCTATATTGAAAAACCAAAAAGGTATATCTAGAAAAAATTTGATTCTTCATTCACTAGACATGTGCTTCATGTGGTTTAGGAAAAATCGAGCAATGAAAAAAATAGGCACAAAACTCGTTAGGCTAAAAACCCAAAAAGGGTGGCCCAAGAAAATGCCAAGTATCACCATATAATTCATCCTTATATTAGGATTAGGAAAAAATTAAGGTGATGACATAAAAAGACACAAAGTTTTTAAGGTTATTCATATAACCTTAGAAATAGTTGAATTATACTTGCTAGGCCCCATGACTTGGAAAAATTAGAAATCTCTCTCACCCTTTTCATTAAAATTATAACATGATGAAATTTAATAAAATGAGCCATTTTAAATGTTTTTTTATGATTATAATAAGGATATAAATTCGAGAACAAGTGATTTGAAACAAAAATCCTTTTCATTTATGTTCCAGCACATAAGGTAATTTCTATATGCTAGAGCCTCTATACCAAATTTTATAGTTTTTCCTCAACATGGGATTTGATAAGATAATTTGTAGTTCTAGAATTCTATGTAGCTTGCTGGATATCATCTGATTGTGTAGCAGTAGCCTCCTTAACATCATGGAGTTTCTTCTTCTCTACAATGACAACTTCCCTTCTTTGGGTCAAATCTCCAGCCAGGGACCAGTGGAGTTGGGATACTTATTCCTTTACAGCATTTAATTCTTCTTAAAGGCAGAACATTTAGAGATATTTCTCACTGAGGTGATCCTAATACTCCTTCACCTTATTGGTGTGGCTGATCTCATCCTGGTTCATGACAGATCTGAGATCCTCAGACTGGCCCACCAGCTGCACTGTGGCTCGCTACGATCTTCGCTCCTCTTCACTTTTTTGAATGATTGAATTCACTACATCGTGGATCTCGAGGTAACTAAATCCACCATATCCCAACATGTAAATATTGAATGGAAGTCTTTAAAGACACAAATTCATATATTTAAGATATATATCCCCATTTATCTTCCAAATATACCACTATACAATACAGCATGTAGTGATAAAAGCCTCATGTGTCTTCAGGTTTGACTTAGAGACACTCTTGGAGGGAGAGACATAGTCTAGGATTAGTTTACTCAAGGAGACAGCTTATTCCTATCCCGATAAAACAACCTCAGTTTCACCTATCTATGTTGGTGGAACTGGAATGGAAGCCCCCATCTCAATCTCAGTCACCAAATTCAATAGAACTAAATTGAAGGTGACACTTCTCATCAACATCAGAATGTCAATAGATAGTAAAGGCAATGAGGTGACCAAAATAGTTGAGAAAAATCACACATTTTGGGGTCTACTATTAGAATTGATACCTCTCTAGTGCCACCACACTCAATTCTTGAAGCAAGAAACTCCTGATAAGGAGCATACTCTTAAGTTTCCTCATCAAATGGGATTAAGGACTCTCGAAGATCTCCCACTTCGGGATTATCAACCATCACATCCTAAAAAATGGGAGTAGGGTGGTCTGGGAATCCTTGCTCATGAAGTTTATTGGAAACAATATCTATATAAATATCTATACAAGTTGTAATTTGATGTAAATAATAAGGTGAAAAAAATTAAAATGTGTTTGGAAAATGTAAGAATGATAAAAATCATGTCCATCTAATTCCCTATGGAAATTCTCAAACTCTTTGAGGGAACCTAAGATATCAATGTATAGATTAATTAGATCTATCATTCCATGATACATGGATTCAAGTATCATAACATCCTTACCAGTGGGGGTATCCAAGATGCATTGATCAGGACCCAAATTGACTCCATCATTGATCCCCTCTACTGACTTCTCAGCTGGCACAACATCATCAAGCCCTACGGATCCAGGTTCGGCATTAGCACCTTCATCAGGCCATCTAAGATCCCTATCAACCCCTTTCAGAGAAAAAATTGTACCAATGTTGAATTATTCAAGGTCCTTCGGTATAGGAAATGGATCTGAAATATCATGAATAGATGAAAGTCAGAAACATCACATGACACCTAATAGAGTGTTTCTCGCATTACCATGGCCCTCTCCCTATCTAGAGGGATGGGTAAGATGTGGATTCATATATTGATGCTTCATCGGTTAAAATGATTGATTCATCAACACATGTACATGACACCCTTGGGGTATCCTCCTTGATCCTTGAAGGACCAATGTCAGATCTCTTAAGGGAGAAAAGTGATTTAGATTTTGTAAAAGGAAATTACAGTCATAAGAGTATTTCAAAAAAGTCATGATATTGAATTAAATAATAGATACTTACTATGGTGCATGAATTGAGCCAACTTTATCACTCTCTTTCACTTCCTCTCTTGAGATGGCGTAGGGCCCATATCAGTCTGTTTGGTAATGGACACTTGAGGTGATAGTCAAGGAATTCCTACCACTATGTCCTCCATCATGCTCCTCTGAACTGAAGATAATTCTTGGGACCCAAGGTCCTCATCCACTACCCAAATGGGGATTCCCATGGGCCCATACCTTAGTGACTCAAGCACCTCTGCTGATTCTCCTTATTCTCCTTCTCCATCTTTTTTTCCTTCATTATACAAAATAAATGTCCTAGAGATTAATAAAAACTAATGAAAGAGAAGAAAAGGGAAGGTATAAAAGAAAAATACATCATCAAATTTGAGGTAGATGTCCCATTCCTCTTCAGTATGACAAGATACCCCCTCAATAACTCCTTAGTACAGCATGTCAGATAGTCACTTTATGACTAGGATCTAATCATTAGTTGCATATATCAAATCCACCAGCTCCCAAATACCCCCCCCCCAACTCATCCAAATCACTATTAGGGTGGAGATCGGAGGGTGATCAGATATCTCCTAGCTCTGGGATATGCATGATTTCCTATAGAAACACTCATGAATCCCTAATATTATGAGTTATGCCCTGCCAATCTCAAACCGAAAAGGGTATCATGTAATTTGGCTCTAATGTGGATGGTTGTGAGGAATACCTAACACATTTCGAATTAAAACCCTCTTCAGGACTCTTTTATCTCATGGAAGAATGGGTGGATGGAACATGGGTCTTCTTCCTAAAGTGACAACTAGACCACCTTAGCACAAGAGGTGTGGTTTTCTAAACCCTAGCCTTCTTAGTAGTCTTTTTTTTAGATTGCCTTGAAGTATCTGGAGCTTTAGCTTCATCACCTTCAGTTTGAGCCTTTCTACCATGAATTCCATGAACAGTAGTTTTCATGGTCTTGACCCAGTATATTCCTTTCGTAAATACCCCTTTAGGGTATGAATAGATCCATGCATTGGCATACCCAGCCTCCAGACCGATTGATGCATCTGATGGAGGAAGAGTAATTGAAATTTTGGACACCTCCATGTTTATCAGGATCTAAAACTATTGGGATACCATCATATGTTTCTCAAGCCTAACATTTTTAAAAGGAAATATGATTGAATTTTGTATAAATTTTAACTTGTGATTAAATATATATGGTTTATAGGCCTTGAATATGATCTCACTATCAATTTGAGCCTCCAGTACATTGTCTCTAAATGTTATCATGTACGACCTCAGTTCATGATTCTTTTCCTTTCCATCATCAATAAACATCACTGTTAGTGGGTTACCATATGAGAAGAAGTTAAATTCTCCCAACATGTTCAATATCCATAAAACTTCATCATACATTGGGATCATAGGATAGATTCTAGAAACAACCTAAAAAAATGGGTGAAATACATTGTTAGGGACTTTAACTAGGCTTAGCACCGCATATGAACCAGAGTGTGGTGTAATCCACCCCCACATCACTTTAAATGGCCCTTAAATTATAAGATAAGCCTTCCCATTGTATGTATGAATCTAGAACTGATAAATTCTTTCCAAGACAGGGGAATTAAATCCTACATTCCTTTTTTACTAGTTTGGATACAATAAAAAAAGTCCTTGGCCTCACACCAGCATTGGATTAGAAAACTAAAAGTAGGTAAATGCTTATCCACCTTATGAAGAATCCATCTAGGTGATTCTTTGCAACAAATTTAGGATTGACCTTATAACCCCAAAGGGTATACTGGCCCTTCTCCAATATAGGCCAAAATGCTCCAAGAGCACACTGATTCTCTGAAGTGGGGAATCCTATAGGGAACCTCCAAGTGGGACCTTCTCCTTTTGGATTAAGAAAACCCTTCATCCACATTTCAATATAGATTTTACCCTTGGGGTGAGGATATTTTTTCAATTTCTTCTCCACCTTAAAAACATCGTGGGCCAAGGGTAGTGTCCTTTCAGTGTCATCCCATGTTGTCTTTAATGGGATGAACTCATCATACATCTCCCCAAGAATGGGACATCTAGAAATTTTGTACAAATCTCATAGGATAATTCCATATTCACCTTGATTTATGTGAAATAAATTTGTTTGAGGACTCCATCATCTCAGCATCTTGGGTATGATTTATGAGTTCTTATAAACATAAGTTTACTTTACCCAAATATCCCCGTAGATATGTATTTCTTGCATATTATTTTTTAATTTTTTATAGTTTTGGCACAACCAGTACACCCAAATCCACTTGGGCCTAACTCCCCCTCCAGAATAGAAATCTCAATCCTCCTTCCAACCTTGAATCAAATCTATCTGTGAAGCATGGAAATTCAATTCATATCAGTGAGTCTTAAATTCTAGGATGTGAAATTTTATATTAGGATTATAGCTATTGTGATGCATGAAATAGTCAGTGGGAACCATTACTTAATTAATATAATAACCCTTGGAATAAATTTTAGTGGAAGTGAATTTGGTTTGCTTCACAAACTAGGACTTCGGGAAGAAACTCCATGACCTAGGAGAAAGGCATCCCTCAGAAGCCCATGATTGTATAGAGGAAGGTAGTCACTTCATGGATACTCACATTGATATGATGAAAAGTGATTTTTCAGATACAGAAGAGTAAATTCAACCATGTTATAATAATCTGGAATGGAATATTTGATCATCTCGGAGGCACATGTAGCAACTTGTTCAAGGGATGTCATCAAGGCGGCCATTGAAAACCTGCAAGAAGAAATTGATATTTTTCTTCATTAAGTTAAAATATAGACTTAGAAGAATTAGAAATTTTATTAAAGGAATCCCTTCAGGTAGGACCCTTGATCTGGTCTCCCACACAGGCACCTCTATCAATTCTCTCATGCAGGTTCCTTGATCAAGCCCTCTGCATAAGGTTCCTTAAACAATTAGTCCCACACAGCCTCATTGGAAAGTTTATTCATGTATAGATGTCGCTCAAGTTTCACACCAAGTATGAGTGTAGAGAAATTCTTTGGAGGACCAAATAAAATAGAAAATGTGGAAGGTATTGGTGGATAACCTTCACAATGATAGAAAAAAAAGTGCCAACATGAAATAGTAGAAATCAGAAAAGGGGCCAACGATATTTATAGACACCACTGGCCTGCACATCAGACCTACACCATAGATCTACACCATACACCTGAACACGAGACCAAAGCACCATACCAACACCACCGACTTGCATGGGTACCCTATTCAGAATGCTTGTTCCACCTTCATAATCTTTTCCTTGTTCTACCTTAGGACTACACCCTCTTCTTTCGATCGGATCAAATACTGAGGGAGGGATTTTTTTAACAATCATTATTTTAAAAGAGAATTAAAATATTATTAATATCACCTTAAGCATGTTAAAAGTGAAGATACCCATGAGGAATAAATGGTACTTTCCCAAGATGGCCTATGTGCACACCCTTGCATGTCAGAAGACTCACACAACACACCCTACAGGGCACTAAAAGACAGGTCACCCCTGCGTGGGACACCTACATCGGGAACCTACACCATGAACCTATGTGGGGAAGATCTTTAGGATAGGTTCACCTAATTTCCTATAAATAGGACCCCAAAGCCCCTTATGTTCACAAATTTAAAATCAAAAGAATCCCCCAAGCTCTTTACATGCATCCCCTTCGCTCAAGTCTCCAAAAACCCCTCAGGTATCCCTTTACAACCCAAGAGAAGAGAGAATTAATAGATATAGTGGGATCAAAGTCCCTCCAAGTTTTGAAATACAATACATCTATGTAAGGACCAAATTTTCCCCTTATTGGACAACCACATGTGCGACGTCCCTTTTCTAACCCGGTACTTTTGAGAGACTCATCCCAAGATACCTAAGGAGACCTATTATTCCTAGGTTAAAGTCTCACCCAAGTGTTGTTGCCCAGGTGGTCCATTACCCAAGGCATATTTATCTCACACAAACCTATACCCCCTGTGTGAAGCACCTCCAATTTCTCCTAGGCCCTATATGAGGCACTTATTCTCTCTAATACATGACATTAATGAGCCTCCTTTGAGCCCTCTTCCAAGCCACCAATGGCAGGGCCTCTCTTACTTTAGATACCTTGTCTGGGAGGGACAAAATAAAACCCTACATCAAAGCCTATAGACATTGAAAACCATGGAAATAGGCACACTATCTTGTCTCTCATTTGGATATGCATTCCTTCGGTCATAGTTTTCCGGAACTTGTCCTCCATGATAGGTAGGGTTCTCAGGGTTCATATAGTTATGAATTTCCACATTCATGAGGACCCCAAACCTAGGGATGATATTAGGGATTTCTATATCTTGGGTACTAGGGTTAGGATCATGTCCTTCCCTAGTTGTCTCTAAGAATTGAAGCCTCTGGTTATAGGTGGGGAGGTTGAGGATAACACTTTCCTTTCCCTTTGATAGGGAGTGATATCCTCCTCTCCTCCTATAGAACCAATTTTAAGGAATCCCCTCTAAAGTAATCCCTTATTATTTCTTCTAGGAGGTTTCACTCTTGCTCCTCTTTGGATTCTGGGATGTACCTGAATGGGTAGTCTAATGTGACTATCTTGGATACAAAATGGAAGAGGGAATGTGTACATCAAAGCCCATTATTATTCTCCCATACTCCCAGCCTCTTCCACCAGTGGTAGGGATATGTGGTTTTTTGTATCTTTAGTTTCCTTTTATTTCTCACATTCAAGAATGACTCATTGTGACTCATGTGGTATTAGAGGATAGCCACGATCATGACATCCACATTGTCATATGTATGTTTTGGAAGAGAATATTTTTCCATATATTCCTTTTTCCTTCCTTCATAGGACATATATAGGTGTGGTACCTCAAGGCCGTGTATCCAACCTCAGGGAAAAATGAATTTTGTGGTTTCCTAGATCCCTCGTTTCCTCTTGTTTCTCACACCGAACATGACTCATGTGGGCTTAGAGGTTGATGTTATTCATGAAATTCACATAATCCCAAAACAAAATTGGCATCATTCCAACTGTAATCCCAAAACCAATCCATAGGAATAATTCCAAGTGTAATCCCTAAACCAATCCATGGGATTATTCAAAGTTTAAGCACCACCCAATCAAGGGAATCCTCCTCATGAAAAATCCCTAAAATTTGACCTATGGGAATCATTCTGAGCATAAGACCCAAACCAATCCAATGGTCCTCCTACTTGGTATAATCCAAAACATTTTTCAATTGGGAATCCTCCTTAGGTGTAATCCTCAAACTAAACCCTCAAATATTCATGAGTTGAGTCACTTATCATGGCTTGAAAACAAACAAGGGCATCATCCTTAAGAGTAATCCCCAACTTAATCCTCTCAAAGGGCTATACTCCCCTATGAGACAAACCTTTAGAGGGCCTCCATAGGTATGGTTCCTCGCAACCAAACTATATGGTATTTTATTCCCATATAAATGGGATACATAGGAATCCTCCCTAATTTCCAAGCCCAACACCCCAAATCAACCCTTTTTCTCTCTAGGCCACATTCCCAATAGAGTTTTATTCAACCTGGGAATCCATATCCCTTCCAAGTTCCCTAGGATACTTCATCATAAGTACCACACCAAACATTGACTATGTACCTTTCACCTAAAAATTATATCTACATGATGTTAAACTACATGGTTTGGTCCTTATCACATGACCTTAAAAGTTATGATGTGCCTCATTAAGTGGCACTGAACTATGTGGGTTCTAATTCCTTTAATGAGGACACGTAGGAATCCCATTTTATGGGTCTAATCCCAACATCAAAACAAATATCATCTCCCTGTATGTTGATACACTCTAGAGCACCCCACTATGTGGATGAAAACTAGAATCATTATAATAATGACCAAAGAATATCTTATAAGTACATAAGAGGATACCATTGATGGAGAACCTCAAATACATACAAATGCCTCCATTAATGAAGAACCTTGAATAATACATATGATTATAAATTCCATACATGATAATAATTGATTTTTAATTAAAGGGTGACCCATATAAAACTTCGTAATTAATGAAGGATTCTCAAACATATCTTAAATATATAAGATTCCTAGATTAGGCAACAACCCCCCCCCCAAATGGTGTGATGAGATCGACCTATCATCCTCTCGACCAATGTGAGTTCTTAAGTATCATTGTCCAAACTCCCCAATGAGTGATTACCTTTGTAAATTAGGTCCCTCATGGATATAGAACCATTGGGTGTTTTCAGTTCCATGAATTAACCTATTGGAAACCATTAAGAAATTGTGAACCTGAAATAAATGATTACAAAAAACTCAACCCCCTATAATCAACTTTTGGGCGAATCAATTTTATGTCAGAAATAGCCACCAAGATATAACTTTGTGATGAGTGAAAAGGTCATTGGTTCATCATAAATTAAGGTACTATAATAAAACAAATTCCAATATCCTTTTGAAGGATTATTTTACTATCTAGAATAAAAACATAATGAAATATAATTACTTGAAAAGTATAATTTCATCATTTAATCAATTAAAACTAAAATCTCATATTTTTCTCCATATAATGAGTATGAATTATTCATTCCTAGAGTGCTAAAATTATATTTAAACCAATTATAAGATCCATAAAATAATTAAAATTACTTCATTAAAACATTTTCCAAAACCAAAATGGTTAGAATGAGTTATCCAATAATACCTAAATTTCAAATTAATCCATTCCATAAATATTTAACCTTTAGAACTTTCTAAAATATGTCTGGTCAAATTAAAATTCCAAAATTTTAAGAGTAATTTCACAAAATTTTCAAAATAAACATAACATTATATTCCTTAAACAACATAATGTATCTATTAATGTCACATACCAAATATTTGAATACCTTGATCTCTATGATATCTTAATGAAAACATGCATGATTTTAAAAATAAAATCTCAAGTTGTTGAATATATTCCATAAATCCAAAAATTCAATAAACTCTAACCAAGACTGCATAAATCACTAATAGATTTCAAGGTTACCAATATTATCCCCTAAACATCTCTTCATTGTTATTATCTTAACATCAGCCAAATATTAAGGGTTACCCTCCCTTAATGATGTGTTTTCCAAAAATATTGACTTACCACTACATTACTTTTCTTTTTCATCGGTACTATTCAACATATGTGTTCAAATCCTTGTAGAAAAACTACTACAGTAAAATCCTTATACATTTATGATTATTATCATTAATAAACTTCTTATACAATGTAATTCTTGAATCCAAATACATAAGTAATTTAATTATTCCACTTCATCGATATTAATAGCATAATCAAGGTATATCCCCTTGATGCTTGAGGAATTAGTTTTCATAGTAAAACATCTACTTATAGTTGAAACACTGAACAATAAAGGTTTCTTTCCTACCCTTTAAGTCACAAGAATGGTGTAATTTCTCTCCACACTTATAGAAAACTCAAATTCCCTTTAATAAAGTACCAGGTTGTTTCTTTCTACAGTTATCACATGGGGAAAATCCTTTTTTCTCTTCTTCCCTTTATCCATGTTTTGATTTTTTTTGTCCTCTTCTTATCCTACTTACCTTCAAATCTATAAGACTTGGAGAATTATTTCTCTATATTGATATCACATGAAACTATGTCCTTGTATTATGAGAATATTTTGGAGACTAGTTCCCTTTGTAGGATTATCTTAACCTATAAAATAAATGATCATTATTACTCTTTGGATTACATGCGTTGATACAGTTCTCATTCCTTATGCTAGGGTCCATTTATAAATAATGTAATACACTAGATTGGATTATAACATTATGAAACATAGTGTATAATCCCAAAACTAGTGAAACACTTAGCATAAAATTGAAAAAATTATTCATGGATAATCTTATAATCATAAACATTGTTTCTTTGGTAAATTTTTCAAATCATATAAATATTTTAAAATACTTAATAATGGTTTATAAAGAAGATGTGAATTAATAAAAGAATATATCATGGGAGTTTCAAACCATATGTGCAGTAAGACTCATTTTCATGTACCAGGTAACATTCGTGTTAATTTCAACACATCTTTCTCAGAGTTATTTCCCCTAGGAACATCTATTCTAGAACCAATTCCACTTGTAATATCCATATAGGTATGTATTTCTAGGAAAACCACATAATATATACCTTAAAAACTTTAGGATGTTATACTATACATAGGTGTGTCCTTAAAGTAATTTATAGGGTTATATTCCCTAATCTATGTCTTTCTAAATCTATTTCCCAGGGTTTCTTCTAAACTTTCGTTGATACCGACTCAAACGAACCTAACTCTAGTAACCCAGATCCAGGGTATAGTTTATTAGTTTGGAACTATATATAAGATATCACATCCTGAAGGACTGAATATTTTAGTAGTCTTAGTAATCTAAACACATACATAAAATTCACATTAAATTTTAAACATAAAATACACAATGTGTTTTATTTATGAATGTCATTATTCCCCTTATCATATCCCTACATATCAATCACAAAACACTTCCTGGTATCCTAGGAAAAATAAAACATAAGAAATGGGTGAGCTCAGATTCTTATTAAGGGTATGCATACAGTGGAAGATATGATTAATAAATAAGCATAATTAATATAGAAATGTAAAATAATCAAAACACATGCCATTTCATTAATAAATTGATCATAATATGGCATAAATAAATTATGATCAAATAAAACCATATAAATAATCACATGAACTTGAAAATTATTCATGGATATTATAACTAATCAAATAATCACATAGAAATCAACAAATGATTTCATGATGATGGAATAAATAATGTCATAAATCTGAAAAATTTAAGACCTTCACATGACAATTTAAATATGTGGGTATAAACCCATCTAATTTTGGTCAACTAATTTGTCTCATAAGACATGTTGATGCATTGAGGGGCTATATATAACTGGGAAACAGCCATCACATACTAATTCTAATGTGTTCTTTATATTAAAGGTGTGAAAAAAATAAATATAAATATTCATATTAAAAACTAAAATATGAAATTGTAATACTTACCCCAATAAAATAAACACAATCATTAACAATTCAGGGTAATATGGTAAGTGGAAAAAAATTGTACATCCTTAGTAAAATTGATCATAAACCATCCAAAGAAAGAATAAGTATGATTTTAATACAACATATCCCCACTGAATCATAATTACAATAATGTTTTGGCTTCATTGATGAATATAAATACCATAAAAAATATCACTAAAATTGTTTTTGAGGAAAATAACCATTTCACTTTAAAAATATTTTTAAAATGAAATGTTCATAATATATTTTGAAAATAACCTTTTAAAACTTGTAAAATAAGATTTAAAACATTAATTGTTCATGATGGTGGAAAATTCAGTTCATGTTGTACATGTTAAAATGAAGATTCTTTTTACATTTTTAGAGAAAACCAAAGAGACCTTATTTTGAAAATGAAATAAATATTTTTTTAAGAAAATTTTTTAAAAATTAAAAATAGGTAAAAATGTATTTAATAAATCATTTCAAAAAGTTTAAAAACATTTTTGAAAACATTTTTTGAAAACAGGGATTTTGATGAAAAAGGATTTTCAACGGAATATAGAAATAAAGATGGATTTTATTAAATATATATATATATATATCATTTTAAGTACCAAAGAGTATAAAATGGTACTATTAATTGAAAATTTTCATGAATAACTAAAGGAGAATAAAATATACTTACTTTAAGATATAAATATCAAATAATTCTCCTAAGGGATACTTGAACAAAAATAATCTTGATAATGATGAGATTGTGAAATAAACCCTTACAACTTTGAAAACTTCTAAGTCGTATGCCCCATAAAATAAATACACATAAAATTAAAATTAAAATTATATGATGATAAATAGATTCATGGTATAAAATATCAAAAGAGTCAATAAATACACCATACAAAGTAATAAGTGGTGAATAAGGCATACGCCTCACGAAAGTAAAAGTGAGACGAGAAACACTTACCTTAGGTTCAACATCCTTCTTATGTGTTTGAAACTACTTTATAATAAATATAATTTTATTATAAATATATTAAATAGACATAATAATATATATCATATCATATATTATCTTATTATAACATTTTACCACCCATTTGTTATTAATATTTCATTATTTTTATTGTTTCGGTTGTTTATTGCCTTGATTTCTCATTTGTGTTTTGTCATGAAAGTTTTGGTTATTGTTCATAGGATATAGTTATATAATAAACATAATAATATTAATTTTATAAATATTTTTTTCATAATATACATCCTTATAACCATTCTTGAAAGTTATACATAGAAAATGAATCGCATCGCTTCGTGGAGACGATAAGCTGTACGTACGCATGAGCGATGATGTCATTCAATTAAAGGGGAAAAGGGTAAGGAAGTATATGATATATTAATTTTAAAGATTTTATATTATTTCATATATATAATATATATTCATTAAATTTATCTTTATTACTTTCCATGTAAATCATAATTGAAAAACAAATCACATCGCTTCGTGAGGTGGTAGTCTTTCAAACACACGAGTGACATTATCGTGTTTTAAAAAGAATAGAAAGTAAGAATTTATATGTGATATTATAACTCCATGAGTATAATTATATCATATAAATTATATATATGTATTAAATTCATAATTATATCCAACCATGAAAATTTTGAAGGAAAATGAGTTACATCAGTTCGTGAGACGGTAGTCTGCCATACCCACAATTTGATAATTTCATTTCCCATTTGATGGAAGTAGAGATGGATAAATATATAATATCATAAACATAAAAACATATAATTATATATCAAATACTATTTTTATTATATTGTAATTTTTAATACATAATTTAATGTTTTAAAATAATAAAGAAAAAGAATGATCTTAGTTAAGACAATTATCTTCTCTTAGAAAAACCTCTTTTGGATCTCTTATTAAGGACTCTAAGGTTGGTATTTTTGGATGTCATTAAGCTATATAATGTGTATTGGAGATTTATTTTAGCATGTTTTTTCAATACAAAGGTCTTTATAGGTGTGAATATGTGAGGGTAGTGAGTACCCTTTTATAATTGAGGAGGAGTGGCATTTTTGTAGATACCCAAAACTGTTCAATAATGGGAAGTCACTCTCACCCCAAGTGGCTCCAAAATTGATAATTAAAGTTCTGTAGGAACTATATGGTATATCCACACATCCAACACACACAAAAACACATGTTTTAAACAAGTATTTCCTTAGATTCTATAGTTTCTTACTTTTACCATTTTAATTTTTCACTACGGTAACTAGTCTTTTTAACCTAGGTAATTTATCGTTTAAGAATAAAATAAAATGACAATAATTAGATAAATTCAACCAAATTATTATAAAAATTAAATCCAATTTATCAAATAAAAATCAAATGTGCATTTAAAAATTAATTTATCACAATCGCATGTAAAGTGCAAAAAACCGCTTTCACCTTAACCACGGTAGCAAAGTTTTTACTCTTTAGGGTTCAATATATCACTATAAAAGAACAATCGGTCCATGAATAAAACCTAGTTGATATTTTTAAACATTTATATCACTTATAATAAGATGGTATTTTTATAAATTTAAAATAATTTAATAAAATATTTATTATAGAATAACATTAATGTTAATTTTGACATTATTCATTTAATTTTAATTTAAAAATATCAAGAAATGGTGAAATTAAAATATATTTTGTTCAAATCTATATAACACAAAATATTTTTATAAAAAATTAATTTAACACGATAATTAATTTATTTTATTTTACTTTTAAGAAATTTTAGTATCATTTATTTTATTTTTCTATTTATTAAATAATTATTATGTCGGTGTTGCTTATACATTTAAACCAATTATATGATTATTAAAAATTAAAAATAAATTAACCACATTAAATTAATTTCATTATTATTTAAATTACCATCCATATCCATTCACATCTTGATCTTTCCCTATGTGAACACATAATTTAAATTTAAAAGCAAGAGGGTGACATTTTATCTGTTTCTTTACTTAAATTATTATATAGGTAAATTTTATTGAAATGTTTTCTAAAAAATCATAAAAACTAATAATAAGGTAATAAGGGAATAAATATTTCCATTAAATAATAATTTTAAAAGTTTTTAGGTCATTTTAACCTTTATCTTTTTAGTTTAACCCCAAGGTAAACTCATTTTAACCTTAACCAGAGTAATTAATTTTTACTGTTTTTACTATTCATCAATAAAAAAAACAAGTTTAACTTATTATATAATATTATTTATTATTATTAAAAATATTGAATCCATTTTATCAAATTAAACTCTAAAAAAGTGGCAATATTTAAATTAAAATTAAACCCGCAGATGCGATGAAAAAACAATTTTCCAAAGAAAACATTCTCATAAGTATAGAAAATTTCAATATCAAAATTAAAAATTAAATTGATTAAAATTAAAAAAAAAATTATTTATTATGATATAATTTAGAAAATTTCACCTTTAAATCAATAAGTAACCTTTAAATGATTTAAAATAAAGGGCAGTTTTCAATAAAAACCAGTATTTTCACAATTCATCAAAAAATGAAACTTATTAGAAAAATACCAAAAAATCGCCCTAAGATAATTTTGATATGATAATTTAAAATATTAAGTTATTTTTATCAAATAAATTTTCTAAAAGTGGTAAAAATTAATTTTAAAATATGTGTTCAAGGCATGATGAAACTACCTTTTAAAAAAATATTGTTTACATAAAATATTTATTTTTCTTTTAAATAGTTTTTATTTTATTTATAATTAATAAATAACCATTGAATTTATTTTATACTTGTGTAAACCATTTTATTTTTATAATTTATTTAGTCCTATTCATGCCCACCAATTTAATAGACCTATTCATACCCACCAATTTAATAGATAAGCATTGAATTTATTTTATACTTGTGTACACCATATAATTTTTAAAATTTAGTTAATCCTATTCATAACTATCAATTTAATGGATAGGTTATATTTTTCATGTTTAAATAATATTTTAGTAGATTATCAGGTTTCTTTTAAACCTGGTGTTGCATACATCACAAGATATCAAAGAGATTGAATTTATTTAAAAAGAAATATATCATAAAGTATCATGGTGTTACACTATCATCTATGATTGGTGTTGCATTTCATATATTCTATAAAACATGATGTTCCTATTTTAGAATCTCAGGGCGTTACAATGAAGATTTTTATGGATGACATGTTTTTATATGGAAATTATGGTGCATTGAAGATAAAATTTAGTGATAAGGAAATGTTTTCTGGAGAAGAGTTTTAAAATATGTATATATTCTTTTTGGATGGACTTTGAAATTATCTCTTGAGTTTGAGTCATTTTATGACTTAGGGCTCAATGTTATATTCAATCTCAAGGGTTTCTTAGTCAAAA
Organism: Viscum album; assembly: GCA_963277665.1. Lineage (NCBI taxonomy): Eukaryota > Viridiplantae > Streptophyta > Magnoliopsida > Santalales > Viscaceae > Viscum > Viscum album. The sequence goes on along the minus strand of OY728125.1, from coordinate 1,524,859,866 downwards.
TAAAGGATGGTTATTCCTTAATGAAAGTAATAATGACCAATGAAAATATATACCAAATGGAAAGTAAAGAGAGCAGATATTTCCCTAAAATGAAAGAGGAAAAGACTTTAAGGAATTAACATTATGGTCATATACATCAACAAATCATGGAAAATATTTTGAAATCATAAAGTTGTGATTGATATTATTAATCTAAAAAAATATGGGGGAATAATGATGTGTTCATGAGATAGAATATGGTTTAAAATCCTTTGAAGCCAAAGAAGAAAAGATTTTCATATTTACTTGACTTAATTTACACTGATGTATATGGTCATGTGATACATACAAGATCGAGAAGAGAAATATATTTTATCTTGTTTGTATATGATTGTAGCATGATGAAGTAAATTATTATCATGAAAATAAATAAATAGGTTATAGATTATATCAAAATATATTGGAGGTGAGATGAATGAAAAACAAAATAGAAGATTAAAATTTTATGATTATATAAAGTCATAAAATACACCTTCATTGAAGTTTAGAATTATTTGGAGAAACACATAATTAACCATGAAGTATCATCTATGATAACTCCATAGAAAATGGAGTTTTTTAAATAATAAATCACATGGTGAACAATATAAATAAAACACCTCTCCTTAAGATTGGTATTTCAAGGCACTATTCAAAGTAGCTAGTGAAATTTATGATGTATACTCAAAATAGGGTGTTTTTAAGTCCCAAATAAATATGAAATCATATGATATGTGGCATGGAAGAAAAAAACTCTAAATAATTTTAGAGTATTTATAAGTAATTATTATATCGAGGATAATGAATTCACATAAGATAAGTATGGTGACGTGATAAATGAAGGCACATTCCTTGGTTTTATGAAAAATAGAAAAGTCTACAAATGCTTTAACAAAAGTCTCAACAATATTTTTAAGAGTAGTAATGTGAAATTCATTAAAGAAAAATATATAAATAAAATTATAAATACAAGATAGGATGAAGTATCTAAAGAAGAATAAGATTATAAATCATTTTCTAGAGAACCTCAAAATAAATCACATGAGGAAGACTAAAATATTGAATCAAAAGAGAAAGTATGAGTTAAATTTAGTCAATAATTGATGCAAAGGAGAAATTTTATAGTTGAAATTATTTAACCCAATATCATTGGTGACAAAACTACTCCAAAAACAACTCTATGAATGAAGAGTATCAAGGAAACAATTTTGTAATCATAGATAGATCCAACATCTTTTGATAGATTAGCAAAGGAAAAGTCATGGATTAAATCTATGAATGAATAAATTATTTAAATAGAGTAGAATAAAACATGGGAACTTATAAATTTTCCTAGTGATCACAATGTCATTGAAACAAAATAGATGTTTTAAAAAAATTATGAGCACAAAAAATGGATTCGAAATAAGGAAAGGATAGTTTGGAAAGTCTATACTCAAATTGGACACCTGGATGTTGAGGATTAATTTTCAATGGTAGAAATAATTGAATCAGTTCGATTATTTTTTGTGGTGTAAATTCAAAGGGGGTTTAGTTCTAGAAAATGGATGTGAAAATGAGATTCCTGAATGGTGTTCTTAAATTATATATCCATATTGAACAATATATGGGTTTTCATCTTGGTGATGATGAAAGAAGGTTATTCCGTCTCAATAATGGTGTATATGATTAAAAAAATCATTGAGGATTTATTATTCTCAATTATATTTATAATTGAAGAAATCAGAGTTTAAGTGAGGTGGTGTTGATCACAACCTCTAAGTGAAAATCTCAAAGGAAGAACAGTTCGTTGTACTCATATTTGTTGATGATATAATATTTGGAAGAATAAATAAGGAATAAATTTAAGAATTTGAAATTTTAATAAGATCAAAGTTTGAAATTTCTATAATCAATGAACTCAATTAATTTCTCAAGATACAAGTAAATAAAAAATGTGGTTTCACTTTTATCTATCAAGCTAAGTATGAAAAATAATTACTGAAAAGTTTGACATGAAATATTGTAAATAAATTTAATATTAATCATTTTTAAAACCAAACTGATAATTATTGAAATATTACTATATTTAACATTTACAAGTTCAAACATTTTTTATGAAACATGTTTGGTTTTATGGTTTTAGATTAATATAATAGAGAAATAACTTATAGAAGTAAAGTGAATCATGAGGTATGTGAAATTTACCTTTGGTTATGGTTTAAAGTATAAATCTAGAATTAAGTGATATTTGGTATCATATTCATATATACATTAGTCTAAAGAGGTATAATATTCATAAGTGGAGGAGTATTTTTCATCGAAATTAAATGTGTTGGTTGGATTAGAAAGAATTAAAAAAATACCTCACTCAACAAAACTAAAGTTGAGTATATCTTTAAAACAAAGGCAGTACTCAACTGATTTGTATGAAGAAATGGTTAAAAGATCTTAGTGATGAAGTGAAGGTTCCCATAGTGATGTTTTGTGACAACAAAAACACAATTTATCTTAAAATGAATTTGATATAGCATTCACATGCTAATAAAGTTAAGATTCAATACCATTTTAATAAAGAAAAGGTGAAATAAAAGGTTTTCAAAGTGGGTTATATTGGAATTAATCAACAATGGGTGGATATTTTCACAAAACCATTAGTTACACTAGCATTTGATAAAAATCAATTGACTCTAAAAAATAAACTTCCTCCTATCACTTAATGAGATTTAGAAAATCCCCTCACCACATATGTGTTTATTTATTAATATGGATGTGTTTCTATGTCAGTATTGAAAAATAAACTTTGTATATATTGTAAAAGGAGGAGAAATAGTAGACATGAGAAATGTTGAATGGGAAAAATAGTGTATCATATTAATTTTTAACTAGTGTTTTTTAATAAGTGTTACTAAAACAAATTTACTCTCTTATGTCAAGGAGTATAATTTGTTATACTCTTAAGGGGTATTTAGGTATTAGAGGCATGAAAAAGTGGGATATAAAATCCATGATGAGTATAATCATAGTGGATATGAGACTAAAGGTGAAGATATAAAAATATTAGCTTATAAATATTTCTATAACACTTACTTTCAACATAGAATACAATTCACAAAAAATTTGATTGATATATGAGATTTTCAATTTCTACTTAGAGTTGCTAAAGTTTTTAAGAATTATTAATTGGATATTTGAGTTCAAGTGGAGTTTGGGATTACCAAAAAAACCCAAAATGGGAGAATTTTTGGAACCTTGGTTTATTAAAATATGATAATATAAAAAAAAGTGTTCTAAAGTGTTTTGTCTATTTTCAATTAGATTTAATGGATGAAACGTGATTATGATGAAGGAAGTGAGAAGTTTCGAGATGATTTGAGGTGTTTGGAAATTTATTTTTCTAAAGAAATAAAAAATATCATTTTGTAATATTTAATGTCATATTGTGGTTATTTTTTAAAGGTTTTGAATAATTATATTAACTGGAAAAGAAAATATTATATCTTGGTAATAAAAAACTGCAACACGATTTGGTGGAAAAGGGTTAAAATATAAATAGAAAATATAGGTATGTTCAAAATAAAAAAATAGATCAGGGCATAATGAAATGACATAATGAGTAAGGATTTTAGGTTTTCTAACATTTTTTTTCAATTAGTTTGTAATCACAATTTATGATTAATGGTGAAAGTGTATTTCAAGATAAGAGAATTAGGTTGATCAATGAACTTAATAGGTTAGTCCATGATTATAAGTCATGATTCAATATAGAAAAAAGTAATATTATGTGTTATTCCATAAAGTTTTTATTTGATAGATTTCCTAATATTTTCTATGTAATAATTTTTGGGCTAAGGAAATTTTTATGAAAAAAGAATTAAAGAGGTCTTGTATTTTATATTCATCACATAATAATTCCCAATGTTGTGTCATTATTTGGGGAATATATACACATTTTACATAATTAAATATTTTAAAATATGGTAAGAATCTATATAATAATGAGATATTTGACTAGAAAATTATATATGATTTTGAGGACAAATAAAGCAGAGATATGTGACATAAAATGTTGGAGATTTATAAAGGAAAAATATTAAAGTTATTCAAACAAAGAGAATGGAATTGATATAGAACACAAAATAGAGAATGTATAGAAACTAATTTACATCAGGATTTATGATGAGAATATTGCTTCAAGTATGAATAACTTGTCTAGAAGTTCTGATCAATTCATGGAGATGGAATTTAAGAGAAATTAATGATAGTTCAGTGTAATGATTTTATATTGGAAATAGAAACCACATGAGAGTCTATTTTTGAGTAGCCTTATTTTGAAATGATGAGTGAATAGATAAAGGGAGGTATTGATCATTAGATTAGATGTTTAATCAATTCTAAAACTTGTATTCACTCAATAATGAATTAATGGATTCTTGGTATACCATAAAATCATCAGTGTTTTCTCCATGGATGTAACCCTTTTTGAGTGAACCAAAAAAATATTGTGTATTTTTTAATCACTTTAATTATATGGATGTTTTGTTTGGGTGATTTGATTTCAAAAATTCAAGTGTTATTTATAACAATATAAGAAGATAAGTTTAGTTAAAAATGGTACTCACCCGAATTTACCTCTTTCCCTAGGGTGATTAGGACCTTAGTGATTGAAACACATTATTTGGATAGGAAGTGAAACTATATAATAATGACCCTATCAGATATTATATGTGTTTAGAAAAGTCATCTAGTTTATGGAAAATCCTATCAAATTATACTAAGACTTATTTCTTCATATCACTAAATATACCAATAAGGAAATGGGTATAGGTTTTTGTGCTGAGAAAATGTACAATATAGATATAGGTAGAAATATAATTGAGATAAGAATTTCTAAAGAAAAAAATAGATTTTCATGCAAGTTATATTTTCATGAGTTTATAACTAAAGGTGTTGTTCAATCCCATAGTTGTACAAGTAAACAAATAATACATGATTAATCTATCTTTAAAGAGATAGATTCTTATAAATACCCTTTAGCTTTCCATTTTATGGGTTAAAACCCCTAGGATTCTAGATTTTGGGGAAGCTTAAGTTCTCAACACATGCGGAATGACTTATGTGCTTTGTAAAACACTAAGAAACCTCCATGAATCCTTTTAGGTGAGGATATTATGAAAATTACCTCTTGAAATTCCTTAAAATTATTGTCTTAAATTATAGATGTTCTCACATAGCTCCCTCTAACTAAAATTAACTTTGCTAAAATACCATGAATTCACACAAGTTAAAGTTCCACATAACACCCAAATTTTTTTCAAACCTATAAAATAGACACCCATATGACTGCCCTCCTTTTAAAGAACACACTTTTGTAAAAATTAAGGGCATGTGGGACATGTATACATCAAATATGGATTTCTTCATGAAAAATCCTACTCACAATGGATATCATGAACTTTCATCCCTATGACATTTACATCAAGTAAGGTTTGGGAAGAATCCATTCATGTTACTCCCAAGCATAGGTTGAGCCTGTTTCTCCCAAACACGGGTCAAGAATCAAATGTTTAATCCCCCCATATTCTTTTTGATTATTAGTTTCATTCATATATCTTAATGAAGAATCCCCACTCCATCCCTTAATGTCACCCTTTTCATGACAAAAATATTCTTACCACGTGATGTTAAACTGAATAGACCAGTCTTTTCACATAACCTTAAACTATAAAACTTGAACTACATAGGTTTTTATTCCTACTCTGCCATGATATATAGGATGTCTCTTTGATGTTCCAAACAAACACTCATACAAATTTACCATCTCATCTCCCTTTAAATAGATGGTAAATCCCCATTATCTCCCTAGAAAACAATAAACCTTCCATAGAATCCCTAAAGAAATATAATCCATGAATTACCTTACATGAACAACATAAGTGGATTAATTTTCCACTATAATTTAATCCATGATCTCCCCCACTAGACTATAAATTGTACACACCCTTATGTGATGATAGTAAGAGGATTAACCAATCTTATGTTACAAGTATGCAAGAATCCCTTTCCTTATATGACAAGCTTATGATGCCCTATGTAACGAGCATAGGATGACCCACCTCCCTTATGCAGCTAAAACCTATCCTACACTAGGTGGTGATTAAATTTTACCCTATGTTATGAGCATAAGATTCCTTATGTGACAATTATGGTATGCCTTAGGTGACGAGCCTATATTGCCTTATGTGATGAGAACTGGTTTCCTTATGTGACAAGCAAGGGATTAATTAGGTGATGAGACTAGTATGCCTAACATATAGAGATTTAACACTGATCTCCAATCAATTAAATTATTATTATTTTAAGAATGCACCATAGTGTCACACCCTAGGGTCAATCTCTCAAGGAGTCCACTCACATGCACTAAATTTTCTATAGTCACTATTATAATTTAACTAATATAAAACTATAAAACTAATATAGATGGGGGTTGATTATAAAATACATTTAATATAATATATATATATGTGTGTGTGTGTGTGTATTAATGAAAATACTAAAAATAAATAAAATGAAGAAAATTCCCAAAGAAGTTAGCATAAGAAAACTATTGTTCTCAGGGTTTCATGGTAATGTTATCATTGTTATTCAAAATATATTCCTCATTATTTTATCCAATATAGAGATCCATACCATTCACTCTACACCATATTATTCGAATGGTATTACCCTACACCAAGACCTATTCATTTAGGAGTAAACTCTTCAGCATCACTACCTAATCCAAACTCCACTATTTGAATGACTTGGATATCAATGAGAAGGAAAATGATTGAATGGGGAGGAAGAAAATAGTAGTAAATAAAGTGGGGATACCACTCACCACAATAATTTTAACCAAAATTGAAATATTATAATAAAACATGAGAAATAATTAAATAATAATAAACTCAAACACCTCCAATTCCTCCCTCAAACAATAGTGAAGGTTAGCTCTCCACAAACATGAAGATAAAAGAAGCATGGTCGGAGAAACACAAAATTAAAAACATAAAAAAAATGCATAAAAGAATAAGATAGATACACTAATAAATATTTAAAATAAAAATTACTATTACATTATTTATAATCCACCTTATACCCCTTAAATGGATATAATTTTTTATAGAAGAGGAGGTGGCATTTTATAGAGAAAAGAAGTGATAAATTTTAGCTCCAAAATTTTACCCACTAAGTTTTTCATATGAATGACCCATTAAATGAAAGAATTGGGAAAATGTGTCTTAGTTAAAGTTATTCTTATATGTATTAATAATTATTTCTAAAAATTTAAGATTTATTTTTCCTAGGATTAAATATTTATGGCTAATTTAATTACGAAATTTAATTTATCCACGCATACTCTCCACATTCCCCAAATCTGGTTTTCCATGCATTTATGGCCTTGAAAGAGGTACAATCGGTCATGAAAAATTTATGAAAAAATTTAATTAATATATTCTATATAACCATGTCTAATTACATCTTTTTTGGTCTTTTAGTTTGGGATATATGGTCCCATCATTAAAAGTGTCCAGATCTATGCACAAATTTTGAGACCTAAATTGTGAGCATTTTTTCCTTTAAATGATGGATTGATATTTGGATCTAGTTGAATGAAATGAATCCCAATATATATGGAATCCTAGAAAATTAATTTCACAATTTCAATTAGTTTATAAAAATTTACCACTGAAATAAATAATAAAAATGAAATAGATAAATCCAAAATTAGGCCATTAACGTAATTAAGGGGAGAATACCAATAAAGCCTAAAAATGTGACAATTTACCATAAAAAACTATGGTGGGAATAAAAACATTTAATTATAATATAAAATATATTAAAATATAATCTTCACCACTCCCCTGCACTTAACCATTTCACTCTCAGACAATCATCTAATACCAAGGTCAAACAATCTTCTCAAAGTATAATGAAAACACAGTTCAATTATCACATATAAGGAAATATCATGACTCCTACATGGATATAAATTCTATAAATCCTCAAAAATCATAAAAATCCATTCAATATCATGATAATACTCATGTGAATGTCGTACCCACCTCTACATAAAAATATTTTTCTATTCACTAAAGTTTTTTTTTTAATTTTTCTCATTCCCAAGAACATGTGTGATCTCTATAGTCTTTTTATACTCATAGTATCTCCACTTCATAGATTTTCAAATGTTCCAATCATGAGGTATTTTTCATGGGTTTTTTCTGAGGCTAAGGGCTATTAGATTTTAAATATAAAAACATCATAGGCAGAATGAGGAGGTTTAGGCTCTGAAGTGAAGTAAATTAATGAAAATAAATTTTCTCATGGATGGTGTGCTCCTCAATCAGATCAAAAAATGAATCACCTCCAAACACCTCTTTATTTCCTTGGAAAGTTTACACTTGGAATTTCAGCATTAATGATAAATTTATTTTCTATTTTTCCCATTTATATAATTATTTAAGCTTGAATTTAAATCTATAATTTTTCTTCAGAATAATATTTTTTTAGGAAAAATAGAGGTAGATTTTTGTTGACCATCAGATGACGGAGTTATGGCTAATTTACTCTACGAATTTAATTTGGCTATGTAGACTCTTCATATTCCCCAAATCTAGTTTCACATGCATTAATGTCCTTGAAATATATAGAATCATTCATATACATGTTTATAAAAAAAATTATTAATATTGTCTCTAGATCCATGTCTAATTTCATCTTTATTGGGATTGTAGTTCAGGAGATATGGGTCTATCATTAAAAGTGTCCAGATCTATACACATATTTTGAGGCCCAAATTGTGTGTTGGTTTTGGGTATTTAAATGATGAATTTATCTTTGTATCTAGTTTAATTAAATGAATCCCAACATGTATGGAATCTTATAAAAAAGGAATTTAACAATTTCAATTAGTATATAAAAAGTTATGGAAAAATAAAAATAAAAATAAAATAGTTAAACTACAAAATTAATCCATTTTAAAATTAATATTAAAATACCACTAAAACCTAAAAATGTGATAATTTCCCATAACATAACACTATACTGGGATTAAAAACATTGAATTATAGTATAAAATGTATGAAAATATAAGCATTTTCATTTACTTAAGTGAAAATCCTAAGTTTCCTTGTGTGATGGGCATAAGCTACCTCATGTGATAATCATTGGATACCTTAGGTGATGAGCCTAGAATTCCTTATATTTTGATCCTAGTATTATTAATGTGATGACCCTATGATGAAAGTTTTGATGAGAATAAGTTTCTTTATTGGAAAAACATAGGATGACTTGAGTGATGATCCAAATATTCCTTATGTGACAAACATAGGATACTCTCATGACCTGTTTTGAGGAAGATAAAGTAGATTCCAAATATGCATGGCATGCTTAACAAACTCATCTTCTCCAACCAAAGGTTTTCACCCTAATAATGCATAAATTGAAATAATTAATCAATGTCCACATGAATATGGATTTGTGAATGGGATTCATGAGCATGACATAAATCTATGAGGGAGACCTAGAATATGTAACAAACTCTAAAGAGGAAAGTGATAAAATGCCATCATCCCATTCTGATCAAGGTGGTTTCATCATCACCCCAGTGTCGATAAGTCACCTGAATTTGGAAAGAGGAAATATGAGGCCCATTTTATGATCATCCATGGGGTAGTCTGAAACAATGATCTTGGTGGAAATATTTGAAAAATAGAATTTTAAACCCAACGTGAATCCATTATCCTTCAATAATTAGAGGATGAGTAACATTTAGCTTCACCACTTTCAGGAATCAATAATGTTGGGCATGTTAGGACTCATCATCATCAAACATGTACTCATGGTTATCTTTAAATACTCTTTAAAAATATAATCCATTAGAAATTCTAAGATAGGTTCTCCCACGATGTCCAATAAGTGTGGGGTAGGAGGAGAACCCATGTTGTTTCTAGAACCCTCGGGCACCCTCACATGGTAATCCCACATGTCTACACCCAAGTGGTGGCAACCATTTATCCCATGACTATAGGGAAGCTTCTTCCCCTCTTCCCATCAAATATCATATATTGAAGGGTCATTAATTACATTTTCTTCCATTACAATAAATAAGGCTTCATACCAACCTAAAAAATAGATTGAGAGGATCTAGAAATCATGGAACCACATTAGTTCCATCAACGGTAGAGATCACTCAAGGGTTTTCACTACCAACAACTATTATGGGAGCCTTTTACTAGAGTGAATTGATGACACTTTCCCTTATGCTTAGGAGGTAGGGTACATCCAATTTGTGCCAGCCACAACTATCACCAAAGAGTCTCTATGGAAGTATCTCTCTAATTGACGATGTCATCAATGAAAGGTTTTCAATATCACAACCATAAAAGTATATCCTACCCATACTCTGATTGTTCTAGTCCAAACTACATAGCGCCCATGTCAGGGGTAGGTCACCACTTCTTCTCTATGAGAGGTCACCCCTATAGCTTCCAATTCATCCCCTACTATCCTGACTACTATGAAGGGTGAAATATTTGTTAGAATGGGATCAAGACCCTAAATTCACACAAAACATGTTGGGTTGACTTTCCCCACTTTGAAACCAATATTAATTCTTATGAGAAGGATCTATATGGGTTATATAATCTTGAACTCAAGGAACTTTATCATAGGTATCAAAAAATGGATAGTGGAAACAATTCTAGTTCACACCTGATATTTTAGAATCTTAGACCATTAAGGATTTAGGATAGATTTTACCAGCTCCACCATCACAGCCCCTAAAAAAAGCACCCAAAAGTTAAGGATGTCCATTCCCAAACCTAAAGTGTACAAGGAATTGAAGACCCTCTATAAATACCATTAATTGTAGGATTTATTATCTTCCTTCTAGATATTGGTCATACAACCACCCCTAGCACCATCATCATATCTTCTCTCCACTTCAACACTGGAATTAGGACAAATTTAAAGATATGGCCTCACACTCTTGGAATACTATAAATATATGGTCAATCCATATGCACATGATGAGATCCATCAACAATATGATGTAGAATCTCTATCCTATATGGTAATGTTCATCAATCTCACATCACCTTAGTAGAAGACCTCCTCAGTCAGGGGCAGTGTGTCTTAGTAGATAGCACCCCTTCCCAAGAATCCACACTAGAGGAGGTCTTCATCACTCCTACCTATGACTTCCCATAAACTCACCACTTAAAATTAGGAGTTCCCATCTGAGTGAGATTAAGAGGAAGATAATATCATATCAAAGGCCCTAAAACTAGCTAGCTTCCAATCAAATTTTAGATTCATGAGACCCTGCACTTCTCCATCCTGAATTTTATCATTAAAAATCACATAGAATATTTAAAGTAGAATATTTGGAAGATATTTAACCACCTTCAGAACCATTGGTAAACCTATCCAATAATCTCTAAGCACCTTCATACCCTTCATTTTTTTAGTACTGAAAGGTCAATATCACAATGATTCTAGTGGTTCATCATCTTATGTCTGGTGAATATCACTAGATCTTTTAGAAAATGTGTACTAAAATCCATACAGTATTTCACTAGATTATTAAAGAGGAATTCACCCATGTAAAAATAATATATAATATATATTATTCTTCTTTATAATTAAATCCTTTCTGGGGTAAAGATAGATTCCAAAAGCTTTTCTACCTAAGGATGTCAGAAAATCTCCACCACTGACCACTTCTATAATGAATATCATCACTATTTATCCACATAATAATAAGGGGTGTTATTTTAGTGATGAGGATTATGAGGAGGATGTTCCTCAAGAGGACTAGTAGTGATAGGTGAACCCTCCTATAGGTATCTACATTCATCAACAAATATAATCCAAGGTCCTTGGAACTTTTTCAGAGATACTTCTCCCAAACACCCACTAAAACCTTAATAAAGGAAAACAGGCATGGTTGAGGATTCTAATATAGCCAAAGCCACTAGGATAAGTAAGGAAAATTCCCAAATCACTGATTTTATTTATGTTTTCAAGGTCATCCAATAGATCACTATTGAGAACCTTTAATAATATCACCTCAATCGAGAGGATGTTCAATATTACCTCACCGAACTTCGCATAGAACCTATTCAATTTATAGTTCTCAGTTGATCATTCAAGACCAAGTTAGGAGGTTATTTTCAAATGAGTCATGGTCTGGTATACCCCAAGATCTATCTCTAGTGGATCAATGTGATTTACCACCATTGTATCATGGCCACTCCACTTCAAAATTCATCCAATCAACCAGGGGTAGACATATAGCAAAGCACCCCATAATGATCTGATCAATTCTCTCACTGATCACTTGGAATCCATGAAGATACAAAGTGAATTGGTGTGTCTTGAAAGGAATACATACCTGAAGTGGGTGTAATATTTCCATTATCTAAAAAAAAATTGCAATCCAAACTTTACCTATTTCAATAGTATAGGTGTTCCAAATAAGCATCTTGCCTATTTTGCCTCTCAGTGTGGCCTGATATTGGGAACTCCAGAGCAATAGGAGGTTTCCAAGATCCAATAATTAATCCAAACTCTATAAGGAACTTCCTTTATATGGTATAGTAACTTAGTTCCAAGGCCCATCACCAATTGGGAGGATCTTCATTGGAAATTCCTATATCAATTCGAATCCACCTTATACGAGATGAGTTTCATTAACATCTATAAGTGAAATCAATGGTAAAATAAATATTTCATTTATTTCATCACTCTATGGAAGGGATAGACATAATCCCTTAATTTTCAACATCCCCAAAAGTATCTATTGAGGATGTGTATGAAGAATTTCTAGTATAATCTATACTCGAACCTCATATCCATGAAGTATCTGGGTGGATTATATGAATTCATTGAAATAGATTAGTGTCTAGATGAGGCCATGTTGTAGACCAAGAAAAAAATATCATTTAAAACCTCATTTTCCCTCTAAAAATAGCTGATATATAAAAAATAATTATTTTATTATAGAATCTACCCCCTTAACTGATCCAGATCTAGGATAACCCACAAAACAAAACTCGCCATGCATAGGAACACACTGAGAATGTTGCGCAGGGTCCTCAACCGGGAAAGAATCCAAACCCTTAATAGATATTAAGGAAAAATTCTAATCCTTTAGGTATAATAAAGTTCCTTGATTCTTTATCTATATCATGGAAAAGAACTTCCTAAAACATCCAAACATAAAGAATGCAAAAGAGGTTTAGTTGAATAACCATCCCAACTATTTCCTTTAAAACGGGTTCATTGGATACACCATATAAAAATGATTTATCATCAAGAATTAGCAATAGGTCATGGTGGATTGTGTCATAGTGAAACTAATCAATCCTTCAGCATATGTCACATCTGTTTTTTCCACCCTCAATAATGATCAAGATGATAGGGATTGGAAACAAGTATCTGACTAAGGATCATAGAATTATGATGATTGGCTAGACCAAAAGACATTCACTCAATCCCACTAGGTCATTTGTGCATGGATGAACCATCCATCACCCTCCTTGTATAGCTCTTCTATTCCAATGACATTGTTGGAATCACATCCCTCTAAGGCTCAAAGGAACTAGCATTGGCATCATAAGGATGATCATGAGCCTTTTTCAGTTCCAAATTCAATGATCACCCTAATTAAATTTATCTTCCCCTCATTAGAAAGAATTTCCATGAACCTTATAACTCTAGAAGATTCATCTAATGAGGATAAGAATTATTTATCCATCAATATCACTAGGTTGGTGGAGAGTTAAATTGATTCTGTAGGTGAAACCCATATTTCATCTCCTCTAATTTATAATTGATTATATCAGACCAGAGGAAAACTTTCCCCAAGAAAGAAAATTCTAGAGATATTATCCTTGAAAATGTTTTCTATTCCACTGAGATAAGAAGACAAACATTCCCTGAACTCAGTAATAGTAGTTGAACTTGGAATATTTCTATAGTACAACTCTGAAGATCATTATATTGGTTAATTGTTTGGATTAATAATAGTCATATAATGATCTTCCAAAACTACCAAATTGACAACAAAAAATAAAAAATTCCAACCATGAAACCTAGACCTATCCAGAAAGTTCATCCGCACTTCATGTCAAGTATCATCTCCTAATAAGAAAAAACATTCCCCTATCTTGAAAGTGTGATGTGATTAAGTACCTCACTAGTATCTTGGACCAAATCTCTATTTTTAATTTGATTTTCCTATCAAAGGCACTTAGAGAGTGATGAAATTCATAATTTAACATGTATTATTATAGAATTCAATGTTTTAATCCCATCAATTTTATATTTTAAGGTGAATTTTCACAATTTAAGATTTTATTAATAATTTTAGCTTAATTATAAAAAAATCATAATTTTGGAATTTAAATATTTTTTATATTTGATTGGTATTTCAGTAATAACATCTCATAAACTAATCCAAATTGTGAAACTACTTTTATTTAAGATCATATACTGTATGGGATGCATTTCATCTAATAGAATATAAATCTCAATCCAATATTTTGAGGTCCAAATTAAGCTCACAATTCATGCTTGGAATTTGTGCCTAGGTCTAGAGAATTTTTAATATGGGTCCATATATCAAAAATTACCAAAACAAATGATATTAAATTTCACAAAGATATAGAAAATATTTTGGGGAACATTTTCTTTGACTATTCCCACTCAACCTTCGGTTTTTATCAATACCATAAATGCATGTGAAGTCAGAGCATGTGAATATAAATAGACGGTGTGACCATAAGTAGTTTCTTTAATGATTTGGTCATAAATTAATATGCACAGGTCTGAAAATACTAAAACTTTTTGGGAGAATGTGGAATACATAAATGAACAACTTTTTTGAAAAGAAAAATTTTAAATTCATCCATTTACTATGACCACCACATGAAAAAATTCAAAGGATATTATTAGAGCCAAAATTTTCTACTCCCCTCACTATAAAAATATACCTCCCTCTCCATTTCAAAGGGTTAGCTATGTTGTTTATCGAATTTGAGTAGAATTAGTTTTTATTATATTGTAATATTTTTTTTACATGTTTAATATATTTTAGTTCATATTCCCTTATTCACTTTCATTTTATCTTTTGTTTTCTCCCACCGTGCGCCTTCTAATCTCTATGAAAATGGATAAGTAACCCTCATTATTGTTCTAGGGGGAGCAGTGATGTTTTGAGTTCATTTTTATTTAATATATTATATTTATTTTATTTTGATAATTTAAGTAGTGTTGAAACTATTTTTTCTTAATATTTCACACCACTTTATCTACTATTGATTTCTTCTTCATGTTTGATTTTTATTCCTCTCCTCTAACATCATAATGTTGCATATGGGGTGGAGTATAATTATGGTGATGATGTGAGGGAGTATTGACCCACATGTGTAGGTTTTTTCTGGGATAATATAAATTATATTGGATGTTTTTTAGTGATAGTTTTTATCTCAATATAGATTAGAATATTGAGAATTTATATTTTAAAGAACAATGATAGCATCATCTTGAAATCCCTAGAAAAATATCTTCTTTCTTCTTCACTGAAATATTTTTTTATTATTTTACTTTTGTTTTAATTTTAATTTATATATTTATGCATCATAAACATTTTTAAACCCCCCCCCAATTATATTATTAGTTTATTATAGTTTTATATCCTAGATTTTAATATTTACAATATAAAAATGGTGTTTGTGTGTGTGTCCTGCTTAAAATAATGACCCTAGGGTGAGAACTATACTAAATTATTTGTAAAATAAGAATTTATAGATGAAGTATTTTTTAAAAATCCATGTCATCAATTTTTCATCATTTCTAGGGAGACCAATAACTTTTGAACACTATTTTAAAAAAATCATAAATTTTAAAAACCAAAAAAACATCATTGTACATAATTATTTTCTTAGTTCAAATATTGAATTTAAAAGTAATTTTTAAATTGATAATATTGTTAAAAATATTTATGAG
This sequence comes from Viscum album, assembly GCA_963277665.1. Taxonomy (NCBI): domain Eukaryota; kingdom Viridiplantae; phylum Streptophyta; class Magnoliopsida; order Santalales; family Viscaceae; genus Viscum; species Viscum album. The sequence continues at coordinate 1,524,843,813 of OY728125.1, read as the reverse complement.
TCTAGTAGGTAAGAATATTGGAGCATTAAATTTCAATGAAATGAAAAAAAATAAATATTTGATGAATCAAATAGAAATTATTTCATCTTCCTTGAATAAATTGGAATCTCATAAAGTGGTTTAAGAAAAGGAGGAATAAAAGATTTATTTTCAACATTTTCAATCAAATAACCATGTGAGGAAGAAATTATGAAGGAACTAGCCTCAAACCTATCCATACCATTGTGGGATGAGGTTAAATAATAAGACTTTCCAGCTGAAGCGCATGTGGAAAATCAAGATGAATTAGATGAATATTAGGTATACTTTGTATAAGTTTAATAGGTATGTTATTCTCCTATGTTTGTCAATGAAAAATAAGTACCTTTCTACCTATCTCTAGATTTTGAAGAATACACCACCCAAGTGGAGGAATTTTAAGAAAATTTTAGGAGAAGGACTACCTACCTCTATATACAACAAAACTACTCCAAGTATTACTAATAATTGAATAACAATTAAAAGCTGAGCTTACTCGGGGAGATAATATTTTCTTTAGATAATTTTATTCCCAATTTACTAAAAATGAATTGAGTGTTACCTCCTTCTAAATTATTTTTAAAAATTTGGATAATACATGGATTTCCTTAGAGAATTTGATGAATGAGTTGATACACTTGCTAAGACTGAGTTACCAGTGGCCCTTTTGGAAAAATCATTTCCCTTTTTTTAATTTTATGAAATAGAATCACTTGAGAAATATCTAAATATTTAAGTTTAAGAGTTTACATAAATGGTGGTGGTAAATTAATAGGTCCCATTATTTCTCTTTCCACAACCTTGAAAGTTTTAATAAATTTCAAATGGGTGTAATTTTTTTACTCTATCCATGGTATCCTCTAAAACTTGTGTAAAGAAGTGTACTTTGTAAGGGAAAAATGTGGTTGTAAAAATCACCCAATCCACATACACCATCAGACCTTGGGTGAATACTAGAACTTCCAATTAGAATTATTTGAAAACCAATACACACTTGGGGGTAAAACAAATTTTTATCCCTCTTATTTTACCTTTTATGTTATTTTTTAATATTTTTATTATTTTTACCTTTTTTTTCTTTATAGTTCTAAGTGTTAACAATTATGAGCATAAATTAAGAATTCCACTGGAAAATAAATTCAAGTTGTATATTTCCTTCTATTTTGTTTTTATTCCCTTATCTTTTTATTTTGTTGAGATTAAATGAAGGATGGTGAAATTTAAGTGTGAGGGGGTTCAACCTTATTAGTTGTATTTGTGTATTTTATTGCTAATTTTTTATTTATTTATAGTAAATTTTATATTTAATGAATATTAATTTTTATTTTTCTCACTTGAATATTAATACATGGTATTTAACAGTTCAACTAACCCTTTCTAGACTTGAATTTTTAAATATTTTACCCACAAAACCCTAGAAATAGAATTCTCCTTGAAAAATAATTAGTATTTAAAATACTTTTTATGTCTCAAAATATGGAGAGATGAGAATTTACACAATCCTATAGTGATACATGCACTTTCTAAGTATAATCATAACTCCGTATTTAATATCTCTTGAGTGAAGAGTGACATGAATTTCAATGTGATGTAGGTTTGATTAGGACATGGATAAATTTTTGAGGTTGAATAAATTTAAATGTGAGAGATTAAAATGAAAGTTAATTTCTTTTCATATATGATACATGATGAAATTATATTTTGGAAGTGATCTTGGAAATTTTCTCACTTTTGATTTTGGTGTGTATTTTGATACGGATATATGATGATCGCCCATGTGTGAAAAATTTAACTATGGGGGATTTATGAAACTCATAATTTCGCATATATTATTATTTAATTCAGTGTTTTAATCCCACTAATTTCATATTTTAAGGGTAATTGTCCCAATTTTAGGTTTTATTAATAATTTTGAGCTTAATTATAAAAATGGCATAATTTTGGAATTTAAATATTTTTATATAAAATATTTATTTTGGCCATAACATCTTATGCACTAATAAAAATTGAAAATTTTATTTTATTTAGAATCACATAATTAATGATTTACATTTCATCCAAAAGGATCCAAAGATCAATCCAACCGTTTGAGGCCCAAATCAGTCTCATAATTCTGACCTTGGAATCTATACCCAAATCTAAAACATTGTGAAGATGGATCCCTATCTCATAAATTACTAACTAAAATGATAATATATTTCACATAGATATATATAATATTATAGGTAACATTTTATTTGACTATTCCCACTTGAAATTTAGCCTTTATAAATGCCATTAATGCATGTGAAGTCGAAGTATGAGAATAAAAATAGACAGCCATTATAGAAATATTTTATTTAATGATATGGTAATAACTTGGGATAAACATGTAAAAAAAATTATGAATATTTGTGGGATCATTATTAAGACATAAATGAACAACATTTTATAAGAAAAAAATTTTAAATTCATCCATTTATTATTCTTATCACATGTAAATTTTCTAAGGACATAATTAGAGCCAAAATTTTCCACTCCCCTCACTATAAAAATGTACCTTCCTCTATATTTAAAAGGGTTGGCTATTTTTATTAGATATTTTTATTATAATAAGATTTTATTCTACTATAATATTTTTTTACATGTTTCATATATTTTAGTTCATCTTTTTATCTTCTATTTCATTTTATATTTGTTTCCCCCCACTTTGCTCCTTCTAATCTCTATGAAAAATGGAGAACTAACCCTCATTTTTGTTCAATGGGGAGTAGTGCTTTTTTGAGTTTATTGTGGTTCAATGTATTCTATTTATTTTATTCTAACAGTTTCAATAGTTTTGAAACTGGTATTGGTAAAGGGTTCACCCCACTTTTTATACTATTAAGTTCTTTATCCCCTTTTTTATTCCTCTCTTTCATCGTCATAATGTTCCATATGGGGTGGAGTATAATTATAGTGGTGATGTGAGGAAGTATTGTATTAAATGAATACTTTCAGTGTGGGATAATAGTAATTAAATGGGAGGGTGTTGAGTGATATGGTTGATCTCAACATTCAGTATAATATTGAGAATTGATATTTTAAATAATAATGAGAGCATCAATGTTAACTCTTTAGAATAATAAATTCATTCTTATTTACTAATATCTTTATTTATTATTTTAATTTTTTTTTAATTTTTTTATATATTTATATATAAAAATAATTTTTAACCCCCCCCCCCTATTATATTAATATATTATTAAAATAGTGTATTCTTGCATTAAATAGTGATAATAGAAAAATGGTGAGTGTAAGTGACCCCCTTAAGAGATCTACCCTAGGGCGTGCACTATGTTTCATTCTTAGGAAAATAAGAATTTATTAGAAAGGGATTTGTGAAAAATATAGCTCGTTTTTGAGGCCCTCATTAAGGTATTGAAGAGACCTCTAGAGTTTGAGACTGAAGCAGTTGTTGCTGAATCAATCCATGCAAAGGAAGTCAAGTATAAGGAATTGAAATCCATCCTCTCCTTATTTAGGAAAATTTAGGGTGCAATCATCCAAGGGATTATATACCCCCTCTATAACACAAGTAATATCAATAGAATTGGTGTTTAGTTCACACTGGATCTAGGATCAATCTCATCCTGACCAAGATTCTCTATAAGATAGTATACATAGATAAGGATCTAGACTCATTCAACCTTACAATTTAGGGATATTACAAGAGTTAATAGGATCCACTCGATAAGATCTAACTGAAGTACCAATCCTATAATTTGGTTTATAATACCGAATTTATGGTTGTCTTGAAATACACTACTTTAATTCCCTACTGGGAAGGCCTTGGCTCCATTTTCATGTATTCGTACCTTTATTGTATCATCAGTACCTCAATTACTCCATAAATTATTTATTGGGGGCGCTTTATGTTGATATCACTCCCTTTGACTCATATGAATCTCATTACCTTGACATATGGTATTACAAAAGGGATGGAAAGAAACCCTAGGTCAAGGGTGTTGGGTGTGTTAACACTCCTAATGACTTGATATCCACCTCAGTATATTCCCAAGATAATTTGAAGAGAATATTCCTTTTACCTACTTATCATCTATAAGTAATAACCCCAACCCTTGGGAAATATTTCATTATTCCCAAGAAAAAGGATTTCAACCATATCACCTACTACTCATATAATGGACATGTGCCTTTTAAGTCTCAGGAAACCCACTCTCATTAAAAATTGGAATTTTGCTCATGCTTGATAATCAGCATCGGCACCATGTATACCAATGAGAAGTATTGTCCCATTGGTGGTCAACAGAGTTGTGATTATTTAACATGGTAAGTATACTGCATTGGTGAAGACCACATAGAATAGGAGCCATAAACTTTGTTAGAATGGTATTCACAAAATTAGAAAGAAAATAATTTGATTCTAAATATTTCACCATAGAATAAGAAGATGATTCCATATCATAACCATTTATGCATGAGGATATATATCCTCTCTCTAGTCCTCATGTTTTTAATGAATAGGATTTGGATGAAGCCCCTCCTACCTTTAAAGAAGGAATCCCCACTATCATTGATGATATGATACAGGTGAACTTCAGTACCAAGGAAGATCTAATACTGACATTGATCTTTATTTCCATGCCTCCTAATGAGAAAGAGAATAATGTTGTGTTCTTAAAGTATTATGGTGACTTATTTTCATGGAACTATAAGGATATTCTAGGCCTTGATCACCAATTCATCATTCTCCATCTCAACCTTCCCATTGTCCACTTTAGATATAAATAGGTACTTAGAAGGATGAATTACTCCCATAGTTCCATGGTTGAGACTGAATTTGATAATATTATCAAAGAAATATTTTTTAAGGAAGATTATTACCCCAATTTTATGGAAAAAATTTTCCTATTCGGGAATAATAATAGACAAATTAGGGTTTGCATCAATTTATGGGACCTCAATAACCACATCCTGAAGGAACACTTTCCTGTTTTATTCATAGAGCCACTGATTGAGGAAATGTTTCCAATCCCTATATTTTATGGATGGGTAATTTTAATACAATTAGATCCATATGTCCCCTGAAGATGAAGAGGAAACATTATTCATGGCACCCTAAGAAACATACTGCTATCAGGTGATATAACAACCCATGTCTTTTATAAACTTTAATTCATCATTTATTACATAAATACATATATAATAAAATACCAAAGGATTGAAAGGCCTAGTTTTTTTGGGTAATTAGATACATAAAATAATAACTTGAAAAGGGATACAAAAAACATTATTTAAAACTCTTTAACATGCTCTTAAAATTCAATCTCTCTTCTAAAACTACATGGGATAATATAAGGACATACAAAAGAAAGGGTGATCTATAAATCCCGGTAAGGGAATAATAAAATCATAACATGATGAAAGTAATACATGTGAGTCAATAGACATATCAAGGTAAAATAAAGAGGGTTAAAATCATACAAATGAACATTTTATCATGATATATGATGATAACATTAAGAAAACACGGTAATATGGAACAACATAAAACATGGAATCATAAGTGTAGTGACTCGATGCAAAATATCCTGGAGCTAGTGTCTACTATCAATTACATTGGCGTGATTACAAGGAATCAAATCCCAAAGGACTGAGATTTTAGGTGTCTTGGTAAAACAGATGCATACATGGTTCTTGTATTTAAAATTAATACACTAATTAAAACATAATGTTTTTTCTAAACAAATAACTTTAAGGATAATAAATTCAATGGTAACTTTATTCCATCTAGTATATCCCTACATATCTTTCATAGTATGCTTCTTGGATTCCTAGGGAAAGGAAACCCAGTAAGGGTGATCTCAAATAATCAGTAAGTTTAAAGTATAGCATAAGAAATAATGAATCAAAGAGAATAATAATCATGGAATGGTAAATAATTGATCACACATACCATGTAATCAATAAACTGAATGGAAGTGAATAAAAAATATAGAAATGTAATAACTGGAAACATATTTCATTCAAATAACTAGTTAAGGTAAAATAAATATTTAAAGGTATGAAACTAAAACACATTTCATTTATTCAATGAACTGAAAATGAAATTTATCCATAGATATGTCGATGCAAGATCTCATGGATGAATAATAACTAAAACTAAATAAGGGAAATGATTGATTATTGGATGCCATGTTTCCTAGGTACATGGTACCTTTACCTTCAAGACCATTCAAAAGATGGTTTACAATATATCAGGTAAAAACCCATATAAGGAGACTATACAAATGAATCATCCCATGAGACAGCCAATACATCAAGGGGATATCTATAAATGAGGCCCACCCATGTCATACTAGTCAAAAGCATTCTTCACATATTGAATAATTGATTTAATAATGTTCCTTATCAAATATCTATATATAGTAGGAGATAAGAATTTATCAATATTTACCCAAATAATAAAATGACTTTCAAAGTGAACACTATATAAAATAATAATATATGGTTTAGGAAATGAACATATCCATGATAAATGATATGGATAATTAGGGTAAATTCAATTTTCAATAATCATTGGAAATTAAATATTTCAAGCAGGGATAATAAAGAAATCAAGGAAGTGAATTTGAATCCAATCCCTTTACATATAAATAATAAACTATCTAGAGTAATATTAAGGATGTTATCAACACAAAATACCCCAACTGGAGTAAAATAAAGGTTTTTTGTAGTTCATGAATGGAAGTTTTATAAAAATATATTTTAAAATATTCTTGAGGAAAATATCATTTTGTTTTGAAAACAAAATTGAAAAACCTTTTATTTGAAAATCAATTTTAAAGAAAACATTTTCTTTAAAAAATAACATTTTAAACATGCAAAGGAAGCTTAAAAATAATGATGGTGGTTAAATCTGTACATGTTGTACAAGGTAAAAATAACATTCCTTTTTCATGGTAAAAAGGTTAGAAAAATGACTAATTTGGAAAGAGACAAGATGATTTCAATCAAAACATTGTTAAAAGACAAAAAAGGGTAAAAATGTCTTTACCAAATAATTTTAAAAACATTTTTGAAAACTTTTTAATAAAACATGATTTTTAGAAGAAAACAGTTTCTCTTACTAAAGAGAGAATTGAAGTCGGGTTTTCTTAAAAACATTTTTTTAAAACACCTTGAGTTCCAAATAGTAGAAAAATGGTACTAATACTTAAAAAAGGTCATGAATTACTAGAGGAGAGGAAAATGAAATGGTTTATTTAAAAATGGTCATATAATTTCTTTGAATGGAAATACCATTGAAATATCATTATTATTATTGAGGAAAATAATCTTTAAATATTCCAAAGTGTCACATACCACTTTGAAAATTTTTAAATCATAAACCTCATGAGGGAATAATATTAAATAAAAGTTTTAAATACCATTAATATAAATTAATTCATGATATAATATATAAAAATGGTCAGTATATACACTATACAAAATAAGTAAGTGGTGAATAGGACATTTATCACACATAAGTAAAAAAAAGTGAAATGAAAACTCCCTTAACTTGCGTCTGATTTGTCTTGTGTGTCTTTATATTATTAAATAAAAAAATTATGTTAATTATTTACTTTATTTAAAACCTTTTTCATGTTTATAATTACTTTTATTTCACTTTTTATAATTTTTTATACAACTACTTAAAGAGTTATGTTTACATCGGGTGTTTTGACCAAATTCATTTCATGTGTTAAAAACAACTTTGGTAGGTAAATTATGGTCAAAGGGTAATTATATAACATCACCAAAATAATAATCATGACATAATTATACTATTTATAAATTAATAATACTTTTAAAACCAATAATTAAATATGTTAATGAAAAATGAATTAATGTCATAATCATGGAGACGGTAGGTTGTACGTATACATGAGTAACACTACTACAAAAACGGGCAAGGGAAGCACCACCACTTTAATAGCGCTAAAAAAAGCGCTGACAAAGGGGGGCTTTTATCAGCACTCATAAAGGGTCACTTTTAAAAGTGCTAAAAAAAGCGCTGTTAAAAGTGACCCATTATCAGTGCTTTTTTAGCACTGATAAAGGCCCCCCTTTATCAGCGCTTCTTTTAGTAGTGCTAATAAAGGGGAGATTTATCAGCACCTTTTCCTAGCGCTAAAAAATTTTATGTTTCAAAAAAAATCATGAAAAATATTATATTGTTATATAAATATATTTATATTGATATAAATATAATATATATTTTTTAAATATGTTTTAGATAAGTATAAATAGACTATTACATTTAATATATAATAAATTTAGTGAAAATGGATTTAAAATATTTTAAAAAATATTATTAATTAATAATTTTCTAATTATCATTGATTAATAATCATTTAATAACAATTTGAAGACATAAAAAATCAAAAAAATAATAAAAGATCTAAAATTAGTTGAAAATGTAACTCAAGCTTCAAACAGCCATAACTTTTGATCTGGGTGTCCGTTTAAGCTCTACAACATATCAAATCGAATAATACGATGAAATCTATGTTCTAATGACTAAAGAAAATCTTTATGTCACATTTATTTAGGCCAAAAAAGTACCAAAAGGCATCCAAAACTGAGTTTTTAGTCGGGATACCCTAATTTGTTAACATTCAAACAAGTATAACTTCTGATATGGATGTCAATTAAGCATGTACCACATATCATATCGAAGATTGTTTCATTTTATTTTATATTATTGGTTGTAGAGTTTAAATTGGATTTTGTATTATAAGTTATGGTCATTTTAACATTCTAAGGCTTTTAAAATACATATATATATATATATATTCATAAATATATATGTGTCTGTGTGTGTGTCTGTGTGTCTGTGTGTGTGTGTGTGTGTGTATTTTATATATGTATGTATGTATTTATTTATTTATTTATTTATAAACACACATAAAAAACATATTTTATAAATGTATTTAAAACTAATCTTATAAATATATATTAATATACAAATAAATATATGGATAAAAAATTGTAACTAAAAATATATATATAAATAAATATAAATATATATTAATATACAAATGGATATATATATATATATACTAATATATGAATAAATATATATGTATTAATATAACTAAATATATTTATATTAATATGAATTTATATTAATATACGAATAAATATAACTATATATATAAATAAATACATATATCTTTAAATAGAGAAAAAACGAAATGTCTTAGTGTTAAAGGTAAAGCCATGAAATGGGGGAGGTTGTCGGCTCGAGTTCGTGTGGAAGCAAGGAGGTGCGCGCGTGTGGGGGTGCGCGGGAAGGGTAGCGCACGGGAGAGTGAGGGGGGTCCACCTAGTGCTGATAAAGGGGGGGTTAAGCATTGTTAAAATTTCTCCCCCACATTATATAATTATTTTTTATTTTTTTTATTTTTTTCGACCTTTATCAGCGCTTTTTAAAAGCACTGATAAAAGTCCCCTTTTATCAGTGCTAAAAAAAGTGCTTAAAAAGGGGACTTTTATCAGCGATTTTTTTAGCGCTGATAAAATGGACCCCTCTTTATCTTCACCTCGATTAACATATCTTTTTTTAGCACTATTAATGCACTTTTCTAGTGCTGATAAAGGTTGTATTTTTAGTAGTGTAATGTTCTCATTTTTCAATGATCATTATGGAAAGAAGGTAAGTAACACCATATATTACCATAATTATAATTATATCATAAATGTAACGACCCGAATCCGGAGCCCCTCCACTGGTGCACCGTACCCAGTTCACCACATGACCTCAAACACATTTCCCCAAACGCCAGAGGCTTCCGACTAGTAGCAAGGGTCTTGGTAAGTTATTGGGGAAACTATTCCCTCATTCGGTAAGGTATACAAGGTAAGGAAAACAACAGTAAATAGTGGAAGCAGTAAACAATACGCAACAACTGAAACCAAACAGTGGAAACAATGAATATATAGTAATGATGATAAAGATGCAGTAGGTACAAGTTTCTAAGGAAGAAGAAAACATAACAATGTTCTGAAATACAAGTAAAAAAATTACTAAAATAACAGCAACTCCTGAAGCATCGCAAGCCTAAGCTTGGTCCCTTGCTCCCCAACTCCAAGCAATCAAGTACCGGAAATCGAATGGCGCTTGCCCTTATCCATACCTGCAACAACGAAGTCTGATTGGGCCCAAAAGCATGGCCTAAACAGGGTGTGAGATACAATCCCAGTAGGCAATCACCCAAAGATATGTTCTTAACAGTCAATGAAGTAAAAGTACAGGAAGCAGTAAACAGAAAGCACACAATAGCTACAATCCACAGTTCTAGCATATAAACTACACAAGTAAACAACCAACAACAAGAAGAAAATAGGTAACCCTCTGGGTAGCTCTCATAGCCTAACCCTTATGGTTCAACCTACAAGTACTAGAAACCCCCTAGGAGTCACACACAATCTCACCCCTCTGGTTCAGCTAAGAGTAGACTTTCTAAGGAATCACTCACCATCAATTCCCCATATAGTCTCGTATCATGATAAAGGATCTCTGGGGAAGCACTCAACATCTCATTCCCCCTATGGCCCACGTCGAGGAACTACAGACTCTTTAAGGAAGCACTCATCCTCAATTCCCCCTGTGGTCTCGCATCGAATTAAAAGACACTCTGGAGAAGCCCTTACGTCCATTCTCCCTATGGTCTACTACACTAGGTTCTCGCAGTATTGTGTGAAAATAACATGCTCAGCGTGCGTGTATTGTCCAAGTAAACCTCAAAACTACTTGGTTATCATTCTAAGGCTCAACAGCATAACAAAGCAATAGTTCCACTATCCTACAACTAGGCATGGAAACTGGAAAACGCCAAAAAAGAAAAACAAGCATGGAAAAATCTAGAGTACAGCAAAAACTACTCTATTCACAAAGGTAAACCTCTACTATAGTAATCAAGCAAGAAGGCTATCAATCAGGGGAAAACAGGGAAAACGCACAATTCTCGTTCAAGGGAATTGGCGAAATTGCACAAAATATTCAAAGACTGTCTACATAAAGGCACAAACCACCTACCTCGATCCTAGGAGATCGATATACTTGAACCACGACGACTGATTCTCCCCCGAAATTCTTAGATTTGAGGAAGCGCCCAAAACATTCAACCCATGATATCTTGAGAAGGAGGAGGAATTGGAAAACAAGATTCAATCAGAAGGAAGAACCCACCGCTGTGATTCCAATGCAATCAACCGTGCTTGAATCGGATAATGGATGGAGAGGCGGGAGCTCGTTGAAGATTTGCGGATCCTCGGTGCTCTCGGACGAACGGAATCTAGAAGAATACATTTCTGTTCATCAGGCGTGACCCTGGTCCGTTTAGTGAAAAACAAAAGTACGCAGGGTGTACTTTTAGGGTACACAGCGTGTACTAGGTCTTTCCATACTCCACCAAAATCGACCTCCATGTCACCCCTACACACCGTGTGTGTGGCCCGGACACGGCTAGTACATGGATTTGAGCGGGAAAAGAGTACACGGTGTGTACTTAGAAAGTACACGGCGTGTACTTCAAAAAATTTCCAGAAAGTTTATTTTTCTCAAAAACTCCAGAAAAAGGAAAGGCATACCTGAAATGAAGATCTGGGTTCTTACAATAAATACCATGTTTTTTAATAATATATATTTATATATATAATTCTTGTGATTTAAAAGGAATCACATCAGGTTGAGATGGCAGTAGTCCACACGTCCACGACCGACAGTATCAGTTTTTAGTGTGTGAAAGGGTAATAAATAAAATTATATATATATATATATATTATTTAAAGAAAGTTAATTATGTCATGAATATTATATATATGTTTTTTATATCTCATATGTTTAATTATAATCATCATTTATATGTTCCATGCATAGCGTGAACAAAGCACATCGCTTTAAGGAGACGGTAGTCCACACTTCCTCAAATGATGTTCTAGTATTAATGAAAAATATAAATTATTAAAGGTATGTGTTATAAAATTATTAAATAAGAATAAAAACATAATAAATATCATATATAAAAAATATAAATAGAGTTTCTATCATAATGTCTACCATGATAGGTGGTAAAGGGAAAATGAAGAATCATTATTTAGTGAGGTAGTAGCTCACCGTACAGAGAAACAGTATCTTAGTTACCCATTAGATGGAAGTGTGTGTAAGTGTAGGTATAAAACTTTGAATAAAAACATCCTAGTAAATTTATTATACTTTTTTTATACAATCATATAATAATAAGATTTTAGGAATTGGATAATTGAAATAAAACTAAATAGCTTAAGGAAATATGTTACCTCTTAATCGAGTAACTTCTTTTGGTTTATACCAAAAGGCTTCCTTGGAAGGATTTATTCCCAATGTTAAGATTTTATTATTAGGTTAGGGATGTTTATGAGATATTTTGGAATATATTGATCAAGTAAAAGTGGATTGAGAATTGTGAGGAAGTGGGAGTAGAGGAAGCCATTTTATAGTGGAGGAGGAGTGACACTCTTGTACATTTTGGGAAAGGGAATTCCACCCACGTTTTTTCCATTGCATGTGGATCCAATAATGGTAAAAATTATATCCAGGGGATCATATGGTATAAATATGTCTAGATAATGGATATTGGACAAGTTTAAAGTTCATTTGGGCCCTTAAGTTTAAGGTTTAGTCTCTTATTAAGCTTAATTTTACCTTAATTGTTGTGATTAATTTTAATTACTTTCACTAATATTTTTAGGGAAAAAATAATTTGAACATATTATATATTATATATTATTATGATTCTAAATATTTAATATTTTATTCTAAATTCAAATCACATAAGTGGTAGAAATTAATTTAAATATAATCCCACATATGGGATGACAATGCGAGTTTTTAAAGTAAAAACATCCAAGAGTTTGCTATGTTTTTATGGTCAGTTTCAAAGTAAAATTGATTAAAATAAACTAAGTTGGATTAATTTATAAAAATATGATTTAAATAAACTTTATAATCAATTTAAAATATGATTTAAACTTATAAATAAATTAGATGAAAAAAAAATTTTGAATTAAAATTCGATATTTTTCATTATTCATTAAAAAATGAAACTTTAGATAAAAATACCAAAAATTCACAGTAATTTAATTTTTATGTTTATCTTCAAAATATGAAGCTTATTTTTATATATTAAAGTTACAAAAGTTTCAAAAATTATATTTAAAATGGGTTCGTCATTAAAAGGAGGTAAAAGTGATTTAATAAAAATATAGTATTTTATACATAAAATTGGATTTGTTTTTTCTTAATCCAATAAAATGAATATCAAAAATATTTGATTGAATATAATATATATATATATATCATTAATATCACTCACTAATTGTAATTAATTAGGGTAAAAAAGCTTTGTGAGTATAAAAATAATAATATTTTCCTTCAAATTCAAACAGTTTTCATATTCATTCCAAATTAATTTCTAACTAATCAATTCATTTTATATTTTTCTAAGCCATATATTTTCAAAATTTAGTTAATACCATTAATAATGTCTAGTTAATGTCTTGTTATATTTAAAAATAGTATTTTAATAATATTTTTTTATTCGGTTAAAACCTAGTCTTGCGTGTAGCACAAGCCATTGAAGAAACAATTGTCGCGTATGTCGTATGATAACTCAGGGTTGCATTCATTGAAAGCTATAAAATATATTGAATTAATTTAAAATAGTAAATATATTATAAATTTTCAGGATATTATATTCCCTTACATTCTTTGTGTTTTGTGTCATACACGCTATCGAATACAATGTTCCTAATTTAAATTTTTAGGGCGTTACATTCTCCCCACCTTAATTAGATTACATCCTCACAATTTAAACTCAATCTTGGTGACATATTTTTTGATATTTACTATGTCTAAAATCCCAAATCATGATAATGATTTGTAAAAAAATCTTTAGATAAGAGATAATGTGAATTACAAAGGTTACATGGACTAATATATAACTAGGTCTCAAAGTAGAAAAACATTAGTGGCAAGTAGAGATACGTACTTAGAGGGAAAACATAATTATTTATAGGGAGTGAACGAGATCATAAATCACAAACAATTGAATTTTAAATAGAAAGTGGAGGGACTCAAATCCATAAATCTATAATGATTTCGAAGACCATCATTTCAACAAAAATCAATGTATTAAGGTAAAATTTTATTTCTAAGTCATTTTACTAATATTGGGTAATTCATTTACTACCTAAGGATATATGGAAATATACTTACATGATATATTTTAATTTCATGTGAACAATTACAACTTTTGGTTGTGCTTCGATAAAATTCTAATGCATCCCTTTACTCCTAGAAATTAATTACCAATAATGAATTTTTTATACCTAAAGCACTAAAATAAACTTTTAAAGGATCTTAAGGCCTATAAAAGAGTGACAAGTATAACTATTTGTCTCTAAATATATTCCAAATACAATATGGTTAATATATTAATATCTAATCCTAAAAATTGATACTACTGGTTCATCATTAACATTTATTCATAAATTTTTTTAGCTATGAACAATGAAAAATTAACCAGGACATTAATGGTTGGTGTGAAACCCTTGTCTTCCTTCAGTAATGGGTTCATGGCCCGTCACCTTGATGAATTTGATTGGTTTTCATCCAACTTACAATTTTTTATTTTCTAAAACCATATTAATATAATTTCAAAAATAATTATGGTGGGCTTCCTTGAAATTAGGTTAATCGCTAAATATCCTTTTAACTACGGTTTTTAATACAACCTCAAAATATAAATACTTCATATGTTTTATTATAATATAGTTCTTTCCTTGGTCTAATTTTTATCCATGATATCATTTCTAGGATTTCTAAACCATGACTCCTTATCTTCAATATAAAATACCTTAGGTTTAACCTAGGTTATTCAATGTCAAAATCCTTTATAGTGGTTTGTAAATAAAATATGAATTATCCTAAGTGTATCCCCCAAGACTGTCAAAACAGGTGCACAATAAGACCCATTTTTATGTACCAAGTTACACCGAGTCAGGATTGGAACACCTTATCAGAGTTCTTACTCCTAGCTACATCTATGTCAGAACCATGTCCACTTTAAGTATCCAAATAGGGATATATTTCTAGGAAAACTACATAATATTAGGGGGGAGCTATCCCTTGGTTATCCTATATTTGGCCCATAGAACCACAATAATCCATATAATGAGATTCCAACTCCTCCATACCTTATTGTTGAGATGGTTAGAAGAGTTTCTTCTTAGAGAGAATAGTATAATGAAATTTATATAACTGAAACTTTAGGATGTTGTATACTTATCCTCAAATTCTACCTTAGGGATATTTCCTATAATCTATGTTTTCCTAAATCTTTTTCCCAAGGTTTCTACTAAACTTCCTTTTATACCAACTTTAGTGACCCAACCCCAAAAATTCCAAAGCTGGTGTCTGTTATCAATTACATTGTCATGTTTACAAGGAATCAAATCCCAAAGGTCCAAGAGTTTCGTATTCTTGTTAAACCAGATAAATACATGAGTCTTGTATTAAAAATTAATACACTAATTATAGAATGCTTTTTTCACTAAATAAATAAATTCTAGGATAATAACTTTGAGGGTAACTTTATTACATATAGTATATCCCTACAAATATTTAATAGTACACTTCTTGGATTTCTAGGGAAAGGAAACATAATAAGGGTGAGATAAAATACTCGGTAAGGGTAAATTATAACTAAATAAATAAGGAAACAATGATAATAATAATCATGTAATGGTAAATAATTAAACACACATACCATGTAATAAATAAACCGAATGGAAGTGTGTAAATAATATAGAAATGTAATAACTGGAAATGAATTCCATTCAAATAACTAGATAAGTAAAAATAAATATGGAAAAGTATGAAACTAAAACACATGTTATTTAATCAATTAATTGAAAATGAAATGTATCCATAGATATTTCGATGTAAAATCTCATAGATGAATAATAAATAAAACTAAATGTGGGAAATTCTTGATAATTGGATGCCATATTTCCTAGGTACATGGTACTTTTACCATCAAGACCTTTCACAAGATGGTTTACAATATTTTGGGTAAAAACCCATCTAAGGCAGCTATCCAAATGACTCATCCTATGAGACTACTAATGCATTGAGGGACTATATATAATCGATCCACATCCATGTCATAATAGTCCAAAACATTTCTCATATATCGAATAATCGATTTAACAATGTGCCTTATCAAATATAGGTATAGAGTAAGAGATATGGATTTATCAATATTTACCCAAATAATAAAATGTCTTTCAAAGTGAAAACCATATAAAAAATGATATATAGTTTAGGAAATTAATATATCCATGATAAATTATATTGATAATTAGGGTAAATTCAATGTTCAATAATCAAATGAAAATTAATATTTCAAGAGAGACTAACAAGGAAATCAAGGAAGTGAATGTGAATACTATCCTTATACAAATAAATCATAAACAATCCAAAGGAAGATTAAGTATGATATCAATACAATATACCCTATTTGAAGTAAAATAAAGGTTTTATTTTGTTGATGAATGGAAATATTATAAAAATATCTTTTAAAACACTCTTGAGGAAAATATCCTTTTGTTTTGAAAAACCTTTTTTTAAAAACTTTTCTTTGAAAATTAATTTTAAAAATTAATTTTCTTTAAAAATTAACCTTTTAAACATGAAAGGTAATCTTTTAAGGAATGACAGTGGGTTAATTCATACATGTTATACAAGGTAAAAGGAACATTCCTTTTGAATGGTAAAAAGGTTATAAAATTTCCTTGTTCATAAAGATACAATAATATTACATTAAAAAATTTATAAAATAAAAAAAGGGAAAAATTTTCTTTACAAAATCATTTTTAAAAAAATTCAAAAAAAATTAATAAAACATGGTTTTTATAATAAAACAAGTTCTTCTATTAAAGAGAGAAATGAAGTCGGGTTTTCTTAAAACATTTTATAAAAAAACCTTGAGTACCAAAGTGTGTAAGATGGTAATAATACTTGAAAAATGTCATGAATTACCATAGGAAAGGAAAATGGAAAATATTTATTGAACAATGTTTATATAATTTACTCAAATTAAAATACCTTTTAAAGATAATTAAAGTTGTTGTTGAGGAAAATAATCTTTAAACATTCCAAAGTGTCCCATACCACTTTGAAAAATTTTAAATCATAAACCTCAGGAAGGAATAATATTAAATAAAAAAATTAAATACCATTAAGATAAATTAATTCATGATATAATATATATATAATTTTATTAGATACACCATAAAATATAAGTAAGTTGTGAACATGACATTTATCTCACAGAAGTAAAAAAGTGAGATGAAAAATTCCTTACCTTGCATCTGATTTGTCTTGTGTGTCTTTATATTACTTAATAACAAAATTAAGTTAATTATTTACTTGATTTATAATATTTTTCATGTTTATCATTACTTTTATTTAATTTTTTACTATTTTGTATACAACTACTTAAGCAATTATGTTTACATTGGGTGTTTTGACCAAATTTGGTTCATGTGTTAAAACCAACTTTGGTAGGTCAACTATGGTCAAAGGGGTCATTATATAACATATCCAGAATAATAATCATCAAATAATTATCCTATTTATATATCAATAATAATTTTAAAACCAATCATTAAATATGGTAATTAAAAATGAATCAATGTTACAATTATGGAGATGGTAGGCCCTGCGTACACATGAGTAACATTCCCATTTTTCAATGATCATTATAGAAAGAAAGTAAGTATCACCGTATCTTTCCATAATTATAATTATATCATAAATAAATTTTATTTAATCATATATATAAGGCCCCAGCCTTAAACCTTGCTTAATCTTGAGTTATTACAATATTACACAATGAGGATCTTTTCAGGTTTAGAGTTTTAGAGAATTAGATCATAAAACTTGCATTACATTCCACATTTAAACAAAGTGGTTACATTAGTACTAATTTTTCCCATCTACGAAAACATATTTTAAATAAAACATGGATTCTTTCTTGACACTTCCTTGACACTATCATCACATCATGTACCTTTCCCTTGACCTGTGAAAAACATTTCAAAAACTTGGGATGAGCATAAAAAGATCAGTAAGGGATATAAAAGTACGAAATGAAAACATTAGTCCATGCATGAAATCATACTTTACTCATAAAACATAATAACATACCTCATCAAATCACGAATAAATCATAGAAATCATAAGAAATAAAAGGTAACTTGAGGCATTCATAACATTCTTACGTAGGGATTAACCCTCTTGGTTACGTTTGGAATACTCATCACAGTATATTCCCTAAATCTCTTCGAAGAAACCTTAACATTTAACTCCTTCTCATTACCCAATGCGTTGGAGAGCTATATCGGGCTCACCCGCCCTTATTTTATCACGGAACCATCCGTCTTCATAACAATTCCCAAGAACCATAACATAATCATATCACATAAAACATGCATAAAGGAAACATAACATTTCCACTTTTCAATCACAAAAATATCAATACAAAACATTGATATAAAAACATTATGAAAACCATTTTCAATACCAAAATAAAAGAAAATTAAAACATGGTATTTATTTTTCATTCAAAAAAAGTTATGGCTTTTAGAGAAAGCCGAAACTCAAATAATGGTCACGGCGGCGGAGAAGTCATTGTCGCCGCATACGTACGACAAAAAAACATTCCCTTTTGTCGTTTAGTAAACACTTCGTATAAAAAGATTCCTTTTGAATAATTTTAAAATTAAAAGGGGTTTATACAAAATATAAAATAAAGTTGTGTATAAAACAAAATATTCCTTAATTAAAGGAGATTGAGGTGGATTCCTTTAAAAAGATGGTATCCTTGGATTAAGGATAAATCAATTACATAATTATGTGTGACAAACGAATACACCAAATATAAGTGGATATTAAGTGTAAAACAATCAGAAGTCATTCACACATATTCATAGAACTACATATTCAATGAGTACAAGTTTATCCCAAAGAATCAAAATTGGGTTAATAAGTTCCCTTGCAAAAATTCGACAGCCTAACGGCGTCACTTCAAACTTCAGAAAATGAGTTAATGAGAGATAAAAAGGGTATCTCATCACTTGTAAATAAAATTTACATAAATAAGGATATATAAGAACATATCCCAACATTACAATATGTAAATTAAAAGACCCAACAAAATAATTCTTTTAAAAAGAGGAAGGTGAAAAGTTCCCTTACCGACTTGGGTATCTTTCGAAACATACACCCCATGAAAGAAGGAAAATACAAAATTGATGAAAATAATAATAAACTAAATTATATTACCCAAATAGTAGAATAATGGGCACTACATATACCACTCAAAGGAAATGGTGGAAAATGTAGCATAAATCTCACAGGAAAAAAAGTGAGATGAAAAATCCCTTACGAAAACTCAGCAGCCTAATGGCGCCACTTAAAACTTCCAAAAATGGATTGATGAGATCAAATAGGGTCTCTCATAATATTAACCTAAAATGTAAAGTAATATTAATATAAAATAACATCCCCCAACATAACAAAAAGGATCTTAAAATAATTGACATAAAGGAGAGTACTTAAAAAGAAAGAGAGAGGTTGGATCTCTTACGAAAATTCGGCAGCCTAACGGCGCCAATCAAAACTTCCAAAATGGATTGATGATAGAAAATAGGGTATCTCATCATATGAACATAAAAAGTAAAGTAATATTAATATAAAATAACATCCCAATCATACAAAATATTAGCTTAAAAGGAATGACATAAAAGAGTGTACTTAAAAAGAAAGAGAGGGGTAGGATCCCTTACCTCGGGTCTGACTTGACTCGATCGTTCTTTAACCTCCTGAATAATAAACTTGAGTTAATTTCAACTTTCTTAAGAACCTTTTTCAATCTAATTATTCCTTTTATATCACTTATTACCATGTTATGAACACTACGTAATTATTTAAGTTAATAATGGTCGTTTTGTCGATCATTGCTACTTGAGTCAAAAATAAACTCTTTATAATAACAAGTTTGTTCATGGGGTAAAATATCCATTATATCCAGAATTATATTCATTATGTATATATCATATATATCATATATATCCATTATATACATGCATTTATAATATTACATAACATTTAGAGTTAAGAAATGAAATGCACCATTCATGGAGACGGTAAGTCGTACGTACGCATGAACGCTACTTCCATTTCTATTTCATATTTAATGGAATTAAAACATAATGATACATAATAGTATTATAATTACAGTATGTTATCATATATAATATCATTAAATATATCCTTTATACGTACCACATATGGTATTAATTAATCAAATCACTTTGAGGGGGCTGTAGTCCGCACTTCCTAAAATGAAGATATCGTGTTTACCCATAATGGAAACCATAAAGGTATTCCATAAATGAAAAATAAATAATATTAAGAAAAACATAAACATATTATATATCATATATAAATATAGTGACATCTTAATGGCCACATTTGAAGGTGTTAAAAGAATATCGAACAATCATCGTTTCGTGAGGCAGAAATTCACCATCTACAGAAACAGTATGTTCTTTAACCCTTAGATGTAGGGGTGTGTAAGTGTAGCTCGAATCCTTCTTATAAAAACATCCTGGTATATTTAAGATACTGTATTTGTTACAAAATAAATGAATAAAAAGAGTTTAGGGGGTTGGAGAAGCAAAATAAAACAAAAGAACACAAGTGAAGATATTACCTTAAAATCGGGTAACTCCTCTTGGTTTGAACCAAAAGGGTTTCTTGAAGAGCTTTCTACCTAAGGTAAGGCTTCTAGGATTAGGAGAGGTATTTTTAGAGATAAAATGGGCATGTTTTGGTCGATACAAAGTCTTGAGAGGTGTGTGTAAGGTGGTAGAGGTGGGGGCCTTTTATAAGAGAAGAGGAGGGGCACTCTTGGAAAGTTATAAAATATTACTTTATTATAAAATGATTTTCAGATTTTAAAGGTCCCAAATTGATGTATTTCTAGGATAAGTTGCTAAGAGTTAGAAATAATCCCATCCAATAGGTTTTTGACATGTGTAGGTTTTATATTTTACATTATATTTTCATTTTATTTAAATCATTAAATAATGAGGTAATCACTGCATCATCATGATGTCATAAATAATTTAATTTATTTAATGTCTAAAAATTATATAAAAAAATACTATGATGTAGTAAATATTTTTATATTTCCAATGACTATTTATAGTCAAAAATCTGACTTTTATAACCCCATGTAAAAAAAATTAGTAAAACAATACATGTTTGTGTCATTTTTACTTTTACTTTAAATAAAAGGCATTAATGTCATTATCTTACCCAAGTGGCTCCATGGGGTCCCAAAAATAGAACCATGGGTTGTCTTGGTCGGCCATGACTCATCCAATAGGGTTAGGACAAGTGTCAAGATATTTTCATTTTATTATAATATCATTTTTACCTTAAATCACACTAATTACCTTTAATCGCGATTAATAAAACTTAAAAGTTACTATTCACCAAAAAATTATTTTAATCTCATTGAACCACATTTTACTTCCTAATGAAAACCATTTATGTTGGATTTTTGAAAATCAAATCACAGAAGTGGTAAAGTTTCATTTAAACAAAAAATCAGTTTCTTTAACTATCACTTAGTGGTTTCACTATTCATCAAAAATTGAAGTTTTTCAAAAAAATACCAAACATTAACCCTAAGCTATATTTGATATTCCAAATTAAAAAATGATATCTATTTTACAAAATTCAAAATATATAAGTTGAATTAATTAATTTAATAATTCATTCCCGCTGCCAAAACAAATAGCGTGTTTTTAAGAAACAATATCTATTAAAAGATTGACACTAGTTTAAGTCCAATTTCAAAGTGAAATTAATTCCAATAACCACCATTGGATTATGTGGTAAAAATATATTCCAATTAAACTTTAAAACCAATTAAAAATATAATCTAACTATATATTTAAATTAGATGAAAAAGAAGTTTTGATGTAAAATGCAGTATTTTTTCACTATTCATTAAAAAAAATGAAAAATGTCAGAAACATACCAAAAATTTAACCAAAGTAAATTTCAATGTCCCAATCATAAATAATAAGTTTATTTTGAAAAATAGAGATTATAAAATTGTCAAAAGTTAGATTTAAAAAAAGGTTCACCATCAAAAGGTGGTAAAACAATCTTTTAAAAATATAAGAGTATTTATTCTTAAAATTGGATTCATTTAGATTTTAAGCCTCTAAAATTTATTGGATAAATGTAAAAATATTTAAAAAACATATGCAATCATTTTGTAGTTATTTCTGTTCATTCCCGCCATTACAACGGCTAGGCGTTAACTATTATTATATTATTATATTATTAGTGTGCAACGTAAGGTTTCAAAGAAACTCATTGTTGCGTATTGGGTACGCCATCGAGCATAGCATCCCCTTTAAATTAATATTAACATTTTATTCACAAATATTGATAAACATTAGAATGTAATATTATTTATTTATCTGGGATGTTACAATATATATTTATATATATAATTCTTGTGATATAAAAGTAATCACATCGTGTCAATGTGGCGATAGTCCACACATCCACGACTGACATTATCACTTTTTAGTGAGTGAAAAGGTATTAAAGAAAATGATATATATATATATATATATTATTTCTATAAAGGTAATTATGTCATAAATATCATATAGATATTTTTTATGTATCATATTTTTAATTACAATCATCCTTTATATGTTATATGCATAGCATGAACGAATCACATCGCTTTGAGGAGGTGATAGTCCACACTTCCTCAAATGATGTTATCGTATTAAAGAAAAATGGAATGTACTAAAGTTATGTGTTATAAAATAATTATATAAGAATAAATAAATAATAAATATCATATATAAACATATATAAACATATTTTCCATCATAATGGCTACCATGATATATGGTAAATGAAAAAATGAACAATCATCATTTCGTGAGGTAGTAGTCCGCCGTACACAAAAACAGTATGTCTATTACCCATTAGATGGAAGTGTGTTTAAGTGTAGGTATAAAACTTAGCATAAAAATATATTAGTATATTTATGATATTGGTTTTTTTATACAATCATATAATAATAAGAGTTGACGGGTTGGATAATGGAAATAAAACTAAATAGTTTAAGGAAAGATGTTACCTCTTAATCGGGTAACTTCTTTTGGTTTGTACGAAAATAATTCCTTGGATGGATTTTTTCCCAAGGGGAATATTATAGTATTATTGAAGGGATTTTTAGGAGATATTTTTTTAGATATTGGTCAATACAAAGTGTCTTTAGAGGTGTTAGGAAATGGGATGAGAGGAGGCCATTTTATAGTGGAGGAGGAGTGGCACTCTTGTAAATTTTGGGAAAGGGAATTCCACCAATGTTTTCCCATTTCATGTAGATACAATAATGTTAAAAAGTATATAAAAGGGAGTATAGGTTCAAAATATGTCCAAAAATGGATATTGGAAAATTTTCTAGGTTATTTGGGCCCTTAAGTTTAAGTTTTAGTCTCTTATTAAGCTTAATTTTACCCTAATCGTTGTAATTAATTTTAATTATTTTCACTAATATTTTTCACCAAAAACTAGTTTTCCTTTATTATAAATTATTTATTACTCTGATTACAAATATGGAATCTATTTTTTCAAATTCCAATCACAAAATTGGTGGAAATTAATTTAAATTTAATCTCGTAAACGGGGCGACGATGTGAGTTTTTAAAGCAAAAACATCTGAAAGTTTACTATTTTTTTATAGTCAATTTCAATGTGAAATTGATTCAAATAACCTAAATTGTATTAATTGATAAAAATATGATATAATAAAACTACAAAACAAATTTAAAATATGATTTAACCTTATAAATAAATTAGATGCATAAGTTGTTTTGAATTACTATTCAGTATTTTTCATTATTCATTAAAAAATGAAACTTCACAAAACAAATACCAAAAATTAACCATAAGATAATTTTTATGTTTATATTAAAAATATGAAGTTTATTTTTATATATTAAGTTTATTAAATGGTCAAAATTATATTTAAAATTGGTTTTCCATTAAAAGACGGTAAAAGTGCTTTAATAAAAATATAGTATTTTATGTATAAAATTGGATTCGTTTTTATCTTAAGCCCAAAAAATGAATATAAAAAATATTTTATTGAATATATGATATATATATATATATCACATTAATATCACTCACTAAATGTAATTAATTATGGTGAAACAGCTTTGTGAGCATAAAAATAATAATATTTTCATTTAAATTCAGTCAATTTTTATATTCATTTCTAATTAATTTATAACTAATTAATTAATTTTTTATCTATGTAAGCCATATATTTTCATATGTTATTTAATACTATTAATAATATCTAGTTTATGTCTTATTATATTAAATAATATTATTTTAATAATATATTGTTGTTCGGTTAAAACTCAGTCTTGTGTGTAATTCAAGCCACTAAAAAACACTTTGTTGCATATTTCATACGTTAACGTAGTTTCATGAGCATTTAAAGCTATAAAATATATTTAATTCATTTAAAATATTAAATATATTATAAATTCTCATGATTTTATTCCCTTACATTTTTTTTGTTGCGTGTCATAGATGTTATCATATACAATATCCCTACTTTAGATTTTTGGGGCGTTACAATAAGCATAAGTCAAGGATATCCATTGAGATGTCATAACATAATGTTATTAGGATAACCTATCATTCACTATACATGTTATATCATGATATAAAAACATTACCCAATGCATTGGAGGGCTATATATTCCCAGTCCCACCCATCAAATTCATATCATGTGCACGCATTATTTTACCACATAGATCATACAACATAATAATTCCTTTCATCACTTTTAATACCATGATTAAGGAGTGTGGTATTAAATACATGGAATTACCTAATAAATTAAATATATGTGAATCTATATGATTACCCTTGAGTGTAAATGGGTATGGGTATTCACAACACAAATGTTTGGCATGAAAAAATCATAGGATAATTTTGGAAACATAATGGGTGTGCATAATGATTCATGGAAGAGTTTAATGAGAGAGATAGGTGGCATATCATTACTTTTAAATCATAAATATAATAAAATTTATGTGTAAAACACATTATAACATGAACTATTGAAAATCAAATGGCATAATACAAATAAATCGATTGAATAAAGAGGAGGAGGAGATAATCTATTACCTTGAGAGGACACTTCTAAAATCTTTGGAGGAGCTTATTAATATCTTAGGAACACATTGGGAGGGTTTTATATAAGTAAAGGGAGATTAAAATCATTATTAATGGTTATTGAGTGAATATAAGTGGGAGGTTAGGTGGGTATTTATAGAAAAAGAGAGAGAAATTCATTATTAATTTCTAAACTTAGGTTTTTGAATCTATATGATAAAATCATCAAAATCATAAAATTTAACATGATTTATTCCCATGGTTTCTTCCCAAGAGTAGTGGTTTTCAATATTTTTTAAGTATAAGAACCTAAATCCTTAAAATAATACCATTAGTGATGTGTAAGTGAGTTATGATCAAAAATAATTTATTTTAAAACCTTAAAATATAATATAGGTTTTGTAGGATTCATTAAGTGTTTAAAAAATTAATCAAATAACTTCAAAACACGTTATTTTAAATTCTAAACCTATTTTCCATCATTTATTTTATTTATAACATTTATTACATAACTTTTGGGCTATTATGATGTAATAATACAGACCATATATTTATATGGTATTTAATTTTTACCCAAAATTTTGATTGTCTCAGAAAATTCAAAAAAAAACACCATTGGATAATTTTGACATGCTGATTTAAAAAATAATATTTATTTTATAAAAATTATTATATAAATATAAGAATTTACACTTTTAAATGAAAACATTTTTTTACTAGAAAATACTTGTTTTTAAGATACTAACTTCTTTCTTACTCTTATAAAAATTAAATTAGAATTATTTAAATTATATTGTAATTTATATTTAAATAAATATTATTTAATAAGAATATTTAATTAAAATATAATTTATTTCAAAATTCTTGAATTTATCAAAAATATTACTTTAATTAAAACCATATATTTTTTAAAAATACAATTTTGGTTTCTTAATATAAAAAATATCATTTTTATCTACTCATATATATAATCATATATATAAAGTAATAATGAATAGAGATAAATATAATAATTATTTTATTAAAAAGAAAACATAAAAATACTACTTGGGTCTAGATACATTATCCCTTATTACACTAACGTATACCCTAAGGGTAAGGTATCTGATGGTGGTACTTTGTTAGGGTGGTTCAGTGAACATGGTTTGGGTAGTGATCTTGATAATATTGAACTTCTCCCATAAATGGTTTCATTCATGTTTTAGTTATTGAATTTAAACTTTTCCTTGGTCAAGGTAAATACCAGAGATTCTATCTCTCTTGAAATCTATAATAAATAACCTTCATAGGCTACAATCCTTCGATTCAAGGTAATTTATTCTTTCATCTATGTCAATTGGACTTCATAATAACCCTTAATATATACTAATATTAATGGACACTCTACAACAGCTATATTATCAATGGTTATGATGATTAGATTTCATTTAAATTCAATAGGTTATATTTTATAATGGTCCAAAATAAACAAAGTGGTGAATGTGTTTTATATAACTATATTTCTTAATAAATATTTATTCATTAAAAAGGGAATTTTTTTTATAAAATTTTGGGTTGTTACATTCTTCCCTCCTTCAAAAAATTCACCCTTGAAATTTTATTTCATATACTAAAATAGATGAGGATAATTCTATTTTATATCCTCTTATGGTTCCAATATTTCTTCCTCAAACCTGTAGTTCCACCACATCACTTTGACTAGGTGAGTTGTCTTACTTCGTAAAACTTTGTCACTGTTATCTATGATCTTTATAGATTATTCCTCATATGAAAGATTGTTCTCCAATGGTACCACATCTGGATTCAATACATGTGAGGGGTTTGTTATGTACTTACTTAATAAGGATACATGGAACACATAATGTACTTTGGATATGTTAGGTGGAGTTCTATTTGATAGGACACAACTTAGATGCAATCAAGGATATCAAAGGATTTGATGTATCTTTGACTAAGCTTTATATTCTTCTCAAACCTATTGAATTTCTTCCACAGTGATATATGAAGGAACACCTTATCTCCAACCTCAAACTCTATGTCTTTTTTTATGATTGTCTACACATATTTTCTATCAACTTTGGGTGGATCTCAATTGGCATTGATTAGTTTGAACCCTATCTGAAATATCTTGGATAATACTAGGTCCCATAGGCTTCCACTCTCTAACTTTATCCCAGAATGTTGGATTCCAACACCTCTTCCCATATAGATCCTCATAAGGTTCCATTTTAATTCTATAATTGAAACAATTATATGAGAACTCCACTAGTGGAAGGTATTGATCCAAACATCCTTAGAAATATATTGAACATGATCTCATCATATCCTATAGAGTTTGAATGATTCTTTTAGATTGACCATCTATATGCGGGTGATAAGCATTACTAAAACACATATCTATATCCAAAACTTTCTAAAGGACTATCTAGAACCTTGAGGTAAACCTAGTATATTGATCAGATACAATAGATAATGGTACACCATGTTGTATTACCACTTCCCTTATATATATCCTGGTGAGTCAATCAAGAGATAAATATTCCTTGATATCAATGAAATAAAATTACTTTTTAAGGTTATTGACTACCACTTAGATATATTTATTACATTTATATGTCTTAGGGAGTCCTAAAATGAAATCTATGGTTATTTTTTTTCATTTCTACACTATAATGGGTAATGTATTCATTATACCCTTAGATTTATATTTTTTAGAATTGACTTATTGGCATACCAATTATCAAGATGTAAATTTTGTAATCTCCCTCTTCAAGTTATCTCATTAGAAGTTTTTCTTTATATCTCTATATGTCTTAGTGATTCTTAGAATAATAGATAATAATGGGCAATGTGAATCATCCATAATTTCTCTCTTTGGTTCTATTTTTTATGGGACACATATCCAGGTTCCAAACCTTATAACTCTATATTTAGGAAATTTGAACTCTGAAATATTTTATACCTTTCTATATAGCTCCTCGTTATCTTTTTTATGTCTAATTGGTCCTCTCAATAATGTATGGTTAATAAGTTATTTAATAAAGGTAGAATAAATATAATTTTAGTATCATCATGTACATCCTTTGTTTGTCTAATAAGATTGGATCCCTTTTAATCCTCATCATGGATAGGGTTGCAGGATCCTTTCTAGTCAGAGAATCTTCCAATTTTTTTACCTTCCTAGGATGGTAATGTATTTAATGATCATAATCCTTTATCACCTCTACCACATTTATTGGTGCATATTTATCTCCTTTTGTGTGAATATACACTTGAGGCTTTTATGGTCTATATATTTGTCACATTTTTCCTTATAGAGATAATGTCACCAAATCTTCAATAAAAATATCACTAAATACAATTCTACATCATGGATTGGGTAGTTCTACTCATAGATATTTAATTTTCAGGTGGCATAGGGTATCACTTTATCATCTGGAATGAGTATATAACCCAAGCCCTTTTTGGATGAATTATTGTAGATCACAAATCCTTCCCCACTAGTAGGTAATGTAATCACAGGTTTAGTGATTATCCTCTTCTTTCAATATTTAAATCTCTCTCTGTATTCATCATTATAGACAAACTTTACTCCCTTTAGAGTTACCTTGGTTAGTGGGATTGAAAATATTGAAAAATTTCTCACAAATCAATGATATTACCCAGATAATCTAAGTAAACTACAGATTTCTATCGTAGATGTCAGTTTGGGAAATCCTTCAATTGCCTTTGTATTTTAAGGATCCATAGATATTCTTTTAATGGTGATAACAAGCCCTATAAATGTTACTTTATCCATCCAAAACTCACATTTATTGTACTTAATGTATAACTTTTCCTTTGGTAAGGTCTTTAGTATAAAATTCAAATTCACCTCACTTCCCCCATTTCTTTTAGAATAGATAAGAACATTTTCTATAAAGACTACCAAAAATTCATCAATTTAATCTCTAAAGACTATATTTTTTATGTCCATGAAGATAACCAGAGCATTACTGAGTTCAAATGGAATCAATATGAACGTGTAATGTTTGTACCTTATACGAAAGGAAGTCTTGGGGGTATCCTCCTTATTCAAATTTACTTGATAATATCTTTAATAAAGATCCAACTTAGAGAAGTACTGGGCTCCACATAGCTGATAAAAAAATTCATCAATATGTGGTAAAGGAAACTTATTCTTTATTATGATATTGTTGAGCTCAAAATATTCAATGAAGAGGCACATTGAACCATCCTAATTCTTGATGAAGAGGATTGGAACACCCCATGGTGAAGTACGTGGGTGTATAAACCCTTTATCTAGATTATCCTATAGTTTCTTATAGATATCTTCAAGTACAATAGTTTCCATTATTTATGGAGTCTTGGATATTAGAAAATGTAATGAAATGGTCCGGACTGCCATAGAACCCGGCACCTAACCCAATTTTCCATAAGGCCCAAAGGGTGTTTCTGATCCCCATAGGCTGGAAACTAGTTCTTGGGAATCAGAAGAATCAATTTGAGAATGATTTTACCCAAATCAGAGATAAAACATAGTATAATAAATAAATAAAATAGTCAAAATAAATTAACATGACAAGCATACCATAACCAACTAAAATGATCCAACCAATTTTCATATACATAAATAGTATCCATAAACAGAAATATACATCCAAGAAGAATATATACGATACTAACTAAAAGAAACAAAAATACCAGCCAAATCAAGTTGACCCTGAACCAACTCCATGAAACCTATGGTTTCTCAACACTTCCCAACATAACCCACATCATCCACGATGATCAAAATTGAATCCAACTAAAAACCTAGAACCTAAAATATATAATCATGAACTAAAAAGACCAGTAGGTCACCACAACTCTACAAATCTAGGCAATGTGTTTCATAATTTAATTCATTAATACTAGTTTGAAAATAAATCAAGAAAGTAATATTTTCAATTGAAATTTATGGAAACCGAAAAAATATATAATAACCTTTCAAAACATTTCTATTTTTTTCCAACACTAAACTCATTCATTTTGAAAAAATATATATATCAGTCTAATCCATTCAAAAACCACATGAATACAATTAAAATTTCTCAAAACAACTCATTTGTATTATCCAAATGAAAATTTTCACTTTAAATAGTTTCATCTATCAAATCCACTTTTAAACCAAAACACTTGTTTTTAAATCCACTTTAAAGTACCCACATAAGAGTCTTTAATTTCAAAATATTTTTTTAAACATATTTGAAAACTCATTTTCCAAAGGAAACAACCCAACACACTCACATGGGTTCAACATAAAAAGAAGGAACCATATATCACAAGGAATATATCAATACAAGCAATGAAAGGTTTTACAATAATTTAAGAAGGGTAAATGATAAAAAAGTATTAGATCAAACAAGAAATTTAATGTGTCATGGGATTTACTTTGGGATTCTTAACATGCAAATCATTTAGCTGTATAAGGGTATACCAACCCATGAACTAGCTACGAACATGCTCTGAATTTTAAACCAAAAGTCATCCAACTAGCCCACACAATCCTCACTATAATGAAGAACCCCATCATATCCCTTGTTCCTATAAAAAATGGATGGAAACTAGTGGCGTGTCAACTAACTAGAGGAACAAATTAGATCTCCCATGCAGTTCCTAGTTTCCCATGACCAATAAATGAACTGAGGCATAGAAACGTACAATCCAAGTCTAATAAATGTGGAATAACCAAGGATATCCTCACCCCTAATACCCAAAAAAGAATATCCACATAAATATGATGCACCTATAGCATAAACAACACATTTCTACACAAGGGGAGTATAATAATATCATCGAGATCACTAACTCGTACAAGGGGTAACAAAATAAGGTTAAATCAAGGGGTTTCTTTCATGACCACCATTTTAAAACCAAAATTCCAACCAAGAATTTGAGAAAAAAACATGGCTGGAGATTCCAATCCCTTTTAAATTTCCTAAAAACACCACTTAAAACATTTTATAGGTTCAATAAAACCACTCATTTCATTAAAATATTTCAAATCCACCCTTCAACAAGGGTCTTTTGATTTGAAAAAAGAACAAGGATAAAGGCCATCAATTTTCTTTCAAATATTTTAAAGGATCCATCATGTCATTTTTACAAGGGGTGAATCACACACAAATTTCAAATCACTATTTTAAGTCCATTAAATAACAAATTTATAAAATACTTTAAGTTCAACACCTCAATTCAAAACCAAATTCACTTTAAAATATAATTTTCACTATTTTAAAACTAAAACTAGGTAAAATCACAATATACAACATAAAAACCATTTTTAAAATCCATAAAATCATTTAATATAAACTTAGCACCTTTAAACATTCCATTTTAAATATGTAAAAATGGAATTTTCATGAAAACCCATTTATTCAATGATAAAAACACTATGAAATGGTTTTAAAATATCACAAATATATCACATATAATAATTTGTTCAATAAAAAGGAATTTATAAAGCACAATCACACTTTTAATTCCAAAATGAAACAATTTTATAGAAGCACCTACCTCCAAGAGATGAGAATCAAGCAAAAAATATTTATAACATGTCACCTTTAATGGGGACCACATCAAAAGGGATAGAAACAACGTCTACAAAACATAGACACCAAAAACCCCAACATTAGAACCACACAAACCCCCTAAATTAGCTAAAAGATATTTATGGTTCATGGGGGAAGGAAAAACCAAGAGAAGATATAGGTAGAAGTGAAGAACAGAGAAAAATAAGGATAAATGCCTCAAAATATCTTGGAAATCACCAAAGGAAGGTAAATTATCAAGAGGAGGAGGAAGATGGAGATCCTCCTTGGCTTATATGGTTTGTATCATGTGAATGGGGGATAATAGGGGTGAAACCCCCTTAAATTAAAAGAGGGAAAAATGGAAATTTTTAATTTTTAAACACTTAGAAAGGTTGCATGGTTTTGCCACATGGTTTTCCAAACCTTGTGGTAACCATATACTAGCCACTACCTAGGCTAGACACTATTTGTAAAGTTTTTCCTGGGTGCTATATAGTTTGGAAAAATCATGTACCTCACCCTTGACACACCCCAAACCCTATATTACCTCTAGAGATCTCTTCATGATTTAAAAAATTGTGTGGAGCCATGAAAAATGGCTCTAATAAAATGATAGTCCCACCTTCATGATAACCTAATGGTTAGTACTAACTATGTTTTCTAACCATTATCCTCCTGAAAACCCTCTGAAAACTTTAAATTACATCCAATAACCAACCTAAACTCAAAACCACTAAAGAAAATATAAAATAATACAAAATAAACAAAACCATGACATTAGTGGTATCATAAACTCCCCCACCATTCCACTTTTTCCCCCAAAATGTCTATAATCAAAAATAAGAGGCAATAGAAAACAAAAGATCTATGGAGGAACTAACTTAAAAGAAGCACTCAATATAACCTGACCTCAAATCCTGCAATCAAGATATTCAAAACAATCAAATTGATCAACCATGATATTTTAAACATATCCAAGTGAAACCAAAACAATGACCTCAAACAAAATTCCCATGAATCATGGGTGACCTAACATAGTCACCCCTTCATTTATAATTCCTCTAAAATGGTCTCCCCACTA
This sequence comes from Viscum album, assembly GCA_963277665.1. Lineage (NCBI taxonomy): Eukaryota > Viridiplantae > Streptophyta > Magnoliopsida > Santalales > Viscaceae > Viscum > Viscum album. The sequence goes on along the minus strand of OY728125.1, from coordinate 1,524,810,760 downwards.
TTTAGAGTTCCTATAAAAATGTGGAACAAAAGAAAAACCACTAAAAATGCATCATCAAACAACCAAGAAACCATAAGAGAAACACACTCTCAAGAAAAAAGTGCTTCTTAACCCAATAGAAGGAATAACAACCACAAGAAGCCTCAAAATAATGAAATGATATCTCTCCTCAGTTCACGACACACATGGATATCTTAGGGTAAAAACTTGTACCACCCTTGCATGGTTCATCCAAAATGACCACATCCAAACACCATCTAGTATACCAAAATCAACTGGTAAAACACACACTATAATTACACAATCATATACCCAAGGTCTTTATCATATCCAAACAACGAGTTCTATAAAGGATCAATACAAGAACTGACATAACCCTAACTCTCAAAGAATGTTCTCCCAAACAAATATGGCTCAACAAGTGTCACCCACATCCAACCACACAAGAAACACCCAAGAGGGTGGGAGATGGGGGAAGTATTCCACAAACAAAACAAGCATACATTTTAATTATTCCACAAGAAGTATACCAAAATGGAACCATCCATAATATTACAATAACCATAACTAAGGATCCAAAACCAAGATTACAACCACTAAAGGAAAGGTCCTAAAAAGTATCCTCAAAGGATCAAACATGAGACCTCTTCCAAAAACCCATCTTACAAAACTTCTAAATATAGACCAAATGGCCACAATAGAGGAAAAATCTAGGATACTTGAGACTAGAGGGATTAGCATGACCCATATCCCCACACTTTAAGAACACTAGATATCTATTATTTCTAAAATAATAAACCTTTTACCTATACCCAAACTCATCCTTCTCATGCTCCTTACTCATAGGGTTATCCTTATATGCTTCCAATAGGTATCATATAGAACTAAGGAATAACCCTCCACACACTACCTAGACTGGTCATCTTCCACTAAAATGGCCTCATTGACAACCTCTTGAAAATATTTCATACTAGATACAAGCATAGAAGGACCAAGGTCTAGGATAATACCACCTTTGAAGAAATGATATTTCTCAAAATCATTTACTACCAATTTTAGAGAAAGGATAATGATCTTTAAGAACCGATCAATGAACCCCCTTACTATTCAATCACCCTAATGAAGTCTCACTAGCTCAACTTCCTTCCCCACTTTTACATTCTCAAGAAATAACCATTGGAAACCAATATCTTTAAGATATACCAAGAAATACCTTCTCGCAATAGATGAGGTACCATTGACTCCCACCAAACTCAGATAATACCAACAAAAAACCTCTCAACATATTTCACCCATGAAGAATCATGTGTTCCAAGGGAATTTAGAATCACCTCATTATCTTAAAAACACCTCAGCACTTCCACTAACCCTTGATCACTACTGAAGGAAGGTGGATTCTAATTCAAAATGTCTAAAACAAAATTTGATCTCAAAGAAGGTTCTGTTTCTACCACTCCACTTGGGGTCTGGGTAGGCATCGAAACTAAAGAAACCTTTTCAATAATTTTGGTATACAAAAAAACATTAACATCATAAATCCATGCCACATAACAAAACCCAAATGATTCCACCACATTAGGAACCAAGCCAAAACAATAATCCATCCAACAAGGCACACATCATTCACAACAAGAAAAAAAAGATTTTCCTTTGAAACCACTATCTTTCACCAAGTAATTTTTAAATTAGCCTCTATTATGTAATATTCTTTAAAACCAATCCAACCTAAACTTAAAAAAATAACCTCAGTGGAATACACACACTTCTCGAACAAGGCATGTCACAAAAACTCTTTTGAAAATCCCATTTTGTTTTGAAAATAAAGTATCCAAGGAATACTTGTTTCCCCTTTGAAAAAAATTTCCAAATTCTATCCATAATGTAAGTCACCATTTTTTAAAACATTATATAAAACAAAGTTTTAAAGTAAACTTTTAAAAATATCCTTTCATTTTCCAAAATGGGGTTTTAAAACCAAGAACAACCAAAGCAATCCAAAAGCATTCAAGAAAGTTTCACATTAACCACATCCCAAAAGGTCATAAAAACACTCCTCCGTACACCTCTAGTAAGTGAAGATAAATTTTGGATAGATCTAGAATATAGAGGATTCAAAACAGGCTAACCAAGGTAGAAATACTGTTTTGCTCTCTTTGTCCATATGGGTTGGGAATTCGTGTTCCAATTGGGTAACACACCCTGTAAATAAGGAAAGCTTAACCACATGGTTTCCCAAGCTATGTGATATAACCATACTACTTGATTACTCCTTCCTTTACACCTTGAAACCAAAGATCTATCCCCAATATCACATACATGCTAAAATATGACCAAAACATCAATTATCATCATAAGCATCTAAAAAACATGAATTCAAAATTCAAATCCCAACTTCCCCTAGAATCTTGAGGCTCGGGATAAGAAAGATCTAGTGAGACTCTTCCCACTCTTTCCTATAAAAATCTAAAAACCTTAATCTTATTTCTACCAGGACATCTCCAAACAAAAAGGGTCTTCTTGTGTATCCCTATAAACCCATGACTCAATCTGGTCACTTAAAAACCAAGGTCCCACTAAGAAACTAGTCTTTGATGCCATTTTTTAATGAACCATCCCAAACTTCCACTGAACCCGACACACTACCAGATTTTCCACAAGTCCAGAAGAGAGTTCCTGATCTTCATGGGCTAGAAACTAGTGCATAGAAATCACAAGAATCCCTTTGGGAATTATTTCACCCAAAACAGTGATAAAAGATAGTGGAATAAATAAATACAAGGTATAAAATAAATAAACATTACCAATGGGTCATAACCAACTACAATAATACAACCCATTTTCATATACAGAAATAGTATCCATGAACAAAAATATATATCCAAGAAGAACATATATAACACTAACTAAAAATAAAATAGCTTCCAACCAACTCATGTCAAGCCTGAACCAACTCCATGCAACATCTGGTATCTAACCACCACCCAACTCACCCCACACTGACCAAGATGATAAAAATTGAATCCAATTGGGAACCTAAAACATTAAATATATAGGTTTGGTTTAAAAAGACTTGTAGGAAACTATAACTTACCAAATTTATGAAATTTGTTTCATAAGAAAATTCATTAATTCTAGTTTGAAAATATATCTAAAAAGTAATGTTTTCAAATGCAACGTACGGAAACAAAAATAATTCCAAAATAACCTTTCAAAATATTTCTCTTAAATTTCCAAAACCAAGATCACACATTTTCAAAACAAAGACATCGACATAATACATTTCAAAACCATACACACATCATTAACATTTCTCAAATTGACTAGTTTTTTTATCTAAATGAAAATGGTCACTTTAAATCATTTCATTGGTTGAAGCCAACTTTAAACCAAAACAACTATTTTAAAATCCACTTTAAATCACCCACATAAAAGTCTTTAATTTTAATATAGGTTTTCCAAACATCTTTTAAAAGTCATTTTTTGAAGGAAATGACCCAACACACTCACATGGGTTAAACATAACAAGAAGGAACCATATATCACAATTCATATATTAATAAAAGTAATAAAAGGATCCAAAACAATGAAATAAGTAAAAATTATACAAAAAAAGCACTAGATCAAACTTCTTTCAATCCATAACCAACCAATAAATCAAATGTGTCATGGGATTAACCCTGGGATTCCTAACGTTCAAATTATCTAACTGTATAAGAGTATAACAACCTATGAACCAGATACTGGAATGCACCAAATTTCAAACCATAATTCATCCAACAAACCAACACAAGCCTCATTATAATGAAAAACCCTCTCCTATCCCTTGTTAAAATAATGAATGGAGAGAAACTAGAAGCATGTGAAACAACTAGAGTAACAAATTAGATCTCCCACTTATTACACAGTTTCCCATGACCAATAAATAAAGTTAGACATAGGAACATACAGGCCAAGTCTAAAACACAAGTCATAATCATGTATAACCTCACCCCTAACACCCAAAAATGAATAGACTCCTAAATAATATGAACCTACAACATAAACAAAAACATTCCCGCATAAGGGGAGAACAAAAATCACATCGATATCACTAACCCACACAAGGGGTAAAAAAACAAGGTGAAATCAAGCGGTGTATTTCATAACCACTTTTTTAAAACCAAAGTTCCAATCAGGAATTTAACACCAAAATAAGGTTCAGGATTCCAAAAACCTTTCATATTTTATAAAAAAACTTTTTAAAACATTTGATAGGTTTAATGAAACCACTCACTTCATTAAATCATTTTAAATCCACCCTTTAATAAGGGTCTTCCTCTTTTAAAACAAAAACAATGTGAAAGGCCATCCATTTCATTTTAAACATTTTAAAGGCGTCATCATGTCATTTTTACAAGGTTTGAATCACACACACATTTTAAATTACCATTTTCAATCCATAAAAGAGCCCCTTTATAAAACACTTTGAGGTCAACACATCAATTGAAAATCAAATTCCCTTTAAAACACATTTTTCACTCTTTGAAAATCAAAACCGGTTCAAATACCAATTCACAACATGAAAAAAATTGAAAATCCATACGTGCATTTCATAAAATATTATCACCTTTAAAAATTCCATTTTAAATATAAAAACAAGGAATTTTCATAAAAACACATTTATTATAAGCTCAAAACATTATCTTATAGTTTCAAAACATCACAAAGATATCACATATATTCATACATTTAGTAAAAAGGAATTTAGAAACCACAAGCACACTTTAAATTTCAAAATTAAAAAATTTCATAGAAACACCTACCTCAAAGATATGAGAATCATGTTGAAAATCATTAGAACATGTCAAATTCAATGGTGACCACACCAATGAGGATATAAATTGAATATAGAAACCCTAGATGAACAAAACACAACATTTATATCCACTAAAAACCCATAAATTATCTAGAGGAGATCTATAGTTCATGGGAGAATCCAAAACCAAGATAAAAGAGAAGTGGAAGGGAAGAAGAGATAAAATAGGGATAAATGCTTCAGAATATCTTGTAAACACCAAAGTAAGGGAAAGGATCAATAGGAGGAATAATATTTAGCTCCTCCTTTGATTCCCAAGGTTAATCGACATGAATGGGGGAGAATAGGTGTGAAAACCCCTTAAATTTGAAGAGGTAAAAATAGGAAATTTTCAATTTTTAAACACTTGGATAGTTTATATGGTTTATCCACATAGTTTAATGAACCATGAACTAGCCATGAACTAGCCACTACCTAGTCCAAAAACCCTTTTCATGGTTTATCTTGGGTGTTGTACAGTTTGGAAAAACCATATACCTCACCCCTGACATGCCTAAATCCACACACGGCCTCTGGGGATCTCCATATAATTTGAAAAAAAAACATGTGAAATCCATGTCAAATTCCACTATCAAAAAAAAGTCCCAATAATATGATAATGTCATGGGAACCACACAATTATTACTTAACATGTGTTCTAATCATAAACCTCTCAAAAACACTCCAAAAACTTGAAATTTCAGGCCACAACCAATCAAAACTCAAAAATTATCAATAAAATATAAAATAATACAAAATAAACAACATCATAACATGGGGTGTTACAATAATGCTTCAAGTATAAGATCTATTTATAAATCAACCTCACATCTTGGATAAAGTCTAGGAAATTCTTTAAAAAAACATCATTATATTCCCTTAAAATTGGGCATATTATCAAAGATGATCTTTTCCTTAGTATTAATAATTTGAGATAGATATGATTTCTCATAAGGAAATAATATCCATTCTTGAGATAATAATTATATATTAGATTCATCCACCTCCTTACACTTGTATAGAATCAAAGGGAGATTCATGATTTAGAGGGTCATTTCCTTCTCTTGGAAATTTATGTTGGATCTATATAGTCAAAGTCTATCCATAACCATAATTTCATAGAATTAAGCTAAAGAAAGTAGCATAAGCTTCTATAGGAACTTAATTCTATAAATATGGATATGAAAGGAGTTATATACTTGGGATTCTATAATTTCTCCATTTTTTCATCGATAACTCCACTTCCATGTTTATAGGTGGTGTTTGAATAGTTTTATTAAACTTGTGTGATATAAAATAATGTGTAGAACCAGAATCAAATAGTGATTTATCTATCCTTGAATTAATAACCAGTGTACCTATCACCACATCATTATCAAGATCTACCTCAACAGTTATGATGGAATAATCTCACCCTTACTCTCTAGGCTTTGGAAGTTTTTTTTGTTAGTTATCATCAACAACCCTTGTCTTAGTGTATTGATTCATAGTGTCCATGTTCCTTATAGTTGAAACATTGGACATAAGGTTGAAGTTTGGATAGAACATTACTTTCTTCCATTATATTGGTGGGTTTCTCCAATCATAATTCACTATATAGGTTTCCTTCCTTTCCACACCTAAAGTATTTCCTTGTCCCCTTCAAGAAATTATCAGGATGCTTTTTCCCACACTTTTGATAAGTTTGATGAGATTTACCCATCACTATATCCTAAAAATTTATATTCACTAACCTTAATTTTAAATTTGAGGGAATATTGGAAAATTTATTCATAGATTTCAATGTTTTGAATCACCATAGATATTTATAAATTCAACTTTATCCCACTAAAGAAACTATCAACTTTACTTTTGGGGTCAATGAAAAAGTAAGAGGATTATCTTGCAAGTCTTTTGAATTTTTCCATATATACCTTGATGGATTTATTATCCTTTTTCTAGAGGATAAGGAAATACCTCTCAATTTTATTTATATAGTTCTAGGAAAATATTTATCAAAAAACATTTTCCAGAATTATTTCTATTCCATCACTTCGATCTCTTCCTCAGGCTTTATATTTTTTAGCAATGTCCACCATTAATCATATTCTCCCTCTATACGATAAAAAACCAGAATGAAATTATCTTTATTAAATAATTGAATTACATATAAGATCTTTTCAATGTATTTGATTCATTGTTCTATGATTAAGGTATTAGAAGATACACAAAAATTTAGAGGTTTTTTCACATAAGGGTCTCAATTACAACTTTCTCTTTACTTAGGGTATATGGGTTTTCCCACTTATTCAAGTTTTTATTAAAAACTTGAGTTTATTGAGTAAGTATTGTAATTAATTTCTCTAATCCTTCTCCCATTGGGTTTGGTATATAATTTGGGTAGTTATCACATTGGCTATCAAATTAGCTGTTGAATCAACTCCTCCTATTTCAAACCATTGACTAAAATAAATGTAAGATTAGAGATGATAAAAAACTATTAAACATGTAAAATAGAAACTATGAACATTGAAGTAATAATTCATAAATGACATACATTCCTTAACCTATGAATTTCTAGGTTTCAATAAAAATTATTCATAGTCTATTTCCTAACATAATATTTCAAAAGCATTTTTGTTCTCTTCATAATGGTACAAAAAGAGTTTATGAATTCACTAAATAATATCCCCTAGGAGTATAAAAATATTTGTATAGAAATATTTCTTTATCATTCATCAGGTGATGATTGAGTTAATACCCAATTATTCCTTTTTAGAGTTATTTCTCCTATGTAAAACTATGTTAGAGCCACATCAACTTATAGTATCCTAACATGTATTTTTTGATTGGAAACCACTTAATCAATACTTTACGATAATTTAGAGATGTTTTACTATGTTTAGTTTTATACCTAAGTCTTTCAATAAAGTTTCCTAATCCTAATCCCAAAAAAATAACTAGACCCTACTCTAATACCAACTATGACAACCCATATTTTTATAAACTTTAATTTATGATTTATCAAAATAAATATTGGAATAATATGATGCAAAAAAGAAAAAAAGTACTAGTTTCCTTGGGTGTTTATATATATAACATAATAATTAAAATAGGGAAACAACAAAATTATTTAAAACACTTTAACATCCTCTTAAAATTATATCGCTCTTTTAAAACTACATGGAATAACCCGGGGATGTACATAAGAAAGGGGTGAACTATAAATACTAATAAGGGAATAATAAGAGCATAACATGAAGAAAAAAAATTGATTAAAGAGGCATATCAAGGTTACATAATTTGGAAGATAATCATGAACATTAACATCAAATCATGATATAAGATGATAATATCAAGGTAATGTATAAATGAGAAAAAAAATATAAAACATGGAATTGTAAGCATAAGTCAAGGATAACTATTGAGATGTTATAACATAATGTGCTTAAGAAAAACTCCCATGCACAATAAATTTTGTCTCATGAGATAAAAAAAAATACTTAATGCATTAGGGAGAAATATAATTATGATCCCTCACATCACATTCATATTATTTACATGCTTTATTGTGCCATGTAGATCATATAACATAGAAACTCCTTTCATCACTTTTAATCCTGTAATTAAGGATTTTGGGATTACATATATGTAAGTCCCCAATAAATTAATGATAGGTTCATATAATTGAATACCCTTGAGTGGAAATGGGGTTAGTTATTCACTACAGAAATTTTTGGCATGGAAAAATCAAGGGATTATTTTTTCAACATAACGGGTGTATATAACGATTCATGGAAGGGTTTAATGAGAGTTAAAGGTCATGTCTCGTTACTTTGAAATCATAAAGACAATATAATGGATGTTTAAAAACACATTCCAACATGAAAAATTGGAAATAAAATGGCATAATACAAATAAAGTGATTGAATAAAGAGGATGATGAGAGAATCTCTTACCTTGGGAGGAAACTTCTAAAATATTAGGAGGGGGTTATTAAGAGATTTGGAACACCTTGGAATGGATTTTTAGATGGATAAAGAGAGTAAATTAATGCTTAATAGGTTTTTAATGAAGATTATTTAGAGGTTGTGTTGGTATTTATAGAAAAATATAGGGTAATTATTTACTAATTTCTAAACTTAGGTTTTGTATTCTATATAATAAAATAATAAAAAGTAAAAACCTTCCCATATATTTTTCCTATGGTTTCTTCCCAAGAGTGGTTTTCAATAATTTATAAGTCCAATAACTAAAATACTTAAAATAATACCATTGGTGATGTTTAAGTGAGTCATGTTCATAAATAATTGATTATAAAACCTTAAAATATAATATAGTTTTTGGAGGATTAACTACTAGAAACTGTCTGTATACCCACAGATATATACCCACGGTTTAGAGAAACCATGGGTATATACATCATGACCAAACCTATACCCATGGTTTTAAAAAATAATTGGTATAGGTAGATCTATACCAATGTTTTTTTAAAATATTTGGGTATAGTCCCTTACATATCTAACCTCTCTTGGATCCCCCTCCCCCTCCTCATTTGAATCCCTTGTTATCTCCTCTCCTACCAACCTCAGCATCCCCCTTCTCCTCCTCAAGAAACATTTCACCCATCGGCTATGTGTTTTTCCTTAATTTCTAGAGGTTTTTTTGTTATGGTTTTTTGATAGGTAATATATCTTCCCTACACTAATTTATTATCTTGTATTCTCCAGCATTCTCTCCTAATTTAAGAATTTTTTGATTCTGATCGTATTGGAAATCAGATTAGTGAGTTCTAAAACTCTCTTATCTTCTGCTAACATTTATTTTTATTTTTATCTATGAATGTAATTCTATTGGTGAATGTTAGAATCATTTCTATCATTGTGTTTTTAAATTTATAGTCTAATAGAGATCAAATATAGTCTATTAAATTCATAAAAGTATTTTTTTAATTATAATTAATTTATTTTGAAAACTATCCTAGAGAATCTTATGAATTTAAAATAAATTTGAGATTCTTTTGATGTAATATTTTAGAAATTTATATATTTTTAGTTTTGGGAATTATATTTAAGTTAACAACATGGGTTAATGTTGGTTTTTATTATCCTGTAGTTATGGGATTTAATTATTGAAATTTAATTTGTTATATCATGAACCATGGTTAAACTGTTTATTGGATTATTTTAAACCAAAAGGAAATAAGAGTATGATGATGTATAGGATTATACTATTATAAGTAAACATGTAATATTTCATTATCTATAAAATAATGTATGGGTTTCATAAAGTGGTATGTAATGGATTAATTATTTAGTATTGATGTATCTTCCCTAAATTAAATACTTTTTAAATTAAAATAGAACATCATGTAAAATCTATTTTCCTTGTGTTTGAATAATATTAGTAATGTTAACCTTAAATAAAATCTTTTCGTGACTAAATGTTATCCTTAATTATATTTTCAAATGATAAAACTTCTATGGATAAGAAATGCACATTTTTATGCTAGTATTCTTTAGTTGTTAATTATTTCAATACATGCACCTTGTTTAGATTTATATGAGTATGCCTTGGTTTTTTCTTATGATATGCCTTATTCTTTGTTTGTATGGATAGTGTAGTATTCTTTAATGGTCATTTATATCATGCATTTTATTCAATTTGGTTTCCTATTAGTGTTCTTTAATTTCCTCTATACTATACTTTTAATTTTTATTTGAATTTGGATATCATTGTAATTATGGTTTACATTTTTGATTGGAACATAACTTTTTCCCCTATAATAGAATTGGTAGAATCTAGTGGTATCATATTGATCATATTTCAATTGAGTTTCAAAATAATTTGGAAATTTTTTTAGATTTTTTCATTTAACAATGATTCGGATGGAGTTCATATACATTTTCCATGTTATAATTATGTTGGAAGATCGTAGTTAATCTAGGGAGAAGTTAGATACCAAATAAAAAAATTAGATTTCAAAAAACTATTATGTTTGGTATCATAATAGAGAGATGATAATATATTCTACTATTTATGAACAGAAAGAAAGAAGTGGTATAGAGAATTTTATATTTTATTGGTTTCCATTGGTGCATCATAATGAGATAGATAATATTCCAGTGAAAGAATACAATGATATCAATACACTTGAGGAAAATTCTAAAGATGATGATGTTGAGAGAGTGGAAATTTTAATAGATGGTGCCAAAACTCCTATATATTGGGAATGTACTAAAATGAAAAAGTTATAATTTTTAATTTTGTTATATCATGGAAAAACCATGTATTGAATTTATAATACCTCCATTGATTATATTCTTAACTTTTTTAAGTAATTTCTTCCTAATAGTGTAGATATTCCCTCAAATAATTATAAGGCATTAAAGTTAATTATGTCACGACCCGCCTCCCCGGGTTATGAACCTTATCATCTGACCTCATGGGTCTCCTATAATACCTTGGTTGCCTTCCCAGCACACCATAGGCTATTACTCACTAGGGTCGCTTATTAGACTAATGACTGTCCCCACAGGCCAACACATGTTCTTTTAGTGTGTTTTGTCCTCACTCACACACACCCTGGGAAACTTCCCAGAAAGTCATCCATCCTGATTACTACTCCAGACTAAGCATGCTTAACTGTGGAGTTCTAATCAGGTAGTATCCCGAAAAGAAAGGTGCACCTTTTTGACATGGGTAGTAACATTTATCCATTTAAGTCTCACTTTTCCAGGGGTGTTACATTATCCACCCCTTTAAAGCACAACAACCTCATTGTGGACCCCAATCCTCAAACCCAGGCAGTGCCTAAGCACATCAGGCTGGGTATTGGCTCTGATACCATTTGTCACGACCCGCCTCCCTGGGTTATGAACCTTATCATCTGACCTCATGGTCTCCTGTAATACCTTGGTTGCCTTCCCATCACACCATAGGCTATTACTCACTAGGTTCGCTTATTAGACTAATGATTGCCCCCACAGGCCAACACATGTTCTTTCGGTGTTTTTTTTCCTCACTCACACATACCCTGGGAAACTTCCCATAAGGTCACCCATCCTGATTACTACTCCATACTAAGCATGCTTAACTATGGAGTTCTAATCAGGTAGTATAGCATCCCGTCTTTTTATAACATAACTTTCATTCCATTACACGGAACTGAGGATCTTTAAGGTTTAGTGTCTTGGAAACAAGGAACATAAAACATGAAACAAAAAAAACATTCTTCTTAAACACTTGAAAGGCTTCTCCTTATGTTCACCCTAGGATCATTACTGCATCTCATAACCAGGGGACATACATCAAAAGAAAGGGTGACCAGAAGGCCCGGCAAGGGAAACAATTGAAACATTTTACATATGAACTTGAGATACATCAATAAAGTCATGAAAAGAACTTTAAGTCATGAAAATGAAATCATGAGGCATATCATAATAAAAATAAAACTTTTTCATAACTTGAAGATGTGGCTGCAACATTTAAAATTGACAATCGTTTCATTTCACCAAGGTCCATCCCCAAGGTGTCGTTAAAAATTAACAAGGTTATTCACCAAGGCGTCATTAAAAATTACCAAGGTTATTCACCAAGGCGTCGTTAAAAATGGTCATCTCTAGAGATTAAGTCTTTACCCAATGCATTGGAGCGCTATCAGGGCGCACCCTTAAATTTTCCTTTATTATCATGTGAGCCATATATATCATCATCAAACATTTCATAAAGAACCCATATAGCACAAAATAAATGGGTTTCATTTCGTAATCATAACGTTTTAAAAACTGCTTTAAAGACATGATCTTTACGTCACTTTAAAACCCACAGAAAAGGAAGGTGGGACTCATGTATGTAAATCCCATAATTTAAAATAGAACATTTTGGTATATATGTGAATAACCCTTTAGAAGAAAGAGCTTTGAGTATTCACTTAATAATATAAAAGAACTTTAGAAAAAGAGAGAGACATTTTGAGACGAAAATTCTACAGCATAACGGCTATGTTACGAGGTTTTAGAAGACATTAAAAAGAGAGGGAAAATGGGTCAAACATTCATAAATGACCCATAAAACAGTAGATGGACAGAATAAGAAGGATATATGATCATGGTAATGAAATTTCATGGACATACCATTTGAAATGAAAAACATGGAAGGAAGAAAAAAAATAGATTTCTCTTATGAAAGTTCGGCAGCCTAACGGCGTTACTTAAACTTCAAACAAAATGATTTGAAAAGATCAAATAGGGTCTCTCATCATGTTAACATAAGAGTTCAGTATGATAGATATAGAGATAATTCCCCAACATAATTAAAAAGGAACTTGAAAGACTTGACATGAAAGTAGAACTTTGAAAAGAATGAGAAGGGTGAAAGAATCCCCTAAAAAATTCGGCAGCCTAACGGCGCCACTTAAAACTTCAAAATACTGAATTGAAGAGATCAAATGGGGTATCTCATCATATGAACATAAAAGATCAGTATGATAAATTTATATATCATACCCCAACATAATAAAAAGGAACTTGAAATGCTTTACATGAAAATAGATCTTGAAAAATGAGAAGGGAGAAAGAATCCGTTACAAAAATTTCGACAGCCTAACGGCGCCACTTAAAACTTCATAAAACGAAATAATGAGAGTAAGAGGGGATCTCTCATTATATGAACATGAAAAGGGAAGTAAGAGGAGTATAAAAGAACATCCTACAACATAATAACATGGAGCATAAAAGGAATGACATAAAAGAGATTACTTGAAATTAAAGAGAGAGGTCGGATCCCTTACCTTAAAACGTAACTCTTAAAACTCAAAGGTTTGGACCTTGAGGGCTTGGGGGCACCTTGGGAGGAATCCTTGGGAGGTAAGGAGACCATAACATCGTTGGGGGAGATTGGGAGTCGAATGGATGAGAGGATGGCTTGGTATTTATAGGGAAAGTGAGGGGACAAGGCATTAATGGCCAAGGGACACCTCATTAGTGGTTTTGGCAAAACCATGGGCTTGCCCATGGTATTTGCCCATGGTATTGGCCACTTGGGACACCTCATACCTTATCTTACTATTCATAAGTCGACCATATTGATTACATACTTAATACATCATTTAATGATGTCATTAAACACCCTAACTTAAAAACTGTATTTTCACTATTCATCGAAAATTCAACTTTCTCAAAATAATCCCAAAATTTCACCTTAACCAAATATCAATGCTCTGATTTCAAAAATGAAATCCATTTTATAAAAATAATTTTCTAAATATTTTTAATTAAATTTTTAATTAAAAACACTATTCATCGAAAATTTATTTTTTTCAGAAAAATCCCCAAAAATTACCTTAACATAATATCGATGCTCTGAGTTCAAAAATGAAGTCCATTTTATAAAAATAATTTTCTAAATATTTTTAATTAAAATTTTAATTAAAAAACACTATTCATCTGAAAAAACTAATACTTGAATAATAATTTATGAAACCATTATTTAACCATTTTATTGAATCACATTACTTAATCAAAGTGCCTAGCTTATTTTAATACTTTCTTTAAGTGAGATTACTAATCCATTTGGACACATTATTAATCCTAATCATAAAATCACTATTCATAATTTACTATTCATCAAAAATCAAGTTGATCTTATTAGACTCTAAATTTCGTACTGAACATAATTGTAGAAGACCATTTTTTGAAAATCATTACACATTTTTAATTATTTAGGGTTTACATAAACATATTTAAAATATCCTTTTTCTAAAATTCATCAAAAATATGCATACTATATTTATCCAGTCATTTGAAAATTCATAAAAGAAATCAAAATTTTTATTTAAAATAAAAGATTACACAAGACAGTTATGGCCTCCTTACATAGCCCCTTATCACACCAGCATAGGACCTAAGTGTAAGGTGTGCTAAGGTGAGAGAATCCGAGGGAGGCTCGGCCAACATCGCACGAGAAGTAATTTCTATCAGTTTGAACTTCTCGCGAAGGCGATCCCGTTCTAGCTTTATACGATGAAGTTGAGCTTGAGTTTGGTCCAGAGCAAAGCCCAGTGGTGCTACCTCCTTCCCAAGTTCTGTTAGATGGGCTTCGATTGGTCCAAGACTACTGGGTGAGGCCATCAAATCTTCTTTCTATATTAATTAACCAAGATTGCTTGTATTTAGAGACAATAGTCAAAACGTTTAGTTTCCAGCGGTCATATTGACCAATGGTCAAATAACAGTCAAAACCCAACAGTCTCATTTTAATTATACTCATGTTATCAAATGAAACATTTTTGTTGAGTATAAAAATAAAATAAAATAACACATAAAATTAGTAAACAATATTTATTTAAAATTTCGGGTCGTTACAATCTTCCCCCCTTAAGAAATTGCGTCCTCGCAATTTTTAAAATTGGGTTTTGAAATTTCATTGAAAGTCCCACATCGGAAAAGGAGTCAGTAAAACTATTACTTTAAAAGAAAGAAAGGGAAGTACAAATGTCACCTGAGTTAACCCACACAAGGATTCCATGTAGGAAAACATGGACATGGAGGAGAAAACAAAGGGTCAAGTTCTGAGGGAGAGTGATAGAGAAAATGATTAGGAGAAAGTTAACCATAAGAAAATCCCAAACTTATGATGTGTGTAAACGGTCTTTGATTACCTAGTAGGAAACGTAAACCAACAACATTTTTGTTTTACGTTTCTTTTCATAATTTTGAGTAATTAATTTACTACATAGAACAAAAACATAAGAAAATATACCAACCTTCAAGTAGAGTTTCATCCTTTAATAAGTCCCTACCAACACTAATCTTTTCTCCAAATGATGAGAATTCAAAAACACTTGGTCTCATAAAAGCACAAGAATCATCTTCTAGAGAATCACATAATCTAGAAAAGATTAACTATCTATTTCTTCTATCTTTAAACAATATCCCAAAAACAGAAAGGTTAAGGTAAAACAACTCTTCAAAAAGAAATAATCCCATAGGAATGGAAACTACTTTTAAATCTTCAAAGTTCCATGGTACTACCCAAAGTTCATCATAGACCATTCCATAAATAATGGTCCTTAAAATTCCTCAAAATAAACCAAACTAAGATTGAAACCCAAATACAAGAAGGATTTGATAACATAGTCTTCCAAAACAACTTCATTGTTCATCTCCAGACAACATCAACCACTCCTAACATCTTATAACAAAAGTAGCTAACCTAAACATATTTTACCCAAGATAGGTTAATCATTCCCATAAGTAACCTAAATTACTATAAGTCCACCTTAAATTCATCAATTATTCAAAATATAAGTCAACCTTACTTCTCAATGAAAATACTATAGTAATCTATTTACCTCGATCATATAGGGTCCGCAAAATAGTGAACGTCTTTCAAAATAATAATCATCTTTTAATCCCCTAATCATCTCTGTCATATTAATACGGAAATTGTCGCATTTCCTATCACATTGGTTGTTGGGACACATTATTCCATTTCCCAACATTAACTAAGAAGAGAAAGTATAATTAGAGGCTTAAATACTTAACCAATAATCATGAAAAGGAACTTAAAGCATATAAGGATAACTTGTAGAAGTAAAGTATACCCTAACTTGTGATCCCCTAGGTTCCCATCTAGGTTATCCATGATCATATATTCTTATGTGAATCTTTATTTTATTTTATCTTTGTTCCTTTAACAATGGTTCATACCAAGCTTATGAATTTACCAAAGCATATCCCCCGGGAGTGTCGTAACCAAGAGTGCAGCAAGGCCCGTTGTCGTGTACCAGTTCCCCTTCAAGTCTAGATCAAAGCGGTGTTTTCGGGTTTTACCCCTATGTACATCTGTGCCAGAGCCACCTCTACCTGCTCGTATCCAGACAGGGATGTATTTGCTTGGCAACCCCTTACTCAATACTCACCAAAATACCAGGAAGATTTCCTATATTTAAACTTTTCTATAGGGTTCTTCCTAGAGTTTTCATATCCTAATTTCCACAAATAACTAACCCATCCTTTGATACCAACTATAGCATCCCGTCTTTTTATAACATAACTTTCATTCCATTACACGGAACTGAGGATCTTTAAGGTTTAGTGTCTTGGAAACAAGGAACATAAAACATGAAACAAAAAAAACATTCTTCTTAAACACTTGAAAGGTTTCTCCTCATGTTCACCCTAGGCTCATTACTGCATCTCATAACCTAGGGACATACATCAAAATAAAGGGTGAGAAAAAAACCCAGCAAATAAAACAAGTGAAACATTTTACATATGAACTTGAGATACATCAATAAAGTCATGAAAAGAACTTTAAGGCATGAAAATGAAATCATGAGGCATATCATAATAAAAATAAAACTTTTTCATAACTTGAATATGTGGCTGCAACATTTAATATTGACAATCGTTTCGTTTCACCAAGGTCCATCCCCAAGGTGTCGTTAAAAATTACCAAGGTTATTCACCAGGGCGTCATTAAAAATTACCAAGGTTATTCACCAAGGCGTCGTTAAAAATGGTCATCTCTAGAGATTAAGTCTTTACCCAATACATTGGAGCGCTATCAGGGCGCACCCTTAAATTTGCCTTTATTATCATGTGAGCCACATATATCATCATCAAAAATTTCATAAAGAACCCATATAGCACAAAATAAATGGGTTTCATTTCGTAATCATAACGTTTTAAAAACTGCTTTAAAGACATGATCTTTACGTCACTTTAAAACCCACAGAAAAGGAAGGTGGGTCTCATGTATGTAAATCCCATAATTTAAAATAGAACATTTTGGTATATATGTGAATACACCTTTAGAAGAAAGATCTTTGAGTATTCAATTAATAATATAAAATAACTTTAGAAAAAGAGAGAGACATTTTGAGACGGAAATTCTGCAGCATAACGGCTATGTTACGAGGTTTTAGAAGACATTAAAAAGAGAGGGAAAATGGGTCAAACATTCATAAATGACCCATAAAACAGTATATGGACAGAATAAGAAGTATAAATGATCATGGTAATGAAATTTCAAGGACATACCATTTGAAATGAAAAACATGGAAGGAAGACAAAAATTAGATTTCTCTTATGAAAGTTCGGCAGCCTAACAGCGTTACTTAAACTTCAAACAAAATGATTTGAAAAGATCAAATAGGGTCTCTCATCATGTGAACATAAGAGTTCAGTATGATAGATATAGAGATAATTCCCCAACATAATTAAAAAGGAACTTGAAAGACTTGACATGAAAGTAGAACTTTGAAAAGAATGAGAAGGGTGAAAGAATCCCCTAAACAATTCGGCAGCCTAACGGCGCCACTTAAAACTTCAAAATACTGAATTGAAGAGATCAAATGGGGTATATCATCATATGAACATAAAATATCAGTATGATAAATTTAGATATCATACCCCCAACATAATAAAAAGGAACTTGAAATGCTTTACATGAAAATAGATCTTGAAAAATTAGAAGGGAGAAAGAATCCGTTACAAAAATTTCGGCAGCCTAACGGCGCCATTTAAAACTTCATAAAACGAAATAATGAGAGTAAGAGGGGATCTCTCATTATATGAACATGAAAAGGGCAGTAATATGAGTATAAAAGAACATCCTACAACATAATAACATGGAGCATAAAAGGAATGACATAAAAGAGATTACTTGAAATTAAAGAGAGAGGTCGGATCCCTTACCTTAAAACGTAACTCTTAAAACTCAAAGGTTTGGACCTTGGGGGCTTGGGGGCACCTTGGAAGGACTCCTTGGGAGGTAAGGAGACCATAACATCGTTGGGGGAGAGTGGGAGTCTAATGGATGAGCGGATGGCTTGGTATTTATAGGGAAAGTGAGGGGACAAGGCATTAATGGCCAAGGGACACCTCATTAGTGGTTTTGGCAAAACCATGGGCTTGCCCATGGTATTTGCCCATGGTATTGGCCACTTGGGACACCTCATACCTTATCTTACTATTCATAAATCGACCATATTGATTACATACTTAATACATCATTTAATGATGTCATTAAACACCCTAACTTAAAAACTGTATTTTCACTATTCATCGAAAATTCAACTTTCTCAGAATAATCCCAAAATTTCACCTTAACCAAATATCAATGCTCTGATTTCAAAAATGAAATCCATTTTATAAAAATAATTTTCTAAATATTTTTAATTAAATTTTTAATTAAAAACACTATTCATCGAAAATTTATTTTTTTCAGAAAAATCCCCAAAAATTACCTTAACATAATATCGATGCTCTGAGTTCAAATATGAAGTCCATTTTATAAAAATAATTTTCTAAATATTTTTAATTAAAATTTTAATTAAAAAACACTATTCATCTGAAAAAACTAATACTTGAATAATAATTTATGAAACCATTATTTAACCATTTTATTGAATCACATTACTTAATCAAAGTGCCTAGCTTATTTTAATACTTTCTTTTAGTGAGATTACTAATCCATTTGGAAACATTATTAATCCTAATCATAAAATCACTATTCATAATTTACTATTCATAAAAAATCAAGTTGATCTTATTAGACTCTAAATTCCGTACTGAACATAATTGTAGAAGACCATTTTTTGAAAATCATTACACATTTTTAATTACTTAGGGTTTACATAAACATATTTAAAATATCCTTTTTCTAAAATTCATCAAAAATATGCATACTATATTTATCCAGTCATTTGAAAATTCATAAAAGAAATCAAAATTTTTATTTAAAACAAAGGATTACACAAGACAGTTATGGTCTCCTTACATAGCCCCTTATCACACCAGCATAGGACCTAAGTGTAAGGTGTGCTAAGGTGAGAGAATCCGAGGGAGGCTCGGCCAACATCGCACGAGTAGTAATTTCTATCAGTTTGAACTTCTCGCGAAGGCGATCCCGTTCTAGCTTTATACGATGAAGTTCAGCTTGAGTTTGGTCCAGAGTAAAGCCCAGTGGTGCTACCTCCTTCCCAAGTTCTGTTAGATGGGCTTCTATTGGTCCAAGACTACTGGGTGAGGCCATCAAATCTTCTTTCTATATTAATTAACCAAGATTGCTTGTATTTAGAGACAATAGTCAAAACGTTTAGTTTCCAGCGGTTATATTGACCAATGGTCAAATAACAGTCAAAACCCAACAGTCTCATTTTAATTATACTCATGTTATCAAATGAAACATTTTTGTTGAGTATAAAAATAAAATAAAATAACACATAAAATTAGGAAACAATATTTATTTAAAATTTCGGGTCGTTACAATCTTCCCCCCTTAAGAAATTGCGTCCTCGCAATTTTTAAAATTGGGTTTTGAAATTTCATTGAAAGTCCCACATCGGAAAAGGAGTCAGTAAAACTATTACTTTAAAAGAAAGAAAGGGAAGTACAAAGGTCACCCGAGTTAACCCACACTAGGATTCCATGTAGGAAAACATGGACATGGAGGAGAAAACAAAGGGTCAAGTTCTGAGGGAGAGTGATAGAGAACATGATTAGGAGAAAGTTAACCATAAGAAAATCCCAAACTTATGATGTGTGTAAACGGTCTTTGATTACCTAGTAGGAAACGTAAACCAACAACATTTTTGTTTTACATTTCTTTTCATAATTTTGAGGAATTCATTTACTACATAGAACAAAAACATAAGAAAATATACCAACCTTCAAGTAGAGTTTCATCCTTTAATAAGTCCCTACCAACACTAATCTTTTCTATAAATGATGATAATTCAAAAACACTTGGTCTCATAAAAGCACAAGAATCATCTTCTAGAGAATCACATAATCTACAAAAGATTAACTATCTATTTCTTCTATCTTTAAACATTATCCCAAAAACAGAAAGGTTAAGGTAAAACAACTCTTCAAAAAGAAATAATCCCATAGGAATGGAAACTACTTTTAAATCTTCAAAGTTCCATGGTACTACCCAAAGTTCATCATAGATCATTCCATAAATAATGGTCCTTAAAATTCCTCAAAATAAACCAAACTAAGATTGAAACCCAAATACAAGAAGGATTTGATAACATAGTCTTCCAAAACAACTTCATTGTTCATCTCCAGACAACATCAACCACTCCTAACATCTTATAACAAAAGTAGCTAACCTAAACATATTTTACCCAAGATAGGTTAATCATTCCCATAAGTAACCTAAATTACTATAAGTCCACCTTAAATTCATCAATTATTCAAAATATAAGTCAACCTTACTCCTCAATGAAAATACTATAGAAATCTATTTACCTCGATCATATAGGGTCCCCAAAATAGTGAACGTCTTCCAAAATAATAATCATCTTTTAATATCCTAATCATCTCTGTCATATTAATACGGAAATTGTCGCATTTCCTATCACATTGGTTGTTGGGACACATTATTCCATTTCCCACCATTAACTAAGAAGAGAAAGTATAATTAGAGGCTTAAATACTTAACCAATAATCATGAAAAGGAACTTAAATCATATAAGGATAACTTGTAGAATAAAAGTATACCCTAACTTGTGATCCCCTAGGTTCCCATCTAGGTTATCCATGATCATATATTCTTATGTGAATCTTTATTTTATTTTATCTTTGTTCCTTTAACAATGGTTCATACCAAGCTTATGAATTTACCAAAGCATATCCCCCGGGAGTGTCGTAACCAAGAGTGCAGCAAGGCCCGTTGTCGTGTACCAGTTCCCGTTCGAGTCTAGATCAAAGCGGTGTTTTCGGGTTTTACCCCTATGTACATCTGTGCCAGAGCCACCTCTACCGGCTCGTATCCAGACAGGGATGTATTTTCTTAGCAACCCCTTACTCAATACTCACCGAAATACCAGGAAGATTTCCTATATTTAAACTTTTCTATAGGGTTCTTCCTAGAGTTTTCATATCCTAATTTCCACAAATAACTAAACCATCCTTTGATACCAACTATAGCATCCCGTATTTTTATAACATAACTTTCATTCCATTACCCGGAACTGAGGATCTTTAAGGTTTAGTGTCTTGGAAACAAGGAACATAAAACATGAAACAAAAAAAACATTCTTCTTAAACACTTGAAAGGTTTCTCCTCACGTTCACCCTAGGCTCATTACTGCATCTCATAACCTAGGGACATACATCAAAAGAAAGGGTGAGTAGAAGGCCCAGCAAGGAAAACAAGTGAAACATTTTACATATGAACTTGAGATACATCAATAAAGTCGTGAAAAGAACTTTAAGGCATGAAAATGAAATCATGAGGCATATCATAATAAAAATAAAACTTTTTCATAACTTGAAGATGTGGCTGCAACATTTAATATTGACAATCGTTTTGTTTCACCAAGGTCCATCCCCAAGGTGTCTTTAAAAATTACCAAGGTTATTCACCAGGGCGTCATTAAAAATTGCCAAGGTTATTCACTAAGGCGTCGTTAAAAATGGTCATCTCTAGAGATTAAGTCTTTACCCAATACATTGGAGCGCTATCAGGGCGCACCCTTAAATTTGCCTTTATTATCATGTGAGCCATATATATCATCATCAAAAATTTCATAAAGAACCCATATAGCACAAAATAAATGGGTTTCATTTCGTAATCATAACGTTTTAAAAACTGCTTTAAAGACATGATCTTTACGTCACTTTAAAACCCACAGAAAAGGAAGGTGGGTCTCATGTATGTAAATACCATAATTTAAAATAGAACATTTTGGTATATATGTGAATACCCCTTTAGAAGAAAGATCTTTGAGTATTCAATTAATAATATAAAATAACTTTAGAAAAAGAGAGAGACATTTTGAGACGGAAATTCTGCAGCATAACGGCTATGTTACGAGGTTTTAGAAGACATTAAAAAGAGAGGGAAAATGGGTCAAACATTCATAAATGACCCATAAAACAGTAGATGGACAGAATAAGAAGGATACATGATCATGGTAATGAAATTTCAAGGACATACCATTTGAAATGAAAAACATGGAAGGAAGACAAAAATTAGATTTCTCTTATGAAAGTTCGGCAGCCTAACGGCGTTACTTAAACTTCAAACAAAATGATTTGAAAAGATCAAATAGGGTCTCTCATCATGTGAACATAAGAGTTAAGTATGATAGATATAGAGATAATTCCCCAACATAATTAAAAAGGAACTTGAAAGACTTGACATGAAAGTAGAACTTTGAAAAGAATGAGAAGGGTGAAAGAATCCCCTAAAAAATTCGGCAGCCTAACGGCGCCACTTAAAACTTCAAAATACTGAATTAAAGAGATAAAATGGGGTATCTCATCATATGAACATAACAGATCAGTATGATAAATTTAGAGATCATACCCCAACATAATAAAAAGGAACTTGAAATGCTTTACATGAAAATAGATCTTGAAAAATTAGAAGGGAGAAAGAATCTGTTACAAAAATTTCGGCAGCCTAACGGCGCCACTTAAAACTTCATAAAACGAAATAATGAGAGTAAGAGGGGATCTCTCATTATATGAACATGAAAAGGTCAGTAATAGGATTATAAAAGAACATCCTCCAACATAAGAACATGGAGCATAAAAGGAATGACATAAAAGAGATTACTTGAAATTAAAGAGAGAGGTCGGATCCCTTACCATAAAACGTAACTCTTAATACTCAAAGGTTTGGACCTTGAGGGATTGGGGGCACCTTGGGAGGACTCCTTGGGAAGTAAGGATACCATAACATCGTTGGGGGAGAGTGGGAGTCGAATGGATGAGAGGATGGCTTGGTATTTATAGGGAAAGTGAGGGGACAAGGCATTAATGGCCAAGGGACACCTCATTAGTGGTTTTGGCAAAACCATGGGCTTGCCCATGGTATTTTCCCATGGTATTGGACACTTGGGACACCTCATACCTTATCTTACTATTCATAAATCGACCATATTTATTACATACTTAATACATCATTTAATGATGTCATTAAACACCCTAACTTAAAAACTGTATTTTCACTATTCATCGAAAATTCAACTTTCTCAGAATAATCCCAAAATTTCACCTTAACCAAATATCAATGCTCTGATTTCAAAAATGAAATCCATTTTATAAAAATAATTTTCTAAATATTTTTAATTAAATTTTTAATTAAAAACACTATTCATCGAAAATTTATTTTTTTCAGAAAAATCCCCAAAAATTACCTTAACATAATATCGATGCTCTGAGTTCAAAAATGAAGTCCATTTTATAAAAATAATTTTCTAAATATTTTTAATTAAAATTTTAATTAAAAAACACTATTCATCTGAAAAAACTAATACTTGAATAATAATTTATGAAACCATTATTTAACCATTTTATTGAATCACATTACTTAATCAAAGTGCCTAGATTATTTTAATACTTTCTTTAAGTGAGATTACTAATCCATTTGGACACATTATTAATCCTAATCATAAAATCACTATTCATAATTTACAATTCATCAAAAATCAAGTTGATCTTATTAGACTCTAAATTTTGTACTGAACATAATTGTAGAAGACCATTTTTTGAAAATCATTACACATTTTTAATTATTTAGGGTTTACATAAACATATTTAAAATATCGTTTTTCTAAAATTCATCAAAAATATGCATACTATATTTATCCAGTAATTTGAAAATTCATAAAAGAAATCAAAATTTTTATTTAAAACAAAGGATTACACAAGACAGTTATGGTCTCCTTACATAGCCCCTTATCACACCAGCATAGGACCTAAGTGTAAGGTGTGCTAAGGTGAGAGAATCCGAGGGAGGCTCGGCCAACATCGCACGAGTAGTAATTTCTATCAGTTTGAACTTCTCGCGAAGGCGATCTCGTTCTAGCTTTATACGATGAAGTTCAGCTTGAGTTTGGTCCAGAGCAAAGCCCAGTGGTGCTACCTCCTTCCCAAGTTCTGTTAGATGGGCTTCGATTGGTCCAAGACTACTGGGTGAGGCCATCAAATCTTCTTTCTATATTAATTAACCAAGATTGCTTGTATTTAGAGACAATAGTCAAAACTTTTAGTTTCTAGCGGTCATATTGACCAATGGTCAAATAACAGTCAAAACCCAACAGTCTCATTTTAATTATACTCATGTTATCAAATGAAACATTTTTGTTGAGTATAAAAATAAAATAAAATAACACATAAAATTAGGAAACAATATTTATTTAAAATTTCAGGTCGTTACAATCTTCCCCCCTTAAGAAATTGCGTCCTCGCAATTTTTAAAATTGGGTTTTGAAATTTCATTGAAAGTACCACATCGGAAAAGGAGTCAGTAAAACTATTACTTTAAAAGAAAGAAAGGGAAGTACAAAGGTCACCCGAGTTAACCCACACTAGGATTCCATGTAGGAAAACATGGACATGGAGGAGAAAACAAAGGGTCAAGTTCTGAGGGAGAGTGATAGAGAACATGATTAGGAGAAAGTTAACCATAAGAAAATCCCAAACTTATGATGTGTGTAAACGGTATTTGATTACCTAGTAGGAAACGTAAACCAACAACATTTTTGTTTTACATTTCTTTTCATAATTGTGAGGAATTCATTTACTACATAGAACAAAAACATAAGAAAATATACCAACCTTCAAGTAGAGTTTCATCCTTTAATAAGTCCCTACCAACACTAATCTTTTCTCCAAATGATGAGAATTCAAAAACACTTGGTCTCATAAAAGCACAAGAATAATCTTCTAGATAATCACATAATCTACAAAAGATTAACTATCTATTTCTTCTATCTTTAAACATTATCCCAAAAACAGAAAGGTTAAGGTAAAAAAACTCTTCAAAAAGAAATAATCCCATAGGAATGGAAACTACTTTTAAATCTTCAAAGTTCCATGGTACTACCCAAAGTTCATCATAGACCATTCCATAAATAATGGTCCTTAAAATTCCTCAAAATAAACCAAACTAAGATTGAAACCCAAATACAAGAAGGATTTGATAACATAGTCTTCCAAAACAACTTCATTGTTCATCTCCAGACAACATTAATCACTCCTAACATCTTATAACAAAAGTAGCTAACCTAAACATATTTTACCCAAGATAGGTTAATCATTCCCATAAGTAACCTAAATTACTATAAGTCCACCTTAAATTCATCAATTATTCAAAATATAAGTCAACCTTACTCCTCAATGAAAATACTATAGTAATCTATTTACCTCGATCATATAGGGTCCCCAAAATAGTGAACGTCTTCCAAAATAATAATCATATTTTAATCCCCTAATCATCTCTGGCATATTAATATGGAAATTGTCGCATTTCCTATCACATTGGTTGTTGGGACACATTATTCCATTTCCCACCATTAACTAAGAAGAGAAAGTATAATTAGAGGCTTAAATACTTAACCAATAATCATGAAAAGGAACTTAAAGCATATAAGGATAACTTGTAGAATAAAAGTATATCATAACTTGTGATCCCCTAGGTTCCCATCTAGGTTATCCATGATCATATATTCTTATGTGAATCTTTATTTTATTTTATCTTTGTTCCTTTAACAATGGTTCATACCAAGCTTATGAATTTACCAAAGCATATCCCCCAGGAGTGTTGTAACCAAGAGTGCAGCAAGGCCCGTTGTCGTGTACCAGTTCCCGTTCGAGTCTAGCTCAAAGCGGTGTTTTCGGGTTTTACCCCTATGTACATCTGTGCCAGAGCCACCTATACCTACTCGTATCCAGACAGGGATGTATTTGCTTGGCAACCCCTTACTTCAATACTCACCAAAATACCAGGAAGATTTCCTTTATTTAAACTTTTCTATAGGGTTCTTCCTTGAGTTTTCATATCCTAATTTCCACAAATAACTAAACCATCCTTTGATACCAACTATAGCATCCCGTCTTTTTATAACATAACTTTCATTCCATTACACGGAACTGGGGATATTTAAGGTTTAGTGTCTTGGAAACAAGGAACATAAAACATGAAACAAAAAAAACATTCTTCTTAAACACTTGAAAGGTTTCTCCTCATGTTCACCCTAGGCTCATTACTGCATCTCATAACCTAGGGACATACATCAAAAGAAAGGGTGAGCAGAAGGCCCAGCAAGGAAAACAAGTGAAACATTTTACATATGAACTTGAGATACATCAATAAATTCATGAAAATAACTTTAAGACATGAAAATGAAATCATGAGGCATATCATAATAAAAATAAAACTTTTTCATAACTTGAAGATGTGGCTGCAACATTTAATATTGAAAATCGTTTCGTTTCACCAAGTTCCATCCCCAAGGTGTCGTTAAAAATTACCAAGGTTATTCACCAAGGCGTCGTTAAAAATGGTCATCTCTAGAGATTAAGTCTTTACCCAATACATTGGAGCGCTATCAGGGCGCACCCTTAAATTTGCCTTTATTATCATGTGAGCCACATATATCATCATCAAAAATTTCATAAAGAACCCATATAGCACAAAATAAATGGGTTTCATTTCATAATCATAACGTTTTAAAAACTGCTTTAAAGACATGATCTTTACGTCACTTTAAAACCCACAGAAAAGGAAGGTGGGTCTCATGTATGTAAATCCCATAATTTAAAATAGAACATTTTGGTATATATTTGAATACCCCTTTAGAATAAAGATCTTTGAGTATTCACTTAATAATATAAAAGAACTTTAGAAAAAGAGAGAGACATTTTGAGACGGAAATTCTGCAGCATAACGGCTATGTTACGAGGTTTTAGAAGGCATTAAAAAGAGAGGGAAAATGGGTCAAACATTCATAAATGACCCATAAAATAGTAGATGGACAGAATAAGAAGGATACATGATCATGTTAATGAAATTTCAAGGACATACCATTTGAAATGAAAAACATGGAAGGAAGAAAAAAATTAGATTTCTCTTATGAAAGTTCGGCAGCCTAACGGCGTTACTTAAACTTCAAACAAAATGATTTGAAAATATCAAATGGGGTCTCTCATCATGTGAAAATAAGAGTTCAGTATGATAGATATAGAGATAATTCCCCAACATAATTAAAAAGAAACTTTAAATACTTGACATGAAAGTAGAACTTTGAAAAGAATGAGAAGGGTGAAAGAATCCCCTAAAAAATTCGGCAGCCTAACGGCGCCACTTAAAACTTCAAAATACTGAATTGAAGAGATCAAATGGGATCTCTCATCATATGACCATAAAATATCAGTATAATAAATTTAGATATCATACCCCAACATAATAAAAAGGAACTTGAAATGCTTTACATGAAAATAGATCTTGAAAAATGAGAAGGGAGAAAGAATTCGTTACAAAAATTTCGGCAGCCTAACGGCGCCACTTAAAACTTCATAAAACGAAATAATGAGAGTAAGAGGGGATATCTAATTATATAAACATGAAAAGATCAGTAATAGGAGTATAAAAGAACATCCTCCAACATAAGAACATGGAGCATAAAAGGAATGACATAAAAGAGATTACTTGAAATTAAAGAGAGAGGTCGGATACCTTACCTTAAAACGTAACTCTTAAAACTCAAAGGTTTGGACCTTGAGGGCTTGGGGGCACCTTGTGAGGACTACTTGGGAGGTAAGGAGACCATAACATCGTTGGGGGAGAGTTGGAGTCGAATGGATGAGAGGATGGCTTGGTATTTATAGGGAAAGTGAGGGGACAAGGCATTAATGGCCAAGGGACACCTCATTAGTGGTTTTGGCAAAACCATGGGCTTGCCCATGGTATTTTCCCATGTTATTGGCCACTTGGGACACCTCATACCTTATCTTACTATTCATAAGTCGACCATATTGATTACATACTTAATACATCATTTAATGATGTCATTAAACACCCTAACTTAAAAACTGTATTTTCACTATTCATCGAAAATTCAACTTTCTCAAAATAATCCCAAAATTTCACCTTAACCAAATATCAATGCTCTGATTTCAAAAATGAAATCCATTTTATAAAAATAATTTTCTAAATATTTTTAATTAAATTTTTAATTAAAAACACTATTCATCGAAAATTTATTTTTTTCAGAAAAATCCCCAAAAATTACCTTAACATAATATCGATGCTCTGAGTTCAAAAATGAAGTCCATTTTATAAAAATAATTTTCTAAATATTTTTAATTAAAATTTTAATTAGAAAACACTATTCATCTGAAAAAACTAATACTTGAATAATAATTTATGAAACCATTATTTAACCATTTTATTGAATCACATTACTTAATCAAAGTGCCTAGCTTATTTTAATACTTTCTTTAAGTGAGATTACTAATCCATTTGGACACATTATTAATCCTAATCATAAAATCACTATTCATAATTTACTATTCATAAAAAATCAATTTGATCTTATTAGACTCTAAATTTCGTACTGAACATAATTGTAGAAGACCATTTTTTGAAAATCATTACACATTTTTAATTATTTAGGGTTTACATAAACATATTTAAAATATCCTTTTTCTAAAATTCATCAAAAATATGCATACTATATTTATTCAGTCATTTGAAAATTCATAAAAGAAATCAAAATTTTTATTTAAAACAAAGGATTACACAAGACAGTTATGGTCTCCTTACATAGCCCCTTATCACACCAGCATAGGACCTAAGTGTAAGGTGTGCTAAGGTGAGAGAATCCGAGGGAGGCTCGGACAACATCGCATGAGTAGTAATTTCTATCAGTTTGAACTTCTCGCGAAGGCGATCCCGTTCTAGCTTTATACGATGAAGTTCATCTTGAGTTTGGTACAGAGCAAAGCCCAGTGGTGCTACCTCCTTCCCAAGTTCTGTTAGATGGGCTTCGATTGGTCCAAGACTACTGGGTGAGTCCATCAAATCTTCTTTCTATATTAATTAACCAAGATTGCATGTATTTAGAGACAATAGTCAAAACGTTTAGTTTCCAGTGGTCATATTGACCAATGGTCAAATAACAGTCAAAACCCAACAGTCTCATTTTAATTATACTCATGTTATCAAATGAAATATTTTTGTTGAGTATAAAAAAAATAACACATAAAATTAGGAAACAATATTTATTTAAAATTTCGGGTTGTTACAGGTAGGCTCCCTAAAAGAAAGGTGCACCTTGTTGATATGGGTAGTAACATTTAGCCATTTAAGTCTCACTTTTCCAGGGGTGTTACAAATTAAGAAGCTCAAATTTTCTACTAATAAAATTCATGTTTGATTGAAAGATTAAAGTTTCTTTTGGGAGGAAACAGTTGACCTTAATGACTGTAAAAAATGTGGTACATCTCAATGGAAGGAAAATGCAGATGCAACACTATCTTGTGTTCCATTTAAATTAGTCTATCACTTTTCATTAATTACTAGGATTTAAAATCTTTTCATGTCTACAGAAATATCATCCAATATGTGATGTCATAATTCTAAGAGAATTAAAGGTAATGATGAGTTGTTTCATCCTGTAGATGGATTATCATAGCGATTATTTTATGTACACCATCCCAATTTTGAAACTGAGGTGCGTAATGTTAGTTTGGGTCTATCCAGTGATTCTTTTAAATCAATTTCTAAAAGTATTGGAGAATATCAATGTTTCTGATGGATATTCTAGAAACATATCTAAATGATTCAACAAAATGTGTTTGAAACTAAAATCCCTAAAAACTCATTATTATCACATCTTTATTCATGAATTGATTCCAATATCAATCCATCATTTGATATCCAATAATGTAAGGGTGACAGTTATTTTCTTATGATATTTTTTAGATACCTTTATGCTAAAATTTTATCTAAGTATTTCATGATAAAAATGAAGTAAGAGGCTCCATTAATTTTTTGTGAGTTGGAAAAAAAATTCCACCATAATTTTTCACCTATATGTTGAATTTAATAGTTTTTCTTCTAACTAAAACACTTCTTGGGGGACCTTTTTACTTTCATTGTATGTATCCTAATGAAATAAATATGTTCAAAATAAAATATTATGTCCAAAATAAGAATCATCCTGAAGGTTCCATTGTGAGCAGTTATCTGGCTCAAGAATGTATCTATTTTTTTCAATGTATTTGTATGATGTGAACACAAGACATATCTGGACAATGAGAAATGAATATGAGCAGTATGTGGAAATTGATCCCTTTTTTACATTTCTTCCCCAAATAGGAGTAATTATTAGGTGATATACATTGGCTACATTGATCCTTGAAGAGTGGGATATGGCACATCGCACAACCTTTTTTAACTATGGTTTGTTTGATGATTATATCAAGTAAAAAATTTAAATATTTATATGTTATATCATACTATGTCATTTAACATACACCTTATACTTTTATTATCATTTTATGCAAGGAAAATAAACAAATTATAATTAGAGTTCATCAATCTTTGACTTTGAGAAGGATAGAGGCTTTGCATAGCCAAGAGTTTCCTACCTGATTGAAATCAAAGGTATGGCCATTACTTTAATTAACTTAAAATATATATATTCATTTAATTTTATTATTTATATATATTTTAGTTATTTAGTTTACTTTTTGACTGTGTTTCTCAATAATTAAGAGCATTAGAATTTGGTCCCAATTATTTGATTCATGAATGAAAAATATTTAATAATCAATGGGTATAAATTTGTTATAACTGATCAAATTGTGAAAATGAGAACACAATATGATCGTGTTATGTTAACTTCTATAATGGAATGTTATTCCAGTACATTAGATATTCATCCCCGATATGAAAATGTGTCGTATTATGGACTTGTTGAGAAAATGTTATTATTGTATTAATACTCTCAAGGTCAAGTCACTATGATGAAATGTAAATGGTTTAATTCAATGACATGAAATATTATATTATTGATGATTGTGGATTCATAGTTATTAACATGAGTTTATTCCTAGATACTGATGAACCATACATTTAGGATTTAATGGAAAAATAAGTGTTTTATGTGAAAGATCATCTGAGACCTGATTACGGTGTCATTGATGAATTAATAACAAGACATATTTTTCATGATGTTGGGTAATAAATTTACATCACTGACACTCCCATTAGTTTTGAACAAAATATTTCATTTGATGACTCAAATTTTCCCATTATGAGAGTTGATGTTAAATCTGAAGTAGTGGTGGTTAATATATATAATCAACCATATATGTTCAAAATTCATTCAGTTTACCTTGAAATGGGTTTCTCAAGTTTGTATTGTTGTAATTAATTTAATTTAGTTTTAGTTTAGAATGATCTGTTTTTTTAGTATTGTTTGGTTTTATTTCAATTAATTATATTTATTTTAATTCAGAAAACCGGGTTTAAAATGGTTGTTTTTAATGTACAACTTGGTTTTAAATTGTTATTACCAAAACATGTTATGATATTGTTTATGACTTATTTTACTTCTAAGTTTTAGTCATGATTTTTAAAAACTATTTCTAAAAAATGTACATTTCATTCTTATGCAGATTATGAAAAATACTACAGAAGTTAAAAGGAAGTGATTATTTTATGTTGATCAATAGATATGTGAGTGTGGGTTTCCTCCTCTGCTTCCCTTGGTGAGTATAATAATTTTAATATTTTTTTTCTACATTGCATATAATGTCATGTTCATATTCCTTGTCAACTTTTTTTAGGGACATTTAGTTGCACTAGAGTTGAATCCTCCTCATCCTACTAGCATGGGTCCGAGTAGGGATGCTGCTAGACCAAGATAGAGTAACCATTATACCCATTCCCACCCTGACCCACCAGCGGACACCCTATCTACCACACCTTTCTATCCTCCACTTGATACTTCAGGTATGTTCCCACCCATGCCTCCATCATCACCTCATTTAGCCTCTTCTTACCATACAATTTATATGCTTCCTCTAGGGATGTTCCCACCTTTACCATATCCATATCCTTTGATGTATCCCCAACCCTACTGCCCATATCCTGCCATGTCTACACTGCCTCTATTTCATACTATCCATCCAGGATTTGATGATTCTATTCCTTTATCTTCTACTCTAGTGCATGAAAATCACCTATATCATGCATTGCAGTAGACACATCCTTCAAAGGCTACTGATTTAGGATAAACCACAGATACATAAGATTCTATTTAGTAGACTGCATCAGGTTATTTTATTATAAGTATGTAAAATTATATCACATCATTTTTTTCTTATTATAACATGACTTAATTCGTCTTCCTTTTTTCCTATCTTATTTAGTGGGATATTCTAGTAAGAGATGTGGGTGCACCCGTATGCAGGAATCCTAGAATCTCCAAACAAAAATAATGGTTGATTACAATGAATAAAATTAGATGATAGGTAAAAATATCAGGCGGTGTATAAGTTTCATGGTAACTTTATCCAAGTACCATGATATCATTCTAATTGAACCAGTCTCATGGAGATATATCGATAATGACATTAAGTACAAATCATGGGTAGAGATATGGGTAAGAAAATTTATTAAATTTATATCTATATTATTATTGTATTTATATGAATTAACATGTTCGTTGTAGCATCGATTTAACTTTATTGACGATGAAGATACTAAGGTTGCAAGGTTTATAGATCTTGGGGAGATAATGAGATCATATAATCATCAGTTATATATTGGTTGGATGAGCAGATTTGGTTCTGATTTAGAGGGTGTACCCATATTCTTAAACTATCCAACAACACAATATCAAAAAATGATCACATATTGGAAGATTTATGAGTTTAAGGTATTCTAAATCTTTAATGGTTTGCATATAAAATTTAATTCTTATTACTTGTATTAAATTTTTGTTTTTAGGATGCATCAGGAAAAAACAAAAAGAACAAAGATTCAATGACGTATTTACACACTTTGGGGTGAAATAAAATGCCCGATCATGGGAAGCACCAAGTAATTTAATATGAATAAAAATAATATTTATATTTATATTGTTACTTAGTGTTTCCTCTGGAATTGGGGATGACCTTGTTGATTGAAGGTTCAAACATTCCAATCGGTTTCTAACAGGTTTGTTCCTAGAACCGGAAACATCCAATGATTCTATATCCATTTGGACCTACTTTCCAAAGGTAGGCGCTCATTAGTTGTGGACTGATGAGGCTTAAGAATTTGCATTGGTTGAGAGGATGGGAGGTCGGACTCATCACACCTTTTTGAGGGGAATTATTTTCTACTCTGGGACTCTCTTTATAGATTTAAGTTATGTTCGTTAATCCTTATTACATTACCAAGTATAAAATGAGATTTCCTTTAGATCTGACAATCAATGATTGATATGTAGGAAATTTAGAGAATATTTTATACGTATTCGAGGTTCTTCATCGATAGAGAATCATCTGTATTTGTTAGAGATTCTTAGTCAATGGTATCCTTCATTACATAAAAGTCTATTGGTCATTATGATAACCATACTAGTTTTAAAGCCACTCAGTGGGGCACTTGAAGTTTATTGTCATTCAGAAGGACATGGATTATTTCAGAGTTGGGATCGTACCTTCTGATGGGCTACCTACATATCCTTTGTTTTGGAAAAGGAATCAGAACCCACGTAGTTTGAGTAAGGTAGTATGATGTTTATGCATGATTGATGGCTCAAAGAAAGATTTCATGATTACTTTTACACTCTAAGCTCACGTGAGTCAGGCTCGGTGTGAGAAACAAGAGGTATTGGTGAAACCAGACAATTGTGCCATAAAATATGCAATGATGTGGGGCTTATGTATGTATTACTGCCCAAAATAGATGAGGATTAAGATTTACTTCAGGGAATAAATCTAGGAACAAGGTCCTTAAAGGTATATGTACTTCATGGAGATTTGGGTACTCTAACTTGGGGCTTACTCCTGAGGAAGATGCCCAAATTAGGAGGGGACTCATGATTGGGTTTTACTCCTGATAAGGAATCCCAGATCAAAATTAAATTAAGATTGGTAGAGGAATTAATACTGAGGCTTACTCCTTAAAAGGAGGCCCAGGTTAAAGGGATTTTAAAATTAAGGGACTTGGGGCTTACTCCTAAGGAGGATGCCCAAATTTGGGAAATTTAAGACTGGGGCTTACTCCTGAGAAAGAATCCCAGGTTAAGAGAATTATGATTGGGGCTTACTCCTGAATAGGAGGCCCAATTTAATGAGGACTTGAGGCTTACTCCTGAAAAGGAGGACCATATTTGAGATTGGGGCTTACTCCTGAAAAGGAGGCCCAGGTTAAGGGAAATTATAACTGGGGCTTACTCTTGAAAAGGAATCCCATATCAATGATTCTCTCATCTTAGAGGATGAGGTTGAATGAATGAAATCTCTAAATTTTAGTGATATAAAGATGTGTAAATCACTATGTTTTGAGAGATATTCCACGGAACTCCTTTTGAATAAGTAAGTCAATCAAGAAAACATGCCATAAATGGCTTTGAAGAGTGTCTTGAAGATTGAATCTTGAATAGGAGAGGTGGAATGGCATAAGAAAGGTGAAATGGGAAGGAAGGGCACCCAAAAGTATAAGGGTGTGCAAGTCTTGGGGGGTGCGCAGGTACTGCATGGGCACGTAAGTCCTGGTCGCGCAGGTATACCTGCGCGATGCATGGTTACTTTCACGATCCTTGACTAGTAGAGTAATACTTGGGTGATTCTTGACCAAAGCCTTTAGAATCATCCTGAGGTACTTCCAGAAGAGTGGCGCACAAGTTTCAATGAGTAGGTAAGGAGGCGCGCAAGTGTGTCCATTTCCCTTAAGGGTAAAACACTCAGGCGCGCAAGTGTTAGTGAATTCTAACACTTAGACCTTATTCCTATTGTTTAGACCTTCTATTCTAGGTAAATAATTACCTTAGAAGTGTTCAGAAGGCTTGAAGAAGAGACTTGGGCGTTCAGAGATTTGTATCTTAATTCTGGAAAAATTCCTCTCAAATGGGGGGCCAACCGGGGGTATTTATAGGCTGAAGAATACACTGGGTGGATTTCAAAGAGGGCGCGCAAGTCACTTGTGTGACCATTAGGCGGCGCGAAAGTGTACTTGCGCGACAGTGAGAAAACTTGAGCGACCTATGGGAAAATGAATCCTTGTTCATGCCTTTGTCAATTTTTGATGTTTTCTTCAAAGGATGAACCACTTTATACTTTGGTATTTCCCTTTTTTAGTTGTTAGACTTTGTGATGGAAAGGAGCGTCAACAAAAGTCCCCCCTCAGAGTTGGATCTGGAGAGAAAAGAGGATTTGACTCTGAGGTGAGAAGAAAAAATCAGGGGTCTTTGTAGTTATTGGCAGTTTAAAGTCATGAATGTCGGACATAAAGAGGCTAATGTTTAAGGTCGAAATAGCTTTGACCAAATGAATTAGAATTGACTCAATTCCTTGACAATTTATCTAAAAATATATTACCATACTCAAGTATGAGGGAAAATATGTAAACTATGACTTAAGAAAATTTGAATCCGAGGGATGATATGAAAAAGAGCTAAAAAGGCATTAGAATAAGTAGTTCCCAAGAATTAAGTTACCATTATTTAACAAAACCGTTAGGGGGTTGAATTATGCAGGGCCACCTAAGGGCATTGGCTGCATAGTCAAATAAATAGCATCTTTTGGCTGACAGGTCCGTTATGTAGACTACTTATGCAAGGCCACCTAAGGGCACGTGCTGCATATTCAGGCAAAAGAACTCTCAGAAATTTACTTTTCTACTGCTAAAAATCCAGTGAAAGTTTATGGGGATTCAACTTTTCCAAAGTATAGAGTTTGCTGTATGGAAAGAGGTACTTGAATATGGAGAAGATATTTTCAATCAAGATTTTCTAAGAATTGGATGACTGTTACTCCTAAAAAGGTCTGACTCAAACGTAGGGAAGGAAAATATAAACCATAGACTTGGATAATTTCATATCATGAAAAAGATTATGGGACAGATATGTTAAGGATAGCCATTTTTTTCGGATCCCTATATATTGTCATTAAGACAACCAAAGACAAAAGAGATTTTCCTCCCAAGAAAGAAGTTACCACTATTTGAAAAACCCGTTAGGGGGTTGAATTATGTAGGGCCTCCTAAGGGCATTGGATACATAGTCATATAATAGCATCTTTTGTTTGACACGTCTGTTATGTAGACTATTTATGCAAGGCCGCCTAAGGGCACGTGCTGCATAGTCAAGCAAAAGAATTCTCAGAAATTGGACATTTTGTGACCAGAAGTCAAGAAAAGGGTTATGAAGATCTTAAAGTATTCAATATTAGGATGATGACACATAAAGATGGGTATTGTCCAATGTATGCAGAGATACACGGATTAATGATAACCATAATCATGTTGTGGCTGGATCCTGAATTGAAATGTTGGACTTCACTACGTATCCCATAAGGATGGGAATCAAGACATACGTAGTTCTTAAAATATAGTTTAACGTTGTGTGGGATGAAAGTATGAGAGATCTTAGTTTAGGGTCATAGAGCTTGGACCATTATAAGAAATACACAGTATTTGTTTTCATGGAGACTTTTCATCCAGGGGACTGAAAGTGGAATTTGGGGTTAGGCCCAAAATACTTGGGGCTGGATTCGAGGGACACTCGAATGTTCCTACGTATCCTATAAGGATGGAAATCAAGCCCACATAGTTCTAGAAATACCCTCTGTACAGATTCGGTTTGTACATGTGAAGGGTGAAAGGGGAATTTAGTGCAATGATGGTTTAACCAAAGATAAAAGGTTCAGGTATTGCCATGTATGTGCATAGTATTTGAAATATAACATGATCGGAGATCAATATAAATAATGATTTTCTCTCAGGTGAGAATATCAAAACAATATGGTAGTTTATTGTCATACAGAACAAAAGTGTTGTACAGTTTAACGTCGTATAGCAAGGACGAAGGTGAACCAATGTAAAGATATTGATTCTGGGGGTGGTTTCACGAATCAACATCATATGAGATGGTGGTGAACCGATGTGAAGAGATTGGTTTTGGGCTTAAACCTTGGTAGGTTGCCTACGTACCCATCCTGGAAGGCAAGGATCAAAGTTCACGTAGTTCAATTAAAGAATGAATTAGTGATCAAGTTGTTTTTTTTGGACAACAACCTAAAAAATGATGTTGGTACTTACGCGTGGTTAGCGGCCCAAAGAGTGTGTTATGGTTGAAATTTGCTCTAAGATCACGTGAGTCATACTCGGTGTGAGAAAAAAGAGGTAACAACAACCTTAACGATGCATAGTTTAATGTCATGTATGACATATTAAAGGACTTTTTTACAGTTTAGCATCATGTAGCTAGGACGATGGGGACAATATAGTTTAACGTCATGTTGAATAAAAGGGGGACTGTGCATTTTAATGTCATATTGTAAGGACAAAAGAGAACACATTTTAACGTCATGTTGGACGTATTAGGGACTTTGTCACAGTTTAGCGTTATGTTGGACGAAAGTGAGAATATTTTAAGGTCATATGAATGGACCATTGGTTATGCAGTTTAACGTCTTGTGGGACGTAAGGGACTTGAAAATAGTTTAAGGTCATATGCATGGACCGTTGATTATGCAGTTTAATGTCTTGCGGGACGTAAGGGACTTTTATACAGTTTAGCATCATGTATTCTGGACGTCACATTTTAACATCATGTTGGATATAAGTGCCAATAGTTTAAGGTCATATGCATGAACTGTTGCCATATAGTTTAACGTCATATAGGACGATGAAAGGGACATAGTTTAACGTCATGTTGGAAAAAAGTAATACAAATAGTTTAAGTTCATATGCATGGACCATTGATGGTGCAGTTTAACGTCGTGTTGGACATAAGGGACATGAAAATAGTTTAAGGTCATATACATGGACCATGGATGGTGTATTTTGTGTTTATACAAAATACTTCTTCATAAATCTGGAATTGGTTGGAGTAGTGATGAGTTCTCCATCCATTGAGATTAAAGAATAAGCTCCATTGGAATAGACCTTATGTATTGAATAAGGTCCTCCCCATTTTGGTTCAAGCTTCGGAGGTTTCTTTCCTGGTATCATTAGAGTTCTGAGAACTAATACCAATTCTCCCTGAACGAATGAACGAAGACGAACTTTTTTGTTGAAAGCTCGTGCTATTCGATTCTGATAGACTTCCAAGTGGTGCAGAGTGCACAATCTTTTCTCATCTAACCGTTCCAATTCATTCAATCACTTTTGAGATTGTTCATCTGTAGATGATTGATCACAAATGGATACTCTAAGCGAAGGTAATTGAACTTCAATGGTCAAGACTGCTTCTGTTCCATATACCAGTGAATATGGAGTTGACCGCGTTGTAGTGTGGGTGGTGGTTCGATAAGCCCATAAAGCATGAAAGAGTTTATCAGGCCATGACTTCTTATCTTTATCCACCATCTTTTGCAGTATATTTGACAAAGTCTTATTGAAGGCTTCTATCTGGACATTGGCCACTACATGATACCGAGATGAATGATTGGATTTGATGTTGTATTCTTGATACAACTTCTTCACCTCGGATGAACAGAAGTTGGTTCCATTTTCTGTCAATATGGTATGAGGGACACCAAATCTGGTAATGATGTTAGACTTGATGAAGCTAACAATGCTTTTAGAACTAACTTCTTTGAGATGTATTGCCTCTACCCATTTGGAAAAGAAGTCAGTATCAGTAAGAATATACTTAAACTGCTTGGCCGTAGCTGAAGGGTAAGGTCCCACCACATCCATTCCCCATGTGGAAAATGGCCAGGAGTATTTAGCTATATGAAGAAACTCTGGAGGTTGATAAATGAAGTTGGCATGTACTTAGAATGAATGACACTTCCTTGTGAAATCAACACAATCTTGTATCATTGAAGGCCAAAAGTATCCAAGCCTTCGAATCTGATCATACAATCTATGTTCAGACTGGTGGGCACCACAGACTCCTGCATGCACTTCTTTCTTGACAGTCATTGTCTCTTCACCATCAATGCATCTTAAGAGAACTCCATCAAAACCACGCTTGTAAAGAATTTTCTCTAGGTGATATGGGCTATCATAAAGAGTAAAATTGACCACACGTCGCCAGATTTGTTCTTTCCCAGCTCTATCAGGTGGAAGTGTTCCATTTTGAAGGTATTCCCTGATAGGTTCCATCCATCCCATAGTGTGGCCGTATGGTTTAGAGATGGGACTAATTTCATTTATTTCCTCTGTTCTATATTGAAGATAAGGTGAAATTGTACGACGGTGGGCAATACTGATGGTTGTCTCATCCTGATTTGGATCTGCCAGAGCTGTGGCTATATTAGCCAATGCATCATCTTGGGCATTTTTTAATCTTGGGACATAAGAAAATGTAGGTTCTGAAGGAAACTCCATCATTAACTCTCTGACGTAATCATACAAAGGGACTAGTTCTTCTTTTTTGATGGAATAATCCCCATTGACTTGTTTGATTACCATGTCTGAATCACCTTTCACCTTTAAGTGATTCACTTGTGCTTGAAGCGCCAACTCCAATCATACAATAAGAGCTTGGTATTCTACTTCATTATTTGTACCGCCTTCCAACAATGAGAATGAATAAGGTAACACTGCCTTTTCTGGAGAAATGATTACAATTCCTAATCCAACTTTGTTGAATTTAGGATTTTCCATTTTCTTCCCTGTTGGACTTCTAGAAGCACCATCAAAGTACATTTCTCATACCTGAAGACTATCTTGAATAGAGAAGACTTCCTCATCAGGGTGTTCAATATCTGAAGATGTTTCTTCCATTGAAGGGTGTTCAGAAAGGAAATCAGCCAGAGCTTGGCCCTTTATTGCCTTTTGAGACACATACTGAATATCGAACTGCTACAAGATAACTACCCATCTTTCCAAACGTCCTGTAAGCATTGGATGACTAAGGATGAATTTGAGCGGGTTATTGAGAGATACCAATTGGACCTCGTGATGTTGCAGGTAGTGTCTCAACTATTGAACTGCAAAGATTAATGCTAGGCAGCACTTCTCAATATTTGAGTATCGGGTTTCTGCTTCGAGCATTGTCCGGCTGAGATAGTATAGGTTGTTTTCATTCCCAGCATCATTCTTCTGGGCAAGAAAGGCACCCAATGATCGCTCTAAAGTTGTCACATAGAGGATAAGTGGTATTCCTTCAACAGGTGGCATAAGTACCGGTGGACTCAAGAGGTATTTCTTGAGAACATTGAATGCCTCTTAACATTATTCAGTCCACTGGTAAGTAACTCCCTTCTTCATCAATTTGGTGAAGGGTAAACTTTTTCCTGCCAAATTGGCGATGAAACGCCGAATATAGGATAAATGTACTTGAAGTCCTCTTAATTATTTCAAATTTAGAGGAGGTGACATACCAAGGATTGACTTGGTCTTCTCAGGATTGACTTCAATACCACGATGGCGTACAAAAAAGCCTAGAAATTTTCCTGAGGTTACCCCAAAAGCACATTTTAAGGGGTTCATCTTCAAATTATGTTGTCAAATCTTGCGGAATATGACTTCTAAATCAGACAAGTGATTGGAACATTGTTTGGATTTGACCACAAAATTGTCCACATAAAATTCAACAAACTTTCCCAGAAAGGGTTTGAAGATACGACGCATGGCACGCTGATATGTTGTGCCTGCATTCTTTAGGCCAAAGGGTATTACCCGATAGCAAAACACACCCTGAGGGGCTCTGAAGGCTGTAGATTCTTCATCTTCTGGAGCCATTTGGATTTGATTATACCCAGAATATCCATCCATGAAGGAAATTTCTTCATAGCCAGTTGTTGCATCAATTAGGAGTTCTGTAATCCAAACTGTAAAATCATCCTTAGGAAAATGCCGATTAAGATCTCTGAAATCAATGCAAAATATAATTTTTCCCATTCTTTTTTTTCACTGGGACAATATTAGCCAACCACTTGGGATATTGAACTTCTTTAACGAAGTTAGATTTGATGAGCTTATCCACTTCAGCTTCAATTTTGGAAGCATAGGTTGGGTGGGTTCTTCTAGCGGCTTGTTTGAATCCTCGATGTTCTTTTGGTAAACCAAAATGATGAGTAGCAACATCAGGATCAAGCTCGGACATCTCTATATAGTTCCAAGAAAATATGTCTCGATTTTTCTTTAAAAATGAAATATACATCTCTTGTTCTTCAAGAGTCATGGACGCACTAATAAAAGTGGGGCGTGGATCTTCTTTTGTACCCATATTTATTTCTCTGAGTTCATCCACGGTGGTAGAGATACCCTCTTAAAATGATAGAGGATTATCTCTGAGATCTTCCTCTTCTTCTTCAACATGTGTTACTTCTTCTGTTTCTACTTTCATAGTAGATGATGAAGCAGAATTTCCATGATCAGAAGAGATGTCAAAATTTTCACATCTTGAAGAAGAAGCTTCTATTTCCGACCCGATTGATGATGAAGGGTCTTATTTGGGTAACAAAGAGGAGATGATGGATTGAGAATTGAAATAATCATTTACCTATAACATTTCTATAACTTTCCCTGACCTAATTGGCAAAGTATAGACTTGCTGGATTTCAGTAGATGAAATAAAGACATCTCTATTTGAGCTTTCATCATTTCCTGGTAGATCACCACTTTCTCCCATGTTGTCTGGCTCGATTGTCGTAATTGACATTATGGATCTATAAGAGTATTTTGATTTGGGTCTATCCTATCAATTTTACTGATAGGAAACACATATTCTATACTCACATGCGCAAATGGGTTTACTGGAATCTTTTCCAAACTATATGGAGCATTAACTTTGGTAATCTTCCTTGTTGTGGATTTGTCTTTTCCCTTTATGTGATAGAATTCCGCCTCAATGTATTGAGATTCACATGTCTTGAACAGGGATTTATCACCATAAAATTTCCCAATTTGACCATCGAAAAAATATTTGAGACATTGATGGTATGACGAAGGGATAGCCACATGCCGATGTAGCCAGGGTCTACCAAGAAAGATGTTGAAGGCTGAATCTTGATCAACAACCATGAAATATGAATTGGATAAAAGATCTCCAAAATGATTTCTGGGTGTAATCTCGCCCAGTGGTTCTTGTTCATTTTTATCATATCCTTGTAACATCAAAGTAGAAGGAGATAAATTAGATTCCATGAGGCCCAATCGACGAAGTGTACAAATGGGCATGAGGTTGACTACTGAACCATTATCAATAAAAACTCTTCGGACATCTACACAATTGACCTTTCTAGATAAGTATAAAGGTCTGATATTTCCATGCACGACATCATCTTCATCTTCATCTGGGAAAGATATCACTGCATGGCATTTTTCAGGATTATCATCTACATGGTAGACTTCAGCTACAGCAATTTCAGTCTCAAACTCCTGAGGACTTGAAAAACCCTCAATGAGTGCCTCCCAAAGATCCTTTGATAAATTCAAGGCATCCAGAATTGATAACTTGGCTGGTACTTGGGACAAGTGTTTCAATATATCATACTTTTGATCCAAAGTTCTTCGTTTCCCAACAGGAACATGTGGTTTAATAGGTACCTTGGAAGTTGATGATTTGGAATTTGATGCATCTTGTACCGGGATAGGAGTCGGTAATACTCATGTCTTTGGAATATTAGACCGATTAGGTCTATTTACTTGCTGAGAGGAAGAAGATGGAACCTTCAACCGATCTTCCAGAATAATTGTGCTCGGGATGAGTCTGCCTTGTGTGGAAGAACTTGCTTGTTCTTGTTGATCTCGTTGAAGGGATCTGCCATGAGTTTCTGCCGCATACAAAGTTCTAATAGGGGTAGAATTGGAATAGTGACCTC
The DNA here is from genome assembly GCA_963277665.1 of Viscum album. Taxonomy (NCBI): domain Eukaryota; kingdom Viridiplantae; phylum Streptophyta; class Magnoliopsida; order Santalales; family Viscaceae; genus Viscum; species Viscum album. The sequence goes on along the minus strand of OY728125.1, from coordinate 1,524,767,191 downwards.
TGAAAAATCCACTTCTTCCCCTTTATACTAAGCCTATATAACTTCCTCTGATTCCTCTATTTGATACAAGGAATTCAGGCTCATCAAAATCGAAACTGTGACTGGCATATGGATCTGTTAATTGAATCATATTAACAGAACCGAAGATCAATTCTTCATCCGATGAAGACTCTTCCTGATTAGCCTGTTTAGGCTGTGCCATTTGGTGGGGTGGTTCCCATGGCTTCGAAGTAGATGGAATGAAATCTTCCAGAGTCAAATACAGCTTAGGCTTTGACACATACTCATCTTCTTCTGATTCTTTTTCTTTCTTTGAATCATGCTGTTTCGTTGAGGATTTTCCCTCTGATGAAGAGGGTTTTGCTGCGGCATTCATGGCAGAAGGCACAATTGGTTTCTTCAATTGCGTTCGCAAAATGGAATGAGTTCGGTTGATCGTTTTTGCAACCATCCAATCGTCATATTTTTGCGTATTTTTGTTCTTGACTTCTTTCCACTCACCCTCCTCCTCTAGATCTATAGTAGTAACACATGATACCTGAGCTGAAGAACCTTTTAGTTTGACTTGTCCCGAGTCGACCATTTTTTGCAGGAGGTCCTTGAAAACAAAACACTCCTGAATGGGATGCCCCAACATCTGATAAAATGGGCAATAATTATGATGGTCTTCATCTACTTACTTGTTTGGTCTCTTGGGCCTTATAAATTGAACCAAATTATTTTCCAGGGCTGAAATGAAATAACCAGGAACTTGTTCATTTCGGAAAGAGTATGTTTTTCTCTTCAGATCCTCAAATTGTTTCTGTCTTTAATCTCTTTGATCATCTTGACGAAACGGCCTCTGTTTTTGACGCTCAAGAGGCAGAGTCCTTCGAGAAGATGAAGGTTTTGAAGTAGATGCAGGTACAGGTTCTTGTTTAAGCATAACTATAGCAGTCTATGCTTTACCCATTCTTCTTCCTAGAGCTGATGGAATTACACGAGCTTTATCCTTAGTCTTTATAAGAGAATCTTCAATATGTTGAGCGATTGAAGTAAGGTCTCGAAACCCTCCTATGTATTTCACAGGGATCAAAGGAATACGTAATTCGTCACACAGATTTGCCACACATATTGCCAATAGTTCTTCCTGAGGGAGTGATAAGATTAGGGAATATGTTAATACCTTCTAGCAAGCAATGAAATCTGAGACCCTTTCATTATCCCTTTGCTTACAGTTTGTAAGATCAAAAACTGTTGTCTTTGGCAACGTTGAGCTGAACTGAAGAAGGAATTTTTGGCGAAGATCCTCCCATCCGGTAATTGACCGGGATTGCAAGCTTGTGTACCAGACAAAAGCTGGTCCTTTCAAGGTTCGTACGAAGAATCTGAGTTTCACTGCTTCTTGTTGTTCCAGAGTTCCCATCATAGGATTGCAACAAGACACGTAATGTGTCAAATACTGTTCAGGATCGACTGATCCATTGAAAATAAGGAATACAGGGTTCCAAAAACTTGATGGGGGAGGAATTGAATCTACCCATTCAGGGTAAGCTTTATTTTCTGGTTGAATTTGAGAACACTTTCCCTCCATAGCTTCCAAATGAGCTTTTGATGACTCAATAGTAGTTATTAACTTTTGAGAAACATCCGGTTGAGCTTGGACCTGAACAGGTGCAATGACTGGAGCTGGTACAGATGTGGTGGCTGGTACTGCAACTGATGGTAGCACCGCCAATTTTTGTTGCACTTGACCCGTAGGATTAGACCTGTGAGGGTGTAAAGATAGAGGAGGATATTATTGATCCATCTCAGTATCCACAAAAAATTCCCTTAGCTGACTAACTCTATCACTCTTAGGAGTAATACTACTTTGAAGTAGTTCTGCATTCAACCTCCTCAATTCCTTCATCTCTTCCTCTTGTTGTGTGAATCTTTGCTCTAATGAGAGCGATTGGCCTTCTCCAGAGGAAGGGTATGTAACCTAATTCTTTCCTTTCACCTTATTTTCTGCCTTTCAGAGAGGGGGAAGTGGGTTACCTGAAGGATTACCTAGGTTCTGGGTAATCCTTTGATTTCGTGTACACACACCTTCTTCATTTGTGTCTGTACGTACAACTTCTTGAGCAGGAACCTCTTCATCTGATCCCTCTAAGTGAGCCTCATCTGGGGAATCATCAAAAATGGCATTGATGACATTGATTGATGCATAATGCATCACATCCCTTATATCAGCATTTCTGTGATATTTTCTTCTTCCATGTCCCTGATGAAACATTGCCTTTTGTTGATTCGATCCCTCAGGAACTTCTTGGCGAACCGTAATTTGGAGAGAATCTCCTGATAATTTGGCTTTTCTTTCCTCTTGTGGATTATTCCCCAATCAAGAGAAGATCGACTTTCACTGAGGAGGGGATTGATGATTTGAAAAAGTCCCCAGTCCGGTGGACTGGGGTTGTTCCTGTTGTTCCCTCTCAACTCCTCGAATCCTATTTGTTGACTCTGAGGGTTGATTTAAAAGAGTCCCCAGTCTGGCAAGATGGGGTGGCTCTTGAAATGCTATGTCTGAGACTTTCTTAAAATCTCTCCTGATCTTGCGGACCTTGGTCTAGAAATTAGTTGGATGCATCAATCGAAATCCACTTTTATCACCCGGTTCAAAAGACCGTTGGATGATTTTTGACACTTCTGTCACTTGGTGATGTTCTTGCTCCAAACGATAGGCCTTTTCAATATTCTCGTTTTCTTGATGTAGGATTAATTCAACAACTTGTTCTCTGTATGCTTGATTTTGATAGGAACTAGTTGAATCCTGTTCTTGGTCAAGATTTTGATTACAAACAAAACCCATTGACTATGGTCGGTCATGTTCAATAACATTGCATGAAACCATTTTCGGCGGGCTTTGATGACTGGAGAGTACAGTGAAATGTAGTACTCCATGAACACCCCATCCTCTGACATGAATACTAGATGGGGCATTGGAAATTAACTGGTGCAATCTTATTAGAGCGCCAAGGCATGAACGTTTAAGGGCTCTCTGCTGCTTTTCAACCTTCAGATATCGAGAGATTGATAGAGATGCCAAGTCAATTTGGTGTTGTAACCCTTCTATTATCTTAACATGATTTTCATATTCATCATAAGATAATAATTTCTTTTTCAACTGACAAAGAGTTTTCCATATGTTGAGACGAATATTATGAATTCCATATTCTGTTAACATCTCTGGAATGTCATACTGAGAGTCGGCCAGATGCCAAAACATGACTAGCACTTCACCTTTCACCAGTTGTTTTCTCATGTTCATTACTTCCTCTTTATCACTCAATGAAGATTCTTCTAACTGATTAGACCAGAGCTGGTGCTTAATTGTTACTTCATCGGATTCAATAAGACTGGTAGAGAAATCACTAATCAAACTAGAAGATGCATGACTTAGGGGTGGTTCAGAGAATGACCTACACCCTGGGCTATCTTCTTGTTGAGAAAGTATTTCACCTGCTAATGGTAAATCATTAGACATGACCATCTTCACATTTTCAAGTGCCTCAAGATAAGAGGGATTTCTCGTCACTACATTATCTATTGGAGAATTTTCCAAGAAATTTGAATCACTACTACGGAGAGGACTTTTGCAGTGAAATTCATCATCATGGGGAGGACCACCATGGTGGGTTACAGCAAAAGATGAAACAAATTGCTCCTTGATCTTATGACCACACAGAGGGTTCTTGTGGCTCTCATCTGAAGATGAAACTTCGAGATCGACCGATTTGTCACGAAGCAAGCCTTCATGAGGAAGTTTCTGATGCAGACCTTCGGAATTAATGTACCGACTATTGGGAACTAAGAAAGTAGAATCTTGAGTTGCAACAGATAGTTGTCTGAGTGCATCAAGAACTCTAGCATTGAGTAAGGCCTTATTATAAATGGGCCTTTTATTTCTCAACTGTGATGGGCGGGTCTTCTTATTAAACGCCTTCTTACTCAATTTGGTAGGTGTGTGTGCCTGCTCAGGAGAAATGATCAGGTTAGGATGATTATCTCCACTCAAACTAGGTGTATGTGCCTGACTTGGTTGTCCGTATGATATGGGGGAGTACGCCCCACAACCCTCTTGGACTAGAATAGAGGTGTGTGTCTATTCCAGAGTGAACTGTTGGTTTGTCACTCCACTGGTAGGGATATATTTATGTGTATTTCCTTGAGATGTTGCTTAAGTTGTTACAATATCCTGGTAGGCATCCAGAATATGAGCAGGGATTTTCTTCTGCTCTTTCACCATTGATAGAATATGCTTGGTGACTTCAGCTACCGGAACAGGGATATACGTCCACTTCGTGCTTGGATTAGGTGTATGTTCCTGCTCATGTCTTTCTTTTCCTGTTAGTGAATTCTGACAGTACTCAAGTGTGGGGGTAGAGAGTTGAGTCTGCCTCCTGCTTGTCGCCGGAGCTTTCCGACTGACTTCTCCGAATGCTACCAAACGAGACTATTGGTAGGCTTGATCAATACTAGCAGGTGTATGTGCCTGCTGATTATACTTCGCCGAATGTGGTTGACGAGATCCATCATATGTAGTCATACGAGCCTTCTGACTAGCTGATGATGTATAAACAGGTGTATGTTCATGCCTATAGTACTCTGCCAAAATTGCCTGGTGGGATTGGCGTGATGCTGCCAGACGAGTCTGCTAGACAGCGAAATTAAAACAGACAGGTGTATGTGCCTGCTCATTTCTTACCACCAAATTAGGTTGGTGGACTTCTCTGAAGATGGAAGAGATGAGAACCTACTCACTATTGACCGGATTTCACCTTTGGTGATTCGTATTGCCTGCTCGGGTTCGAGGAACCTGATCCAAACGCCTGGAGTTGATACCCTCATCATGATGAGCGCGCACTGCCGCATGAGTCTGGCGGTGATTATTGATGGGATTCCTTGGGAAGGACTCAGGTCTCCTTGAATTAAGGCCCTGAGGGACCTTCTCATTCACCTCCTCAGAATATGGGAGTGAATGGTGATTGTGTTCTGGGGATAACGACCCGAAACGGTTGGAGACGGTGGTTAACACCGCCTGCTTCTTGATCACTGGTCTTCTCTATCCGGATGACCAGGGTGAATTGTTCACTTGGAGGGCTTGTCGAGCAGCCTCCAGAGTTGTAATAGTACCATTTTGACGGTACTCCTTAACCAGAGCAATTGATACCTAGCGTTGAAGACACTAAGTAGGTGATGTTATCCTCAGAACAGACGATGATCCAGCAGAAGTAGCAGTAGTGGCATTCGCAGCAGAGGTTTTCACAGTAGACATATTCACGGGTGTAAACTTGAGAGAATCCATTTTGGAAATGCAGAAGATCTTGGAAAAGAGTGCCTATTTGATATAACAAACATAATCAAGATAAGTTCATCCACTACATCTTTTGGATGAGCACATATGTTATTGACTGTCTTGTTGGCCCTCTCATTGAGTTTTAAATAGGGGCCTAACAAATAAGCAAAACATCATTTTAATTTGGTTTAAGGATTCACGTCGGGTTCACCATTTTTTGTTTCCTCTAGAATTGGGGATGACCTCATTGATTGAAGTTTCAAACATTCCAATCGGTTTCTAACGGGTTAGTTCGTAGAACTGGAAACATCCAATGATTCCATATCCATTTGGACCTACTTTCCAAAGGTAGGCGCTCATTAGTTGTGGACTGATGAGTCTTAGGAATTTGCATTGGTCGAGAGGATGGGAGGTCAGACTCATCACACATTTTTTAGGGGAATTATTGTCTACTCCAGGACTCTCTTTATATATTTAAGTTATGTTATTGAATCCTTATTACATTACCTATTATAAAATGAGCTTTCTTTTAGATCTGACAATCAATGATTGATATGTAGAAAATTTAGAGAATCTTTTATATGTATTTGAGTTTCTTCATCGATAGAGAATCATCTGTATTTGTTAGATATTCTTATTCAATGGTATCCTTCAGTACATAAAAGTCTCTTGGTCATTATGATAACCATACTGGTTTTAAATCCACTCAATGGGGCACTTGAAGTTTATTTTCATTCATAAGGACATGGATTATTTCAAAGTTGGGATCGTACCCGCTGATGGGCTACCTACGTATCCTTTGTTTTGGAAAAGGAATCAGAACCCACGTAGTTCAAGTAAGGGAGTATGATGTTTATGCATGATTGATGGCTCAAAGAAAGATGTCATGATTACTTTTACACTCTAATCTCACGTGATTCATGCTCGGTGTGAGAAACAAGAGGTATTGGTGAAACCAGACAATTGTGCCACGAAATATGCAATGATGTGGGGCTTATGTATATATGACTGCCCAAAATAGATGAGGATTAAGATTTACTTTAGGGAAGAAATATAGGAACAAGGTCCATAAAGGTATATGTACTTAATGGAGATTTGGGTACTCTAACATGGGGCTTACTCTTAAAGAGGATTCCCAAATTAGTAGGGAACTCATGATTGGGTTTTACTCCTGAGAAGGAAGCCCAGATCAAAAGTAAATTAAGAATGGTAAAGAGGAATTAAGACTAGGGATTAATCTTGAAAAGGAGTCCCAGGTTAAAGGGATTTAAAAATTAAGGGACTTGGGGATTACTCCTAAGGAGGATGCCCAAATTTGGGAAATTTAAGACTGGGGCTTACTCTTGAGAAGGATGCCCAGGTTAATCAAATTATGATTGGGTATTACTCCTGAAAAGGAGGCCCAAATTAATGAGGACTTGGGGCTTACTCCTGAAAAGGAGGCCCATATTTGAGATTGGGGCTTACTCCTGAAAAGGAGGCCCAGGTTAAGGGAAATTATTACTGGGGCTTACTCCTGAAAAGGAAGCCCATATCAATGATTCTCTCATCTTAGAGGATGAGGTTGAATGAATGAACTCTCTAACTTTTAGTGATATAAAGATGTGTAAATCACTAGGTTTTGAGAGATATTCTATAGAACTCCTTTCTAATAAGGAAGTCAATCAAGAAAACATTCCATAAATAGATTTAAAGAGTGTCTTGAAGACTGAATCTTGAATAGAAGAGGTGTAATGGCATAAGAAAGGTGAAATGGGCAGGAAGGGCACCCAAAAGTATAAGGGCGCGCAAGTCCTCGGGGGCGCGCAAGTCCTGGTCGCGTAGGTATACCTTCATGGTACATGGGTACTTGCATGATACTTGAACAGTAGAGTAATACTTGGGCGATTCTTGACCAAAGCATTTAGAATCATCCTGAGGTAATTCCAAAAGAGTGGCGCGCAAGTTTCAATGAGTAGGTAAGGAGGCGCCCATGTGTGTCCATTTCCCTTAAGGTTAAAACACTCAGGCGCGCAAGTTTTAGTGAATTCTAACACTTAGACCTTATTCCTCTTGTTTAGACCTTCTATTCTAGGTAAAGAATTGACTTAGAAGTGTTCGGAAGGCTTGAAGAAGATACTTGGGCGTTCAGAGCTTTGTATCTGAATTCTGGAAAAAATCCTCTCAAATGGGGGGCCCACCGGGGGTATTTATAGGCTGAAGAAGACCCTAGGTGGATTTCAAAGAAGGAACGCAAGTCACTTGCATGACCATTAGGCAGCCCGCAAGTGTACTTGCGCGACAGTGAGGGAACTTGCGCGACCTATGGGAAAATGACTCCTTGTTCATTCCTTTGTTGATTTTTGATGTTTTCTTCAAAGGATGAACCACTTTATACTTTGGTATTTCCCTTTTTCAGTTGTTAGACTCTTTGAAGGAAAGGAGCGTCAACACTTAGTTATATTTACATGCTTCAATTTAAGTTTTATTATCATTAATCCCTTTAATATAAGTCTGAAAATACCCCTTTCAAATGTCCTCATGGACATATATCCTAATGGATTAATGGCCAATTGGCCTAATGGCCTAATGGTCAATAAGAAAATTGGAATAATGGCTAATTGGATTAATGGACTAATGGTCTAATGACCAATTGGCCTAATGGCCTAATGGCCTAATAGACAAATGGCCAATTAGCCAATTGGCCTAATAGCCTAATTACCAATTGTCCTAATGACCTAATGTCCTAATGAACAATTTTCCTAATGGTCTAATGTCCAATTAACCTAATGACCTAATGAAAAATTGTCTAATAGCCTAATGGCCAATCATCCTAATGGTCTAATGGACTATTAGCCAATTGGCCTAATGAAGAATTGGAAAATTAACCTAATGGCCTAATGTATAATTGGAAAATTAACCTAATGGCCTAATGTCCAATTGGAAAATTGGCCTAATGGACTAATGGACAACTATCTAATTGTCCTAATGTTCTAATGGACTAATGGCTAGTTGGCCAATTGGCCTAATGGCCTAACAAATTAATGACCAATTGGCCTAATGGACTAATGGCCAATTTGTCTAATTTTTCTAATGGCCTAATGGCCAATTGGATAACTATACTAATGGCATAATGGACTAATGGTCAATTTCCCTAATGGACTAATGGCCTAATGGAAAATTATCCAATTGGCCTAATGGTCTAACGGCCTAATGGACAATTGGTCAACTGGCCAATTGGACTAATTGCCTAATGGAAAAATGAACTAATGTCCAATTGGAATAATGGTCTAATGGACTAATGGACTAATGGCCAATTATCCAATTGACCTAATGGCCTAATGGCCAATTGGAAAATTTTCCTAATGGCATAATTGTAAGGACCCGACCCCAGTTGCCCGGAGCCGGTGCCTTATTTGATTACGTTGGCATACATACAAGGAATATGAATCCTGAAGGACCGAGTAGTTTAGTATTATTGGAAACAAGATTCATACATAAGTTCAATATTACATCTTGAAGAGAAATACAACATAGAAACTCCTTAGACAACTTCCATAACTCTTAGGTTATTTCAGCATGTCATTCATAATTGAATTCCTCTTGCCCTGAGAAAATGAAACATAATAAAGGGTGAGCTCAAACACTCAGTAAGAGTAAGCAATACATCGTAAGATAATATAAACATTATACATGGTGAATAATTGAAAACACATGACTTTAATAATAAACATGAACACATTATGGCAGGAAAATGAGCTGAGTAAATAATGCCATAATAAAACATAATCATGGGTATTCTACTAATCTAATAACCACATGGAATATAAATAACTAAGCTCATAATGATGGAATTCATAATGCCGGAAATTCTGAAACATTTTTTCAAGGCCTCGGCCAAGACGTCTAATGATTAAGGCCTCATCCAAAATCCATATCACATTGGGAAAGGCCTCGGCCAATTCTGTCTATTTGTCTCATGAGACCTACCAATGCATCAAGGGGATATGGCGGGGCCCACCCATCACATAATAAGTGCAATGAATTCCTCATATAAGTGGGGATAAACATAAACAACAAATACATTCATATTGAAACTATCATATGAAATGTAACTAACTTTTCCCAATCATTAAACATAAAACACTAACCATTCGGAATAATATGGTGAATGGTTTTAGGATAGATCATCCACAATAAAGTTAGTCATAAACCATTCAATAAAATATGGTATATGAAATCATAAATTATTAACCCCAATAATACATAAGAATCAACAAGATTGTTGAATCAAATGAGAATAATCTTCTAAAATCATTAAGCAATTCTTGTGATAAATACTCTTTAATTTTGAAAAGAAGAGTTCTTTTGGAAAAATATTTGTATAAAACCATAAGTAAAGTAAGATATTATTTCATGATAAAATGAGTGTTTTTAGATGGATAATGGTTTCCAAAAATAGATTATATCTTTCCCTTGAAAATATATGTGAATTTGAGAAATTCCCTTATATTGGGCTCGTATTTTTGGAAACAGTTTTGAGAGCTTCTTTTAAAACATGTAACTATCCAGAAAATAGGGAAGGATTATGGTTGGTGTACATATATAGAATACTCATATATAATTTATTATAATTACATAACAATACATAAGAATTTCATCGAGGAAATTAGACAATAAAAGTAACCCAAATGAAAATGGAAGTTCGGGTGAAAAACCCTTACCTTAACTCCAAACGTGTTCCGCTCTTGTACTTAAGCTCATATAATATGAAATTATACTTGTTAATAAATTATTTAAGAACCTATTAGACATTTATTTATTTACCATAATTCTTTTTATTTAATTTATGTCTTTATTGATAAGTTATTGTATTGAATTTCGTCGTTCTGGAGTGTTCGTTTCCTTTATTTTCATATTCGGTTCACTTGTTTTTAAGTAATGAAGTGGAATGGATGTAAATATTCAGAATTGAAATTATATATTATTTATGAACATAAATAGGTTTTATTGTTCATTTATATAACTTGGTTACATGGAACGAGGATGAATTATCATATATAACTTTAATGATAATTGTTTTGGTTAATTTGTGGGTTTTGATTACAACGAACTCATTTTTCTTTATAAACTAATACCATTTGAACAAAGGGATTAAAGAATCATAAATAGGTTATATTATATGAAATAATCTGGTTCAACCATAACAATAATGGTTTCATTACCAGAATTTATAATGATAAAACAAATCGAAATTCCATCGTCCTTGAATGTGTAAAATTGACACATCTCGGATGGTGTTCTTGCTACTAGTATAAAAGAAGGTAAAAAGGGGGAGATGATGATAACTTATTCCACTATCCTGATAACATTCCAGTACATATAAGTTACTGGATTCGTCACAAAATTTGGATAAAGAGAGGTAATAGAAAAAGAAAACAAATGAACTTGAAAGGAAAGACAAAGAATTGAAAAGAGGAATTTACCTCTTGAACCAGACTTCCTTGAGAACCTCCTTAAGGGAGAGGTTTTGGTATTTTAATAAGACAAAAGTTTTTTGGACGTGGGAGATGAGGTTAGGAGGGTATATTTCTAGAATTTGTATAAGTCACAAGGCTTGAGAGGAGTTATTGGAAGAGGGGGTGAGAGGGGGTTTTTATAGTGGAGGAGAGGGGGGATTTTTTAATATAAAACTCATTAGTTTATTATTTATTCACTAGACAAGTAATAGTAAGTATTCCATGAAAAATAATAGTAATTTTATCATTTGAATTCGGATTAAGGTTGGTGACATCATCCATGATTCTAGGAATAGTCTATTTATCTTATAATGTATATATACGGTAAATTACCGTATTTTACTATTCATCAAAAAATAAAGTATTTCAGAAAAATCCCAAAAATTCACCCTAACCATTTTTTGACATGTAGAATCCAAAAATGAATTCCATTTTTCAAAAATAATTTTCTAAATATTATTAATTTAATATTTAATTAAAATTATAATTTATTATCAAAAACCAGTTTTAAAACATTCATTAACTTATTCTAAAATATAGGTATATCGTACTTTCAACTTGAATATTATTTATATATTATCATAGTTAAGGTTACTATTCATTATGGTATATCACTATTCATAAGGGTATGTTACTATTCGTAAGGGTATGTTACTATTCACCAAAAATTAGTTTTTTCTTATTGGACTCTAAATAACTTACTGATCGCGACTATGTATGTAGGATTTTTGAAATTCACATCACAGAAGTGACAAACTTATGTTTTAAGGGTCTCATAGTACTTATTAGTTAATGTGATTATGATATATTTATAAGAAAGTAATTTCCTTTAAAAAACTATTGGGTCGTTACAATAATGGCCAATTGGCCTAACAGCCTAATGGTTAATTGGATAATTTTCCTAATGGCCTAATGGCCAATTAGCCTAATAGCCTAATGGCCAATTGGTATAACAGTCTAATGGTCAATTGACTTAATGGCCTAATGAACTAATTTTCCAATTTTCCTAATGACCAATGGTCTAATTGTCTTAAATGGCCTAAATGTTCTAATTTTTCTAAATGTTCTAAATGGCATAAATGGTCTAAATTTCCTAAATTGGCCTAAATTGTTTAATTGGACTAAATGGACTAAATTTCCTAATTATCCTAAATGGGCTAAATGGACTAATTGGCCTAATTGGACTAAATTGCCTAAATGAACTAATTGGACTAAATGGGAAAATTGGCCTATATATCCTAAATGTATTAGTTGGCCTAAATGGCATAATTGGCCTAAATTGCCTAATTGGCCTAATTGGTCTAATTAGCCTAATTGTCCTAATTGGCCTAAATGGACTAATTAGACAAATAGCCAATTGGTCAATTTACCAAATAGATAATTGGCCAATTGTCCAAATGACCAATTTACTAATTTACCAAACAACCTAACCTAAAAATAAACCTAATGACCAAATGATCAAAAATTACCAAGTGAATGAATAACCAAATAACATAACATAAATAAAATTGTACCGAAATGAACATTTAAGAGGAATCCATATCATATGCATGTTTATCTTACTAATTTGTTTGTATTGTTTATGTTATGACACTAGTATTAAATTTATAATTAAATTTATATTTTAATGCTTCTTCATTTTATGGATTTCTTCAATAAATACAATTTTAATCCATTCTAGGTTTATCACTTTCATATTATTCAATAATGTAGTATTATACTAATCAATTTCATTTTTAGTAAGAGGTCTTGGGTATTAAAGGTCATGTGCCTCGAGAAAAATTATTTTTATTGAGTAGGAAGAAAAAGGATGGAAGTGTGGTAAATTCATAAATATAAGAAAATATTGTAATATTGTTTATTTATATTTCAAATATTTATAAGAAATTCATAATTAAATATCTTATTTATATTTTCAATAGTCTTCCTTAGAGGCCCTCAATGATAAAAAAAGATTACAGCTTCGATCCAAATGTTCATTTGAGTCAAGTATTAGGTGAGGATCACAAGGGGAGAGTCTGATGTCGAACTAGGAAAAACATCATCTCCACTAGGTATTAGTCCTCATTGGGATCCTCTCAAACCACTCAGAACACCGATCTATAAAGCACTCATCCAGAAGTAGCTAAGTACAAAAAATAGCTTTATAAGAGCATGAAAGAAGTAAACTAATCACTGAACACTTCCAAAAATCTATATCAGTTATAAGTCAATCACTTATATCAGAGGATGATACAACTATTGATTCATATATGGAATCAATGAACTATTTAAATAATGCCCCAAGTAATGTCAATGAGGGTCCTAATGGTATTTTATCTCATGGTGGTGGTGGCAGTGGTGGTGGTGGTGGTGATGATGATTATGATGATGATGATAATGCTTAAGATGATGTTTTTGGTGATGAGGATATTTTTTATGGTGATGAGAATAAGAATGTAGTTGATGGGGGAGATATTGATCCCCTCTATTTTTTAATTAGCAGTAAAGAGACATGTTTATGTTATTTAATAACTTGAATTGATTGGTTGTATGGATGTATATGTATGTTATAGTATTTTAAATGGTTTTAAAATTATTATAAGTAGTTGGTTGAATTATAAATATACAATATTTATATTTCATTGAATGTTCACTATGGTTTCTATTTTATTCAAAAGTTCAGGATGGGCTGGAAGATTTATTGCTACCCAAATGGGGATAACTATCTATACCCATGGTTCAATTAACTGTGAGTATATGTTTTTGTTGGGAAAATCTATACCCATAGTTTGGTGAACCTTGGGTATAGATATATACCCATGGGTTTGGTTAAACTATGGGTATGATAAAATCTCTAAGGATATACCCATGGTTTTTATAGAAACCATGGGTATAAATCTATACTAATGGATCCACCAGCCACGATTCTGAAAAATGTAGGTATAATCTATACCCATGATTTTAGGGGATATTCCCTTTATACCATTTATTACATAATTTTTTGTCTATTATAATGTCATATTGTAGACTGTATATTTATACCATATTTAATTTTTACCCAAAACTTTGACTATCTCTAGAAATTATGAGAAAATCACCATTGGATAATTTAAATATGATGATTTCAAAAATAATATTTATTTTATAAAAATAATTCTATAAATATGATAATTTACACTTTTAAATAAAAATCCTTTTTTACTAGAAAATACTTTTTTTACGATACTAACATCTTTCTGACCCTTATAAACATTACATTGTACTTCATTAAATTATATAATCATTTATATTAAAACAAATATTATTTAATAAGAATTTTTCATGAAAATATTATTTATTTCAAAATGAATTTATCAAAAAGAGTATTTTAATCAAAACCATATATTTTCCAAAAATAAAATTTTGGTTTCATAATATCAAAATCTAATTTTCATCTAATCGTATATAATTTTATATATAAAGTAATAATGAAAAGGGATAAATACAATAATTATTTTATTGAAATAGAAACATAAAAATACTACTAGGGTCTAGATACATAACCCCTTGTTACACCAGCGTATACCCTAAGGGTAAGGTATGTGATGGTGGTACTTTTTTAGGGTGGTTTAGTGAACATGGTTTGAGTTATGATCTAGATCAGCATTAACTTCTCCCATAAATAGTTTCATTTTTGTTTCATTTGTTTAATTTCAAATTGGGATAGGTCAATGTAAAATTACAATGATTCCATGATAAATATGCTTGATAGGGTATGATCCTACTGATCTAGGTCATCACTTCTTCCTTCAATGTCAATTGGACTTCAGCATAACCCTTAATATATACTAATCCTAACAAACACTATACAATGGATATATTTTCAATGGTTATGATTCTTAATAATCATTTAAATTTGATAGACTATATTTTATAATGCTCCAAAATAACCATACTAATGCATCTATTTTCTATAACTATATTACTTCAGAAGTCATTTATTCATTCAAAATGGAATTTTATTTATAAATTTTTGGTTCATTATAAGTGATTCCATTAAGATTGAAGAACACTAGATAAACCTACTAGTATGCTATGCATTACATCTTCAAGTCCCTCCTTAGAATGATGGTAAAGTTCTAAGTGGAAAATTTAGTGGTCAAATCCCACTAATTCCATGACCATATTAATGATCTTGAGAAAGTGATTGGAATGACCCACACTCATAATCTGAATATGAACCCCTGGAAGTGTGAATTCAGGGTCACCTGTGGGAAATTTCTTAGCTTTGTTGTCTAGAAAAAATGAATTTATATCCACTCAAAGAATATCAAGGACATCATTAAAATTCACTCTCTGAATAATCGGTGAGAGCTGTGAGGCTTTCAATTTTATATGGATTACATCCAACGTTTTTCACTAATGTAACATCCCAAACCCAAATATTCACCCGAACAATGCTATTGGGTCGGGTGTCACTGACCTTAGTTGCACCTACCTGAACGCCAAAGGCTACTGACTAGTATCGAGGGTGTAAACAGGTGTAGTGGGAAGGCTATACCCTCTGAGAATAGATAATACATTGTTCTAAGTATAATCATAACACATGCAACAGAAATAAATGACTTAGAAGACTTAAACCAGACCCATAGAGCAGAAGCACATACCATAGTAAATAAACAATGGAAGCAATATAGAAACAACTATAGCATAAAGTAAATAGAATATCATTCTAAACACTACTTTTAACCACCACTAAAACAATAATTCATGCATCCATAGCAGTTCATACATGTCAATATACAAAAGGGAACCCATGGATAACCACTGTAGATGCATATAAATAAGCATGCTAATATATTAATGAAAGCTAAAAAAAAGTAAAACTCTGGCTAGGCATGACCTCAAGGTCCATACCAATCTCTGTGACAAATAGTACTATGATCCATCTCCTAAGACTAATCCCTTACCTATACGTAAAACCATAAAGTCTACACGCATCCCGAAGGGACTGTGTAGGGTGTGAGATGAATCTCAGTAGGATATCACCCAATGGTGCATACCTATTATAAGTGTTTAAGCAGATAATAACACTAAACAAGGTAAATAGTTCAATGTAATAATAAATACCACCTACACTAGTGCTCAGAAGCCACCAAGAAGCATCACCTGCTTCAGCCAACACTAGACTCTCAGAAGCAAGGTGAGTCCTTGGCCCATGGACCAATGTAATCCTATAGTCAAAAAAGTCATGGTGAACCCTTAGAATCTACCCTAATCACATATCCTGGCACCATGTGCCTCCTGACACCGTGTGTCTCAAAATACCGATGTCCCGAAGGAACACCAATCAATAGTATCCCAGTTTTAAGGACCCTTGGTCTTAAGATCACATCGTCCCATGGAACGATAACCTAAGGAACTTCTATGTTTGTCCTCAAATAAATATTTATCCTCACAGCCTCAATCACGGCGAGCCTCATCCTCCAACTCGATAGCATCATAGCTATCAACCGAAGACTCCTCACCTTCCATTATATTTCTACAAAAAGAACTCCCAAACCAATATAACCTAAACCAAAACTATCAGGGGCCTCTACCCACATGAGTGGTCAAAACCACCTCATCATAGAGCCTACCTATGTTCACATGACTCAATTGGAAATTTGACCATCACAGGTGAGTGGTAATCACTAAATAAAGAATCTAAGACACAACATCTCTAGAACCTCATGCCCCTACAACCATGTCGCTCAAATCTGATGGCCATTCTATCCAAGTATCCTAATCCATGACCAACTTGAAAATCACACCACCTAAAACTGACATCCACAACACCCAATCTTGTGGTCAAAACCACCTAAGTAAATCCAGTCTAAGCCCAACCAGTGATCAGCATCACTCAATCCTGACGGCCATTCCATCCCAACCTCAAGTCAATCTCGTCACAACCCCAAGGGTCTCAACATATGTAATCTCAAGCATTACATAAATATAAATCACAATAAATAACTTTAAACAAATAATTCAATTTAAACATATTGAATTACACTAGCTACCAGTTATAACACAATAGCACGAAGATCTTGAATGCATCTATAAATAGAATAAACAACATTTAACAATTTAAACTAAAAATTTTAAATCAAAACAAAACAATTATAACCATTTTGGAACCCCCGGCCAAAATGTCCCATAGAGCGATGGCCTCTAACCCGACCTCGCCTGCATAACCAAGGTAAGGGAATGCACAACAGCTTCCCATGAGGCATGCAGTCAATTCAATAAGAATAAATAGGGGTATCTCTCAATACCCATTATTGTGCTAAAAATACACAACCCCCAAATGTATGTGAAAACACAAAACAAGGTATGAACCACCTACCTCGTACTCGTATGACACTTCTCGTCCTGTTTCAGACTCTAATTCGGTCTAGAACAGGGTAGATCTACAAAATGACGAAAAAAACTCAACCCTCGATAACTTATTCAATATAATAAATTACAAATAATGGACCAAGATAAATTAAGATCATACCAAAAATTTCAAATGGATTTCATGGTGTTTGAATCAAATTTCGGATGAAGGATCAGGAGGGATTTATTCCTCCACTGTTGTTGTATGAAAACCAAGCGAGGAGGCCACTGTCAAGTTTGATAAGATGAGGCTACTGCCTATTTTAACAAAAAAATAAAATTACATGGTGTATACTTAAATATACACTCTATTTATATGGTTGGTTTGGAAAAAAACCAACTTCCTTTCCAGGTCATTAAAATGTCTTGCCAACATGATTACATGGTGTGCACTAGAAAGTACACGGCGTGTACTGGGTTGGTTCTCTCTTCCTTACCAACATCCCTACACAGTATTTATAGCCATTACATGGCCAAAAACTACATGGTGTATACTTGTAGTACACAACATATAACCCCAAAATAGTTTTGAAGCTAGTACTGAGCATGTTTTCCTCCTTTTTCTAAAAAAAACCAGAAAAAATGGACTCGTACCTCAAAGGAAGAACTGGGTTCTTACAAACTTCCCCCATTAAATCAATTTGTCCCCAAATTTCCCTTCCAAGTTTGGTGAAGAAAAATTATAGAATAAATCTGGCCCAAATCTCAAATAAAAAAAGTTACATCGACCCATTTACAGACATATGGTCCTCCCATGATGCATCATCACACCTGAATCTCATTAGGTACTCTCGAGTCGCTTCTGACACCCAATCATATCTCGTACCGCATAATTGCCCGCCTCGAGCCCATAGAACCCATGGAACAATGAGGTTTCACATCTCGTGGATTCTCAAAACAACTGATTTCCTTGAACCTCAATCACAACTGCATCATCGATGCCCTGATGTCCAAGGCACCTCAAGTAACCCATATCCCATGATGCTCATAATGTTAAGTACCTCATATATATATATATATAATCATACAGCCAAGATGGTGCCAACCCACTGACCAATATATGGTCAGTCCATATAAATCCTACACACCCCATGCACTCAAAAAAGACATGTGTAAACAGTCCATTCCAAACAAAAGAAAAAAAATAACTATAGACACACCTACGGTGTACCTCTAACTGACATTGGATCACCGTCCTTTTCAGTCCCTAGAAGCTCCACAGCGTGCACTTGGCCTAACACATGGCTACCTGAAGCCTATCCTCCCTACGGTGCTACACCAGTCACCGACTACTGACCCCACAGTTGAGTCCCACTATCTCTGCCATGTCCCCCATGTACAGTTGAACCTTGGATACCCTCACTTAGTACTGATCCTATTCCGACCCTAGATGCTAATATCTTCCCTGGTCCCTGCCTGTCGGATTTCTGAGAAGGCTGCTTGTAGAACCTCTCGAGATGATCAACCTATCAACATGCTCTGAACTCTTTTGGAGTCCTATCACACTGAGTTCGAATATGACATGGTTTCCCACACTGAAAAAAACCAATGTTGAACTTCCACAAGGTGGTCTAGCTAAGTCCTTAGCTTGACCGCCCTACTGGAACTCATCTCATTCAAGAAACATATCCCAAATGAATCAGTATTAGAAACAACATGAAATTTCCCATGTTTCAAATGTTTTTAGTGGTCAACCCTAATTTTTTCCCCATTCTTAATGATATGGAAGTGAAATCCATGTTTCACGCTTTACTAATAATCATCCTTTGCCTATCAATCACCTCATTTGAAGTTTATATTTTGGAATTCATGATTTACCCTTCTTTCACTTCTCTTTTCTTGAGTGTATACTTAACACCCTTAGTGTTACCCTATCATACATTTTGGTATATTGGTAGGGTAAAGCGATCCTATGAAATCACCCAGTTGGTTTTCCCCATTTTCATGAGTTTCCTTAGTGGTTGATGTATCATTCAAACCCCAACCAATCCATCCCTATCTAGAACTCTCATGTGATATTAGTAACCTTTATTACATATTATTTCTTGAATTGATCATGATTTATGTGACCTTAGGATTTTTTGTCGGTTTCCTTGTTAGTGAAATTTAGATTCCCCACATAGTCCTGACTACATGAATTTAAACTATGCAGCCCCTTTATTTTTTTCATTGCATGATATTAAACTGTGTGATCAATATCCATGTTGTATAACATTAAATAACATGGTATCATCCCTTTCACATGACTTAAAACTTCATGATGTCTTGGTCCTCACCTGAGAAGACACCCCCTGTATAGTTTCGGTCTCCTCCCATACCCTGACTTTAATATTTTTCATCCACCACACCCTATGAAAAACTATGTGTGGATTGATTCCATCTTTACATAATATATAGTGATTTAGGTAAACCTTGTCTTCAAACTATACAAAAGCTCCACCCATTCCATCCTAGAACTCAAGATTATCCTTTAACTCATGTCGATACCCTTTCTTTCCTAGCTCTGGGATGATGTATCCATTCAGAAATTTCCTACATATAATCCAGATCAACTCAAAAAAAAATTTCTCAGTCTTACTGTGTTGATAAGTAAATTATTAATTCATGTCATGTATTTTTATTTCTTTCCCACCAGATCATCTACACATTTCATTAACCCCCTCCTATGCATGTGTTTTATCTATGAAGAGAAACTCAACCTAAGACAATTTGTATATTGATTCTAATCTTATAGGATATATAGTGATGCTAGAATCTACTATCCAAAGATAAGTCAAAAATTCCATGTATCTCTCATCTTTTTGTGGCATTCAGCACCCCTTTATTAGGTTTCAATTTCCATGCCTAATGTCGAGGTGATACTACTTTCTTAGGGGATGGTCCAATTTCTATAACCCTAAACCAGAAACCTTGGTCTAAGAATCAAGGCCTTAAATAGTGTGCACTCATATTTGAGATTTTTTATACTAGTGTATGGGATTCCAATCCATTTCATATTTTTCATTGAACCTTTCCACCATGAATATTACCACATTCATACTTTATACTCACTACAAGATGTTAAGCCATGTGGTCTTTTTCATAGTATAATGGCCTTAATATGCACTTCCCAGGGTCCAAGTTCTATGACCTTGAACTAGGAACGACTATGGGGTCAATTTTGTATGACCTTAAACTCCATCACCCTAGTAGTAAAAGTTGTGTGACCTTAAACCATCATCCCCTATTTGGTCAAATATATGTTAATTTAAACTAAGTAACCCTAGAATTACATCAATTTATTCCCTAGAACATTATTAAATCACATTCTCATGTATCTTATTCAGTTGGAATTTGTTTCTAGCTCATATATATACCTTCTAATTGGTACACCCCATCAATATGCTCACTGCATGATGATTCAATCCTAAGAGTGCTCGAACTCTTCCTAAGTATCCCCCTCTTCCACAGGCATACTTTTTGTTCCCTGATTGGGATTAGAATCCCCTCTCATTTTTGAATGAACTCCTCTATGGTGATGGAACAGTGCCTCATGGTACATCTCTTATCTAGGGTACAAATCCCAAAAGAACTCCTTTAATAACTTTTCAATGGAATCCACTATGGTGATGAAATAGTACCCCATGTACAACCTACCATCTAAGGTACACATATTTGATAAATCATCCCCAATAGTACAGTAGTGGAACCCATGTTCCAAATTTTTTCAATAGTCATCCTTAACCTATCTTCCACTTTTCATTGATTTGGGATCTTTAAGTCAAACATACATTTCCTTCACTTTCCCTTACTCAAGTGGATTACTAACACCCATGGTATTATTTCCCCATGGATCTTATGTGTTAATAGGGTTTCAAAATTTTTGAATCATATCAAATCAATTCCCCCATCCTCATGGGTTTCCCAAAAAATGGTTAATGTGATATTCAAACCCTGAATCATCTTCCCCTATTATGCACTCTCATGTAACATGAAAGATATCATATTTATCCATTTTTTATCACATTGATCATGACTTGTGTGAGATTATAGGTTTTTAGTTGATTGTTTTTTTAATATTATTGATATGAAAAATAAAAAGTAGGTAATTCGAACAATTAGTACTTTTTATTACTATGAAAAAGAATTGGGAGGGTCATCCATATATTAGATCCTCTCATTCGATACAAAATTGTCCTAAGGATTTTCTTGATCCATAGAATATTCAAGATTGACCATCCTTTTCCTAGAAGATTCAACTACTTGCTATAACTTGGCCAGCTCCTCCAAATCCTATTTGGCCTATGGGCACACCTCTACCATCCTTATTCAGAACCTAGCTCCTTGAGCCTCACACTTCACTACTTAAGAATATGTTTTATCCAGAACAACTTCAGTAGTAGATAGTTGATCCCTCAAAAATGTTACCACCTCTACCTACACTTGAGTGATGGTCTACAACTGAAACTCCACTACCTCCTGCTCAATGATCCCTTGTACAAATGCCTCCATAACTACCACATATGAGCTATAAATGTGACCCTAGTATAATCAAATGGTGTGACACCCATAGTTTGTGATATTAGGGGTTTTATATTGTATTTATAAGTTATGGAATGTTTAAGTTTGATTTTGAGAAGTTTATAGAGGGTTTCATGAGGTTTTGGAAGTGTTTTAGAGGGTGCATGATTGGTGAACGGTTAAGGGAAACCATGCGATTTCACCAAGTAACTGTTTAACATTGGAAATTTTTGGACAGTTCTGATTCACACAATTGACGCACAGTCTTCCAAACTGTGTGGCCAAACTATGTGTGTAATTAAATGGGTTCCAAAAATTATATTTTAATATTAATTTATCCCTTGAAATGATCTTTATTCTTCATATGAATAAGTCTCTTGAACTAGAGGGTTTCTTTGAGTGATTTTGGTGATTCTTTTCACTCTAGAGCCCAATATATTTGAATCATGGAGATTTAAAACTAGGATTCAAAGGTAAGATCTATATCTCTCATATCCATTCTGCTTCTCATTTTCTCTTGGTATGAACCCTAGTTTGGGGATTCTTTTCTTGAATCTATTAATTAGGTTATTTTGTATGGGAATTTTATTTTGAATCTTCATGATAGGGTTTCTAAATCTTGGATCAACAATGGAGGGTTGTGATCTCATCTTGGCGACTGAGTTTGAGGTGGGTGGATTCTCTCCCACTCCACTTCTACTTATAATTTAAAGGATTTGGTTTTTAAAATAAAATGATTGTATTTATTTATGGTAAACCTATGATGATCTCTATTATTTATTGGTATAAAAACTATGAGTTGTGGGTGAGGCATACGACATGTTTGAAAAAATGCTGAAATGATATTTTTTTTTCAAATAATTTTTTTTGTGTGCGTGAGAACTTGGCATGGGCATGGGTATCATGTGTTCATGATACATAATGGGGCCTTGTTGAATCAAACTTAGTTGTTGTGCTGATTTGGGGGAACTCTAAATTATACCTCCACATAATGACTTGGGTCTGTAGGGATGAGTTTTGCTCATGAGTTTGGACTATTCTTAGTACATATTGGTTGGGAACATAGTGGATGGGTAACTACATGGGTGTGTGAATTCATGGAATGGGAGGCCTTCATGGTGTGATTTTTTTCATTATTTCTATATTGTAGCTTATATTCTATCATTTTTATCATCTCTTAGTTTTTATATATATCTTATTATGTGATAAATTGTTCTTTTCTTAGTGGTGTGTTGTCATAAACCAGCCCGGATACCCAAGTACCCTAATTCCCAATCTAAATTTGATATAGGCTGAAGGGAGTTCCCAATCCCTAAGGGTTGGAAACTAGTAGCTAGCATCATATAAGAAATAAGAGAGAATAAATTTTCCACAAAACAGTAGAAGATAAAATATATGAGTTATCATGCTCAAAACTCCAAAATGAGAAGTACTAGAAATAATGGGTAAGATAGTACTTGGGTCGATAGATAAAAATATCAAAGGAAACAAAATTTTTAACCAAACAAAATTCTTAGAAACTCATGTGTGACAAGTGGAAATCAGTTCCACCAGTCACCATCATCACTCTATGATCCTAGGGATCAAGAAAATCCACCACCTCTAAGTGGTGCTTTCCCTTTGCTCAGACCTGGAATAATAAAGTCTACAAAAACTTGAAGGAAAAGGTAGGGTGTGAACTGTAAATCCCAATAAGGTCTCACCAAGTGTTCTGTAATCAATACCATAACAATTTACCATTTATTCTATTCGTTACAATAAAACAAGTCAAGTAATTTCATTTTCATATTTAAACCAAAACATGATTTCATAATCAAAATATAGCAGTCATATAAAAACTATCTTAAATAAACATTTTATATAAAACATTTATATAAATCAATTGGCATGAATAAAACATTTAAACAATCATTGGAATATATAATCAAGTCAACAAATAATAGAAATGAACCATGTATGAAAGCCCTATAGTAATTTAGTTTTTTAGGTAATAGTATCCTCACACATCTAATAATGATCTCAGATAGTCAGGTGTGCACACACAAATACACCCCAATAGGGGAACCCATCACAGACAGTCTACACCCCAATAGGGGAACCCATCACAGGTAGTCATGTTGTAGTTTTTTTAGAAATAATTATCATCATAAATTCATTTCTAGGGAGGAAAGGTCCTAGAATTATTGTCCAAATTACCACTAACTACCCAATCTAACATGTACTTCAAACAATCAAAAAATCAAACATGGAAAAATCAAACATTTCAAATCAATTCAATTTATAATTTCCCAATTTTTAGTTTTCAGCATGCCTTTCTCATTTCAAAACCAAAAAAATGTTTTTTATCAATTCATGCCATTTAAAATCAACTTTAAATGTAATCCATTTTTATCAATGTTTAAAAACTAAACCAATTTATTAAATTAATTCCAAAATCAGGCCATCACTTTTTCCAAAAATCCACCCTGCATTTTAATTCCATTAAAATTAGGGTTTATCATAAATTTACATGCCATTTAAAATATCATATCAAATCCTTTCAAATCAAGTCTTTTAAATAAATTAAAAACTAATTTCAATTTAATCAATAAATTTAAGCTTTAAATTATAGGGAAAATAATTGTGGAACTTCCTATCTTTTATTATATTATCAAAGAAAACACTCGCAACAGGATCACCAATGAAGAATGAGGGGTAAGAGACCAAGAAACACAACCTAGAATCAATATCCAAAAAAACAGAGTTTAGATCAATAAATTAAATGATTATTTATCAAACTCTAAGGAGGAAATAAAGATATATCATAGGAAATAACATGAGAGGATATCCAATCATTGGAGAGGGATCGGATCTTCCATAGGAAATTCTATTTTCAAAGAAGGTTTTGGAGTGGAAAAAATCACTTCTTGGGAGTCTCTAAGGATGAAAAAAATATGTTAGGGTCAAATGGGGGTGATTAAAAACTTAAATCATGGGTTTAAGATGTGAAATAATTTTCAGGATAATTAAAACCCATGCGCATGGTTTTCTGGGTAGGGTCACATGGCTAGAAAAATTGTGTGCTTTAAACATGTTCCCTTGGTGGTATGGTGAATGGTTTCTCCTAGGAGGTCGCATAGTTTTTCAAATCATGCACTAACCATGAAAACCCTAACTCTTTGAGATTTCATTATTTTTAGGGGTTATCCACATGGTTTTCATAAACTGTGTGCCTCCTTATAGTGGCTCACATTAGGGAACACGGTTTACTGAGCCAAACTTCATGGTTTTCCCTAACCATGTACCAACTGTGCATGGACCCTTGGGCTTCTAAAATTTTAAAAATTCTCCCAAAACAACCCCAAAATAAGACCTAATTTAAAGGATATCAAAACAAGTTTCAATGAATACTTTAAATAAGGTAACTAGATGTTATAACCTCCCCACCAAAAACACTTTACGTCCTAAGAAATCCTATCAAGAAAAATCTATGTCAAAGAGATAAGGCCATTTCTCTCTCATCAATACCTCATGCTCCCAAGTATCATGAGAAAAAACATACATCCATAGAATATGGACCAAAGGTATCATTCTCCCATGAATAACCTTTGCTCAGAATCAATAATCTTGACAGGATGATTAGTCATGGATAAATCATGCTCAATATCAAGATTCTCCTAGATCAAAACATGAGATAGGTTAGAAAGATACTTATAAAGATATGATACATGGAACATATTGAGTATAGAAATAAACTATAGTGTATGTTATAAATGGTAATCCACTTTCCCCACCTTCTCAAAAACCTCAAAAGGTCTCATAATCTGTGGTGAAAGATTCCCCTGTTTCCCAAGATGCTAATGTCCCAAACAAGGTGAAACTCTTAAAAACACATGGTCACCAACTAAAAATTACAAAAGTCTCCAAAAATATTTAGCATAAGATTTGTACTATATCTATGCCATAAATATTATCTAATGAAACAACTAAATCTTTGTCATCATATATTGGACCAAACTCAGTCCAACCAAAGAACTTTCAACAATCTTCGTCCAACACAATGGAGATTTACAAGACCAGAAATACAAGGCCACAAAAGGATCCATTATAATATATAATTGTTATTTTTTGTTGTAGGTGAACTCAAATAGTCCTAAATAGACATCCCAAGATCCACCAATGTCAATAACACGGGCACAAATCATGGCCACAAGAATCTATATAGCTCATTCTGTCTATCCATTCATCTATGGATGATATTCCATGCTCAAACGTACCTGATATCCCAATGCATCCTAGAGGATTCTCCAAAAAGTGATAAGTGAAATAAGTATCCTTGTCAAAGACTATATCATAAGTTACAACATGAAATCTTAAAATCTCATGCACATAGATACATCCCAAGTCCTCAACTTTGGTTTCATCACGAATGGGTAATAAGAGATCTTATTTCTTCAGATGATCAATAACAAACCATATTGCATTATTTTTATGACGGTTATGTAGAAACCCAACCAAAAAGTCCATATAAATATTTTACAAATTCTAAGTCATCACAAGAAGTGGTTGAAGAAAACCCAAAGGTCTCTGGTGCTCATCTTTGACCTACCGACATGTATAATAATGAGAAAAAAATTTATCAATGTCTTATTTCATACTTGGACACCAAAGTCATCGCTACATGTCATAAAACATCTTCATGGTTCCATGTATCACCGATAACTGGGAATTATGTAAATATCTTGTTATATCCTTTATTACAAGAAAAGTCACAACAAATTAATTCTAAAAACATAATATTCCCTCATAAGATAATGTCCACTCACCAACAATCTCCCCACCATAAAGAGAGTCCCTAATTCCACAGAATTCATCATCAATATTATATACCTAAATAATAATCTTTAGAAGAGTGAAGGTCAAATAAACACTTGTCAAGGCCACATTATCCTCTTCTTCCCAAACTCCAAAATGTAACTATGAAAAAAGATCCATCAAGTTCCTCTCTTCTGATGATTCCTTCATATCCTAGGTTGGAGTTTTTATTCTTAAATCATAATCAAATACATTCCCCTTCTCTGGGGTGTAGCTAATGTAAAAATAAAAATATTTTAGGTTATCCACCCAATACCTTTGATGGAGGTTCAAATATTTTTGATAGAATATATAACTCAAGGTTTTTTGGTTGGAATAAATGATAAAAAAATTTATATTAAAAGGTAATGTCATAAAATTTTAAGATCATGCATCACTACTACAATTTTGAGATCATGGATTGGGTAATTCTTCTCATGTGGCCTAAGTTGTATGGATCCATAGGCTACAATGTAATCAACCTATATAAGAACATAGCTTAAACCCAAACTTGATGCATTATAGAATACCACATAAACCTTCCCATCCTTTGGAAGAGTTAGCACTAGTACAGATTTCAAAATACATTTAATCTCAATAAAATAAATATTAAATTTCTCATTCTATAAGAAATTTACTCCCTTATAAGTGAGGGAAGTCATTGGATAATCCAACTTCGATAAATCATTGAAAACCCTACATTAATATCCTTCTGAGCCTAAGAATCTCTATATCTCAAAATCAATATGTAGTTTCTCCCATGTCATAACATACTTCACCTTATTAGGATCAACTAAGACGCCATGTTCCAACACCACATGTCCCAAGAACTTCACTTCTCTTAACCAGAAATTACATTTTGAAATCTTTGTGTAAAGTCTATGATCTCTCAATATTTCTAGAACTTCTCTCAAATGACACACATGATCCTCCATGATCTTAGGGTAAACCAAGATTTAATCCATAAATACTACAACAAAAAATTCAAGGTACTAAGGGAAAATCATGTTTATTAAATCCATAAAAATTGTGGGATCATTGGTTAGATCAAATACCATGACAATATACTCATAATGTTAATAACAACTCCTAAATGCATTATTCTAAATGTTAGATTCTTTTATTCCTAATTGGTGATAATCATATCAAAGATCGATCTTTGAGAATCACTTTTCCACTTTCAACTGATCAAACATGTCATCAATCTATGGTAATGGATACTTGTTCTTTATCATAACTCGATTGATTTTTCAATAGTCAACACATAGTTGAAGTGTCCTGACATATTTATTCACAAATAGAATAAGTGTCCCCTAAGGTGACACACTCAAGCATATAAATCCTTTCTCTAATAGATCCTCCAAATGATTCTTTAACTCTTTCAACTCTATCAGTTTCATATGGTAAGAATTAATATATACTACCTGAGTACCAGGTACTAAATAAATTTAGAACTTTACCTCTATTATTGGTGGAAGACCAGATAAATCAGAAGGAAACATTTCAGGAAACTCAAAAATGATTGGAGAAATATCATCACTCAAATATTCTTATTCCAAGTCAAAATAAAACATAGATATTACCCTACCCAGCTCCATAAAATATGGTTTGTCACAACTTGGCCTCTGATCCCATTCTCCCTGAAAGACACAACATGCCCCATCGAGCATAGTAAAGGATACCCATTTAAGATAATAGTCAATACGATCCTTATTTATAATTTTCCAATCCATATTGAGGATGAATTCAAGAGGTTTTATGTCAAGACCCATAAAATTATAGGTGATCTCAATCTCTGATAAAGAGAAAATATCATTGGGACAAGGATACCTTTCTCTATCTTCATTTTGATGGGTGTGCCATCACAAGAGAAAAAATATCCATTGTAACATCCCAATATTTAATGGTATTTCTCTTTTTAAATTTAATCACTTTTATAGATTACATTGCATGAAACAATGAGCTTAAATGAACAACTAAATATTGTTATTTAAATATTACCGTTATAACATAGTCGTTAGAATGGAAGGTATGAATAAGATTAACTTATGAAAATATAGTTTACACATGTATATATATATATTAATGAAATATATATATATATAATATTCAATAAAATTTTTAACATTCATCCTATGTGTTTTTTAGACATGATATAACAATAAATTCAATTTTACACATAAAAATCTATATTTTTCTAAAGGCGGATTTGTCACCTTTTACTAGAGTACTTGTTTTAAAACTAAATTTTGACACTCTTATAAATTATATTTAAAAAAATAAACTTCACTTTTAAAATTGGACTGTCAAAATTAGCTTAAGGTGTATTTTTGGTATTTTTTGAGAAGATTTATGTAGCTACCCGACCCCAGAAATCTTGGATCTGGTGTCTACTATCAATTACATTGGCATGATTATAAGGAATCAAATCCCAAAGTACTGAAAGTTTATTAGTCTTGTTAAACTAGATACATACATGAGTCTTTTATTAAAAAATAAAACACTAATTACAACATAATTTTTTTTCTAAATAAATAATTCGAGGATAATAACTTTGAGGGTAAGTTTATTTCATCTAGTATATCACTATATGTCTTTCATAATATGCTTCTTGGATTCCTAGGGAAAGAAAAAATAATAATTTTGGTCTCAAATTATCATTAATGGTAAAGTATAGTGGAATAAATAATGAATCAATGAGAATAATAATCATGGAATGGTTAATTGAACACACATACCATGTAATCAATAAACTGAATGGATGTGCATAAACAATATGGAAATTTAATAACTAGAAACATGTGCCACTAAAATAACTAGATAAGGAAAAATCAATATGGTAAGGTATAAAACTAAAACATATTCCATTTAATCAATGAACTAAAAATTAAATGTATCCATAGATATGTCGACACAAAATCTCATCGATGAATAATAACTGAAAATAAAGGATGGAAATTCTTGATTATTGGATGCCATGTTTCCTAGGTAAATGGTTCTTTTACCATCAATACCTTTCACAATATGGTTTACAGCATATCAGGTAAAAATCCATCGAAGGTGGCTAGCCAAATGACTCATCCCATGAGACTACCGATGAATCGATGGGCTATCTATAACTGGGCCCCACCCATATTTTACCATTCCAAAACTTTCCTCATATATTGAATAATTGATTTAACAATGTGCCTTATCAAATATCTTTACGGAGTAAGAGATACAGATTTATCAATATTTACCCAAATAATTAAATAACCTTCAAATTAAAAATCATATAAAAAATGATATATGGTTTAGGAAATTAACATATCCATGATAAATGATATGGTAAACTAGGGGAAATTCAATGTTCAATAATCATAGGAAATTGAATATTTAAAGGAGATAAAAGTAATCAAGGGAGTGAATGTGAATATTATCCTTAGACAAATCAATAATAAACCATACAAAGAAATATTTAGGATGTAATCAATACAAAATACCATTATTGAATTAAAATAAATGGTTTTTGTCATTGATGAATGGAAATATTATAAAAATATCTTTTAAAAAACATTCTTGAGGAAAATATAATTTTTTTGGAAAAACCTTTTGAAAAAAAATCTTTAAAAATCAATTTTTTTTAAAAAAAACTTTATAATTTAACCTTTTAAACATAAAAAGGAATAATTTAAGGAATGAAGGTGGGTAAATCCATACATTCCATATATGGTAAAAAGAACATTCCTTTTTCACGATAAAAATGTTATAAAAATGTCTTGTTCAGAAAGCAATAAGAAGATTACATTCAAAACATTGGTAAAAGACAAAAAATGGTAAAAATTTATTTAGAAAATTCATTTTAAAAATATTTTGTAAAGCATGGTAATAAAACATGGTTTTTAGATGAAAAAAGGTTCTCCGACTAAAGAGATAAATGAGGTTGGGTCTTCTTAAAAACATTTTCTAAAACACCTTGAGTACCAAAGAGTGGAAAAATGGTATTAATACTTGAAAAATGTCATAAATTACAAGAGTAGAGGAAAATGAAAGGGTTTATTGAACAATTTTCATATAATTTCATCGAATTTAAATACCATTTAAAGGTTATTAAAGCTATTGTTGGGTAAAATGATCTTTAAACATTCCAAAGTATCTCATGCCACTTTGAAACATTTTAAATCATAAACCTTATGAAGAAATAATATTAAATGAAAGTTTTAAATACCATGAAGATAAAGTAATTAATGATATAATATATAAAAATGGTCAGTAGATACACCACACAAAATAAGTAAGTGATTAACATGACATTTATCTCACATAAGTAAAAAACTGAGATGAAAAATCCCTTACCTTGAGTCTGATTTGTCTCATGTGTCTTTATATTCCTGAATAACAAAATTATGATAATTATTTAATTTCTTTAAAAAAAATTATAATTACTTTTATTTCACTTTTTTCTATGTTGTATACAACTACTTAAACAATTATGTTTACATCGGGTGTTTTGATTAAATTCGGTTCATGTGTTAAAAACAATTTTGTTAGGTCAACTATAGTCAAAGGATTCATTATATAACATCTAAAGAATAATAATAATGACATAATTATCCTATTTATACATCAATAATACTTTTAAAACCATTCATTAAATATGATAATGAAAAATTAATCAATGTTACAATCATGGAGATGTTAGGTTGTACGTACACATGAGTAATGTTCCCATTTTTCAATGATCGTTATGGAAAGAAGGTAAGTAACACCATATATTTATAGAATGATCATTATATAATAAATAAAATGTTATTTAATCATATATATTTGTATATATAATTCTTGTGATTTAAAATGAATCACATCATGTCAAGGAGGCGGTAGTCGACACGCCCACGACCGATATTATCACTTTTTAGTGTGTGAAAGGGTAATAAAGAAAATTATATATATATATATATATTATATTACCAGAAAGGTAATTATGTTATGAATATCATATATATGTTTTTTATGTCTCATATGTTTAATTATGATCATTATTTATACATTCCATGCATAGCATGAACGAATCACATCACTTTGAGGAGGCGGTAGTCCACACTTCCACAAACGATGTTATCATATTAATGTAAAAAAAGAAAGTATTAAAGGTATGTGTTATAAAAAGATTATATAAGAATAAATACATAATAAATATCATATATAACATATGTAAATATATTTTATGTCATAATTTCCACCATGAGAGGCGGTGAAGGAAAAATGAACAATCATCGTTTCGTAAGGTAGTTGTTCGTCGTACACAGAAACAGTTTGTTTGTTACCCATTAGATGGAAGTGTGTGTATTTTTAGATTAAACCCTTATCATAAAAACATACTAGTATATTTAGGATAATTTTTTTATAAAATCATATAATAATAAGAGTTTATGGGTTTCATAATATAAAAAAAAACTAAATAGCTTAAAGAAATATTTTGCCTCTTAATCGGGTAACTTCTTTTGGTTTGTACCAAAAGGATTCCTTGGATGGATTTATACCAAAGGGAGATATTATAGGATTATGGGAGGGATTTTTAGGATTTATTTTTGTAGATTTTTTTTGAGTAAAAGTGGATTGAGAGGTGTGAAGAAGTGGGAGGAAAGGAGGCTATTTTATAGTGAAGGAGGAGTGGCACTCTTGTAAATTTTGGGAAAGGGAATTCCACCCATGTTTTTTCCATTCAAAGTGGATCCAATAACGTTAAAAATTATATAAAATTTAGGATAGGGTATAAATATGGTCATAAAATATCTATTAGAAAAGTTTATATATCATTTGGGCCCTTAAATTTAAGGTTTATTCTCTTATTAAACTTAATTATACCTTAATTGTTGTGATTAATTTTAATTACTTTCACTAATATTTTTGGTAAAAAAACTAATTTGACCATATTATAAATTATAAATTATACTAATTCCAAATATGGAATCAATTTTTCCAAATTTTAATCACATAAGTGATAGAAATTAATTTAAATTTAATCCTGTAGACAGGATGACAATTCGGGTTTTTAAAGTAAAAACATCTAAAAGTTTGCTATGTTTTTATAGTCAATTTCAAAGTGAAATTGATTTTAATAACTTGAATTGGATTAATTTATAAAAATATGATCTAATTAAACTTTAAAATAAATTTAAAATATTATTTAACCTTATAAATAATTTATATGAAAAACAGTTTTGAATTAAAATTCAGTATTTTTCATTATTCATTAAAAATGAAACTTCATAGAAAAATAATGAAAATTCACCGTATGATAAATTTTATGTTTAACTTCAAAATATGAAGTTTATTTTGACATATTAAATTTATAAAAGGTTCAAAATTTAGATTTAAAATGTGTTATTCATTAAAAGGTGGTGAAAATGCCTTAATAAAAATATAGTATTTTATGCATAAAATTGGGTTTATTTTTATCTTAAGCCCATAAAATCTATTGGATGAATATAAAAGATATTTGATTGAATATAATATATATATATATATATATCACATTAATATCACTCACTAATTATAATTAATTTAATTTATTAGGTTAAAACATCTTTGTGAGCATAAAAATAATTTTCTATAAAATATTCCCTTTATTTTCAATTAGACCTTATATTAATTTATAATTAATTTGTGACCAATGAATTAGTTTTATAAACCATAAATTTTCATTATTTTTTTTAATATTATTCATAACTATTAATTTAATGGCTAAGTTAAGTCTTATTATATTAAATAATAAAATTTTGATAATATATTGTTGTTTGATTAAAACTTGGTCTTGTGTGTAATGCAAGTCATTAAAGAAACACATTGTTGTGTATGGCGTATGCTAACTCAGTGTCACATGCATTGCAAGCTATATAATATATTGAATTTATTTAAAATAGTAAATATATTATAAATTCTTGGGATATTATATTCCCTTATATTCTCATACACACTATCATATACAATGTTCCTACTTTAGATTTTTGGGGTGTTGTAATTGATTTTCTGGTGAGTAGTGAAAAATAATGATTTTTATAAAACTATAAATTTATTTATATTAAAATAAATTTATGATTTGAATTAGATATCAAGGTAACATAATTAATATTTAGTTATTTATAATATAATTAATTTAATTTTAAACATTCTTATACCTTATTTTGGTGTAAGTACATTTTTAGGCTTAAAAATTCATTTTTCAAGAAAATTATTTTTCACTACGTTTTGCGAGTTTCATTTTAAATTAATTACTAAAAATTATATGCTTTTAATTTTGAAAAATGGATTCCATGTTTTAATTCATAAGTTCCAAATTTAGTAAATAGTACCATTTTTTGCCAATATGAATAGTAACCTTAGTAATTTTTGTTACCACAGTAAAGGAAAAATTGGGTAATTTATGTTAAAAATAAAATGATGAGGATTATAAAATGACCCAAAAACTTGGTCAAATTTTATGGTATGATTAATTTTCATCCATAATAATTCAAGGTTTGGATATATAACCATTTTTTACATTAATAAGTGATTATGACCCTTATAATATTTTATTTAAAGAAAAATCAAAGATGACACATTCATGATTTTAAAAACCGTAACATTTTTAATATGGTGATATCCAGAATGTATCTTCAACTATAAATATTTTTTAAAAAAATAATTAATTATATTTATCATATTAAATTATTTAATTTATAGTGAAGAAATGTTTACCTTAAATTTTTATAAAACAGTGATGCAGTAATTCTTTTATTAATGGAAATATAAAATAAATGATATTAAAAATATTAAAATAAATATAATTTGATATGATTTATGTCATCCATTAATTATATAAATGAACTTGACATTTTAGGTTTGTATTAAAATAGTTTTATTGAAGATATCATGTTGTATTGGTATTTTTAGAATGAATAGTGTCAAAATTGATATTAATGATATTTTAAAATAAATAATATTTTATTAAATGATATAAAATTCATAAAAATCTTAAATTCTAAAAAATATTTTGTATAAGGTTTAACATGTCATAAATGATCCATTTATGGGTCGTTTTTAATTTTATAGTAACTAGATTAACCCTCAAAGAGTAAAAAACATGTTGGCATGGTAAGAGTTAAAGGGGTTAAATAAGGGTTAAAACCAAAAGATAAGGGTTATAATGTGAACTAAACTAGTCTAAAATTATTTTATGAGATTATTTAGACAAATAATCATCCTATATTTGAAATAAATCATTTTTAATCCATTTTTAATTGTAATTTAAATTATATTAATTTAATATTTAGTGAATTTCCAAAAATGCCCCTCACCTCAATTATAAAAGGGAACCTCCTCCCTCACTTCTTCACATCACATTGAGCCTTATAGATCAATAAAATCCTTAAAATTTATCTTCTTAACATACTTATACAAATTATTTAGGTCCTAATATTCTAAAAAATATCAACCCTATATCCTTTAAGAATATATCTAAAAGAAGTTCTTTGAAGAAGAGGTAATCATTTTTACCAACTTATTCAAGTTCATTCATTCTTATACTTTCTTTTCATGTGTTGTTTATATCCTAAAATAAAAAATATAGTATCATATATATGCTGAGATATTTTTATGATTATGGGAAAATCATATTCTACCTTTTATCCATCCTACGAAAAACAAAAATGTTGTGCATGCGTATGTATGACTTACCATCTCCACGTTGTGGTGTAATTTTTCTTCATAGCCACTTTACTTGGATGGTTATAATGATAAAAATAATGGATATATATGATAATTATGACATGATATCAATTATGTAAAATTAATATGTCATCCATTTCCCCACCCAATCACTATTAAGAGAATGATATCATCGCTCGTGCATACATACAGTCTACCGTCTCCATGACACAATGAGATTCATTTTCCATGTTCAACATTAAATAATGATTATAAAAATGTATATAATGAAGAAATGTGATATTTGTGACCTTAATATAATCTTGTATATGATGTAACTATACCCTATTTATAAGAACCAGGACTTACATGACAAAACATGCATAGGAAAATAAAGCAGTTAACATCCAAAATAAGGGTAATGATGAAATATTATTAACAAACGAGTGATAAGATGATATAAGAGGATAATGTATGATATAATAAATATGAATATGGATCTAGTATAAATTAATAATATGAATTAAATCATTATATAGTATTTTAAATTAATTTCAACTAAATGGAGGCATAAGGTAAGGGTCTTTATCTCAATTTCCATTTTATTTAGACTTACTTAGTATTGTGCACCTAATAATTTTTATGTGGTGTGTGTACTACCCCTTTGAGATAATTTTTCAATTGAAATTATATTTATATTAAATATCCATATTATTTATATCATGGATATGATTATTTCCTAAACTCTATACCATTTTTATATGTGGTGTTTAGTTTGAATGTTATTTAATTAACTGGGGAAATATTGATAAATTAGTATCCCCTAATAAATAAGGATGTTTAATGATAAGGAATATTTTTAATTAATTAAATAGATTATTTTATATATAAATAATACATTGGACTTGTATTTATGTGTAGTTTTTGTCATTATATAGCCCCTCGATGCATTGACAGGTCTCATGAGACAAAACAATTGCCAAATTAAATAGGGTTATACCTGTAGTTTTAAACTATCTTTTGAAAGGTATTTAAGGTGGTGATATCATGTTCTAGATACATGATGTCTAATAATTAATCATTTCCTTCATTCAATATTCATTTATTACTATCCATGAGATGTTCACTATGAAAAAATATATGGATGCATTTTATTATCTATTTATTAATTAAATGGAATGTGTGTTAAGTTATTTACCTTTATGTATTGATTATTCCTTATTTAATATTATTTACTTATTATTGATTCATTATTACACTATATGTAACACTTATTGATCATTTTTACTCACCCTTTGATTTGTTTTTCCTTCCCCATGTTATGAAGATGAAATCTTTGAATAAGTGTCAAGGATGAAATTTAATTTACTTTGTTATATTGTATGTTTAATTATTAATGTAATAAGGTAACCATGTATGTATCTAGTTCTTTAAGACCACTAAACTAATCAATACTTGGTGATGTGATTCCTTGTATCTATGTCATTGTAATAAAATAACTACTAATTCTAGGCTTCTTGAGTTAGGGTTGTTACATCTATTAG
The DNA here is from genome assembly GCA_963277665.1 of Viscum album. Classification (NCBI taxonomy): domain Eukaryota; kingdom Viridiplantae; phylum Streptophyta; class Magnoliopsida; order Santalales; family Viscaceae; genus Viscum; species Viscum album. Next base: position 1,524,730,454 of record OY728125.1, on the reverse strand, counting down.
AAGATTTAGCATGTTTAAAATAGAAGTCAATATAAATGAGTGAGATGCACCAGTATCAAATAAATAAGTCACTAAAGATAAATCTATAGTGATGGTGCCTCTTATAATTGTTGGACATTTATAAGTTTTCTTTGGAGACTCTTCCACTATGTAAAGAAGCTTCATTCCAGATGCTTTTGGATGGAACCCCTTATATCTCAAAGCATATGATTACACCATAGTACTTTTTGAGATGATGATACCATGCCATTGTGGGGGTAGAAAAGAAATGGAAAAATTTATGTAGGTTTCTTGATCAACCACAAAGGTCTTTAGTGCCTCAGTACAAACACATCTTGAATTCCTAACCTCGACATGCTAAAAAAAAGTCAATTGGGCCTCTACCAGGCATTGTAGGAGGTCTAGAAGACTTCTATTGTCTAAAACCACCAAAAAATTCATCATGATCCCTCTTTCCTTTAAGTTAAGTTACAGAACTACCACTGGGAGAAAAAGTAACTCTTATCAACCCTGACTTACCATCCAGGTCATGCTCGACCATCAATGCCCTATCTAGCACATCTGTAAAGAATCCAGCTTCGGTAGGAAAAAATAAGATTGGATGTCGGTTCAAAGACCCATCTCAAATCTATGTGCCTTCATATTATTATTATTTAACACCTCAAGAAAAAATTAAACAATCATAGAAAATCAGTTTGTGTACTGAGTCATAGTCACGTCATCCTGTTGGATTTTGAGAAACTCTATGGATTTTTCAAATACTATAGATTCTAGATAGAACTGGTTGGTGAAAAGAACTTGAAATTATTTCCATTCCAAATCCTCATACTTTTTTTCCTTCACCATCTAATCCCACCATCTTCTGCTAGGTCCTTATATCTTAAAGGTAAAAATTTCACCTTAATAGAATTAGGAATTTCTAGGAACTCAAAAAGAAGTTTTATCTTTCTCAACAAGTCCTTAGAATCTTGAGGATCGTTAGATCCATGGAAAGTAGGTGGATTATATCAAAATAACTCATGATCATTATCATGAGATTTATCCCTTCTAGGTTCCACTACCAAAGCCTGAATGGGAACAAGTGTAAGAACTTATCCTAGAGCTTGGATATCCCAAACCACCATTCCAACAATATTATGGTCTACTAGAGGATTTTCTCATTGTGGTTCACCAAAATCATCCTCCTAGGACCTATTCACATGTCTTATTAGAGTCATGATTCTAAACAATATCAATATAAAATACTTAAGACATCAGAAAGGATACACATATCAGCAACTCAGACAATAGTTACGGGAATATCAATTCCATCGAGTAGAAATTTAAGATTGGGATTTTAAAAAACTCATATCAAGGGAAGGGAAAATACTAGAATAATATCAAAACATTACTCAAAGAAACTTTTCCCAAACACCCATGGTTACTTAATGCTCTTTATAGTGAGAGTTATCTAGGAACTCACTCAAAACTACCTCCTAAGTCCCATCAAGACATCCCAAACTGCATATTGACATCAAGAAAAGATAATTAACCAACACATTAGATGCCACTTTGTCATGAACCATCCTAGATACCCTGGTACCTTGATATGTGATCTAGCTCTGACATAGCCCAAAGGTTGTTCCCAATCCCCACAGTCTGGCGACTAGCACCTGGCATCATACAAGAAACAATAGGGAATGAATTTTCTACAAAATAATGGAAGATAAAAGACACAAGCCAACATGCTCAACACTCCAAAAGGATAATTACTAGAAAAAATAGGTAAAATAGTACCTATATAGATATATAAAAATATAAAAGGAAACAAAAACATAAATTAGATAAAATTATTAGAAACTCTAATGTAACAAGGGGACAATAGCTCCACAAATCACCATCATCACTCTACAGTCCTGAGGATCAAGAACATCCACCACCTCCAAGTGGCGCTTTCCCTTTTCTTGGACCTAGCATAATAAATTCTAAAAACACCCAAAATAAAATGTTGGGTGTGAGATATAAATACTAGTATGGTATCACTAATTTTTCCACAATTGATAGAATAATAATTTTCCATTTATGTTATCATTTACAAAAAAACAAGGCAAGGCATTTCATTTGCATATTTTAAACCAAAACATGCTTTCATAATCAAAATATGGAAGGCATATCAAAACTGGCTTAAATAAAAAAAATTATATATAATATTTATTTAAATCAATTATAATGAATAAAAATTTTCAACAATCATTGGAATGTATAATCAATTCAACAAATTATAGCAAATCACCATGTATGAAAGCCCCATAGTGAGTCTTTTTTTCAGGTAATAGGATCCCAACACATCTCATAATGATATTGTATCTATTTATGTCTGCACACACAAATACACCCCAATAGGGGAACCCATCATGGTAATTCTAAACCCCAATAGGGGAACCCATCATGGGCAGTCATGGCATAGTTGTTTTAATAATAGTTGTTATCTCTAATCAATTTATAGTTAGGAAAGGTCGTAATATGCTTATTTTAGTTACCACTAAATTCTTAGGCTAACATGTACTTCAAAAAATCAATCAATCAAACATGGTAAAATCAAACATTTCAAATCAATTTAAATTATAATTTCCTAGTTTTTATTTTTCAACAAGCCTATCTCACTTCAAAACCAAAACAAGTTTTTTCATCAATCCATGCCATTTCAAATCAATTTTAACTTTAATCCATTTTTCTCAAGGTCTAACAACCAAATAATTTTATTTAATAAATTTAAAAATCAAGATGTCATTTTTTCCAAAAATCCTCCCGAAATTTCAATTCCATTAAAATTGGGTTTTTCTCATAAATTTACATGCCTTTTCAAATCTCATATCAAATCCTTTAAAATAAAGGTTTTTAAATAAATTAAAACTAATTTAAATTTAATCAAGAAATTTAAGGTTTTAATAATTGGGAAAATAATTATGGAACTACCTACCATTTATCACACAGTCAAATACAATGCCAATAATAAGATTTCCAATAAATAAAAAGGAGTAAAAGATCAATAAACACAACCTAAAATCAAGATCCTAAAAAATAGAGTTTAGATCCATCAATTACATAATGATCAATAAAAATATAAGGAAGCGATAAATAGAGATCAAAATAAACCGCATGAGAGGAGAACCACTTACCGTAGAGGGATTGGATCTTCTATTGGCACTTCAATTCTCTAAGAAAAGGGCTTGGAGGGGCCAAAATCACTATCCACCAAGGATGAAAAAAAAGTTATAGGGTTTAATTGGGGATATTATAAACTTAAAATGAGGATTCTTGGTTTTTAAAATAATTTTTAGGGCAATTAAAACTCACATGCATGGTTTTATGGGTAAATCCACATAGTTATCCAAACTGTGCACCCTAACCAAGCACCCATACTAGTAGTGTACATGGTTTCTCCTAGGAGGGAACACATTTTTTCAAACCATTCACTCAAACCCTCATTGTATTAGGTTTCATGGTTTTGAGGGGATGTATGCATGGTTTGTACAAATTGTGTGCCCCCTTCCAGTGGATTATATCAAAGCAAGTGGTTTTCTGGGAAAAACTGCATGGTTTTCCCTAACCATGCGCCAACTATTCACATCTCCTTGGATTCTAAAATTTTCAAAATTATCCTATAATGACTCAAAAACAAGACCTAACTTATAGGATATCAAAATAAGGGTCAAGTAATGCCTAAAAAAGTTAATGGGATGTTACACATGTATAGGTATTCACGGGGGTTATCTATTAAGTTTTATACTCACCCCCTGCATATGAACCTTTATGTGTATGAAAATATTGTTTACCATGATATAGGTAAGGTGGAGGTTTCATGATTTTCTAGAAGTGAATCATGATTCTGTAGTCATTTACTAGGGTATGTTGATCTTGGAGATGGTTTTTAGTGGATTTAGTTATAATACTTCATTAGTTCCTTTTTTTCTTTGAGTCTTTGGATTATGTGGATGTGTTAATGTTTGTTTTACTTTTGTGACTCTAATTGTGGTTTTAATTTTTCTTTTGGATTTTGTTTATTTTATTTCATGAATCATTTTTATTATATACTATTTTGGTTTTTCTAACGTTGTGTGTGTGATGGTAAATCATCCCCCATTATTTAGTTATTCCTTTAGAATTTATTTCTAGTCTTTAGATTCTAGTGATTTCAACTAAGTTTAGGGTCACTCTGGTCCTTCCTGAGCTAATGGGTTAGAACCAAGGTGTTAAAAATGGTATCAGTTTGGTAGGTTCCATGATTTGGGATTGTAGGAATGGAGATAGGATGTTTTAGAACTTGAAATATAGAGTAAAAAAATGTGTTTCTAACCTATTTATGTTTAACTTAAAGTTATTAATGTGGTCAGGGTATGAAAGGTATTATTTAGCACTTATAGTCTTGTTGTCACATCATTGTTATGGGTTTAGCTTATGAGAGTTGTGTATCATGTATTATTAAAGATACTTCCCACTATGATTTCATTATTCATGTGATATTTGTTTGATTATGCATTAGTAAATAATAACCTGGTAATTTTTTTTATTATAAATGGTCATTTCTTCTTATGGATAAAAATAAGAGTTTTTAAGAAATGGTTTTAATAACATGGTAAAATAAGTTTTGTCTATCTATTATGTGTTGATTATCACTAGAGTTGATTTGTGTTTATGAATTCCTTATGTTTTATTATTTAAAGGAACATGAAATTGGTATGGAACTGGAATATAAATGGGTAATGTTTCTAATGAGAGGTAATTTATTAAATGGTAATTAGAATTAATACTATTTTTAGAGACTGTTAACAATTTCAAAATGGGTACTTAAATGCATAATTCCATGTTTACTAGTTAAAATGATTTCATTATAATTCTTACCGTGTATATGTTGTAGTAAACCCTTTAACATGATACATTAAATTATTTTAGCATCTCATTGAAACTTTTCATGATATTACATGCCTTGAATTAAACCTCATAATTTTAAATTATGTTTCATATTAACTATAATTAAAAAATCATGTCTAGTATAAGGAGTATCCTGTTGTGATGGTTAATCTATTTGATATCTACATGATGATTATATTATCATCCATGAGGCACATGCTAAAATCTAGGATATATTAATTTTGGTTGTTAAATTTGTGTATTAATTGAGAATACCTATCTGGTAATATGTTATTGGGTAAGACATTTAATATTTGAGTAATATGTTTAATCTTTGAGAATCATGACATAAAATATGACTATATTAGGTGTGTTTCAAAAAGTTATTTTATTTATAGTTGAAAATAAATAAATATGATTAATATTTCCTTACAACATGATGTAATTAGTTATTATACTAAATTGGTTTATTGATCTTGAGTTGATAATGAATCTAGTAACCTTTAATGTATATGAAATAATTGGTTCAAAATGTTCAATTATTTATTATTGGTGGTTATATAACTTGGTTGGTAGTGCTTATGTGATCTGGTTGATGAGGCCATGTTTTTATTAATAAAGAGGTCTTAAAATCAAAGAATGTCACTTCCAGGTTTTGTTTTACAAATATTTTATTGATTTAAATTAGGTTTTAAAAAAAAATCTGGAATATTTTATGAAAATTTTTAGTTATTTTTGGGTTTGAAAAAAGACTAAAAAAATTTCTTTAAATGAGCCTTAGGGGAAAATAATTTTTGAAAGGAACCATTTTTATTGTTTTGAAATCTCTAATTTTCTATTTTTTTAGTAAGTTTTTTTTATAAATCAGACATTGCTACATGTAGGACTTTAAAGATATTATATAAAAAAATATGAATGGTTTTAAAATTGTTTGTATTTTAGAAAGTTTTCTTGAAATGGGTTTTTACAAAATGAAATTTTAAATGAAAATCCTTTCATTGTTTTGGGAACTTGATATTTTTACATGTGATTTCTAGGATTGTTATAACATGGTTAATTGATGGGTGGAAACCCTATAGTAGCTTGTTAGAATGGCTAGTAGTGAACTACTATGTTAGTGAAAGATGAGGCCGTATATTTTATTGAGGAAATTATGGTGTTGGTTGTGGTTGTTGTGCTCGTGATGCTTGTGTGGTTGGTGTGTTAGTTATGCTTGTGTACTATTTGTGTTTTTTGTAATCATAAGGCTAGATAACCAGAAGGGGTAAGTAGGTTTTCCATATGGAAATGATGTCTTGAGGGATGAGAATTATGACGCCTTAGGGGTAATGGGATATTACTAGATTTAGATTGTTTATCATGCTCAATTACTGATGTTTGGAAAAATTTATGATGAAGTGGGTGTTAGAATTCAATGTGATATTGATTATTATGCTTGGAGAATTAATCTGGAATATTATATTAGAGTTGTTAATCTTTTCAATAGGGATGGGATGTGAGTCTAGAAATAGAAGATTATTTATGATTGTAATTGGGAACTACAACTTATCAATCACCAAATTAACTATATAGATTGAGGGTCCAATTGAGGGAATTGAGAAATAAGGTTCTTTTCCTTTTCAGGAACCATCTTGGGTTAAATTTCATGGCAAGGTGGAGTTCATTGAGAGTAGTTTTAGGATTTTTAACCACCTTTAATGTTTTTTGGTTTATGGGTGAGTACATGGACATGTCCCTAGATTTATAAATAAGTGTTTTTTTTCTTAGATGCTTCTAGGAATCTTAAAATCTATTATTAGTGATTTATTTCTAGTTCATTCTTCACATCTTCACATGTACGGTCTCATCGATGACTATTCTGATTAGGTCTGACAGTTCATGGTCAATTGGGTCATGGATGTATTAACTCACAAGTTGTTGATAGATGAGTAAGTGTAGTGTTGCAACATTTATGGTTTATGAGATGAATCACTAACCTGAAATTGGTTCATACAAACCAGGATTATATCATGGTTTTCTATAGGGTGGATCTCATTCTTGATTTGGGTGACCAATTCCTAGGAAGTTCAATTGGGGTATTTTAATAGTATTTCCATTAATTAAAACCTTAATGGTGGGGAGCCATCACAAGGTGGGAAAATAATGAAAATTTTATCTTTCATTTTGGGATTCAATTATGGTACATCCTTGTTTTAGGATAGTTTCAAGTGGTTTGTCCATTTGAATATTGGGATGGTGCACAAGGTAGAGAATGTTGAATATCGACTAGTGGGAATGTTTTGATTGTTCCCTATACATTTCTAGTAGTTTGAGTGAATTGTCATGGGATTTATAATTGGTATGTATTCAGAAGCAAGATTTCATTGAGGTGGTACTTAACGAAATTATAAAGTTAGTGTGTTTCATTCCAATTCCTTAGGGATGAAGTCTATAGAAGACCTGGATAAGATTTTCTATTTGTAAAGTGTTATAAACATAGGGTAACAGATTTCCAAAATCTCTCATAGTGGCCTTATGTAATGGCATGGACCCTCCTAGTCCATTACTTTGTCAAATTCTAGTGTTTAGGGTGTCCGGGACACCATCGGTGAGTCAAGAGGGCGTTGGTGTCGGTGGCAGGGTGTCACAATGGTGGAACCGATCAGCACCACAGATCAGTCTCGCCGATCAGTGCCACACCCAAATGGTGCCACCGTGGGGTGTCGGGGTTCTTTCCCCAGTTTTCCCGTAATGCCTATTTTAATTATTCTTACCCTTTTTAAAGTGGTTTAATGTTGTTTTTTTAGCCCATAAAAGATGTTTTAAACCCCCAAGAGTCGATCGACCCTTGAGTTACCAAAACTTGTGGATTATCACACCCTTTTCCATGTTTCTAGATTCCTGTGTTTACCAGTTTATCCTCTGTTACGTGTTTTTCTCCGTTTAAATAAAATCTATTAACTCACAACTGTTATCTTAACCATCTCCGAGGAGAATTATTAAATCTCAATAAATTCTAATATGTGCAACCGCCCAACCACATGGTCAAACCACAATCTATTTTTTAAGAACTTCTAGATTACACATCTCGTGACTCTAGGATCAATCCTTTTAACACATTAAGATATTATTCTTCCTCGGTCCCTTTCTTTTCCTTGGTGCGCTTGGAGTCCCTCTTTCAGAGACGAATCGTGCGCCCATGCCGGAGCCCTTCCCACTCAACCTTGGAGTCCTTGGAGTTCTTCCTCTGCAAGTCTCACATCCCCAGTTCTTGGCAAGAGGAAACATCGATATTTGATCATCCAAGTAGGGGTTATTCCTTCATCTCTTTTTATTATGCATCATGTGGGGTGGGTATGATGATGTTCCCTTGGGATGTAGATGAAACCAACTTTAAAAAATACAATTAACAAAATCTTAAATAACAAAGGGGTGGGAATGATGATTTTGATATTTCTGTGTTTTACCTTAGTTTTATGTTGTGAATTACATAGAATCATGTCCACTGAAAATCATGGTCGTTGGTGGTCCCTTCTTGAGCACTAATGAATCTCTGTTTTTTTCTAGATAGTCTAGTGATTCAATGGTTGTAACAAGGAAACCGGTTAATCGTGTAAACTTGGTTGATTAAATGGATGCCTGATAAATAAGAGCCTTTGTGTGATCACCCCAGTTAACCAAATGGAAGGAAATTAACGAATGTTGTGGCTAAATCTGAAACTCCCTTTCTCTGATCTATTAATACTCATGGTTATTTTTGTTTAATGTTTATGGGGTGACTCAAAAAGGGGGATTGAATGTTCTGGTTGAGAATTTTTTGGCCTGTGAATCTGAGGACGTGTGGATCTGGTATGTTGGGGATTGGTTTGGTTCTATTACTTCGAGGGATCTCATATATCCCTTTTGTCGTTGTGACTTTACAATAGAACCGGGTGTGAGTGATTAAATGTATGCTTGGCTATTTTTCCTTCAGCTGTTATTTTGGTTTTTGGATATGCTTGTTAGTTTACTGGTAGTGAATGAATATTTAAATGAAATTAATTGAACATGATAATGATAACAAGTACAATGGGGGATTGTTTTCCAGAAACGGTTTGTGCTCTAGTTTTGGTTGTTGTGTATTTGTGCATGTAGGGATAGCAGTAAGAGTGGTTGTGTAAGGGTTGGTTGTTGGTTTTGTAACCCTTAGGTTGGAATGTGTTCTTGATTACCTATATGTATAAAATTTAGTTCATGTGTTTCTTATTCGCACCCCACCCACCTTGAGAACTTCGTGCCGAACACCCCCATTTCATGGGGGAGGTTTTTTCCAAAATTATTATGAGTGGGTAGTTATTAGAAACTTTATGCTCCCTCTCCTAGGTAGCCCAATATTCTTCATGTAACGCCCCGAACCCAGTTACCCATAGTCGGTGCATTACTTCGTAACATTGGCATGATCACAAAAGATCAAGTCTCGAAAGACCGATTAGTTTAGTATCCTTGGAAACACTAGATACATTCATAAATGTTACATTACATCATAAAGTGAAAAACTACAATAACATAGTCTCCATTTTCCACACTCATATCCCCTTCAGACTATCCCTGTAGGTCAATCCTAAAATACTTCTTCACATCCTAGAAAAAATTAAAACATTGAAAGGGGTGAGCTCGGATGCTCAGTAAGGATAACAATATAGAGGAAGCTTTCATAAATAAACATAAACATTTAAGGCAATGTATGACTAAAACAAAAGCCTTTTAAACTTGAACTTCAACATAATATGGCAAAAGTAAAATGAGATAATTCCATTTAATTATTCACATGGATATTCTACTGGTCGAATAATCACATGCAATATCAATAACCACTTTCATAATGATGGAATGCATAATGTCATACTATCATAACCACATAGCCAAGGCCTCGTTCCAAGACTACAAATAAGATTTTGTCAAGGCCTCATGCCAAGACACTAGTTTGTCTCATGAGACCTACTGATGCATCGAGGAGCTATAGAGGGCTCCACCCGTCACTTATTAAGTCCAATGCATTCCTCATATGAACAGGTTTAAACATATCATAAACCATAACATAATCGTATCACATAACACATGCATAAAGGAAACATAACATTTCCACATTTAAATCACAATATATCAATACAACACGTTTATATAATAAAAACATTTTCAAAACCATTTTCAATACCAAAATAAAAGAAAATTAAAGCTTTGTAATTATTTTTCATTTAAAAAAAGTTATGGCTTGTAGAGGAAGTTGAAACTCAAATAATGGTCACGGCGGTGGAGAAGTCGTTGTCGCTGCATACGTATGGAAAAAAACATTCCCTTTTGTCATTTAGTAAAACGCTTCTTATAAAAAAATTCTTTTTGAATAAACATAAAAGTCAAAGGGGTTTATACACTGTATAAAAAAAGTTGTGTATAAAATAAAATATGCCTCAATGAAAGAAGATTGATACGAAGTCCTTACCAAGATCATTTTTTTTAATAAAATAGATCTATTATGTGTATTCACTATAAGTACACATAAAGAAAGTACAAATACAAGATAGGACATAATAATATCATGACATAATTTAAAAGTAGGAGATTAACCCAAAGAATGGAAATTGGGTTAAGAAGTTCCCTTACCTCGTGTCCGAATTCACTCGACCGTTCTTTGATATCCAGAATAATAAACTAGAGTTAATATCTACTTGCTTAAGAAAATTTTTCAAGTTCATTATCCCTTTTATATCACTTATTACAATGTTACGAAAAGTATGTAGTCATTTAAGTTAATAACGGTCGTTTTGTCGATCTTTGGTACTTGAGTCAACAATAAACTTCTTATAATTACAAGTTGTTTATGTGGTAGAGTATCCATTATCTCCAGAATTATATCCATGATGTAGATATCATATATATCATATATATCCAATATATACATTCATTCATAATATTACGTAACATTTAGAGGTAAGAAATGAAATGCACCGTTCATGGAGACGGTAAGCCATACGTACGCATGAACGCTACTTTCATTTCTATTTCATATTTAATGGAATGAAGTTATAATTATATAAAGGTATAATATAATTACAGTATAATATAATGTATAATACCATTTACTCCATCCTTTATACATCCCACATATGGCATTAACGATTCAAATCACTTTGAGGGGGCGGTAGTCCGCACTTCCTAAAATGAAATTATCGCGTTTACCCATAATGGAAATCGTAAAGGTATGCCATAAATGAAAAATACAGAATCATAATGAAAACAAAAACATAATATATATCATATATAAAAATAGTGTCATCATAATGGCCACCATGAGAGGTGTTAAAAGAATATTGAACAATCGTCTTTTCGTGAGGCAGAAATTTGCCAACCATAGAAACAGTATGTTCTTTAACCATTAGACGACGGTGTGTGTAAGTGTAAATCAAATCCTTATCATAACAACATCCTAGTATATTTAATATACTGTTTTTGTTACAAAATAAAGGAATAAAAAGAGTTTAAGGGGTTGGAGAAGCAAAATAAAACAAAATAACATAAGAGAAGATATTACCTTAAAATCGGGTAACTCTTTTTTGATTTGAGCCAAAGGCTTCCTTGGGAAGAATTCTGCCCAAAGTGAGGCTTCTAAGAGTAATAGAGGGAAGTTGAGAGAGTATTTGGGCAGAGGTTGGCGGAGTCAAAAGGCTTTGAAGGTGTGAATAAGGTGGTAGTGGTGGGGGACTTTTATAAGAGGAGAGGAGGGGCACTCTTAGAAAGCCATGAAATGTTACTTTATTATATAATGAGTTTCGGATTTTAAAGGTCCCACACTTATATATTTCGAGTATAATGTGATAAGGGTTATAAATATACTCATCCAATCGGTTTTTGACAAGTGTAAGTCTTAGATTTTATATTATCTTTTCATTTTATTTAAATCGTTAATTAATGAGGTAATCGCTGCAACATCATGGTGTCATAAAATATTTAATTTATTTAATGCCTAAAAATTATAAAAAAAATATCATGATGTAGAAAATATTTTTGTATTTCCAATGAATATTTATAGTCAAAACTTTACCTTATATAACCCCATGTAATAATTGTTTTAGTAAAACAACTCATGTTTGTGACAATTTTATTTTTACTTTAAATAAAAAGTTATTATTGTCATTTTCTTACCTAAGTGGCTCCATGGGGTCCCCAAGTTGACCCATGGATTTTTTTTGTCATCCATGACTCATAAAATAAGGGTAGGACAAGTGTAAAGGTATTTTCATATTTTTATAATATCAATTTTACCTTAAATTTCACTAATTACCTTTAATCGTGATTAATTAAACTTAAAAGTTACTATTCACCAAAAAATTATTTTAATCCCATTGAACCACATTTTACTTCATAATTACAACCATGTATGTTGGATTTTTGAAAATCAAATCACAGAAGTGGTAATGTTTCATTTAAACGAAAAATCAGTTTTTTAACTACCACTTAGTGGTTTCACTATTCATCAAAAATTGAAGTTTTTCAGAACAATGCCAAAATTTCACCCTAAGATATAATTGATATTCCAAATTCAAAAAATATGTCTATTTTGAAAAATTCCAAAAATATAAGTTGTATTAATTAATTTTATAACTAATTCCCGTTGTCACAACAAATAGCGTGTTTTTAAGAAATAATATATATCAAAATATTGACAATTATTTATGTCCAATTTCAAAGTGAAATTAATTCTAATAAACACCATTGGATAAAATGGTAAAAATATATTCTAATTATACTTTAAAACCAATCAATAGTATAATTTATCACTATAAATTATTTTGATTAAAAAAGTTGTTTTTAAGTATTTTTCACTATTCATAAAAAATTGGAAGTTCTCAGAAAATTACAAAAAATTCAACTTAGGATAATTTCGATATTATGAATACAAAAACGAAGTCCATTTGGAAATATAAAATTTATAAAATTTCAAAAAGTATGTATTACTATTCACAACGGCTACTTTGATTGGTTGTGGTGTGTGTTAGAACTCGAAGTTGCGTACAACATACGCTACTGTATTATTCAAAGAGAAGTGTACCGTGGAAGCTTGGGGTGTTACATTCTCCCCTCCTTCAAATAATTTCATCCTCAAAATTTCATATAATATCACTGTATAAAAAGACTCGGGTGATTCTTCATCATAAGTTCCTCGGGTTCCCACGTTACCTCCTCCATCTTATGGTTTCTCCATAGAACTTTTACCAGACGAGTCGTCCGGTTTCTCAGCACTTGTTCTCTTGTATCAAGAATCCTGAGGGGCTCTTCGCAATAAGACAGATTGGGTTCCATTTCTAATTCCTCATAGGTGAGTACATGCGTTGGGTCAGGCATGTATTTTCTCAACAGTGATACATGGAATACATCGTGAAATTTGGAGAGACTTGGCGGCATTTCCAAACGGTAAGCTACAGCCCCAATTTGTTCTAGAATTTCTAAGGGTCCGATGTACCTGGGACTCAATTTACCCTTATTACCAAAATGTATAACTCACTTCCATGGAGATACCTTCAAGAAAACATGACCTCCTACCTGAAATTCCAAATCCTTCCTTTGGTTGTCGGCATAGCTCTTCTGCCTACTTTGATCTGCTTTGATGTGGTTTTGGATTACTTTCACCTTTTCCATCATTTCCTCCACTAATTCTGGGCCTACAAGTTTTCTTTCGCCAACGTCATCCCAACAGGTTGGTGTGCGACATCTCTTTCCGTATAACGCTTCATATGGTGTCATCTGAATACTTGAATGGAAGCTATTGTTATAGGAAAATTCTACCAGAGGTAAATATTGATCCCACATACCCTGAAAGTCAAGTGATCATGATCTCAACATGTCTTCTAAGGTTTGAATAGTTCGTTCTGGTTGTCCATCTGTTTAAGGGTGGTAAGCAGTGCTCAAATGAAGTTCAGTATCCAAGGCCTTCTGAAGACTTTTCCATAATCTTGATGTAAAATGGAGATCACGATATGAGATAATCGACAGGGGTACTCCATGAAGTCTCAAAACTTCATTAATATATAGTCTTGCTAGACGTTCAAGTGGTAGATCTTCTCTTATAGCAAGAAAATGTGCTGACTTCGTGAGACGATCAACAATGACCCATATTGTGTCATTCCTTCTAGGAGTCTTTGGTAGTCCCATGACAAAGTCCATCATAATATTATCCCATTTCCACTCAGGTATGGGAAGAGGTTTCAATACTCCACCAGGCAGTTGCCTTCCAGCTTTAACTTGTTGACAAACCATACATCTTGACACAAAATCAGCAATCTCCCTCTTCATGTTGTCCCACCAAAAATGTCCCTTTAAATCTCTATACATTTTGGTGCTCCTAGGGTGTATATAGAAATTGGAACTGTGAGAATCATATAACAATTCCCTCTTTAAATCAGGTATATCGGGAACACAAAGTCTCCTCCCAAATTTCAAAATTCCATCTTCACACACAAAGTCACTCAATCTCCCATCATTCACAGCTTTAATCTTCTTTTTCAACTCTTCATCATCGGCCTAAGAACACTTTATCCTTTCTAGTAAAGATGGTTTGGAAACCATTTGAAAAAGTTTTGATGATTCACCCTCCATGGTGATTCCCATATCCATCTTTACTAGATCCATGAAAATAGGATCCTTTTCCACTCTCATCATGTTCAAAACTCCATGATCTTTTCTAATCAAAGCATCTGCAACCTTATTTTCCTTCCCTGGGTGGTAGTGTATCATGCAATTATAATCCTTTAGTAGTTCAAGCCATTATCTTTGCCTCGTGTTGAGTTCTTTTTGTGATAAAATATATTTCAAACTCTTTTGATCGGTATATATCTCACATTTTTCACCATAGAGATAATGTCTCCATATCTTCAAGACAAAGATTACAGCAGCTAACTCGAGATCATGAGTAGGATAGTTATGCTCATGAATTTTTAGCTGTCATGATGCATAGGCAATAACCCTATCATTCTGCATAAGGACACAACCAAGTCCTTTCATTGATGCATCACTATAAATAACGAACCCATCATTCCCTAATGGTAGATTCAATATAGGAGCATTGACTAATATTCTCTTCAGTTCTTCAAAACATTATTCACACTCTTTTGTCCAGAAAAATTTAACCCCTTTACGTGTGAGCTTCGTTAATGGGTTAGCCAATCGGGAAAAATTCTGGACAAAACGTCGATAATAACCTGCCAAACCAATAAAGTTGCGTACCTCAGTTATACTCGTCGGTGCTGGCCATTCTTGGATTGCCTTGGTCTTAGAAGGATCAACAGAAATTCCATCCTTAGAGACAATAAGGACAAGAAAAGAAATCTCCTGAATCCAAAATTCACACTTGCTAAACTTCCCATATAATTCATGCCTTCTAAGAGTCTTCAAGATAATGCACAAGTGATTTTCATGATCTTCGTAGCTTTTGGAGTATACCAAGATATCATCAATAAATACCACCACAAAATCATCAAGATATTCCTTGAAAACTCTATTCATTAGATCCATAAATACAGAGGGTGCATTAGTCAATCCAAAAGGCATTACTGTAAACTCGTAATGCCCATACCTTTTTCGAAATGCTGTCTTCGGAATGTCTTTTGTCTTCACACACAACTGATGGTATCCAGATCAAAGGTCAATCTTTGAAAAGTATTGAGCTCCGTGCAATTGGTCAAATAAATCATCAATGCGAGGTAGGGGATACTTGTTCTTTATTTTTATAGCATTGATCTCCATGTAGTCAACGCACAACCTCATAGATCCATCTTTCTTCTTAACAAAAAGGACAGGGGCTCCCCATGGAGAAACACTAGAGAGAATAAATCCCTTATTACTCAATTCCTCTAGTTGTTTCTTTAGTTCAACTAATTCCAAGGTGGCCATTATATAAGGGGTCTTCGATATAGGCCTTGATCCAGGAATTAAATCAATGGAAAACTCAACTTATCGTTCTGGAGGATGTCCAGGTAAATCTTTCAGAAACACATCTACATATTCTTTCACAATAGCTACATCCTCTATTTGAACATTCCTTTCCTCACCCTTAGTCATTTCATTCTATTCCTCCCTAATAATTGAATTTAGTTGAGCTACTGGGGGTGGATCTAAATAAGAATTAGGTGGGGATGATTCTTCTCTAAAAATAAGGTGTTCCTTATCATCATCATCAAAAATCGTAACCTCATTCTTCTTACAATAAATCTTTGCATCATAGTCCAAAAGCCAATCCATACCGAGGATTATATCAAACTCAATCATAGGTATGACAATGAGATCAACAGATAAAGAACATTTATGTGCTCTCATGGGGACCGATTCACAAAACTTTGTTGCAATGATACTTCCCTTCAGAGTTTTGACTGGAAATTCTCTTATTAAATAAAATTGGAAATATCTAATTTTCTTAGAAAACTGGGAAGATATGAAACAATGCGATGATCCAGAATCAAATAATGCATTTGCTAAACTTGTGGAAACCATTAAATTACCTACCACCACATCTTTCGGAGCTTCAACCTCAGCAGTAGTGATAGCATAAGCTTGGCCTTGATCCCTTGGCCTCTTCTGAGGTAAGTTCCCCTGACGCTTAGGACATTCATTTGCATAATGTCCCATATCTCTACAATTATAGCATTCCACATTGATAGAAACTTTTTTCCCCTTGAAATCATGAGTTCAGTGGCCTTTTTCACCACACTTATAACAGACTCCCATTCCCTTCAAACAAGTACCGGGGTGTTTCTTCCCACATTTACTACAGGAATTATATTCAAATTTTCCCTTCTTCCCCTTATTTCCATTTCCAGATTGATCATAAGATCTCTTCTTCTCTTACTTTACTTTATTGTCATAAGATTTAGAAAATTTCTTTTCTGTCTTGATAGCACACGAGACTATATCTTCGTATGTTGAGAAAGACTGTGATACTAATGCTCAACAGAGAAATAGTTTTAACCCATAAAAGAAACGATCGATCTTACTTCTTGGGTTACGTATATAATATGCAGCATGCCTCGCTATCCTTGTAAAGTTATCCTCATACTTTGCAACATTCTCATCCACCTTCTGCCTCAGACTGAGAAATTGTCTTTCCATATCTGCTCGATGGTCATGTGGAAAGTATTTTTCTAAGAAAATTTCCTTAAACTCCCTCCATTCCATACTTGATACTTCTTCATCTTCCTTTGTGTTTTTAATCAGCGACCACCATTGATCGGCATCTCCAGTGAGGCGGTAGACTGCCATGACAACCTTCTCCATTTCGCTACTCCCCAAGGCATGGAATATTTTCTCTAAGGAGTTTATCCATTGCTCAGCTACTAATGGATTTTTACCCCCATAAAATGTTGGCGGTTGTTACCTCATGAAGCGGACTAACATTGATCCTCCACATTACGGATCAGGGTGCTCCATATGAGTAAGGTTATTATTCATAACCTGAGTGAGTTGTCCCAGTATGGTAATAAGTTGATCAGCACCAGTTGTATCTCCAGCTCCACAATAATTATCTTGAGTAGGAGGGCAATCCCTACACGGAGTGTGTTCATTGATACGGTTTCCATTCCTCCCACTAGGTGCCATTTCTAAACAATTTCATAAACTAGATTAGCTTATGAATCAAAATACATAATTCCATACTTGTAAAACACTTAACATAAATTGAAAAAATTTTGGATATAATCCATAATCATAAAAAAAATTCCTTTGAGGAAGTATATACTCATAAACCCTTCATAATGGTTTGTAAAGAAAATGATAATTATCCTAAGCATATCTCTTATGAGTGTCGTAACCAAGAGTGCAGCAAGGCCCATTGTCATGCACCAGTTCTCGTTCGAGTCTAGCTCAAAGCGGTGTTTTCGGGTTTTACCCCTAGGTACATCTGTGCCAGAGCCGCCTCTACCTGCTCGTATCCAGACAGGGATGTATTGCTCTGAAAACTCACAAAATCTCTGCAAACACAAAATTATAGGAATTTCTTCTATACTAATCTTCAAAGTCTATCTTATGGATATGTGCCCTAATCAGAGTTTATCTAAATCTAGCTTCCAAGGTTAGTACTAAACTACCTATGATACTAACTGTAATGCCCCGACCCCAGTTACCCAGAGTCGGTGCATTACTTTCTAACATTGGCATGATCACAAAAGATCAAGTCTCGAAAGACCGATTAGTTTAGTAGCCTTGGAAACACTAGATACATTCATAAATGTTACATTACATCATAAATTGAAAAACTACAATAACATAGTCTCCATTTTCCACACTCATATCCCCTTCAGTCTATCCCTGCTAAGTCAATCCTAAAATACTTCTTCACATCCTGGAAAAAATTAAAACATTGAAAGGGGTGATCTCAGATGCTCAGTAAGGATAACAATATAGTGGAAGCTTTCATAAATAAACATAAACATTTAAGGCAATGTATGACTAAAACAAAAGCCTTTTAAACTTGAACTTCAACATAATATGGAAAAAGTAAAATGAGATAATTCCATTTACTTATTCACATGGATATTCTACTGGTCAAATAATCACATGCAATATTAATAACCACTTTCATAATGATGGAATGCATAATTCCAGACTATCATAACCACGTAGCCAAGGCCTCATGACAAGACTACAAATAAGATTTTGTCAAGGCCTCGTGCCAAGACACTAGTTTGTCTCATTAGACCTACTGATGCATCGAGGAGCTATAGCGGGTTCCACCCGTCACTTATTAAGTCCAATGCATTCCTCATATGAATAGTTTTAAACATATCATAAACCATAACATAACCGTATCACATAACACATGCATAAAGGAAACATAACATTTCCACATTTCAATCACAAGATATCAATACAACACATTTATATAATAAAAACATTTTCAAAACCATTTTCAATACCAAAATAAAAGAAAATTAAAGCTTTGTAATAATTTTTCATTTACAAAAAAGTTATGGCTTGTAGAGGAAGCCGAAACTCAAATAATGGTCACGGTGGTGGAGAAGTCGTTGTCGCCGCATACATATGGAAAAAAAACATTCCCCTTTATCGTTTAGTAAAACACTTCGTATAAAAAAGATTCCTTTTGAATAAACGTAAAAGTCAAAGGGGTTTATACACCGTATAAAAAAAGTTGTGTATAAAATAAAATATGCCTCAATGAAAGAAGATTGAGAAGAAGTCCTTACCAAGATCATTTTTTTAATAAAATAGATATATTATGTGTATTCACTATAATTACATATAAAGAAAGTACAAATACAAGATAGGACATAATAATATCATGACATAATTTGAAAGTAGGAGATTAACCCAAAGAATGGAAATTGGGTTAAGAAGTTCCCTTACATCGTGTCCGAATTCACTCGACCGTTCTTTGATCTCCTGAATAATAAACTAGAGTTAATCTATACTTGCTTAAGAACCTTTTTCAAGTTCATTATCCCTTTTATATCACTTATTACAATTTTACGAAAATTATGTAGTCATTTAAGTTAATAACGGTCGTTTTGTCGATCTTTGGTACTTGAGTCAACAATAAACTTCTTATAATTACAAGCTGTTTATGTGGTAGAGTATCCATTATCTATAGAATTATATCCATGATTTAGATATCATATATATCATATATATCCAATATATACATTCATTCATAATATTACGTAACATTTAGAGGTAAGAAATGAAATGCATCGTTCATGGAGACGGTAAGCCGTACGTACGCATGAACGCTACTTTCATTTCTATTTTATATTTAATGGAATGAAGTTATAATTATATAAATTTATAATATAATTCCAGTATAATATAATGTATAATACCATTTACTCAATCCTTTATACATCCCACATATGGTATTAACGATTCAAATCACTTTGAGGGGGCGGTAGTCCGCACTTCCTAAAATGAAATTATCGCGTTTACCCATAATGGAAGTCGTAAAGGTATGCCATAAATGAAAACTACAGAATAATAAGAAAAAAAACATAATATATATCATATATAAAAATATTTTCATCATAATGGCCACCATGAGAGGTGTTAAAAGAATATTGAACAATCATCATTTCATGAGGCAGAAATTTTCCAACCACAGAAACAGTGTGTTCTTTAACCATTAGAAGAATGTGTGTGTAAGTGTAAATCAAATCCTTCTCATAAAAATATCCTAGTATATTTATTATAATTTTTTTGTTACAAAATAAAGGAATAAAAAGAGTTTAAGGGGTTGGAGAAGCAAAATAAAACAAAATAACATAAGAGAAGACATTACCTTAAAATCGGGTAACTCTTTTTTGATTTGAGCCAAAGGATTCCTTGGGAAGAATTCTGCCCAAAGTGAGGCTTCTAAAAGTAATATAGGGAAGTTGAGAGAGTATTTGGGCAGAGTTTGTCTGTTCCAAAAGGCTTTGAAGGTGTGAATAAGGTGGTAGTGGTGGGGGCCTTTTATAAGAGGAGAGGAGGGGCACTCTTGGAAAGTCATGAAATGTTACTTTATTATATAATGAGTTTCGGATTTTAAAGGTCCCATACTTATATATTTAGAGGATAAGGTGATAAGGGTTCTAAATATAATCATACAATATTTTTTTGACAAGTTTAAGTCTTAGATTTTACATTATCTTTTCATTTTATTTAAATCGTTAATTAATGAGGTAATCGCTGCATCATCATGGTGTCATAAAATATTTAATTTATTTAATGTCTAAAATTTATAAAAAAAATATCATGATGTAGGAAATATTTTTGGATTTCCAGTGAATATTTATAGTCTAAACTTTACCTTATATAACCCCATGTAATAATTGTTTTAGTAAAACAACTCATGTTTGTGACAATTTTATTTGTACTTTAAATAAAAAGTTATTATTGTCATTTTCTTACCTAAGTGGCTCCATGGGGTCCCCAAGTTGACACATGGATTGTCTTGGTTTTCCATGACTCATCAAATAAGGGTAGGACAAGTGTAAAGGTATTTTCATATTTTTATAATATCATTTTTACCTTAAATTTCACTAATTACATTTTATCGCGATTAATTAAACTTAAAAGTTACTATTCACCAAAAAATTATTTTAATCCCATTGAACCACATTTTACTTCCTAATGAAAACCATGTATGTCGGATTTTTGAAAATCAAATCACATAAGTGGTAATGTTTCATTTAAACAAAAAATCAGTTTTTTAACTACCACTTAGTGGTTTCACTATTCATCAAAAATTGAAGTTTTTCATAACAATGCCAAAATTTTACCCTAAGATATAATTGATATTCTGAATTAAAAAATGATGTCTATTTTACAAAATTTCAAACATATAAGTTGCATTAATTAATTTTATAACTAATTCCCGTTGTCACAACAAATAGCGTGTTTTTAAGAAATAATATATATCAAAAGATTGACAATTGTTTATGTCCAATTTCAAAGTGAAATTAATTCTGATGAACACCATTGGATAAAATGGTAAATATATATTCTAATTACACTTTAAAACCACTAAATAGTATAATTTATCACTATAAATTATTTTGATTTAAAAAGTTGTTTTTAAGTATTTTTCACTATTCATAAAAATTGGAAGTTCTCAGAAAATTACAAAAAAATCAACTTAGGATAATTTCGATATTCCGAATACAAAAATGAAGTCCATTTAGAAAGATGAAATTTATAAAATTTTAAAAAATAGGTATTACTATTCACAACGGCTACTTTTATTGGTTGTGGTGTGTGTTAGAACTCGAAGTTGCGTACAACACACGCTACTGTATTATTCAAAGAGAAGTGTATCGTGGAAGCTTGGGGTGTTACACTTCAGAAAGGCTATGACAACCTAAGGTTCATTATGGCCCAAGACTCTTCAGGCAGGGTGTGTGTTGGTGGTAGGCCTAGGTGTGTGTGGATAGGTTTTTTTCCCAAGTGTCTTTAGGATGAGGCCTAGGTGTCTTTGGGTGTCGCAGTGGTGGTTCTGGCCCAGGTGTCTTCAGGTGTGGAAGTGGTTGATTTAGACCCGGTGTCTTCAGGAGTGGTGGTGTTTGTTGTGTCCCAGGTGTCTATGGGAGTGGTTATGTGTGTTTTTGGTGTCCTAGGTGTTTGTGGGTGGGATGTGTGGTTGTGGTGGCCCATAAGGTTGTTGTTGGGGCAGCAGTGGGACTGTAGTGGAACCTGTAGGGGAGGTCTGATGCATAGGATTTCCTAAATCACCAGTGGTAAAGCGGTGCAAGGTACCCAAATATAGATGTGATGTTACTATTACTTTACCTAACTTTCATTATTTGGAGAGTATGCCTTAGTGAGGATGGGTGGATAGTTTCCTTGCTAGGTATTTTGGTTATCTCTATTTCTCACGGGGTATTTGAATGTCTCCCCACTTGTGTACGAGAGATTTTGGTTTCCCTACTAAGTATACATGTATACTCACCCTACGTATATAAAACTACTTTCAGATTTCTATGAGGACTTTGAGGACTATGTCGGACCCTATTAGCTTGGGCTTCGGGAGTTTTTGTTGCTGCTTTTCTTTCTTTTGGTACTTTTCATCAAAGTTTTCTTGTAACTTGTATCAGTTTATTTTAAACATGCATATGGGAATAAATTTTTTTCTTTACTTTTACTTTCATTTTTTGGAGTTTTTTGGGATTTACCGTCTTATCTCTAGATCTTATTAAATAAAAAGTGTAATTCCTTCCATTTTTTACATGAGATTCTATACCCTTGGTGCTAGTCACCACTCTGAGGCCTATTAAAGGCGGGAAACGGGGGTCATTATCTCTCCTTCAACTTAAAGAAGGAAGGTTCTAGCATTTTATTGTCCCTTTCCTCATCTTGGTGAAGGCGGGTCGTGACACCTTAGTTTTTTCATCATGATTTTGTCTTGAGATGCTTCATATGGTCGAAATTGGAGCATTGTACAACCATTAGTTTCAATCTCTAGTTTTTCAATCCCATTTTCATTTGTTTTCCATTATATTTACCCATGAGAAATTATATATTCTTCAAGTATCCCTAGGATTGGGGAACTAATTCCAACATAAGGGAGGTCAGTTATCTCCTCAAATTAAGTCATTCTTTTTTTCATATTTTCTCAGGATCACCATAATATTCCATCATTGTTTATAGTAAAGGATCATGTGTTTTAGTAGGTATTTCTATCATTGGGGAGTTTCTATCTAGGTAAGAATGGGTAGCTATAACCTTAGTGTGTTGGGAACTTTGGAATTTTCGATCACTTTGGTTGGTTTACTTATTTGGAAAATTACCCTTCTATTTTGGCTATACATGATTATTTCACATATCTCATCTCTAGAGATACGCACCTATCTTTGTTTTATAGGCATTTAGAATATTTTTTATCACAATTCATATGTTCCTTCATGCTCTCACCTTGTATTTTATCTTGGTATGGGTATAATAAGATCTTGTGAGGTCAAATCACATATTTGGTATGTCAGTTGTAATAGAATAGATAGCTCTATGGTGATTCTTGGGAATGGGACACCGTTATGCTAGACCAGTGGCCTGATATTTTATTTAAACACCTCCAATCACAAACTTTTTGGGGACAAAAGGAAAAATGGTTGGGATAATGTAACACCCCTAGTTTTCATTATTAGGGGTTTTATATTTTATTTGTATGTTATGGAATTTTTGAGTTTGAATTTAGAAATTTTCTAGAGGGTTTTAGGTGGTTTTGGAGGTGTTTTGGAGGGTGTATGGTTGGTTCATGGTTAGGGGATATTGTGTGGTTTCCCTAGGTAACCATGCAAGATGGAAAAGGGGGCCCAGTGGGAGGTGTTCATTTGGTGTACGGTTTTCCAAATACTATGGCCAAACCGTATGAATAATTAAATGGGTTCCAAAAATTATATTTTAAACCTAATTTATCCCTTGAAACACTCATTCTTCCTCCTATGTCTAGGGATCTCAAACCATAGGGTTCCTTTGGGTGATTGTTTTAATTATCTTCACTCATAAGTCCAGTGAATTTGAATCTTAGAGTGTTGGACCTAGGAATCAAAGGTATAATCCACATCTCTTGTCCTATCCCTTCCATTTCTCATTTTTATTTTGGAGGAACCCTTTTTCTGATCTTCCTTACACAAATCTAGTGGTTAGGGTATGTTTTAATGAGGATTTTATTTTGAATAGTCATAGGAGGGTTTCTAGAGCCCAAATCTATGATGGTAGGATGTGATCTCATCTTGGAAATCATGTTTGAGGTGGGTGAATTCTCTCCCACTCCACTTCTTATTAGAACTCAAGATCTTTGGTTTCTAAAATAAATTACTTATATTTCTTGATTGAAAACCCATGATGATCTCTCTCATTTATTGGTTTAAAACTGTGAGTTATGAGTGATGCCCACAACATGTTCAAAAAAATTCTAAAATGATAATTTATTTTCAAATAAATATTTTTTGTGTGAGAACTGGGCATGGGTATGGGTAACGTGTGTTCATGATACATATTGGGGCCTTGTTGGATCAAACTTGGTTTTTTTTTTAATTTGGGGGCACTCTAGATTGTACCACCATGTGATGACTTGTGTCTAGAGGGACAGGTTCTACTCATGGGTTTGGACTACTTAAGGGACATATTGGTTGGGAACACACTAATTGGGTAATTGCATGGGAGTGTTTATTCATTACATGGGATACCTTCATGGTTTGAGTTATTTTCATTATTTTTTCATTGTATTTTATTTTATAGACTTTTTATCCTCTCCTAGTTTTTATATATATATTTTTATGAGCTAACTTGTTTTTATCTTAGTGGTGTGTATGGTAAGTCTTGGGGATTGTCTACTAGGATGTATGATCACCCCCTATATATACACCTTGGTGCATATGTAGATTTTGTTTACCATGATATAAGTAAAGGGAAGGTTTCATACTCTTCTAGTGGGGCATCCTAATGTTGTAGTAATTTCCTATGGGAGGTGGATCTTGGAGATGGTTTGCAGTGGAGTTAGTCGTGGTACCACATTTGTGCCTTGTTGTATTTGAGTCTATTAATTATATGGATGTATTATTTTTTGCTTTACTATTGCAAATCTGATTCTAGTTTTACTTTTTCTTTTTTATATGATTTATTTTATGTCATGGATCGTGTTTATTTTATACTATTGGGTTTTTTATAATATAGTTTGTGAATTTAAGGTAAAATCCCCTCCCCCTCATGATTTTTTGGTGCCCTTGGAATTTATTATCAACCTTTGGTGTCCAGGGAACATCACCTAAGGTTAGTGGCACTCTGAACTTTTACAAGTTAATGGGTTGGGGTCAGGGTGTTACAAACTTCCACCACACCAACCAATCTCTCACATCCAAAAATTCATTGGTCATCACATCAAGTGCACAATAATAGACCCCACTAGCTCTTAAGCTTACCATCCAGTGGAAGAGGCTTCCCATCTAGCCCTCCATCTAACCCAATGATGTACAGGTGATGAATATATGAATGTTATTCCATGCCCTATGTTAGATTTCCCAATTGTACTCAACCATGTTTGAGCCTCATTCATCTTCATCTTCAGGATTAGACTCGTACTTGGGGAACTATGCCAATAATGAAGATTGCTATTTAGCTTTAGGCTCCAACTATGACAAGCAGGACTCCAATGTGTGGGGAGGTCTTGGGTTGCCAACTTGCTCCTATATAGAAAAAATTACCTTCGAATTAAAAATAAGTTTCTCCTGGATATTTGATGCCTCCTAGTCTTGTCTCATCACCAATGTGCTAATGGTATGACCATCACCAGTGATTATTACTTCATGTTCCTACTCTATCCACTCGATTATCAGAGGGTTTATGGGTTCTTTCAGGCCTTTAGGTGTACCTAGATACTTCTCTTATGAGAGATACACCTATGGGGTATATAATATCACAAGAAATTCAAGTATTATCGCAAACTATAATATTATTAAAATTTAGTTAAAGTTATAGGAAATAGGCTTACATGCCACATAAAATTCCACAAGATCACCCTCTAACGGAAGCATCGGGGACCTAGGTACCTCACCTCACTCAGTTGATGTACCCATTAATTATTTGAGTCTTAAATCACTATAGATAGTCTTTTCCACTCATGACTCCTCAATTTTATCTAGTTTCTCTACCTTAGGTGCTATGATAGGTTCTCCCTAAATGGTCGGTGCCTCAAAGTCTTTTCACATCATTGATACTCTACCAAGATCACCTTCTTGAGTCATAGGTGCTTATGGTTCAACCTCATCATCCACTAAGTTAGTGATGGATTCTCCCTGGCCTATTGAAATCATGATAACAATCTTCTATAGGGGAAACAATGTCAAAAGAAATCCAAATGTTAGTTCAGACAATGGCAGTAATGAAACTCGGGAAAAAATAATAATAAATAAGTAATTACAATCTATGTAGATGATCATGATTTATTCTCCCATAACTACTAGAGAGGTATCGGTCCTAGAATCCTGACCTTTCATGGTTTTCACACCCATAAATGGGTTGATTCCCAAAATACCTAAGGAAATTTCCACCACAAGATACCCCTCACTGCTAGTAGTCACCTCAATAGTCACCATGGGAAACTCCTCAGCTCGGTATACTGACTCTACAATGGGAAATAAAATGATATAGTATAGATTAAAAAATGATAAAAGTAAATTAAAGAGTTATATTTTTTCTTTCGAACCGCATAGGAATTGGGTAATTATCTTCAACAGACATCACACATATTCAGTAAAATATGGTGTCCCCGTGATGTCAGTAAGCTTCACTCCCTAGACCATAAAAATATTTAGACAGTTAGACACTACTACTCTCGCTTCTTGAATACTTGTGAGCTACCAGCCATCTCTCCTCAACTCATGCTCCATAGGTTGTTCAAAAGCCTCCTCACACTCCAATTCCTAAACAATCCAATCAAAAAAATAGTGTAATTTAGAGTTAACCAGTGATGACATGAGAGTTGTAGGATATCTAAGATTACCACATCTGACATGGGTTCTTATGAATCACCTTTAGGTAGAGACTTATCAAACTATAATGAAGAGTCTTCTAGATCTACATCACTTCCCCAGTAGTCTTCATCTCTAGACTCCCTCAAATCCACTTCCTCGGTTGGTGTGACATCTTTTAGGACCTTTTCGGTCTATTTGTAAAACATCAAGTGTACCCAACTTGTGAAGGGGTCTCCCTCACCCAAATAGTATACCAGCGCATCCAAGTTGTGAATTTATTTTACCATTTTTGACTGAGGAGACGCTGACACAGCTTAGGAAATCCCAAACTCTAGAAGAAATATCCTAGTTTTTTGGAGCTTCTACCACATTTGCCTCCACATAAAGTATAATTATAGCTTATCCCACTCCCACCATACTTTAGGGAGCATCACATCATCATGAACTTATCTAATATCTTGTAGACATTTCATATAGAGACCCATAATTTTCACACATAGATATCATATCTTAATAGATGAATATTCAATACATAAAATTATGATTCATGGCAGAACCGAGTAGGTTTAGTATCTTTGTAAACTTGGATACATAAACAATTGGTTCATAAAATATCTACATTTTATCCCACTTATTTCTTCACAACTAACACCCTTCTTATACATATCATACTTAAAACTTTTCTTCATAACTTGGGGAAAGTAAAAATAAGAAAGGGTGAGTTTAGATGCTCAGTAAGGGTAAATAAGGAGATATCAAAGATCACTTAAGAATAAGAAGAGTATAAGGGTATGATAACATGAGATTAACATTTTAAAATCATACCATGCATATCATAGATCATAATCTTGAGTCTTGGAATAAATCTTTATAGTTCATAATACATGAATCATAAATAAATCAAAGAACATAATCCATGTAAACATAACATTGGCATAATATCAATCCATAAAAGAGTGGCATAAAGTGTTTCATAATAATAATCATATAAATATTATGTCAAAGTTATCCACCAAGACATTCAAAACATGTTAATATTGGGCTAACCAACCATGTGCCAAATTTAGGCTTGGGATAACCTCTTGTATACCCACTTTTGGTCTTGGGATAACCACTTGTGTACCCTATTTCTTTAGGATTTGGATAACCTCCTATGTACCTTATTTTTGGCTTGGTATAACCTCCTATATACACTATTTTGGGCTTAGGATCACCTCCCATATACCCTTTGATATTATGAAACATTAATCTTTACCCAGTGCATTGGAGGTCTATATAATTTCATGTACACCCATCACATAATCATAAACCCATTTATATTTATTCCATAATTTCCTATGGGAGGTGGATCTTGGAGATGGTTTGCAGTGGAGTTAGTCGTGGTGCCACATTTGTGCCTTGTTGTATTTGAGTCTTTGAATTATATGGATGTATTAGTTTTTGCTTTACTATTGCAAATCTGATTCTAGTTTTACTTTTTCTTTTTTATATGATTTATTTTATGTCATGGATCGTGTTTATTTTATACTATTTGGTTTTTTATATTATAGTTTGTGTATGTATGGTAAAATTCCCCCCCCCCATGATTTTTTGGTGTCCTTGGAATTTATTATCAACCTTTGGTGTCCGGGGGACATCACCTAAGGTTAGTGGCACTATGAACCTTCACAAGTTAATGGGTTGGGGTCAGGGTGTTACAAACTTCCACCACTCCAACCAATCTCTCACATCCAAAAATTCATTGGTCATCGCATGGAGTGCACAATAATATACCCCACTATCTCCTAAGCTTACCATCCAATGGAAGAGGCTTCCCATATATCCCTCCATCTAACCCAATGATGTACAGGTGATGAAGATATGAATGTTATTTCATGCCCTATGTTAGATTTCCCAATTGTCCTCAACCATTTTTGAGCCTCATTCATCTTCATCTTCAGGCTTAGACTCGTACTTGGGGAACTATGCCAATAATGAAGATGACTATTTAGCTTTAGGCTCCAACTTTGACAAGTAGGACTCCAATGTGTGGGGAGGTTTTGGGTTGGCGACTTCCTCCTATATAGAAAAAATTACCTTCGAATTAAAAATTAGTTTCTCCAAGATATTTGATGCCCGCTAGTCTTGTCTCATCACCAATGTGCTAATGGTCTGACCATCACCAGTGATTATTACTTCATGTTCCTACTCTATCCACTCGATTATTAGAGGGTTTATGGGTTCTTTCAGGCCTTTAGGTGTACCTAGATCCTTATCTTATGAGAGATACACCTATACGGTATATAATATCACAAGAAAGTCAATTATTATCTTGAACTATGATATTATTAAAATTTAGTTAAAGTTATAGGAAATAGACTTACAAGCCACATAAAAGTCCACAAGATCACCCTCTAATGGAAGCATCGGGGACCTAGGTACCTCACCTCACTCAGTTGATGTACCCATTAATTATTTGAGTCTTAAATCACTATAGATAGTCTTTTCCACTCATGAATACTCAATTTTAGCTAGTTTCTCTACCTTAGGTGCTATGATAGGTTCTCCCTGAATGGTCGGGACCTCAAAGTCTTTTCACATCATTGATACTCTACCAAGATCACCTTCTTGAGTCATATGTGCTTCTGGTTCAACCTCATCATCCACTGATTTAGTGATGGATTCTCCCTGGACTATTGAAATCATGAGAACAATCTACTATAGGGGAAACAATGTCAAAAGAAATCCAAATGTTAGTTCAGACAATGGCAGTAATGAAACTCGGGAAAAAATAATAATAAATAAGTAATTAAAATCTATGTAGATGGTCATGATTTATTATCCCATAACTACTAGAGAGGTATTTATCCTAGAATCCTGACCTTCCATGGTTTTCACACCCATCAATGGGTTGATTCCCAAAATACCTGAGGAAAGTTCCACCACAAGATACCCCTCACTGCCAGTAGTCACCTCAATAGTCACCGTGGGAAACTCCTCAGCTCGGTATACTAACTCTACAATGGGAAATAAAATGATTTAGTATATATTAAAAAATGATAAAGTAAATTAAAGAGTTATATTTTTTCTTTCGAACCGCATAGAAATTTGATCATTAGATTCAATAGACATCACACATATTCAGTAAAATATTGTGTCCCCGTGATGTCAGTAAGCTTCACTCCCTAGACCATCAAAATAGTTAGACAGTTAGACACTACTACTTTGGTTTCTTGAATACTTGTGAGATACCCACCATCTCTCCTAAACTCATGCTCCATAGGTTCTTCAGAAGCCTCCTCACACTCTAATTCCTAAAAAATCCAATCAAAAAAATAGTGTAATTTAGAGTTAACCAGTGATTCCATGAGAGTTGTAGGATATCTAAGATTACCGCATCTAACATGGGTTCTTATGAATCATCTTTAGGTAGAGACTTATCAAACTATAATGAAGAGTCTTCTAGATCTACATCACTTCCCCAATATTCTTCATCTCTAGACTCCCTCAAATCCACTTCCTCAGTTGGTGTGACATCTTTTAGGCCCTTGTCGGTCTATTTGTAAAACATCAAGTGTACCCAACTTGTGAAGGGGTCTCCCTCACCCCATACACCAGCGCATCCAAGTTGTCAATTTATTTTACCATTTTTGACTGAGGAGACGCTGACACAGCTCAGGAAATCCCAAACTCTTGAATAAATATCCTAGTTTTTTGGAGCTTCTACCACATTTGCCTTCACATAAAGTATAATTATAGCTTATCCCACTCCCACCATACTTTAGGGAGCATCACATCATCATGAACTTATCTAATATCTTGTAGACATTTCATATAGAGACCCATAATTTTCAAACATAGATATCATATCTTAATAGATGAATATTCAATACATAAAATTATGATTCATGGCAGAACCGAGTAGGTTTAGTATCTTTGGAAACTTGGATACATAAAAAATTGGTTCATAAAATATCTACATTTTATCCCACCTATTTCTTCACAACTAACACCCTTCTTATACATATCATACTTAAAACTTTTCTTCATAACTTGGGGAAGGTAAAAATAAGAAAGGGTGATTTTAGATGCTTAGTAAGGGTAAATAAGGGAGATATCAAAGATCACTTAATAATAACAAGAGTATAAGGGTATGATAACATGAGATTAACATTTTAAAATCATACCCTGCATATCATAGATCGTAATCTTGAGTCTTGGAATAAATCTTTATACTTAATAATACATGAATCATAAATAAATCAAAGAACATAATCCATGTAAACATAACATTGGCATAATATCAAGTCATAAAAGAGTGGCATAAAGTGTTTCATAATCATAATCATAGAAATATTATGTCAAGGCTATCCACCAAGACATTCAAAACATGTTAATCTTGGGTTGACCATCCATGTGCCAAATTTGGGCTTGGGATAACCTATCCTATACCCACTTTTGGTCTTGGGATAACCACTTGTGTACCCTATTTCTTCAGGATTTGGATAACCTCCTATGTACCTTATTTTGGGCTTGGGATAACCTCTTATATACACTATTTTGGGCTTAGGATCACCTCCCATATACCCTTTGATATTATGAAACATTAATCTTTACCCAATTCATTGGAGTTCTATATAATTTCATGTACACCCATCACATAATCATAAAACCATTTATATTTATTCCATAATATCATAAAAACATTCAACTTTTCATCATAACTTAATTCTATGGAAAATAAAATGGGTTTTGTAAACATCTCATTATCATAAAAATAAACCATATAGAGAAAGAATAGGGATGGTATCATAGAATCATATCTCCATTGAAAAATAAGTAACATCAAAGGATTTCATAATATATTCAAGTTTATTTAAATGATCACTTGGAACATTTATTGAGGAAAATACCAATTTCATTTTGAATCCACTTATTTAAAATCTAAAAATTTAAAAAATATTAAGGAAAACATTTTCTTTGAAAAGAACCTTAGAAACTTATAAAGTAAGCTTCAAAGCATTGATCGGTAATGATGGAGGGAAATTATATCCATTTAGTGTTTGTTAATACAAATATTCCCTTCATATTTTTGGTAAAAATCAAAAAATACCTCATTCGGAAAATGATAAGAAGAATACTTTTAAAAAAATTTCTAAAAAAAATCAAACATGGTTAAAAAATAATTTAAACAATCATATGATAATAGAAAAAACATTCTTGAAAAAAAAATTAGAAAACATGGACACGGAAGAAAAAGGATTTTCAATTAGAAAGATAAATAAAGTTGGTTTTTCCTTAAAAACATTCTTTCGGTCTCTTGAGTACTTAAAAAGAGGAAAATGAAAGGAAAACATGTATTCTATATAAATAACCAGAGGAGAAGAAAATCATGAGATTCTTGGGTGGTAGATTATGAAATTTCATCATTGAAAACATATTCACAAACAATCCTAGTAAATAATGAGATTGTAACATAAAACCCTTTCCACTTTTATGACAACTCTTTTCTTTATTTCACATTAATTTATGATTTATTACATAAAGATACACATAATACAACCCAAACTATCGATAAGTTTAGTGTATTTGGGTAATTAGGTGAATTACATAACAACTTAAAATAGGGGGTACATCTCCATTACTGAAAACTTTCTTAACATGCTCATAATATTCAATTGTAGTTAAAACTTCATAGGTTAACCTGGGAACATACATAATAAAGGGGTGATATATAAAGACCTATATGGTAATAAACAAAGAATAGAATGAAGAAATTATTACATGTTAGACAATAGTAATTTCAATTGTACATAAAAAGGGTGAGAATCATAATCATGAACAAAGAGTCATGATATAGCATGATAACATAAAGGTGGCATGAGAAAGTGGAAACAACTTTAAACATTACATCATAAACATAGGTCAAGGATAAATGCTAAGACATCATAACATGGTGGAAAAAGTCTCATGAGATATTAGGTTCACTTCCTAATCCATTTCATAACATCTCATGATATTAAAACAATACCCAATGCATTGGAGTGCTATATAATTCCAAACACACTCATCACTTTCCTATCATGTACATGCATAAGTGTGGCACATAGATCATTCAACGAGGGATCATATTTCATAAAATTTAATTCCACAATCAAGTCATGCGGAATAAATAAATTGAATTTTCCAATAAAATAAGTATAGATATGTCTAGGTGAATACCCTTGAGTGGAAATAGCGATGGTATTCACAACACAAAGGTTTGGTAGGGAAAAATCACAGTAAAATGTTGGCAGTATAACGGCGGTATATAAATGTTCATAAAATGATTTGATGAGAGAGAAATGGGTCTCTATTAATTTTTAAATAAAATTAATAGTAATAGGGATGTTTAAAAACATATCCCAACATTATTAATTGGAAATAAAAGGCATAAAATAAAGAAGATGCTTAAATAAATAGGAGAAGGAAAGGATCCCTTACCTTGAGAGGGTGATTCTAAAAGCTTGGGAGGACCTTCTTGAGAGATTGGGGAAACCTTGGGAAGACTTTGGAGAGGATAGGTAAGAGTAAGGATGTACTCAAAGGTTTTTTAGAGAAGATAAATAGTATATTGGGTGGTTTTATATAGGAAAAGAGAGGGGGTTCTTTATTATTTCCCAAACTTAGGTTTTAGACTCTATACAATAAAGTAACCAAAACCACAAACCTTACCATGGTTTTTTCCCATTATTTATACCATATAGGATTGTTTTTTATTATTTTATTATTTTATAATTTCAAGTGCCAAATATAATAAAATATTACACTTGGTGATGTGGAAGTGAGTCATGTTTATAAATATTTGATTTTAAAACCTTAAAATATAATACAGATTTTGGAGGATTCATAAAAGCTTTATAAAATTAATCAAATAAACTAAAAATCACATTATTTTAAATATAAAACATATATTTGGTCGTATATTCATTTTATAAAATTTATTGCATCACTTTTTGGTCATTATAATGTCATAATACACATTGTATATTTATACCCTGTTTAATTTTTACCTGAAAAATTGATTGTCTCGTAAAATTATGAAAAATTAACCATTAGATAATTTAGATGGGATAATTCTAAAATTAACATTTATTTTTTCAAAATAATTTTCAAAATATTTTAATTTTAACTTTTACCAAAGAATCAACATTTATTGAGAAATGTTGGGTTTTTTGGCAATAATAATTTTTAAACCCTTATAAAAATTACATTTGAAATCATAAAAATTATATTATCATTTATATTTAATAAATATTATTTAATAATAATATTTTATTAAAATATAATTTATTTAAAAAATCCATTAATTCATCAAAATAAATGTTTTACTTGAATTTTCCTATTATCCAAAAATACAATTTGTGTTTTATCGTATCAAAATCAAAATCATTTATAAAGTAACAACAATAAGGAGTGAATAAAATTATTATTATATTAGTAATAAAATATACATATTCATATTACTAGGGTATTAATATATAGCCCTTTATTACACCATTAAATATCATAAGGGTGGTGGTTCGACATACATGATTTGGGTTGTTATATCGATGAGCTTGAACTTCTCCTGTAAATAGTTTCACTCATGATTTAGTTGTAGGATCTCATATTGGGATTGGTAAAGTTCAAATAAAAGTGAATTTATCTTCCTTTAAATATCTACTAAATGGGATTCATAGGGTATGATCATACTGGTCGAGGTCATCA
This sequence comes from Viscum album, assembly GCA_963277665.1. NCBI lineage: Eukaryota > Viridiplantae > Streptophyta > Magnoliopsida > Santalales > Viscaceae > Viscum > Viscum album. The sequence continues at coordinate 1,524,695,880 of OY728125.1, read as the reverse complement.
CTTCCTTTGTCTATGTCAATTGGTTTTATCGAAACCCTATATTTATATTAATCAAATGATCACTGTTCAACAATTATATTATCAACAGTTATAATACTTAAAGATATTTTGAATATTATAGGATATAATAAAAACCAATTAAGTTCATGTTTTTTCTATAATCATAATACATAATAGAGAATTTAATTCAATCACATAGGGAATTTTATTTATAAAAGTTTGGGTTGTTACAGCTTTAGTAACTTTTGAATCATAAGTGTCGTGAAAGAATAACTTCAAATAAAACTTTTAATATTATGAATATAAATAATTTCATCATATAACATTTCAAATTCAAGTAATTTCACCTCATAAAATAAGATAGGTGCATGAAATAACATGTGTCTCAAAGAAGACAATGAGATGATAAACCATTACCTCAAGTTCGACTTGCTTTGAAGGTGCTCTAACCTCCAATGTAATAAATTTAAATTTATTATACTAATATACCCAAATCATTTACATGATTATAATATATGATCCACTTATAATATTTCAACACCTATTTATTAATAATTCCTTATTAAAATCATCCTTTTTATGTGTTAAATGTACCCTTTTTCAAGTGACTTTCGGTTCGGTAGTTTCGATCCTTGTACTTTGATCATTGTTCAATCATATACAGAATTTTAATAATGATATAAATATCATATATTTCCATTATATATAGATATATAGAGATAGATTCATCCATAAAAGATATATATAGAAAAATTAATCACATCATTCATAAAGATGGTAGGTCGTACGTATGCATAAACGTTGTTTTCAATTTTTAACAGATGGAACAAAAGAAAGGTAAATAATAATACACATTTATAAAATAATTATTATTTAATATATATCACATTTATTCATTAAATATATCCTTATTACCATCCATGTGATTCAGAAATGAAAAACGAATCACATCACTTCGTGGAGGTGGTAGTCCACACGTACACACGAGGGACGTTATCGTTTTCCAATGGATTAGAAGGTAAGAAGGTGGATATGATATTATAATTAAATAATAATATTTATTTTATAAATATAATATATAAACATTAAACTTATCATAATAACCATCCATGAAATATGGTGATGGAAAATGAATTTCATCACTACGTGGAGATGGTAAGTTATACGTACGCACGAGCGATACTTTCACTTCTCATTTGATGCAAAAGAGGGTGAATAATGGTGGTTTAAAAATAATAATAAAATTTCAGTATATTTAGAATACTAAAGTTATTATTTTATTTAAAATATCATATATTTAAAGGAAGTAGAAGGAGAAAAAAACTAAAATAGGTCGGGTGAGATGAGTGCCTCTTCTTCAGTAGGCCTCATTTAGATCCCTTATTAAGGACTCAGGGAATGGTCTTTTAAGAAGACCATAACCTATTATTATTATATGGGTAAGTTTAAAATATATTTGGGTAGGTTTTTGTCAAGATATACTACTCAAATTGGTGTAAATAAGGAAGGATGGGTGCCCTTTCATAAGTGGTGAAAGGGGAACTCTTGGAATTTCTTAAAATATTAAAATATAATAAATTATTTATCTAACCAAATGATTATAAATGGGAAGAGATTATACGATAAGGTAGGATGTGGTTTAAATCCCATCAAACAATAAAATCTGGATAGGTTTATATGGTGCTTTAAACCTTATCTTTTGGTTTAACCCCTTAGTTAGCCAAATTTTACCTTGATTGTGGTAACAACTTTTTCATTCTTTAAGGGTTATAATTTTACTTATAACATAAAAATTGACTCATAAATGGCCAAGGGATGAAATTTTAGACCATTTCTCATCCTACTTGTCCTATTTAAATATTTTTGTGACTTTTAAATAATTTAATAAAATATTATTTAACATAAAATATCATTAAGGTTATTTTTTACACTATTCATTTAATTTGACATTAATGACACCAATACAAATATGTAAATAAAATATAACCCTTTAAAACATCCCTAATATGACATATTTATCTATAAAATCCTGGAACATAGTAATTCATCCAAATTATGTTACTTTTAATATTTTTAAAATCATTTATTTCATTTTTCTATTAATTTAATAAATATCGGGTTGGTGTTGTGTAAACATTTAGGGTAATTATTCAATCAATAAAAATTAAAAATAAATTAATATGATAAATATAATTAATTTATCTTTTAAATAAACATTTATATCCTAAAATAACCTCATTTTACCCATATGGTAAAATATCAAAGATATTAAAGTCAAGAGAATGACATTTTGTATTTATTATTTTTATAAATTAATATAAAGGTCATAATCAAAGAAATATGGCACCAAGTGGACATATATTAGATACTTTTATATAAATTTAAAAACAACACTCATCCAATATGATAAAGTCAAGTTTTATGGATTTATTAAAGACTTGTCACAAACTTTTAACTCTATTTTACTTGTTTTACCCTTACTGAGGTGAAACAAATTTACTATGGTTACAACTCATATTGAACAAAAATAAAAAGGGATTGTTTACCATATTTGAACCTCTTTATTCTAAATATGTAATCTATTTTTCAAGATTCAATTCACATAATTTGTAGAAATTAATTTAAGAGAAAACCACAAAACGCAATGAAAAAAATAGTTTTTCAGAAAAATGTCTTTTAAGCATAAAAATATTTTTATACCGAATTCAATCATAAAATTTATTCTTGAAGTTACAAAGGATCAAATAAAAATTGAGAAGGAGGGGTTGAATCAGTTGTTAACTTTTTATAAGTTTCAAAACATTTTTTAACTTAACCCATACAACCTGTTCAGATTTATTTACTTATCAACTTTTAGTAAATACTCATACATGAAAAAGTAGGAAAGCAAGTAAAGCACACAAGACTTACAAGGTTCGACCTCAGTGTGAGAACCTAAATACTTTCCATAGTCACTCATGTTGGTCTATTGAAATCCACTATTAAGAAGAAGTGAATACAACTTGTGCCAACTCACATTAGACACCTTCTATCTCCCAATAGAAATGATTATATTGACTCCCATCATTTTACAATGCTTTCTTATAAAACAATTGATCCAAACAAAATAATAAAGACCGTTTTGAATCTTCTCCACAATTTAGTTTCTGAATCCTCAGTTCTATTTGTCCAAATCTGATTTTCTCAATCTGATGATGCTGGATCTGATTTTATGAATACGATAATGCTAGATTCTGGATCTGATTCTATGAATATAATAATGTTGGATTATAGATCCAATTCTATGAATACAATAATGCTAGATTCTGGATCTAATTCTATGAATATGATAATGATGGATTCTATATCCGATTCTTTGAATATGATAATGCTAGATTATGGATCTGATTCTCTGAGTACGATGATTCAATACAATTAATTAATTCTTAATCTGCAAAACTTAAACTTCTCCTATAATGATCAATATAATTCTTCTTCAATATGATAGGAACTTTCACTTTTAATTCTCCAATTCTATACCTTTTGTTCATGTGTGAAAGTTACATTTGAAAAAATGATCTGAGGAAGTATTTATAGGCGACTCAAAAAACAAAGGTGGGAAACTTGGAAAAATTCTCCGCTTCCTCAAATCTCAAAATCTCTGAAAATCTCTCGCATTTAAAACTTAAACTTTAACTTATTCAAACCTCCTTATATTTCTCTTATATTTACACAAAATTAAAATTCAAGATTGACCGCTTCAACTCTTTATACCTTTCCCATCTCCTTGTGATATATTTCTTTCTTAGCTTCATTACAATCTGTTTCTTTCTCATCTCATTGCGATCTTTTTCTTTCTCATCTCATTACAATCTTTTTCTTTCTTAGCTCATTACAATATTTTTCTTTATCAGCACAAATTCTTCATTATGAATACTTCAGTACAATTTCCTCAGTACAAAAATATGAGTATGAAAATCTTAGTATGATTTCCCTCATGCAAAAATACCAATATGAAAATTTGAGTAAGAAAATCTCAGTATGATTTTCCCAGTATGAAAATATCAATACAAAAATCTTAATATGATTTTTCCCAGTATGAAAATCTCACTACAAAAATATGAGTACAAAAATTTCAGTATGATTTTATCCTTCCTTGGGCTCAGTAACATCTTTTTCTTTCTCATCTCATTACGATGTAATTCCCATTACGATGGAAATCCTATTATAATGGAAAACTCATTTCTCAACTCTGAAATTCTTCAAACCTCTCCACCATTTCTTCAAAAGATTTTATCATGAGAGTTTTCATGATTTGTGAGAACTTCTTGGTTATGAAAGCATCGTCTGATTTTGTTTAGAAAGTATGAAAACTTTCTAACTTCTGACTTCACTTTCTTCTTTCAAAACTTTTCTGAAACTTCCTTCTTTCTTTGATTACAACAAAGACAAAATTCTAGCAAATAATAAATTCTTCCTTCGATTCTTTTGAATTCAATTATTTTCAATTTCATGTCGATAGACCTGAATACGGTAAATTTTCTAATCAACAACTTCATTTTCCTGAATTCTTTTGTGTCTGGTGTAGCTGAATACAAAAACCTAGGTCCAAAAACTTGTGTCCGGAAAACAACCTCATTATAATGGACTAGGTCCAATTCCTAGAAAACAAAAACATTCTTTTCCAAAGAGATCTAGTTGTCAAAAAATACAAAACTTAGTTAAAAAACACCACAAATGTTCTTCAATCTCCCTCTTTGGAATTGTTGACAACCCTTATTAACAACTTTTCCAACTCTATGAATTTTTCACAACTCAAATTTTTTAATTTTATCAAAACATAAATTTTCTCAAAAGAGAGTGTCCTGACGCCACACTAATGAATAAAGTGATGTTTTTTAAGAAATTACATCCCTCGGTTGTAAGAAAATTTTGTGGCCATGTAAAGACAAACTCTCCTCACTTTTCATTTCACACTTTATTTTTCTCTTCCCCATTATATGATAATCATAGCTTCAGATTCATAAAATTTCATTCTTTCTTTTCTCACTTTATTTTTATCTCCCCCATTATATGATAATCACAACTTCAAATTTATAAAAGAAAGATAATTAAAAACTTCTTACAAAGTAAAAAAGTTGTTACTTTCTCTCCCCCTTTGTCAATATAATCCAAAGCATGGTGGGGGTAACTTTCTTATGAGGTTTATGAAGACATTGGAGGAGGATAAACATGATGTTTCAACCTCAATTCCACAAAACTTTCTTTCAGTATTGCTTTTGTGAAGATATCAGTAATATGATACTGTATTGTAATGTATTCCAGCAAAACAATTTCAACATCAACTTTCTATTTTATAAAGTGAAACTTTATATCAATGTGCTTTGATATTGAATGTTAGATAGGATTTCTAGAAATATCAATTTCACTCTGATTATCACAAAGGATCTTTAATGGTTTAGAAACATTCACTTTCAAATCTTTCAGCTGAACTTTCATCTACAACATTTGAGTACAAACTTGAGTAGATGAAAAATATTCAGATTTAGCTATGCTCAAAGTTACTGAACTTTGTTTCTTACTATGCCAACACACACAACTTTCACCCAAAAAAATGTTCCTCCCGAGGTTGATTTTCTATCATTAAAATCTCCATCCCAATCATCATCGGTATAACCATGAAACTTCATCTCATTATTTCTTTTGTATAACAACCCATGTGTAGTTGTTCCTTTGACATATATCAGAATCCTATTTACTTCCAACATATGTGATTATTTTGGATTACTTTGATACCTGAAACATAAGGTCACAGCATAAAAAATGTCAATCCTTGAGGTTGTAAGGTAAATAAGACTTCCTATTAGCTTTTAAAAGTCTTTCTAATTCACACTTATTCCAGATTCATCTTTACTCAACTTCGTGCTCACTAAAATAAGAGTATAAACTTCTTTGGATTCTGTCATCCCAAACTTCTTTATAAATTCTTTAACATAATTTTCTTGAGATAAGAAAATGTAATTTTCTTTTTTTTTTTTTGAACTTGTAAAACAAGTAAGAAAGTTAATTCTCCTAACATTGACATTTCAAAATTCTTCTTCATTTTCTTAGCAAATCTTTTACAAGCATCTTCTCTATCCCTAGTAAAAAATATATATCATCCACATAAAAATTACAATTAGAGTTTTGGAGTCAACACCTTTCACATACAAGTTTATATCAACTTTTCCTTTAGAAAAATTCAAAATTCTCAAAAAAATATCAAGATTAGAATACCATGCACGTGGTTCTTGTTTTAGACCATACAAAGATTTTTTCAATTTACAAATATTTTTTTCATCCTCTTCAAGTAGAAATTCACAAGATTGTTCAATGTAAACTTCTTCCTCGATCTCATCATTTAAGAAAGCTGACTTTACATCCATCTGTTAAACTTTGTAATTCCGATGAGCAACCACCGTAAGAAACATTTGAATAGTTTCTAGCCTTGAAAGGGGGAAAAGGTTTCATTAAAATCCACACCTTCCACCTATGCATATCCTTTACAAATAAGACTTTCTTTGTTTCTTGAAACTTCTCCATGCTCATTCAATTTGTTTCTATAAACCCACTTTAATCCAATAACATTTTTATTTACTATACTTGGAACAAGTTCCCATATTTCATTCTTTTCAATCTAATCCAGCTCTTCATTTGTAGCATCTACACATTCTTTATGTTGAATAGCCTCTAAAACTGATTCCGGTTCAACTTTTGAGATAAATGAAGTTTTATTTTCTAATCTCATCTTCCTTATTGTATGAACTAGAACTTTCTGATTACCAATAATTTTTTCAGACTCAACATGTTTTTTTAAGGTAGGAAATCTCAAGGTTTCTCTCCTAGCTTCACTTTCCTCACAACATGACTCATCTAAATCTTGATAAGGATGTTTTGGATAACATTCACTATTGTTGGAATTATCCAGTGTATCCTCCTTAGCATTCTCAATAACGTTTTCTAAGGAACTTTGATTTTTAATTACCATCACATCATATGAGTCCACCAACTTTTTTAAACATTTTTTTCCAACATTTGTAAATTCTTTCATTTAGTGAATAACCCATAAAATTTCCTTCCTCAACTTTCTCATCAAACTTTCCCAAATCCAGATTTTTTATTTTGAGCAAAAATGTACTTCCAAAAACTTTAAAGTATTTCAATGAAGGTTTTTTGTTATACCACATTTCATAAGGAGTCATGTTAGTTTCTGGTCTCAAAAAGCATCTATTTTGAACATGTATAGTAGTCCTAACAGCTTCTCTCCAATAGAATTTTTAAAGTTTGTATTCGGATAACATATTTCTTCTTATTTCCACCAAGATTATATTCTCTCTTTATGCTACTCCATTTTGTTATGGAGTATAAGGATCACTATACTAATGCTATATGAAATTAATTCTCAAATAAGTTTCAAAATCATTTCTTGTGAATTTGGTACCATTTTTTGTTCTCAACTTCTTTATGGAAACCCTCATTTCTTTCTCAACATCCTTTCTAAAGAATTTGAACATTTCAATAGCCTCTGACTTGTGTTTCATAAACATTATGTTTTTCATCTGAGTGAAATCATCAATAAAAGTGATAAAGTATAAATCTCCTTTTTTTGATTGATGTATCTTCAGCCCACATAAATCAGAATGAATAATATCAAGTGGTCTGGTAGATTGAATCTCAATTCTCTTATAACTTTTGTTGGTTATCATTCTTTTCTGTCAAGTAATACAAACATCTTCATCTATTCTTTTCAATTATGGAAAATTCCAAACAGCATCAACTTTAGTAAGTTTATTCATGTTTTTATGCCCAAGGTGTCCAAGTCTTCGGTGCCACAATTTTTTTTCATCTTCAGCACTCAAGTAACATGAGTTATTGAATTCTCTTATTTGAAATAGATTCTCACTAGTTCTTTCTCCTTTTATAATGTTTTTTCCATCTTTCTTGATTTTGATGATATAGAAATATTTTCTAAAAACACACTAAGTAAGTTATTTTTTAGCCCATTAATAAATAAAAATTCCTTAGATTTCAACTTTTCAGCTTCAATATCAGTTGTTCTGATTCCTCTAATTTTTAAGGAACTATCATTACCAAAGGTAACTGCTCCTCCATCATGACTTTAAACATGTTTCAAGATTTTTTTATCAGATGTCATATGTGAAGAGAAACCATTATCAAGTATCCATGGTTTGTTCCTTTTACTTTCTTTCAAAGCTGTTTCAACAAAAAAAATCTTTTTCCTCAACTTTATTCTTTTCAGCTTTCTTTTCTTTTCTAACATAAGAAACTTGTTCTGTAAGGAGTGTCATACATATTTCGGCATGATGGATAGCCTAATCACATATTCAAAAAACTTATTCCATACATTCAAATTGATTTCTTGTTGGAAATTTTCTAACATCTTGATAATTCTCTTTTCCAACTTTCTATAAATTAGGAAAGTTTCTCATTCTACTTTCACTATTTCTTCCAATTTTCTCAAACCTTCTTTAGGGTAAGGATAAGTTTTGCCAACAATTATAATCCTTGTGCCCATAGATTCCATAACACCAGCAATAACCATCAAATCTTTATTTTCTATTGAAATAATATCTTTCTCTATTGAAACTTTGTTAAGGTTGGTAACTTCTTTCAGCTCTAACATACTCAGGACGTGGACTATCTTTTCTTTTGAGTGTTTTTTATACTTTTGTAGATTTGATAGGTTTATCACATCCTTTTTTCACCCAAGATTTCACAATAATTTTTATAGAACCTTAAATGTTAAAATAATCTGATGAAACATTATTTTTGGTAAGAGAAGATTTCACTAGATTCTCGTATTGAGCCTTCTCAGTAACTTTAGAAGTCTCAGCTTTTACTTCTGAAGCTTTTTTAATGTTTTCATTCATCTTCCTCAAGGTTCTTTCGGACTCAAGAAGTTTTAATTGAAACTTGTTAACTTCTTCTTCCATAATTTTCATCTTCTTACTAAGATATTAAATCATCTTTCCTTGTTCAACAATTCTAAGTTTTTAACTTAAAATATCATCGATGTATTCTTCCTCCTACTTGATAACATCTTTTCTTCCATCAAAAACTTCTTTAAAATATTTCTTCATAACTCTAATTTCTTTCTTGAGAGTTTTACTTTGCTCAAGACATGCAAAAAAGTTCAGTTCTAAGTTGATACTCTCTATAAGATTCTTCACCACCTTCTTCACTCTCTGAGAAATCTTTTGTTTTCTCAATTTTTTCAATGAAAGTTTTGAATTATTTTGAACTTTCATCTTCAGAATAATTGTTTTCGATTGAGTTCGATTCAACTTTATTACTCAACATACTTATTTTTTTTCTAGTAAACTTCTTGTATCTATTTGAAGACTTTTCTTCTTTATCATTTTTGTTCCACTTCTTCCATCAAGGTTTTCAATCGAAATCATCTCAATATTCTCCAAATTTCTTCTTGGGATAATTCATAGAAAAGTGTCTAATTCCACCACACTCAAAACATTTGAGAGGAATTTTACCTTTATACTTTCCTCTTCCTCTTCGATAGTTCTTGGATATCAGAGACATGATTTTTTAATTCAACTCATCATCCTCTTTTATCTTTAGAGTTATAAGGATCAACATCTTCAACATATTGAGTTTTCAACTTTATCATAACTTCAAAAGTTATTTTATCTTTCATCTTCTTTTTAAACATTGTATATTTCCTCATTTAATAAGAAATAAGAAAGTTAAGCAATTCATCAAGAGATAAATCATCTTTATCTTCTAAATAAGAAATTTTAAAATAAAACCTATTTGGAAAGTTTCTCATAAGTTTCTTCACAATTGTAGAATCTTCCAAGACATCTCTGAATCCTCTGATGTTGCAAACAATTTCATTTACTCTGGTGAAGTATTCATTAATTGTTTCTTAATCTCTCATTATGATGTCTTCATACTTACTATGCCAGATTTTTAGCTTTTCTTCCTTAACTTTTGTATTCCCTTCGAAAAAATTTTCCAGCTTGTCCCGCATACTTTTGAAGTTTTGAGACTCATCACCATATGATAAACATTCTATGATAAGGAAATAAGGATTTCATTTCTAGCCTTTCCATCAACTTCTATATTTCTCTTATCAGCAAAATTAATAAGTGTATCTTTCTCAATGGGTGGAAAACCAATAGTAACAGCATCAACAACTTCAATACCAAGAGATAGGAGACAAGGAATCATCCTATTTTTTCATCTATAATAATTTTTCCATCAAATATAGGAATTACTCTACTATTGACAGAATTGATATTATCCATGATAAGGATTCAACAAAGGAATTTTCTCTATGATACCAATTGAAGTTACAAAGGATTGAACAAAAACTGAGAAGGGGGGTTGAATCAGTTGTTCATTTTTTATAAGTTTCAAAACATTTAGAAACTTAATCCCTACAACTTGTTAAGATTTATTTCCTTATCAACTTTTAGTAAATACTCATACATGAAAAAGTAGGAAATCAAGTAAAGCACACAAGATTTACAAGGTTTAGCCTCAGTGTGAGAACCTACATCCTTGTCATAGTCACTCTCGTGGATCTATGGAAATACACTATTAAGAACAAGTGAATACAACTTGTGCCAACTCCTGTCAGACACCTTATATCTCCCAATAAGAATGATTATACTTACTCCCATCAATTTAAATATTTTCTTATAAAAAAATTGATCCAAACAAAAGAATAAATATTTTGTTGAATCTTCTCCACAATTTCTCAGTCTGAATCCTTAGTCCGATTTGCCTGGATCCAATTTTCTCAATTCGATGATGTTGGATTCGATTTTTTAAATACGATAATGTTGGATTCTGGATCTGATTCTCTAAATACGATAATATTGGATTCTGTATCTGATTCTCTAAATATGATAATGATGGATTCTGGATATGATTCTATGAATATGATAATGTTCGATTCTAGATCTAATTATCTGAATACAATAATGCTAGATTTTAGATTTGATTCTCTGAGTATGATGATTCAATACAATGAATTCATTCTCAATCTGAAAAACTCAAATATATGCTAGAATGCTCAATATAATTCTTCTTCAATCAGAAGGAAACTTTCACTTTTAATTCTCCAGTGCTCCACCTTTTGCACATGTATGAAAGTTGTATTTGAACAAATGATCTGAGGAAATATTTATAGGTGACTCAGAAAAAAAATGGTGGGAAACTTAGAAACATTCCCTGGTTCCTCAAATCTCAAAATCCCTGAAAATATCTCACATTTAAAACTTCAACTTTTACTTCTTCAAACCTCCTTAGATTTATTCAAGATTTACGCAAAATTGAAATTAAAGTTTGACCACATCAACTATTTATATCTTTCTCAGCTCATTACGATATGTTTCTTTCTCAACTTCATTACAATTTGTTTCTTTCTCAGCTCATTATGATCTTTTTCTTTCTCAGCTCATTACGATCTTTTTTTTTCTCAACTCATTATAATCTTTTTCATTATCATCACAAATTATTCATTATGAATACTTCAGTACGATTTCCTCAGTACGAAAATATGAGTACGAAAATCTCAGTATGATTTTCCCAGTACAAAAATCTGAGTATGAAAATCTCAGTAAAAATTTTCCCAGTATGAAAATCTCATTACGAAAATATGAGTATGAAAATATCAGTACGATTTTCTTCTTTTTCAGGCTCAAAAATATCTTTTTCTTCCTCAGATCATTATGATATAATTCCCATTAAAATGGAAATATCATTTTGAAACTCTAAAATTATTCAAACCTCTCCACCATTTCTTCAAAAGCTTTTATCATGAGAGTTTTCATGATTTGTGAGAAATTCTTAGTCAGCAAAGCATCGTCTGATTTTGTTTAGAAAGCATTAAAACTTTCTAACTCCTAACTTCACTTTCTTCTTTCAAAACTCTTCAGCAACTTCATTCTTTCTCTGATTACAGCAAATATAAACTTCTAAAAAACAATAAATTCTTCCTCTGATTCTTTTGAATTTGATTATTTTTAATGTCATGTCGATGGACCTAAATACGATAAAGTGTCTGATCAACAACTTCATCTTCCTGACTTCTTCTGTGTCCGGTGTAGCTAAATACAAAAACCTGGATCTAGAAACTTGTGTCTGCAAAACAACCTCATTACGATGAGTTGGGTCCAATTCCTAGAAAATAAAAATATTCTTTTACAAAGAGAGCTAGTTGTCAACAAATACAAAAAATTGTTAAAACAAAACACCACAAATGTTCTTCAATTATAATGAACTTAATTGTATTATTAATAATATAATAGACATAATTTTAATTTTAAACAAAATGGAACTCTGTAAATTCTTGAAACAAAAATACTATTTTCAATAAAAATCAATATTTTTTACTATTCATCAAAAAATCAATCTTTTTAAAAAATTCATAAAAATTCACTCTAAGATGATTTTGACGTGTTGATTTCAAAAATAAATTTCACTTTATCAAATGAATTTTATTAAAGTTTAAAAAAATAAATATAATATTTTCTCACAAAAAGCAATAAAAATCATGTTTGAAGGAAACATACTTTTGAAGCATGATATGACTTTACTAAAAATTGAATGTTTATTTATTAAGTGTCAATCAATACATTTGTATTTAGTATCAACTTTATATATATTTCATAATGTGGTTATTCCAATTCATATCTTCCATTTCAACATCTAGGATATGATAGCTATATTTAAAGAATAATAATATTTTGTGGTTCGTTTAAGCTCAGTGTTGCATGTCATGTATGTTATCGGACATAATGTTATTTTAAAATCCTAGAGTGTTACATCCCCCCCCCTTCATGAATTTTTTCTTTACAATTTGAAATTTTTCTCTAGCAAGGGATTGATATTTGAAAATTTCTTTATTGAAAGCTCGCATCGTAAAAAGGGTTAATAAAACTTCCTTTTGAAAAAAGAGAAAGGGAAATACAAAGGTCATTTGGAATAACACATGACTAGGTTTCAAAATATAAGAATATTAGTGGTAAGTTAAAATATAGACAAGGAGAAAAAATTTAATGTCCAAATAATGATGGAGAGTGACAGAGAACATTGATCATAGGAAAGTGAATGATCGTGAGAAAGTTGATGACCACAAAACCATAAATCAATGAGGTGTAAAAAGACCATCGATTCATTAGAAATGATCGTAATAGGATAACATTTTTGTATCAAGATCCTTTTCCAAGAGTTAAGGAATTAATTTACCATCTAAAATAAGAACATAAGGAAATATACTTACTTGAAAGTTATAATTTTATCCTTTGATCAATTTCCACCACAATCTCATCTTTTATCCAAACGATGAGTATTCAATATGAATTTTTTTTATTCCTAAAGTACTAAAATCAACTTCTAACAAATCACATAATCCATAAAATGATAAAAATATATTTCTTATATCTTTAAACATTAAATAAAACCAAAATGGTTAGAAAAAGGTAAAATAATATCCAAAATTGTATAAACCTTCATGTGAAGAAGTAATACATTTTACTCCAAAATTTACATATTAAAACACCAAATGTTCAACTTAATATTATTCCATAAATAAATAACCCTACATACCAATATACCTCAATAACCTTAACATTAAAAAATGTTTTAACCTTAAGGGGGTTGATCTCATACCTTTCACCTAATATCCCCAAAAATTTAGTTGCATTCTTCCCAGATAATCTTTCATGTTAAACCACATGTTAAACCTAAGGGTTACGTATACCTCAACCCAATGAAGTATCTCCCAAAATATCATTAATCACTATGATAAATCACTATATAATCTTATAATGTAGTGAATTTCACCAAAATATCATGAATCAAATTTAGATACTAACCTGAAAGGTATCCTTAGCTTGACCATAAATATCTCAAAAAATATCTCCTTGTTAATGAATCAATTTTCAACCATCAAGATTATTTATATCCCGCTATCAAATACCATAACTAACTTAACATGAAATCATATACTAACCCAAAGGGTTATTGAAACCTCAATGTATTATTCTTCTTAAAACCCAATAAAAGTTTCAAATCACCTCAAAATCTCATCACTTAAAACCTCAAAAGGGGTATCTATGCCTTTTAACTTATGACTAACCTTAAACTTATAACCCTGTGATGGTATTCATAACTCTTAAGTTAACCCCGCATGAAAATATATAAGCTTCCAAAAATCAATACAATCCTTATACCTCAAATAAAATCACAAACCGTTAAATATATTCTATAAATCCAAAATTGAAATAAACTTCATTAAAGATGGCCTAAATCAATTTTTCATCAAATCACTAACCAATTTCAAGGTCAAAAATACTATCTCATTTACTTCATAAATGTCAATAATCTCTTTATCATAACTAATCATTATCATTGTACCACTAAATTGATTATCGGTACCAGTCAACATGTAGCTTCATATTCTTAAAGAATAACTATTGTTCAAAAATCCTTAGATGTTTCATGATTCTTATATCTATAATATCGTTGATATAACAATTATACAACATAATTCTTGAATCTCAATACATAAACACTTCGATCCATTCACTTCAATGATTGGCATAGCATAGGTCCTTCCTTGGTCTAGGATTTAACCCTTATATTGGGGCATTGACTCAAATAATGTCCATATCCCCACACATTAGACATTGAACTATAAATGGTGAATTATGATGAACTTAATTTTCCTCCATCAAACTCCTCATTTTTCCTTGGTAATTTCTTGTTATATTCCATTCTTTTCCACACATAAAACATTTCCTCATTCCTCTGATACCTTTCTCTAGGTGATTCTTCCCACATACTTGACATGTAGAAAGCTAAATCTTCTTTCCTTCATGGTCTTCATGAAACTCCATTTTTTATCTTATTAAGTGTGTTAAGAAACTCTCCCAAGTTGATATTGTTAGTCTTATAACAAGATAACTAGTTAGGAATAATCATAAGGTTTCATATTTCAGCTCTTGTTTCACTATGTTTCTTATAAGGACAATCATTTCATTATCCATTACATTCAGTATTAATACAATTCCTTCTGGTTCTAGCTATTGAGTAAAACTAAAACCATAGTTTGAGCAACAATAATCATATTATAAAACCACATAATCATGAAAAAATAATTTATAGGATATCTAAATCATGACACCTTTTTTTAACCTATGACACCTTAGGTTTAACCTAGGTCATTCATGATCATCATCTATTCAAATATTTTATAATATTTTATAAAAAATGTGGATTAACCCAAAAATATCCCTCGAAGTGTCAAACAAGGTGTACAGTAAGGGAATACTCACCATGCACTAGAATGATGACAAAGATATACCTAACCAACTCTTTTAAGGGTTATTACCCCTAGATGCAACTGTATCAAAATCACATCCACTTGTAGTATCTAGATGGGGATGTATTGCTAGTAAAACCACATAATCTCTATCTTATCAAAAATTTAGGATGTTATCCTATAATTAGAATTATCTCTAGGGTTTTATCTAAAGTTATATAATCCTAATCTCCAATGATTGATTAAACCTTACTCTGATGCCAACTACAGTGACCCATACTTTTCATACTAGATATCACATCTTAATAGATGAATATTCAATACATAATATTACAATCCACACTAGAACCATATAGTTTTAGTGTCTTTGGGAACTTTGATACATAAACAACTAGTTCATAAAATATTTATATCATCTCTCACTTAGTTCTTCACAACTAGAACTCTTCTTAAACATATCATACTTAAAACCTTTCCTCATAACCTGGGGAAAGGAAACATAAGAAAGGGTGAGCTCGAATTCTCAATAAAGGGTAAACAAGGGATATATCAATGATTAATTAAGCATAACAGAAGCAATAAGGATATAAAAACATGAGTTTAACATTTGAATATCATACCCTACATATCATAGATCATAATCTTGAGTCATAGCATAAATCATAGCAGTTCATAATACATGAATCATAAAGAGATCAAAGAACATGATCTATGAGAACATAACATTGGCATAAGATCATGTCATAAAAGAGTTTCATAAAGTATGGCATAATCATAATCATAAAAATATTATGTCAAGGTTATCCACCAAGAAATTCATAACATATTAGTCTTGGAAAAACTGCTCGTGTACCTACTTCAGGGTTGGGATAACCTTTCATGTACAGCCTTTTGGGGTTGGGATAACTCTCATGTACTCTCATTGTTCGAGCTTAGGATAACCTCTCATGTACCCTATTTTTGGCTTGGGATAACCACTCATGTGCCCTATTTCAGGCTTGGGATAACCTCTTGTGTACCCTATTTCAGGCTTGGGATAACCTCTCATGTACTCTTTGAGCTCATGAAACATTAATCTTTACCCAATGAATTAGAGAGAGATATAATTTTGAGCTCACCCATCACATAATCATAAATCCATTCATATGCATTCCATAAGACCATAAAAACATTTAACTTTCCATCATAACTTATTCTCGTGGAAAACAAAATGGGTTTCGTAAACATCTCATCATCATAAAAATAAATCATCCAAATAAATAATAAGGATGGTATCATAGAATCATATCCCAATTGAAACATTAGTAATATAAAAGGATGTCATAATAGATGAAAATTCCTTTAAAAGAACACATGGAACATTTCTTGAGAAAAATGCCCTTTTTATTTTGAAATCGCTCATTTAAAATCTAAAAATTTCACAAATATTAAGGAAAATTTTTTCCTTGAAAAGAAACTTGTAAAATTATAAAGAAAGATTCAAAGCATTGATCATTCATGTTTGTGGGAAACTTTTTTCATGTCATGTACATTAATACAAATATTCCTTTCATATTTTTGGTAAAAAGTCAAAAATACATCATTCGAAAAATGAAAAGAAGATTCTTTTTAAACTATTTCATAAAAAAACAAACAAGGTTAAAATGAATTTAAAAAATCATGGGAAAATAGTAAAAACATTCTTGAAAAAAAAATTAGAAAACATGTATGTGGAAGAAAAAGGATTTTAGATTGAAAAGCGAAATAAAGTTGGTTTTTCCTTAAAAATATTCTTTCAGTCTCTTGGGTACTTAAAGAGAGAAAAATGAAAGGAAACCCTGTATTCTACATAAATAACTATAGGAGAAGAAAATCATTAGATTATTAAGAGGTGGATCATGAAATTTCATCATCTAGAACCTATTCATAAACAATCCTGATAAATAATGAGATTGTAACATAAAACACTTACCATTTTGGTAACTTTTGAATTGTATGCCCTGTGAAAAAATAATCTCAAACAAAACCTTAAATATTATGAATATAAAGAAATTAATGATATAACATGTGAAATATAAGTACTTATATCTCATAAAATAAGATAGGTGCATAACATAGCATATGTCCCAGAGAAAACAATTTGAGATAATAAACTCTTACCTCAAGTTCGACTTACTTTGAAGGTGCTCTAGCCTCCTATATAATAAATTTAAATTTATTATACAACTATACCAGAATCATGTACATACTTATAATATATGATCCAATTATAACATTTAAATACTCATTTGTTAATAATTCCTTATTAAAATCATCATTTTTGGGTATTACTTATTTTTTCATGAGACTTTCGGTTTGGTAGTTCTGATCCTTGTACTTTGATCATGATTCCATCATCTCCAGAATGTTAATCATTATATAAATATCATATATATCCATTATATATATATATATATACATTCATCCATAAAAGATATATATAGAAAAATGAATCATATCATTCATGGAGACGGTAGGTCGTACGTACGCATGAACATTATTTTCAATTTTCGACGAATGGAACGAAAGAAAAGTAAATAATAATTCACCTTTTCAAAATCACTAGTATATCATATATATCACATATATTCATTAAATATATCCTTATTACCATCCATGTAAAATGAAAATGAAAAATGGATCACAATGCTTCATGGAGGTGGTAGTCCACACGTACGCATGAGCGACATTATCGTTTTCCAACAGATTGAAAGGTAAAAAGGTAGATATGATATTATAATTCCAAAAGAATAATTATTTCATAAATATCATATATAAAAATTAAACCTTTCATAATAACTATTCATGAAATATGGTGATGAAAATGAATTATATCACTATGTGGAGACAGTAAGTAATGCGTACGCATGAGCGATACTTTTACTTCTCATTTGATGGAAAAGAGAGTAAATAAAGGTATCTTCATAATTATAACAACATTTTAGTATAATGAGGATACTTTAGTTATTATTTTATGAAGAATATCACAGATTTAGAGTAAGTGGAAGAAGAAACCAATTAAAAGAGATTGGGTAAGATGATTACCTCTTCTTCAATAGGCCTCTTTAGATCCCTTCTTAAGAACCCATGGAATGGTCTTTTAAGAATCCCAACACTTCTAATTCATAGAAAGAGAAGTTTATAAGAGATTGAGGTAGGGGTTGGTTGAGAAATATGTCTCAAAGCGGTGTAAAGAAAATAAAGGATGAGTGCCTTTTTATAAGTGAGGAGGGGCACTCTTAGAATTTCTTAAAAGATTAAAATATAAAAAAGTCATTCTCTAGCCAAATGATTCCAAATGGCTAGATATTCAAAGCTAATGTAGGATGTGGTTTAAATACAATCAACCAATAAAATTTGGATAGGTTTATGTGGTGTTTTAAACATTATCTTTTGTTTTAACATCTTAGTTAACCAATTTTAACCTTAACCGTGATAATGACTTTTTCACTTTTTAAGGGTTATAATTTTACTTATAAGGTAACAATTGGCTCATAAATAACCAATGGATGATATTTTATCCCATTTATCATCCTACTTGTCCTATTTCAATATTTTTATGATTCTTAAATAATTTAATAAAATATTATTTAACATAAAATATCATTAATGTCATTTTTAACATTGTTCATTTAATTTAACATTAGAGACACCAAGACAGAGATGGAATTTGAATCTAATCTTTTTACACATCCCTAATATGTCATATTTATCTACAAAATTCATAGAACACAATAATTCATCCAGATTGTATTACTTTTAATATTTTTATAATAATTTATTTTATTTTTCTATTATTTGAATAAATATTGTGTCGGTGTTACGTAAACATTTAGGGTAATTAGTCTATCGCTAAAAGTTAAAAATAAATTACTATGATAAATATAATTAATTTATCTTTCAAAAAAATATTTATAATTGAACATAACCTCTTTTACCCTTATGATAAAATATTAGAGATATTAAAGTCAAGAGACTGACATTTTATATTTATTCTTTTTTAAAATTAATATAAATGTCATAATCAAATAAACATGGCACCAAGTGGTCATATATTCAATACATGGATGGACATGACTGAACAACACTCATCCAATAGGATAAAGGAAAGTATTATAGAAATTTTAAAGCCTTATCCTAAAGTTTTAACCATATTTTACATGTTTTACTCTTACCGAGCTGACAAAAATTTACTATGGATGCTATTCATGTTGATCAAAAATAAAAGAGACTATTTATCAAATTTGAACCTCCTGATTCCAAATATGGAATCCATTTTTTAATATTCAATTCATAGATCTGGTGGAAATTAATTTAAAAAAAACCACAAAACGCAATGAAGAAACAGTTTTTCAAAAAAATGTCTTCGTAAGTATAAAATTGTTTTTAATATCAAATTCAATCATAAAATTGATTCCAATGAACTTAATTGGATTATTCATAATACAAGAGAAATAATTTTACTTTGAAACAAAATGAAACTTTATAAATGTTTGGAACAAAAATACAATTTTCAATAAAAAACTGTATTTTTTACTATTCATCGAAAAATCAATCTTTTCAGAAAATTATTAAAAATTCACTCTGTGCTAATTTTGACATGTTGATTTAAAAAATGAATTTCATTTTATCAAATACATTTTCTAAAAGTGGAAAAAATTAAATATAATATTTTCTCACAAAAAACAATAAAAATCATGTTTGAAGGAAACATACCTTTGAAGCATAATATGACTTTACTAAAAATTGAATTCTTATTTCTTAAGCGTTAATCAACACATTTGTATTGAGTAGGACCTTTATATATATATTTCATAAAGTTTTTATTCCTATTCATACCCGTTAATTCAATGACTATGTTATAACGGTCATATTTAAATAATAATATTTTGTGGTTTGTTTAAGATCGGTGTTATGTGTCGTGTATGCTATTGAATATAATGTTCATTTAAAATCATGGGGTGTTACATTTCATGGGATCCATTTCAGGCACAGCTCCAGAGGCCCCAAAATCTTCTTTGTGCTCCTAGAACCACTTTTCAGGGAGCCTTCCACTGCTAGATGTGCCCGCTACCAAAGCCTCACCCTATTAATGTAAGGGAGGTATTGGGACTCCTTCAGTAGTTATCACTGCTTTTATGGGAGCCTTCCTCCGTGGTTGATGAGCCTCTCTAGTTGTAGTGGGTCCCCTACTCTATAGACCCTGAGCTCGCTCTAGTGAGTATGTCCAAATCATTGGATGCCTCAGTAGTGCCCCTGCATATATTGTCAGTTAATTGTGGGAGTATTCTTGAAATATCCAGATTAGAGCATTGATCATCGGTAGTGCAACCTTCTCACGGGTGCCTTCACAAGAAAACATACACCAAAGTTGTCGAACGATCATGGGATGACGTTCAGGACAGACTCTGGAGTACACCTGTAGTGTCAGTCGATGGAGGTAGTAGAATTGGAGAATAAACAGATGCAGGTATATGGATAGTAGATGACATTTCCATCGATGTGTGCGACCAACACCCCACCTCTGAAGGCCATCAGGTACAATATTTGATCGATGTTTCCCTTACTGTCATCCATGATTTCCCCTACTAGAATGTAGAAAGAGTGGAAGATGAACTGCTCATGTGACTTGATCCTGACAGTCACCCTGGTCCGGTCAAGTGGTGAAGGCCAAATCCTGATGATGCTAACTAACAATAGTCTAAAGACAGTGTCTTGGGGAATGATAGGATTCAGATACTCATGCCCCCAAAGAGAGCAATGACCCACCTATACAATAACGGGAATGGGCTATAGAGGCACATGGGAATGTCCCTTCAGTTATCATGCCCCATCAGGTCATACAACCTTTCCACACTATGACGATGAGATTTATTTGGTTTATGTTCGTCAGAAACAGCACCATGAAAAATGATCTGGGTCGCACCCCCATATGTGTGTCCCTGACTGGCAACAGCCATCCACTGAGAAATGTTGTTGGACTTATCTCCAGGTCCCAATTCTTCATACTGAAGCTCCACTTGGTATACTATCCCTACTCCAAAAGGAGCCAATGTGACCTGGTTTTTCCTCGTGCTTGAGATCTCGGGAACCACTTCGGCCTCTCTGGCATTCGATCTTGAGACATATTGAGGAAGAGTTAGAACCATGTTTTGAAAGAGACGTTCAGAAGTAGGTGAGGATTATGTCGTTGCACTCCTGCCAATGCCCCCAATAACGCCCTTGCAAGCAACGAAGTCTGCATTGTATTCTCCCAGACATTGACTACTGATAGAAACTCATCATACATCTCGACCAAGATAGGGATCTCTCTAATCATGTGGAGATCTCATAGGCTGGTCTCGACTTTGATGCAGTGCAAATAAAACATGTTTGTATCTAGTGACCACCGACTCAGTATCTCTAACATCATATCCGGGTGGCAGTAGATGTGGAACCATGTCATCCATTCTACATCATACAATACAACCTCATGAAGGAGATCGTTGAACTCCTCAAAGGTGTGTCGGACTCAGTAGGCCCACGCCCACTCATTAGTGAAGTTGCCTCTTAGGCGAAGGTCCCACTCATTCATCCAACCTTAGTGGTTATCTGTTATGTTATCTTTGATGATGTTAGAGTATTGCGGGGTAGATACTTCAGTGACTAACTGATCCCTTTTGATCACCCAGGTTGGGTTCCAGAGTGTAAAGGTTTTCATTGGATTATGATCCCTCGAAACGTGACCAACAACAACAATGTTCCACTAGATGTATCCTGATGAACTCTTGAATCGAGGGCTAAGGGTGTCGAGGTTGGCGTTTAGAATGATGAAATCGTCATGCAGGCCGAACACATACGGCGGTAGCCTATTGCTCAGTGGATATTACTTTTACTCCTCAGTCAGCATGTCTTTCAGCATCTGGTGTTGAGGTTGGATATTTTTTCTTGATTCGAGTCCAAAGTCCCCCTCCATCTGTAACATCCCAAGTCCGGAATCCACTCAATTAGTGTCGTGTACCTGGTTTGTCAGATGGCCTCAAGTGCATTTCCCCAAATGTCAGAGGCTGCCGACTAGCAGTGAGGGTCTAGGGAGTGATAGTGCGGAAACTATGCCCTCATTGGCAGAGTGTAACACAGCGAAATAAATATTAACAGATAGTGGAAGCAGTAAACAGCATGCAACTGAAGTAAACAACTGAAGACTGAAGGAATAAGTTAACCATAAGGTATATGATATCAAAATGATGCATCATGTCACATGTTCTAAGAAAACAGTGAAACAGTATACACTGCAATCAAGTGCAATACAATACCAAAGTACGGTAAAACAATATGAAACTCAGCAGCATCACAAGCCTTGGCTTGGTCTCATGCTCTCCTGCTCCTAAGCAGTAATCAAGTACCTGTATAGGGAGCATTGTCCATATCGACACCTGCAGCAATATAGTCTGTTTGGGCCCAAAAGCATGACCCAAACAGGGTGTGAGAAATGAATCCCAGTAGGCAACCACTAAAGGTCTGTGTCAATCTGTCAGTGAGTATATGCAGCAGTTGTGTATAGTAATGACATGCAATAAACTAGTAGGCACTCAGAAGTAAACAATCCTACAAGTACTGTTATTCATTTATAGAGTTTACCTTCATTAGTAGTTCATTTACTTAAAGTATTTAGGTCTCAGAATTCGGCCTAAGCCTAACATTCCCCGCAGCAAAGTAAGAACAACAAAAGTCTCAGAAGACCTCCTAATAAATAAGTAAAGTCTAAATCCAAGCTTGTGTTTTGGCTTGGAGGACGTGTCACAATTCATTCCATTACATCATTTAAGTATAACCCAAGTCTGTTCTTGAGATCCCTAAGTTGGAATTCAAGTATCACTACAGGTATAAACTTACCGACATCCTACGAGTTCGTTCTCAGCAGTCCTTCTAGGGAGCCCCGAGTATCACTCTCGATGTTGGTATAAGTTCATGTGAGTCTGTCCTCAGCGATCCTACTAGGGAGCCCAAGGTATCACTCTATGTGCAATTAAGATTGTGTCAATTTAGTTCGTCCCTGGCAGTCCTACTAGAGAGCCCAAGTATCACTAATGACATATAAATCAAAAGCCTCTCGAGTCTATCCATGGCGTTCTAAAATGAACCCATGTATCACCCAAGGTGCAAGGTACAATAGTCATGCTAGTCCGTTCACGACGTTCTAACCTGAAATCATGTATCACCCAATGTTATTTACCATTTATTCAATAAAACATTCCAACCTGCTTAATAAGCAAAAACACTGCATAGCAAAAGGGCAAACACAATCCCAAAGCCATAATCAAACACTAACAATTTCTACACAATTACAATTCCAGATAAATAATCAAGTTCATTTTAAATTACCCAAAAAGGGAAAATGAAGGCATGTCCATAGACATCCTAGGCCAAAATGGCTATACAACAGTCATCCAAGGGAAAAACACCCACGGCGTGGCCCTTAATCAAGCAACAAGGCTAAACATGCTTTAATTCATTGAATTAATTACCAGAACAATGTTAGGTAATAATAAGGATCAAATTCCTTTCAAGGCAACACCCTATTCATGGGCGTGCGGCACAACGACACATATCAACATCTCAACAATTAACGAGAGGCATGAGACCACCTACCTCGATGTCGTACAATCGATATACTCTGACGCCAACCCTTGAATCGACCTAGAACGGCGTAAATCTATGAAAAGGGGGAAACCATTCAGCCCTAAATAACTTCCTCATGAATAGAAATTAGGAAGAAAAACTCTAGAAGAAGAAATCTCTTACCGAGAGGATTCAAACGAGACTGACGGTGAAAGGATCAGAGTTCGGACAAAGCTTCAGGAGAAAAAACGAGCTTCGACCTCCTTGTTCTTTAACCCGGCAAGTCTCCTGTCCAAAAGAGGAGAAAATGAGGCTACTACCCGTTTTAAGCTGAAAAATAGAAGTACACGGTGTGTATATCATTTTACTGTTCATAGTTTCGCCGACTTACTTTACACGTCCTGTACCGACCTGTCAACATGACTACGCGGCGTGTATCAGGAAGTACATGGCGTGTAGTGGCTTTTTCTTCTCTCTCATACCAACATGCTCACACGCCATGTATCCTTATCCTACATGGCCATACTACACAGCGTGTATATAGGATTACACGGAGTGTAACCCTAAAACAACCATTTTCCCAAATTTCCCTTGTTTTCTCAAAAATAAACTCAAGGAAAAAGAATAGAAGAAAATTATACCTCAAAAGAAGAACCGGGTTCTTACAAAATTCCCCCCTTAAAGCAATTCGTCCCCAAATTTCCCTTCCAAGGGTGGTGATGGAATATCTGAGAATAACTCTGGCCACTGAGCACGTACGTTGGACTCTCTCTCCCAAGTTTTGTCTTGCACTCGGTCGTGTTGTCAAGAGGAACTGACTGGCCTCGAAGAACCTTCGTGCTCCGGTCAACTATACGAATCGGATGCTCCTCAAAGGATGCATCAACCTGAAACTCAGCATCCTCAAGATGAAAAACATGAGATGGGTATGAATGATAGCGATGTCGCTAAGATACATGGAAAACGTCGTGCATGGCTCAGTACCTCTATGATAATTGTAACCGATAGGCAACTGACCCGACTCATTCCAGAATCTCAAATGGTCCGACATATCTCAGTGAAAACTTACCATGTCTCTTGATCCTCTTGTGCCCCAACCTCGATGTGACACGTAGGAAAACTCGATCCCTGACCTCGAACTCCAAAGATCGTCTACGGCGATCGATATAAGATTTCTGACGAGACTGCGCAGTAGACATCAACTTCTGAATCAACTGAACATGCTCAGTAGTCTCCTGGACAAGACGAGGTCTCATCATAACTGCCTCTCCTGCCTCCAGCCAACACAGGGGTGATCGGCATGGCCTCCCGTATAAAGCCTCATATGGCACCATCTGAATAGTATTCTAGAAGCTATTATTATAGGCGAACTTAACCAAGAGTATATGCTTCTCCCAAGATCCCCCAAAGTCTAGGACACATGCACGCAACATGTCCTCTAGCACCTGTATCGTATGCTCTGACTGGTCATCGGTCTAAGGGTGGTATGTTGTGCTCAGAAGCACCTATGTACCCAACTCCCTCTGAAAACTCTGCCAAAAATGAGACGTAAAGCGGGTGTCCCTATCTAAAACGATAGAACGAGGAACCCCATGAAGTCGTACCACCACTCGGATATACAAATTTTCAAGTTCATCAACACCAAAGGCCTCCTTGATCGGTAAGAAGTGAGCGACTTTCATAAGTCTGACAACTACGACCCACACAGCATCGTTGCCCCTAGGCGACCTTGGTAACCCCGTCATGAAATCCATCACGACATCATCCCACTTCCACTCAGGAATGGGTGGCTGCTGTAAAAGTCCAGCCAGTCGTTGATGTTCTACCTTCACCTACTGATAGGTGGAACACCTCATAACAAAACCAACTACTTCTCGCTTCATACTCGGCCACCAGTACTGACGGCGCAAATCACGGTACATCTTGGTGACCCCGGGATGCACTGCCTAAGCTGAAGCATGAAACTCCTGCATCAGCTCCTCACATATATCCTCTGAAACCCACACACGTCCATGGATACGTAGAACTTCATCATCGCCTATCGTCCATCCAGGAGGAGGGTCCCCACCTGCCACACTCTCCCATAGAACTTGGCCTTCAGAATCTAATAGTTGTCTCATCCTCACTCTGTTTAATAGGGTAGAGGTAACCGCCAAAGATTAAAGATAAGTATGTCCCTAACTATCATGCAACTCTAAATGCATCTCAGAAAACAAAACCATAAGTTGTCACTCACCACTGGCCTCCTGCACTGTCTGTATCTGAGTCCTCCTGCTCAATGTGTCAGCCACTGCATTGTCTTTTTCAGGCGTGTAGGTAATCTCAAAATCGAATGATTGAAGGTATTTCACCCACATTCGTTGTCTCATATTCAAATCACGTTGAGTAAAGATGTATTTGAAACTTTTGTGGTCCGTGTACACCACAAAATGTTCTCCCAATAAATAATGTCTCCAACGGCGCAAAGCATGGACAACTGCAGCTAACTCGAGATCATTTGTCGGGTAATTCCTCTCATGTGGCCTCAACTGCCGAGACCCGTACACAACAACTCGATCTCCTTGCATAAGCACTGCTCCCAACCCAATACCTGATGCATCATAGTACACAGTGTAACTCTTGCCCGGCTATGGCAATATCAGTACCAGCACTGAAGTTAAACGTCCCTTCAACTCCTAAAAGGCTGCGTCACAAGAGTCTGACCACTCAAACTTCACACCTTTCTTGGTCAAGCCCGTCATCGGCGCTGCTAAGCGTGAAAAGTCATGTATAAAACACTTGTAGTAACCAGCTAGTCCCAAGAAACTTCACACCTCAAAAACGTTCTTGATCTGCTCCTAGGTAACTACTGCTCTTACCTTTTTTGGGTTCACTGATACTCCAGTCTGAGATGTCGTGACCCAAGAAGTGAATTTGATTCATCCAGAAGTGGCATTTTGTGAGCTTAGCATATAACTGATGCTCTCTCAGTGTATTCAAAATGATCTCAATGTGTTTGGCATGGTCGTGTCGATTGTGAGAATACATCAAGATATCATCCACAAAGACTACCACAAAAGAATCTAAGTAGGGATGGAACAATCTGTTCATCAGCACCATGAAACAGCAAGTGCATTCGTGAGAGAAAATGGCATAACCAAGTACTCATATAGACCAAACCTACTACGAAAGGTTGTACGAGGTATGTATGTATGTTGAACACATACCTGGTGATATTCTGACCTTAAGTCAATCTTCGAGAACACTCGAGCTCCTCGAAGTTGATCAAACAGGTCATTTATCTGTGGAAAAGGATATCGGTTCTTGACCGTTAACTAGTTCAGCTTCCCATAGTCCACACATAGCCTAAGGGCATCATCTTCCTTTTTCGTGAAAAGGACCGTTGAACCCTAAGGAGATGTACTGGGTTGGATAAAACCCTTAGCTTCTAGATCTTCCAACTGCCTTTTGACCTCTTGCAACTTCGTCGTAGTCATCCTATAAGGAGGAATGGATACCGGTGCAGCTCCTGACACTAGAACGATAGTGAACTCCACCTCTCTGACCGGAGGCAAGCCTAAAAAGTCGTTCGGGAAAACGTCTCTGAAATGATCAACCACTGGAGGGAAATCTACCAGACATGTTCCCTGATCATCCAAATATAAACTCGCAATCTGGGTTGTCATCCCGCCCAGCCCACGATGCTCGGGTCCATCTCTACTTTCCTAAACATCTCATTCACCCTTATGTAGAAACTCTCCGCTACCTGGTGATGTGAAACTCGCCCTACGGCGATAGCAATCAACAAAGACTCAAAAAAGAAACCAACCAGTCCATTATGAGAATGACATCAAAGCCCGTCATTTCTAAGACATAGAGGTTCCATAGAAAGTGACACCCACCAATCTCAAGAGGGAACTCCTTGCACTGATGCACGACTACCGTTTTAATCCCTAACGGAGTGTCTAGCGTCATCACATTATAAGAAGTATAAACACATAGTCCAAGGCTTTCCACAATGGTCACAGATATAAAACTATGTGTTGCACCAGTATCAAAAAGTGCAGAAGATAAAACAGAGGTGAATAGGATAGTACCTCTGACAGTAGAAGGTCCGGGATCCTGCTCCTGCTGGGTCTGTTGCACTGCATAAGTCTGACCTGCACTGCGGTCCTGAGACACTGCTTAGCTACCCTGAGCTGACCCGCCCTACTGTCGCTGAGATCCTTGGTGGGGCCTGGCTACCACGGTCACGCCCACCGTCTTGGCCTGAACGCCCTGACATATTCCAGTTTCCATACTGGTGAGAAGCTATTGACCCTGCTCCTGCACGTGGAGTCTGTACAGGATCTCTCTCACTAGCCACTAGTGGAAATGTCCTGCATAAGCGTTGTAGATGGTCCATCTTGCCGCAAGCTTGGAACTCAAATGGGTCCTTCGGGCACTGGGGCCTCGTATGCCCCGACCTACCGCACTGGTAGCACCTCACCTGGCTACCGGAAGAAAGGTTTTGACTGCTCACATCCCCGCGAGAATGCTCCGTATGATGCTTCTTGCTTCCGGTCGAGACAGTACCAGATCTCGATGTCCAACCGCCCTGGCTTGCACCTCCAGCTTCCCGCAAATTACGCTTGGTAATCAGCGCCTGATTTATAATAGCAGAGACTGAAGGCAACCTAAAGACATTCACTTGGGATCGGATGTCAAACCTGAGACCATCATCGAATCATCTAGCTTTTGAGGCGTCATCACCCATCAGAATAAGTGTGAATCACTGAAGCGCAGTAAACCGGGCAGAATAATCCATAACTGAAAGTGTGTCCTACTCCAGGTGCATGAACTCTCGGGCTCGATTGGCGCTCAGCGTCTCGGGAAAATAATAATCATAGAAGGACGCCTGAAAGTCTTTCCATGTCATATCCAGCTGACGCCTTACCTGAGTGATAACATACCACCATCTTTTGACAGAATCATGCAGCATATAGGTCGCGAGCTTGAACCCTCCTTTCGAGAGGCGTCTCCAGATGCTCGAAGATAATCAGCACTGATTTCAGCCATGATTCTGTAGCCTGTGGTCTGTCATCCCCTGAAAAAGTATGTGGGTGTTGCTGCTGGAATATATGTGTCAGCTCTGCCATCGATGTGGCAGCCTGCAGTGTTCCCTAGAAGGTCTGCATGAATCACACAAAACCTTCTCGAAATTGTGTGTCTGCACCCGCGTCTGGTATAACGGCTGGTGTCGCAGCTGGCACAAATGGAGAGCCCATCGGAAGCCCATGGACCACCATTTCTGGAGTATGTTCATCGTCGCTCTCCTGGCGTACAGCTCACGGTCGTCGCGGCGGCATTGCTCTGTAGAGTCCAACACACACGCCTCAGTACTAGCTTAATGAAAGAAAACTGTAACAAAGAAGTGCAAGAACAGAACAAGTAGAGGAAATTATTCTAGTTTTTTCAACAAAAAAAGGGGTACATGGCGTGTATAACCCCATGCACTGCGTGTTCTCCTAGGCCTTTACATGGGCATGTACCACTGCCCCACATGGTCGTGTAACACACCACACACACGGCGTGTTCCTCCTGAGACACGGCGTGTACTTGAATTTCCTTTCCTGCCCAGGTACTTCTATATGGCTAGAACTACACGGTTCTGCCGGTGTAAGACTACACGGCGTGTTCACCCTCGACACAGTGTGTACAACTAAGTTTTCATCCAACTATGTCGTTAGTCACACAGTCGACTTCTACACGGCGTGTACTCCCATTACACGGTGTGTCCTACTCAAAGCTCGACAACCCATGTTCCCTCCGCACACATCAGGTTACACGGTCAAGGACTACATGGCATGTACATAGGGTACACAGTGTGTTTTTATTTGAACTCATCAGCTCGTGTTTTCTCTCACACGACCTATTACATGGTTAGTTACTACATGGCGTGTACACATGGTACATGACGTGTTCTTCTTAAAACATGGAATGCCTTCTTCCCCGAACAGGAAGAACACACGGCTTGTTTGGCTAGTCTACACGTCGTGTATTCTGAGTTTTTCAGGACAGAACCTACAAATTGCCAAGAAAACCCATGTTCTGCAGAAAAACCAACCAGCGGGATGCCAAATTCTGATCTGTGAGGGCTCATACTCCCCACGAATCAAAGTTTGGCACCCAAGCAAAACATGTCATATTACAATTATAGATAAAAAGTTGAATCATGACCCGCCAAATTCCAGTCCAAGAGGTCTCATACACCTCAGGAACCAAAGTTTGGCATTCATTCAATCCAAATCATAGCACGTACCAATACACATCACAATAGGCAGAGCTATCGCATCATCTATCACAATAGCATGCGATAACTAATGCATCCTAGATGACATGGCATAATGCATGGCATGTGATTCTAACAAATGTCTATATGATGCATAAGATGACGCATCCTCATCTCATCGGGTTGCAACTAAATAGAACTCAAAATTGCATCAATAGTAATAGCAGAAATCAAGTGTGTCGCCCAGCAGTGAAATCGAATCAACTATAATAGCTCAAAATCTAAAGATCACAAGGCAATTCGAGGCAATTTAGCTTTTCCATGTATGTGGGGTAGCTACTCCCGGACACAGCTAATTACCAAATACTTATTCCTTCATATCCTTATCTATAAGCTCCAAATAGTAAGACAAAGTAGAAAAGAAAAACCATTTTATACCACTTTGTAACGTCCCGGGTCCAGAAGCCACTCAATTGGTGCCCCGTACCCGGTTGGGCACATGGACTCAAGCGCATTTCCCCAAACTCCAGAGGCTGCCGACTAGCAGCGATGGCCTAGGGAGTGATAGTGGGGAAACTATGTCATCATTGACAGAGTGTAACACAGCGGAATAAATATTAATAGATAGAGGAAGCAATAAATAGCATGCAATTGAAGTAAACAACTAAAGACTGAAGGAATAAGTTAACCAGAAGGCATATGATATCAAAATGATGCAACATGTCACATGTTCTAAGAAAATAGCGAAACGGGATACACTGCAATCAAGTACAATACAATACCAAAGTATGGTAAAACAAAATGAAACTCAGCAGCATCGCAAGCTTTGGCTTGGTCCCATACTCTCATGCTCCTAAGCAGCAATCAAGTACTTGTATAGGGAGCCTTGCCCCTATCGACACCTGCAGCAATATAGTATGTTTGGTCCCAAAAGCATGACCCAAACAGGGTGTGAGAAATAAATCCTAGTAGGCAACCACCAAAGGTCCGTGTTAATCTGTCAATGAGTATATGCACCAGTTGTGTATAGTAATGACATGCAGTAAACTAGTAGGCACTCAAAAGTAAACAATCCTACAAGTACTGGTATTCATTTATAGAGTTTACTATGTTCATTAGTAGTTCATTTACTTTAGTATTTAGGTCTCGGAATTCAGCCTAAGCCCGACATTCCCCATAGCAAAGTAAGAACAACAGAAGTCTCAGAAGACCTCCTAATAAGTAAGTAAAGTCTAAATCCAAGCTTGTGTTTTGTCTTGGCAGACATGTTACAATTCATCCCATTACATCATTTAAGTATAACCCAAGTCCGTTCTTGAGATCCCTAAGTTGGAATTCAAGTATCACTACAGGTATAAACTTACCAACATTTTACGAGTCTCTTCTCAGTGGTCCTTCTAGGGAGCCCCGAGTATCACTCTCAATGTTGGTATAAGTTCATGTGAGTCTGTCCTCAGCGGTCCTACTAGGGAGTCCAAGGTATCACTCTGTGCAATTAAGATTATGTCAATTTAGTCTGTCTATGACGGTACAACTAGGGAGCCCAAGTATCACTAATGACATAAATCAAAAGCCTCTTGAGTCTGTTCATGGCGTTCTAAACTGAACCCATGTATCACCCAAGGTGCAAGGTACAATAGTCATGCGAGTTTGTTCACGACGTTCTAAGCTAAACCCATGTATCACCCAATGCTATTTACCATTTGTTCAATAAAACATTCCAACCTGCTTAACAAGAAAAAACACTACATAGCAAAAAAGAGGCAAACACAGTCCCAAAGCCATAATCAAACACTTACAATTTCTACACAATTGCAATTCCAGATAAATAATCAAGTTCATTTTAAACTACCCAAAAAGGGAAAATGAAGGCATGTCCATAGACATCCTAGGCCAAAACAGCTATACAACAGTCATCCAAAGGAAACACACCCACAGGGTGGCCCTTAATCAAGCAACAAGGCTAAACATGCTTTAATTCATTGAATTAATTACCAGAACAATGTTAGGTAATAATAAGGATCAAATTCCTTTCAAGGTGACACCCTATTCATGGGTGTGCGGCACAACGACACATATAAACATCTCGACAATTAACAAGAGGCACGAGACCACCTACCTCGATGTCGTACAATCGATATACTCTGATGTCAGTCCTTGAATCGACCTAGAACGACGTAGATCTATGAAAAGGGGAAAACCATTCAACCCTAAATAACTTTCTCATGAATAAAAATTAGGAAGAACGACTCTAGAAGAAGAAAGCTCTTGCCGAGAGGATTCAAATGAGACTGACGGCGAAAGGATCGGAGTTCAGACGAAGCTTCAGGAGCAAAAACGAGCTCCGACCTCCTTGTTCTCCAACCCAGCGAGTCTCCTGTCCAAATGAGAAGAAAACAAAGCTACTGCCTTTTTTAAGCTGAAAACAGAAGTACACAGCATGCAAGTCTACATACACGGCGTGTATATCATTTTACTGTTCATAGTTTTGCCGACTTACTTTACACGTCATGCACCGACCTACCGACATGACTACGCGGCGTGTATCAGGAAGTACACGACGTGTAGTGGCTTTTTCTTCTCTCTCATGCCAACATGCTCACACGCCATGTATCCATATCCTACACAGCCATACTAAACGACGTGTATATAAGATTACACGGTGTGTAACCCTAAAACAACCATTTTCCCAAATTTCTCTTGTTTTCTCAAAAATAAACTCAAGGAAAAAAAATAAAAGAAAATTATACCTCAAAAGAATAATTGGGTTCTTACACCATCTCTCTCTTTCATGCTGCAACAGCCTCAACATCATAAGCAACCATTTGGTGAGTTCTTAAAGAATTCCCCAAGTTTGATTTTCATAACTCAGCTTCGCACAAGTGGCCCTCGCGTAAGTCGACCTAGTTGTTTGATGAAGTCTACTTCATGTAATTTTTGCATGCAGAAGTATGCTCGTGTTAATGTTTAGTTGTGCGAAAGCCAATGATATCTCTCGCAGGACATTCATGCAAGATTGAGTTCTGTGAAAAGAGAGTTATTCAGTTTCAGTGAAGAGTGTGTGGTCCCCGCTGGGCCCCTCGCCCTTATTTATAAGCAAAGGGTCGACTTGAGCCGCATGAACTAAGAGGAGAAAATTTTTGAAATTCAATGTTTTCCTCAAAATTTGATCATCCTCTACCCCGTCAGACCCAATTCTAAGGGAGGCATTTGTTGGAATCGAAAAACGTGTTCAAGAAGGATTCAGGAAGAAAGACGGTTGAGAGAAGCAGTTATGGAGCAAAGGGTAGATTTACACGCAACTTAGAGTTGCGCAAGTTCGTAACCGTAGGTGCCATGCAAGCCCATAGTTGCACGAGCGCGCAACTCTTCCATGAGTCGGCTATCTTCTGCGAGCCAGTGGCCTATAAATACCCCTTATGTCACCATTTTAGGGGTCTAGGGCTTGGGATTATAGATTTCGGGGAAGTTGAAGCTCTCAACTCGCACAAATCGACTTTTGTGCTTCATGCAACCCAAAGCAAACTCCATGAATCCTTACAGGTGATAATCTTTTGCAAATTACCTTAAGTCCTTTTAAGTATTGACTTGCATTTGAGATGTTCTCGCATAACTCCCTCCAATGAAGAAGACACTTCTTGCAAAGATCATGATGTTATTTTTTATTTTCATATTAAATTGTCTTCGTCTCATTTACATTTTTATTACATGCGTTTTTTTATTTATTTTATATGCTCAAATCTTGGACGTCCATCTGGGCACCGACCTTTGTATCCTGGCCATCTATTAGTCTTCAGTGGTTTCATGGTCTGTTTGGGTTGGTTTCGAATTCCGTGTTCGTGGCAGCCTCACGCTCATATGCGGTTATGCGTTTCAGAAAGTTTGATTGAGGATTTATTCCCTTGCGCTGGATTTCAATCACGCGGATGATCAGAGACCAAGAAGAGAAACAGATCTGGTTTTGAATCGTCTTCCTCGGCTCCTCTATTGCTCATTGTCTGCAGCAGACGCATAGCCCTCCTCCCGTTTTGTGACGATCTGCATCCGAAAGGAGATCTGCTTG
Source organism: Viscum album (assembly GCA_963277665.1). Classification (NCBI taxonomy): domain Eukaryota; kingdom Viridiplantae; phylum Streptophyta; class Magnoliopsida; order Santalales; family Viscaceae; genus Viscum; species Viscum album. The sequence goes on along the minus strand of OY728125.1, from coordinate 1,524,661,617 downwards.
CGCCGCTGTGTTTCTGATCTCTATCGTGCTGCTGGTCTCACCGCTGGAAAACCCCTCGTGCCGTTTTGGATCCCCCACAACGATCTGTTCAACAAGAAATAGATCTGCGTTTTCAGACGCAGTGCTTCAGATTCAGAGTTCTCTGGTCCAATGCACCTCCAAATTCGGTGGTTTCTGGTCCTGTGACGACTCCAAGCCTTCTACCTGAAGAGATCTGGACAACCGAACCCATTAAGGTCCGACGTTGTCTTTCTCCCTTTTTTTGGTTCAGATTTGTGCATTTTTTATTGCTGTTTGAATCTATATGGATTGTTTGCTACTAGTAGAATTTGCTAGTGTTGTCAGCCCCTTTGTAATGTGTTTTCTTTGAGCATTCAATAATAAAAACGTGTGTGGTGGTATTCTTGTCGTGGAGTAGGATCCAAAAGGGTTCTGAACCACGTAAATCTTTGTCTTTTGCCTGTTTTACTTTTTTGACTGCATTGTTGTCCACTGTTTTGGCTTTGTCGTTGCTGCCTAATTTCAATGTTTATTAATTGCAGCGTATTGAACATCATTTTTTCATTGTAAAAATTAATTTGAACTAGCCCGTTTATTCGGTGATCCTCGGTTCGTGCGTTGGAGGTTGTTTTCCGCGATTGCCCCCACCGCACATGACTTTGCACAAGTCAAGGTTTCGCGCAGCATCCAGCTTGCGTGAAACCCGCACCATGGACACCCATTTGATTCCCTTTCACAAAACACACTTTCACGAAAGTTAAGGGCAAGTGGGACCTGCATCTGTTCGATCTGAAATTCTTCATGCAGAATCTATATGCACAACCGGTATCATATACTTTCATCCTCGAGCCCTTTGCATCAAGTAGGGGATGGGTGGCATCCATGTATGTTACTTCCAAGCACAGGTCGGGCACGTTACTCCCAAGCAGAGGTCAAGCAGCACATGTGTCAGCCCCACATATCCTTGTTGCTCCCTAACAGCATTCAGATAGCTTAATGTGTAAGACCCACTATGTCCCTTAATGTCACCCCTTTCGTGACAGAAGCGTATTTATTACATTACATTAAACTGAATGGACGAGTCTCGTCACACGACCTTAAACCGTTTAACTTGAACTACGTGGGTTTTTATTCCTACTCCAACAAGATATGTAGAACGTCTCTTTGAGTTTCAATCCTCACACCCAAGACAACCACATTGTCTCATATCCCTTTCGAGAGATAGTGCCCTGGAAAACACTAAGTCTTCCAAAGCATCCTCATAGGACTCTAAACCGTGATCGACCTTACGTGATGAGCATAAGTGAATTCATATGCCACCAAACTTTAAACCGTCAATGCCCCCCACTTGACTTTAAATTGTGTTCACCCTTACATAACGAGCATAAGAGGATCAACCACTCTTATGAGGTGAGCGTGAGAGATCCCATTTATTTATGTTACGAGCATAAGATGCCCTATGTGACAAGCATGGGATGACCCACCTCCATGATGCATCAGAAACCCATCCTACCCTAAGTGGCAAGCCTAAGGTACCCTATGTGATAAGTGTAGGATTCCTCATGTGACAGGCATAGGATGCCTTATGTGACAAGCCTAAATTACCTCGTACAACGAGCATAAGTTGCCTCATGTGACAAGCATGGGATGCCTTAGGTGATGAGCCTAGGATACCTTATGTGAAGAGCCTAAGTTGTCTTGTGTGCGCGCATAGGTTGCCTCATGTGACAAGCATGGGATGTCCTAGATGACAAGTCTAGGATATCTCCGGTGATGAGCCTAGGATGTCTTATCTAACAAGTATAGGTTCTGTGTGACAAGCATAGGATGTCTAGGGTGACGAGCCTAAGATACCATATGTGGCAAACATAGGATGCTTCATGCCCCGTCCTCATAAAGATAAAGCATATGCCCAAAAAGTCCGACATCCCTGACAGACATACCCTCTCCAACTGAGGTTTTCACCCTATTAAGGTAGCAATTAAAGTAATTAACCAATGTCCACGTGAAGAAGACGTTGGGAATGGGATTCTCAAACATAACTTGAATGAAGGGGACCCGAGCTAGGCAACAAACCCTACAAAGGGAAATGTCAACATCACATCATCTTGTTTTGATCAAAGTGTCATCATCACCTCACCATGAATGTGAAGCTCAAATCAAGACCATCCACGACGCAGACAAACTCTGCAGTCTCGGTGTAATGAAAGCAAAATCTAACTCCAAGTATACCTTCCATTCAGGAGAGTGGTTCGCTTCATGCTCCGATAGTAGACCCTTGGATAGTCGTTCAGTACGGTAGTGGTTGCAATATCATTTGTGATGCAGTCTTCCACGGGTAGTCACCAGGCATTGAGAGGAAAGACGCTGTTACTAGTTAGTGTTCCTGATCTGATCTATGGTAGTAAGGAGGGCTCATGACGGTTGAGTATTGAACTATCAAGCAGGCTGATCAGGTGGAAAACAATGGTCTTGATATATTTCAATCATGGACATATGGATATGAGGAGATACATTTTGTAATATCTTTCAAATGAATCTAAATCTAAATATGCAGTTTGTATTAATGGTAATCTTGTATCCTGGTTTAATAGAAAGCGTAACATTGTATCTCATTCAAATATCAAGTCTTAATATCATGCTACAACTCAGATGATAGAAATTTTATGGACACGACCAACAAGTAGGTGCTGATTTTTCATTTATTAAGGATAACCTCAACAAGAAATTCAAAGAGGGCTTCACATCAATGTTCTTAATAAAAAAAGTAACAAGTTGTATATGATTAACATGTATGACTAGAAAGAAAATCCCAAGAGCACCAACTTGAACCGACAAAAACCGCTTGAGAGAAACTGAAATCCAACTGATCAATCCAAAACAATAGTAAATAAACCATTCAGTTTATATTGAATTTAGTTGATCTTGGTACCTAAAGAAAATAAACATTGATGGAAAACGTCAAACTAAGAAAATAAACATTGATGAAAAACTTACGTCAAACTAAGAAAAATGAACTGAATTGCTCCCAAAAGGTGATTAAACCTAGTAGATCCCGGTATACTATGTGCGCGCAATCCAGTAGATTAACTTCAATACCAATAACTCATCCTCCAAGCCAAAATGATAAGATGTTTAATGCATAGCAACCTGTCGTGATCCAACAGTGTGAAATGTGTACACAATTGCATTCCGACGAGCACATTTGCAAGCCGAGGAAAAGGAACATGCAATATGGATCTACCATAGAGCAGCACGGTGACAAACATCCAAGTATCTGAAAGAGTCGCATGACACACAAGATGTGAAGAGGAATGGTTTAGAAACACATGATCCGGCACCAAATCTGGGAGATCCCTGACATGAAACCAATTTGAACCACCCGCAAATGTTTTAGACAAACTAGTTACAAGTGTTGGCATGGTTAGCTTACTGAGAACTCCGGTTTTATTGCTCCTTTTCAGATGCCAAAAATCTGACCTGACCATGATTGTGAGCCCGCTTAATGGCATCCGGGTTCGGCCGATTCAATCGTACAACCCTTCCTGCTCCCAAGCATCAACAAGAAAATCAACCATTTCCTGCCACATCCAAACCCCAAAACCAATCAGTAAATGTGAATTGGCCAGGTCCTCGGCTTCATTCAGTCACTTTTGAAAACTGTTAATGACACTTGAAAGTGTTTCCAGATTGCTTGTTGGAAAAAAGCTTTTCTGCCCCTTCATTTAGTGGATTTTTTCAAAAATTTGAGCGATTTTTCAGAAACAGGTTAAACACCACTTATTTTTTCCAACTGCTTATCATAACTGAAAAGCAATACAAACAGCTTTCGTTGAGTACTGTCAAACAGAGACAGGCATAAACCGCAAAAAGCCCACAAGAAACTTACAGAGAGGGAAATGGGTTGGGGGAATGGTTTACTGCTCCCGAGTAGGCTCTCGTATGTTGCATGCAAACTGCAAATAAAATAAAACAAGTGGTTAAATGTCATTTAGAAATGGGTCGGGGAAAAGGTTTATGGTTTCCCCTCTCATGTAATCGACCTTGTGGCATCCCTCTCCAATGTAAGGGATCCCAGGCCTCCACTCAAATACCCTAATGTGAAAACAGGCATTGTGCCCTAATGTATGTAATAAAAGGGCCTTCGGGCCCCATTTAAGAAAGGGAGGTAGTGATTTAACGCATTGAATTTATTAACGAAAGAGGAATGGAACACTTTAATTAAAAACAAAGATATCGGGCTTTTAATATTTCGGCGTAGAGACCCTACAGCAGCGTGGAGAAATACCATGCAGTGTAGCCTTCATCTCTTCGTGCATGCCTCTGCATGGCTGCGGCACAGCAAAAATCCTCAGCTCAGCTTCATCTTTCTCTTATTTCTTCAAAAATCTGTCACTGCCCATATGGGCATCCCCACGGTGCAGCCTTTATTACTTCTCAATGGCTCCTGCAACTGTGGCGCAGTGTAGAATCCCCGACGTAGCTCCCATTTCTCCATATTTCTTCAAAACCTAGCCACTGCCGTATGTGGTGGTGCCGCAGTGCATGCGTAGCCCTACAGGGCAGTGCTCAACTTCAATGTCTTCCTTCTGTATGGCTATGGTGTAGCCGGCAATCCACGGCACAGCTCTCCTCTCCCTCAAAATCAAGCTACTGCCAATATGGACACCTCCACAGAACAGTGCAAACACCACGGCACAGCACCCCCTTTAGACCTTCTTCCTTCGTTCGAACCTGCGGCGCAGCGGTGGTGGCAACGGCGTAGGGCTACTCATGAATGGCATCTGGCGGGCCGGATCGGTTGCAATACAGGGCTGCTCTCTTTGAAACACTCTTCACCTACGTCGCCCGAGGTCCCTGAGTTCATTTATAGTGATCCCGGGACTCAGCAGTGGCCTTCAATGGTGGAACAAGGTTTGAGCCCAAGCTTCCCAGCAGCTGCCATGACGGTTCCCGGTCAGTTGCACGGTGGTCAGATGACGTCAAGCGGCGAAGGTGGCGTCGAGGGTGTGTCCGAGCACAGGGGAGCAGAGCTAAGGCAAGACAGCGCTGATGGGTTAAATGATGAACAGTGCCTGATAATCGCTTGTCCCACATCAGAAATGCGGGCAGTCTGGCGCTCGCATATATACCATCCCGTTCCATCCACGCCTCGGGGTACAGGGATACCCAAGGGAGTCTCCTTACTTAAATTCCTGTTCTTTCTACTGCTGGAATTAATGGAAACCTCTGATATTTTCTCTCTCTCACCTGACATCGTATCAATTGGTGCTTTCATTGAGTTGAAATTGGCCGGGGAGAGAAAATCCAAAGAGAGGAAGTCAAGAAAGAGGATCGAAATGGAATCTTGATCAGAACTATTTGAAGCTGATCGCGGTAGTTTTTTTTTAAGCTGACGCAGCAGTACGCTGAGAGCTATGTTCGTTGAAGAAGCTGTCAGGAGAACAACACGCAATAGTGGAAACTGATTCACAGAGGTGGAATCTTGAACCTATTCTCTCGCACACATGGAGAATTTTGGTCGGGAGGTTAGCAAGGGGGAGTCAGTTCTTGAAGATGGTGGTAATACAAAAACAACTACTGGAGGCTGAGACCAGAGGAAAGATACTGAAGTGAATGATCAGGAATTGCCGGTCATGGAACGGGAGGAGATGCATGCCTTCTCAAAGCACGTGGTGATGCCAAAAAATTTCTGGGGAAGATCCAGTGACCTGGATCATTAGATCTGAAACAATCTTCTCAATCTATAGGATTCGGGGGGAGCAGAAGGTTCTCATGGCGGAACTGTGTATGGAAGATATCGATCGAATTTGGATTCTCACAAACAAGGCTAGGCTTACATGGATGCAACTCAAAGAAAAGTTGCTCGGGAGATTTGGAAAAGTGGCAGTGGAAGGTACAGTGGATTCAACTACACGAGTCGAAAGCGGAGGATTGTGCTGAGGTGTGGCAGCGCAAGTTACTTCAGTTGGTGCCGGAGCAAGCACAGACACCTGTAAAGAAGCCTGTACAGCCGCGGGGTGAGATGCTGCAGAATGTTGCCTTCTCATTACGCTCAGAGACGGTTGCAGCAAGCTGAGTACGAGCTTCAAGGATTTAAACCAGCTAAAGAACGCCTGGACAGAGACCACTAAGGTTTGATATGAATCAAGCATTGGATAGACGAGAACCTGGTTGTAAGAAAACTGATTCTGAAAGCATTGGTTTTAGAAGGATCGGTTTTGTATTCTGTCAATCCTCGAGGTGTTGGGAAACCCTCTTGGGCATCATCCATGACTACTGCTTGGGGCAAGAGATCTGTGCAGATAACTTTTGGAGGTGTGAAGGAAAAGGCTGCAATAGAGTTTTAAACAGCTGGTAATAAAAGCTGTCAAAGTTGGGGACCGTAATAGGGGTTTGAGAACCACCGCACCGAAAGGAGATTTCTCGGGAAAGGACTACCAGAACACTGGCAGCACGAGAGGCTGAAAACTCTTTTGATGTAGTCAAGCTGCGTTCGGCCCTTGCTTCAGCCGATCAAAAGCGAAGGAGAACATTGCAGCAGATGAAAAGTGAGATATCTTTGCTGACTGGAAGAAAATGAGACAGCATATTTGGAGATAACAGCTATACCCAAAGGTTGAAGCAGCTACTGAACATAGTGAGTGCATGGTTGCTAAGGCCGCTGCCAAAGCCACCAACATGCACAAGTCCTTCGCGGAGTCTTCAGGTTGTATTGCACACCGGCAGTGGCAAGTTGCTTCGGTTTATTACTCAAGCAGTTGGCCAACCAGATAATGACATTGAGAACAAGGTGGTTTTTCAAGATGGCGGAAATGATAGGAAGGTAGTCTGGAAGCGCAGACCAGTGAGAACAAGGCATGGTTGGAGGGCATGGGATGTGCATGAGTGTCGGGGGTCTTGCTTTGGTGTGCAAGGGTGCTGGGGTTGGGTGTTGTCGTGTAAGGCCAAGGGTCCTGTTGGAGCCCAGCGTAAGGAATCTGGGATGCTGTTGAGTTGTTGGGGGCAGTATTGTATTTTCCATAGTGGTTGGGATTGTTAGACCATGGGTGAGGAATATTAAATAGGGGTGCTACAAGGTGGGGAGGGGGATTACAGATGATTTTGTATTTGTTTCCAGTGGAAGCTGTCCAAGTGGGTTAGGCCACAGCCTCAGGGTACAGTGATACCCAGGAGAGTCTCCTTCTTCCTTCTACTCCGATCTTCTGTAATTCTTGTTCTTTCTACTGCTGGAATTAATGGAAACCTCTGTTATTCTATCTCTCTCACACCTGGTATGTATCCTATCATGAAGGGTTATTTAAGTAGCATTACAGCTTCATTCGCCACCATAGATGCCTGCTAGTGAAGAATGCAGTACCTTTCGATCAATTTACTAGAGTTGTTGTTCCAGCGCCCAAACAGAAACTTGTTTTCTTAAAAAAAAAAAAAATCATGAAGATGATGATCTACCTTAATCTGGGCTCTCGAACTCGTTTCTGGTTTCCAAACCTCTTATTACCAATCCAATGTTGCCTAGTTTGATTCCAGAGCAGCAGACCTGCACTCAAAATGCTGTTAATTGCCAGAATGACCTGATGAATTAAGAGTGGCAACTTATGAAAAAGCCTACTGAAATTTATTTGAATTCCCTCTAATAACCCTAGGGAAACAACAATTTTAACCTACCGTGATTTACAAATTCAGCAGGGTTGCTGGTACCGGCGGTATGTCCATGCTGATCAAGGCTAGGGTTTGATGTGCTTATGGAGGAAACACTTCTCTGGGACTGAAGTGCACTATTGTCCATGTCACATGTGCTAGTGCTCCAAAAATCTTCCGATACACCGGGTTTCTTCACTGTTTGCCTTTGAACTTTTAGTGCCTTTGATGGTTCGTCGACGACTGTAACCAATGGGGCCTTTCTAGGACATCCAAGACAACTTCTGCTCTGTTCAAACAAGGTACAGCCACAAAAATGATTAGAACCAGACATCAACTTGATCAGAAGATTCAAATCAACAGAAAAATTCAAAACAGAAAAAAAATGACAGTGCTCGTTAAAAAACTGCTTATAGTACTTCTCACTTGTGATAACCAGAAAGAAACTGCTTATAGTACTTCTCACTTGTGATAACCAGAAAGAAAAAATAATTGATGTTTCTTCTATATCTGAAAAGGCACTTCCACTTAAATTCCAGAAGAAAATTACTCAAGTCACGTAAAAGCACTTTTTTAATAAGCAGTCTGGAAAACCCTACAGAATCACTTATTCGGGTCGGGTTCGGGTAGTGGTCTGACATGAATATTATTCGGGCCGGGTTCAGGTAGACCATTCCAGAACCACGTAACCAGATTAAAAATATAATGATAATATAAAATATTGAAAATACAATAATAATTAATTTTATAAAATATTTTATTTCTACAATCAACTTAATTCGAAACAATTCAACATGTTTATAACACATTTGTAATGCCCCTGGCCCGGTACTCCTTCACTTGACCGAGACAGGTAGTTACAAGACCACAAGCACGCCTCCCTGCACGCCAAAGGCTGCCGACTAGCAGCGAGGGTGTGAGGAATATAGTGGAGAGACTATACCCTCTGGTACAAAGTTGCAATAACAGTGGAAATCACATAAACGAATCAATAAAACCAACCAGCAGATAAACATACATAACCAACTCAAACAAGACATATATAAATAACCAACAATCCAAACATTAATAATAAACCATGTCATGTCATATTGTATGTCAATCTAAATGTCGTGTTGAGTCACACAAGTAAAAGACTAAACAGACTCATAATAAGACTCTCAAAACCCCAGTCCCGAACCCCATGTCCAATATCATCTCCATGCTCTAGGCAATCAAATCTGTCCGGGTACCAAACAATCCCGGAACAGGGTGTGAGTACAACTCAGTAAACCAACACCCACGGTGTCTAAATAAACCAGTCTAAATAAATAGTGCATGCAATAGTACGACAAACAAGGGCATTAATTCATAAATTAATGCAGAACATCAAATACACTTGCCGACCCTCGAGCTCCAGGTTGACAACCGGGGTCACCCAAACCTGCTTCAGCACGATATCGGATATCTCTGTCAAGTGGTGAATCCTCCTGCTCAGGACGGATCACCCATACCATTGGCGGATTCTCCCGCCTATGATGAATCACTCATATCATGTCTCTGTATGACCCCAAAACACCCTGAGAGGGGAGGGGTGAATCAGGGTGCAACTTTTTCTTTTAAAACAATGGATCTTATTCTCACTTTGGTAGGAACTCATTAAACTTGTATGATAGATTCGATTAGCAAGCAAACATTCACATGCAAAAAGGCAACACAGCAGTTTTACTTGGTTCGCCACTAAGGGCTGATCCAAAGAGCATACGCCGACAGTGCGTCGATCGTACCTAAATCCACTAATCTTCACTAGTTGTGGAATACAAGAGATCAGTCACTTTGTGCCAGGCACGCTGCCTTTACAAGATTTCAGAGATAGCACGTTGCGTCCCTCAAAACACTTCCGTCGACTCCCCCAAGCTCACTGCTTTGAGAGAAGTCTAACTCAGTATATCAACTTGAAGGTCACACTTCAATGAGTTGACATTTAAGTTTTTGTCCCTATCTAACACGAAACTCTGCTTGAACCACAGACCCGAATTGATGCACTCTTGAAGCATTGTTCATTTAAAAATTGATATTCAAAACTACCTTTCGCGAAGCTCCTTCGCGAAGCTCACTACCTTCGCGAAGCTCCCTGCATTCTCGGAACAAACTGCCTTCACGGACCAAACTCATTCGCAAAGCTCACTAAGAAAACACAGAATACCCTATCATCACGCAGCGCCCTTTAATCAAAAGCATTGGCATCATTCAAGACTGATAGTCTTTTCGCGATGCTCAAGCTCGCATAGAAAGCCAGATTCGTGAAGCTCCCTTGGTTTTGCAAATTCCGGATTTTTCTTGAAACTATGCTGGAATGAAGTGGGGGTAACCTCATATTTATAGGTTCGGCCTTCGCGATGCTCCACCGCCTCTTCATGGATTTTCCGGATCTTTCAAAAACATCTCCGTGTAGCTCCTATCACGAAGCTCCATGGAAATTTGGTGTTCTCGATGCTCGTCATAACCGCAGAGCTTTCCGTCAAAACCCTTCGCGGCGCTGGTCATAATCGCGGAGCTTTCCGTCACCGACTGCGATGCTCCAATTCTTCGTCGTTCGCGATGCTCGTCGTTGTCGCGTAGATCACCGTCATCAATCTTTGATCCTTCACGAAACACTACTCGCAAAGCCCATCTTCACGAAACTCACGCATTTGCTATATTTTCATAAACCCTAAAGAAAATCCACTTTTCGCAATGAAATCCACCTCCAAATTTTGAATCCCAAAAAATTTGGCAAACACTGAAAAACGATGTCACCTTCAATACTGTTGTAAGCTTAAACTGTAAAATCCCTTTACAAACTCTATGATCTTTCATGTGAAGATTGACAACAAACACAAACCATACTCCATTTTGATCAAAGAGCAGTCTTGGTTCCAACAGTCTCAAGTAACAGTGTATCTTGCCTTTAGGCATCAAGTAACCAAGCAATATCAGGCTCTATGAGAATTCTCATGCTAGAGCCGCTTATGTGTTCCCTGGCCGCAAGACCCATGCCAAGGGCAAAAGTAACAATATCAGGCTCTATGCGAATTCTCATGCTAGAGTTGTTTACGTGTTCCCATGGCGCAATACCATACCGAGGGCAAAATTATCACAAGATCCGGTGCAAATTCTCATGCTAGGGCCACTTGCATGGTAAGAGGACATCAAGCCTTGTGTAAATTCTCATCCTCAGGCCGATTTTATGATTCACAAACAATGCAACAATAGTCAGAGCATTTCAATTCATCAAACATGTCAAACATGTTACCATGAGCCACGTTGGTTAATTATCCCGAATTATCAATTATCAACCCTTTATTCAATTATGCCATGTTACCAATTATCACAAATAATTGTAACAATTCCATTAACTGTATTAATAAACCCAATTACAATTTACATGTCGATCTAACCATATTCCATCATGTTATCATGCCAAGTTGATTACATGTCAATTAACCGTTGTCAAGCCAAGTGATTCTATATCAAACCAGTCACCATAATTCACATGTTAGGCCAATTCACAATATTAACCCAGTTCTCAATCAATTTCCAATTCATCATAGGGCCCTAGGTTCAACCAAATCAAGTTCTAACCTAAAGTCAAAGGGTGGCACACCTCTCAAGTGTTCGCAAGTCTGGATTTCAACACCAACGGACCCAACGGGATTCATGGGAGGTCTGGACATATGGATTTCATCAAAACCTCAGGTTACCAATTAGGTTAGGTGGCGGGGACGGCGTGCCAGCGCGATTGCACTTATTGCACATAGTAGAAAAACGAAGCAAACATTAGGAAGTTGTTCTAAACTACCCACCTCAAGCAACGGAGAAGAAGAGATCCAAGTTTGAGCGCCAGATCGACGTACAACACAACAATCTCCTATGGACAGTGGTTGACACATCTTGTTAAGGTTGGAAGAAGAGGATCCAAGGAGTAAAAAGAGGAATTCATCAAAGACAAGTAAGACTTACCGATTTTGGATCATTGGATCGAAACCAAAGAGAGGTGTGGGAAGAGCCTTAAGAGCCTTGGAGGACCTTCAAAATTCGCTAATCACGTGTTAGAGTCAAAATAAGGGATTGAAAGGAGTTAAACGGGGGTTTCAGGTCATAAAAAGACCACTTTAACCTTTGTTCCGTCGGCCTAGCCCGACACCACCAGATAGCAGGTGGGCACCACCAGCTATCCAATAGTGTCCTCCAACAAGCCTGCATGGCTTGGAACCCCACCGTCTGGCCGGTGGGGTTCCTGTAGGAGACCCTTGCTGCCCAGATCCTCCACCGTCTGGCTGGGAACCCCACCGTTTGGTTGGCCAGTGAAACTCCAGTAGCTTTACCAAGTTACTGGACAAGCCACAGGCTGGCCGGTGGACTGTACCGGCTAGCCAGTGGCTCTGCAATCTCTCTAGAACTGCAAGCCACCTCTAACCTCCTGCTGGCACGACTTCTCGAGTCCCCGAACACCTATAAAACCTTGTTTCACACTACGTGCAAGGCTAGTTTACCAAGGTCACAACGGTTTAGCAAAACTTAGAGAGGTTCGACCGAAAACTAAGGAACTAGAAAAAGACGGGATCTTACCACCTCTCCACCATATAACAGCTCGTCCCCGAGCTGTGTTCTCAAGCATCATTGTGGGGGTATCGACGAACAACTCGGGTCACTACGCCCACATATCAAACTCTCGCTCTCAAGTCTCCTCTTGAACACGCCCATGTTGTCACAGCACTTACATAAAACAGTCTTCCCTCAGAGATTCTTCTCACTACAATCTATGATATGGATCGGATGTTCCTAAAAGTACACATCAACATCAAGCTCAACATCATCAACATCTATCACGTGAGAATGGTCATGGTGATATCTCTGAAACTATGACACGTGAAACACATCGTGCATGGCACTGTAGCGTTGTGGAAGGGTCAGACAGTACGCCATTGGACCGACCCTTCCATTATCCCGAATGGCTCGACAAACCTGGGCGCAAGCTTTCCCTGCTCCCGGATACGGCGTTGCCTCTGCCTGGGCGACACCTGAAGAAAAACTTGATGACCGACCTCGAACTCCAGAAGTCACTTCTGATGGTCGGCATACAATTTGTGTCTGCTATGCGCGGTCACCAACCGCTTTCTAATTAATTACACTAGCTATGACGTCGTCTGCATGAGATTAGGTCTAACGAGCATTGACTCACCCGCCAATACAAAGCCTCGAAAGGAGTCATTTGGATCGATGTTTGGAAACTATTTTTATAAACGAACCCCGCGAGTGTCAGATGCTACTCACAAGAACCACTGAAATCCAAAACATAGACTCGTAACATATCCTCCAAAATTTGAATTGTGTGCTCAGATTGACCGTTGGTCTTAAGGATGGTAAATTATACTCAGAAGAACCTGTGATCCAACACCTTCTGGAGGCCCTACCGGAAACGTGACGTGAAGCGGGGATCTTGATCAGAAACTATTCCTCAAAACATTGTGGAATCGAACTATCTCCCGCGCGTAGAGACTACCCAGATCATCGATAGTGAAGGTTGCCCTGATAAGCAAGAAATGGGCTACTTTCATCAGTTGATTCATGACACCCATACTGCGTTATTTTTCCAAGGTGTCCAGAGTAATCCTGTCACGAAGTCCATGGTAACATCATCCCACTTCCATTCTGAAATTGGCAAAGACTGCAGTAACCCAGCAAGCCTCTAATGTTCAGTATTCACTTGCTGATAGGTGAAACATCGCGCCACAAAGCATTCTTCATCCCTGGCCAGCAATACTGCCTACAGAGATCACGATGCATCTTTTTTAGACAAGGATGTACCGCCCATTCAAAGGCATGAAATTCCTTCATCAGCTCCTCGTGCAAACCCATAGGAACCCAGACATGACCATGGACAAGAAGAACATCACCGCTGCCAAGAGACCATCCTGATGGTGGCCCCCCCGCAATATAAGTTGTCCCTCAAAGCTAGGCCCTCTGGATTAGATAACTGCCCTCTCTTGATTCGGTTTAGGAGTACGGGAACCACTGATGTTGAAGTCAGAGTCACTCATCCATGGGACTCCTGAACATCTAGATGTATCTCGGTAAAGAGCGTCATCGACCACCACTCGTCACAAGACTCATGTGCTGCCTCTTTTTGCGTGGCAACGACGTTGCCCTTGCTTGGAGTGTATGTCAACTCGAAGTCGAAAGACTGCAGATACTCGACCCACCTCCCCTGACGAAGGTTCAGGTCCCGCTGTGAAAAGATGTACTTTAGGCTCTTGTGGTCCATGTATACCACAAACCTCTCCCCCAAAGGATAATGTCGCCAGCATCTCAAGGCGTGCACCAACGCAAATAACTCTAGATCATAAATAAGATAATTCCTCTCATGCAATCTCAACTGTTTGGAGCCATAAGCAACCACTCGATCCTCCAGCATCAAGATTGCCCCGTCCGACTCCAGATGTGGCGCATTAAACATTTACTCCTTACCCGACTCGGGTAAGGTGAGAATCAGTGTTGAGGTCAACTTGCTCTACAACCCCTGGAAAGCCTCCTCACAAGCATCTAACCAAACAAATTTCACCCCTTACGGAGATCAGTGTTACCAGATAAGAGAAGTCCAGGACGAAACGCCGGTAATAGTCTGTCAAACCCAGAAAGTTTTGAATCTTGATGAAGTTCTTGGGTCGCTCCCAAGATGCCACGAATGCAACCTTCTCTGGGTCCAATGACACTTCAACCTCTGAAATGGCGTGACCCAAGGAGTGCACTACGTCGATCTAGAAGTGACATTTAGACAGCTTGGCATAAAATTGATGTTCTCTCGGTGTACTTAGGACAATGTCAAGATGTTATGCATGACCATCTGTAGACTGGGAAGTACATCAAGATGTCTTCGACAAAGACCACCACAAACCAATCCAGAAACAGATGGAAGATCTGATTCATCAAGGCCATGAATATTGTCAGTGCGTTCGCCAGACCAAACGGCATCACCATGAACTCATACAAGTCATACCTGCTCCTGAAATCAATCTGGGGTATGACAGACGATCTCACCCTCAACTGATGGTACCCTCACCTCAAGCCAATCTTGAAGAAAATTTGGGCACCACTTAGCTAATTGAAGAGATCATTGATGCGCAAAAGGGGATACTTGTTCTTGACCGCCATCTGGTATAGTCTCCGATAATCCACGCATAAGCGCAAAGCTTCGTCAACCTTCTTGGCGAAAAGCATAGGAGAACCCCACGGTGAAGTACTAGGCCGAACAAATCACTTAGCTTCCAGATCTTCCAATTGCACTTTCAACTCCCGAAGCGCATATGGTGTTATCCTGTAAGGCGGGAAAAAAACTGATTTGGCTCCCGGCACCAACTCGATAGTGAACTCAATCTCCCACTCGAGTGGTAAGTCGAAGAACTCTTCTAGAAAGGCGTCCTGAAAAGGGTCCACTACAGGAGGAAAAGTACTCTGTTGAATCTCATCATCATCCAAAACAAGGTCAGTTATCTGAGCCGTGAAACAATAAAATCTGCACTGAATTGGTCGTGCACGACCAGCCTAAAGATCTCATTATTATTATTACATTGATGCAGGGAGGGGGAGAAACAACCAAAATCTACCCTACATGCATGCGGGGAGGCTCAAAACCGAGACCTCCCAAACACCACCATAAGGACGCAACCATTAGGTTGCACTCCGTGAGGAACCTAAAGATCTCATTCTCCATGATGGATGCGAGATAGAGAAGTAACTCTCCACTGATAACAGTCGATATGAACCTGGTACAGAACGAGTCAATCCATAACCAGGGTAAAATCGAATGCACCAATTCCCATCACAAACAGCTACCAGAGGAAACGGTGGCCACCAATTTCAAGAGAACACTCCTTACAACGCTTGATGCCCTATGATCACACCCCTAACGGTGTGTCAATGGTCATAACACCGTCCAAGCTATCCACAACCAAACTCAAGTCGTTGGCAAATTGAGCATATATGAAGGAATGCAATGCTCCTGTATCAAACAAAACACAGGCATTGGTAAATGATACAAGAATCGTACCTCTGATAGTGGAGGGTACTGCATCCAAGCTAGTAGGAGTGGACTATAGCATGCATCTGACACGCCCTTCTGCCCTGAACTCCACTCTGCCACTGATAATAGTCGATATGAGCCTGGTACAGAACGAGTCAATCCATAACCAGGATCAAATCGAATCCAACCATTCCCAGCACAAACAGCTCTCAGAGGAAACGGTGGCCACCAATTTCAAGAGAGCACTTCTTACAACGCTCGATGCCCTATGATCGCACCCCTAACGGTGTGTCAATGGTCATAACACCATCCAAACTCTCCACAACCAAACTCAAGTCGTTAGCAAATTGAGCATATATTAAGGAATACAATGCTCCTATATCAAACAAAACGCAGGCAATGGTAGATGATACAAGAATCGTACCTCTGACAGTGGAGGGTACTACATCCAAGCTAGCAGGAGTAGACTAATATAGCAGGCATCTGACTCGCCCTTCTGCCATGGACTCCACTCTGACTCCCATGTGATGCTCCCTCTGGTCGGTATTGTCGCTCCTGTGTCGGGGTGCCACGTCCCCTACCCTGGCCCAAACGTCCGGTGGAACTCCAGCTACTTATCTGTTGAGGGGCAGCAGAGTCTTTCCCAGACTCCGGTGCCTGTCCTGACCCACTGTCATCACTCGACTACTGAGGGTTCCTGCAAAACCTCTGTAGATGGTTCATCCTAATGCAAGCGCAGCACTCCATTGCAAGGAAAAGAAACTGGAAGCGCATGTGGCCAGCCCTACCACACTGAAAAACATTGCCCCTGGTCACGGTAATGAGGCAGTTGTCCACTCCCATGGCTGCTCTACCCGCTATTGCTCTGGCGGTAATTCTCGTAGCGACGCATCTTGCCTTCTGAAGAAGAGCTTCTCGATCGCCCTGCAGAGACTGTCTCCCCACCACTAGGGGCTACCTTCAAGTTCCCTTCATGATGAGAGTTTGATTCATCATGTCTACGAAGTTGTTTAGGCGAAAAACATTCACCTGCGACTTGATCTCATAACGAAGCACATCCTAGAAGCGCTTCGCCCTGGCTACTTCATCACCTGCCAAAGATGGAGCAAAACGTTGCAAGTCGGTAAAACATCCAGCGCAGTCCATCACTGACATGCTCCCATGCGTCAGGTGCATAAACTCTCAAGCCCTTTCATCCCTCAACATCTCCCAATAGAAGTGGCTCAAGAACTTTACCTCGAAGTCCTTCCAAATCATCTCCTCTTGTTGTACGGCTTGTTCAATGATGTCTCGCCAGTGCTTGGCTGATCCTCGAAACATATAAACAGTAAGTTTCACCCTCCTATCTGCGGGTGTCTCAAAGTGTTTTAAGATCGTCTGAATCGACTCGATCCAGAACTCAATTGTATGGGGGCCCCCTCCCCAGTGCACGTGGACGGGCATTGCTACTGGAACTCTCTAATCAGATTAGACATCGAAGGCACAGCACGGGCAATCTCTCTCCATGGATCGCATGACCCGCAGGAAACTGTCGTGAAGTTAATCATCCATCTAGTTCCCCGGAGCCGCAGGAAGTTCCGACTCAGCTACGTGAGGGGTGTGCTGATTACCACTCTTTTGACGCTCGACTCAAAGACGACGCGAAGGTATTTTCTCTACAAAGGTAAACACACCTTCTTAATGGATTGAATGACCCTCAAGAAACTATCGTGAAGTTGATCATCCATCTGGTTCCTGAAATCGCAGGAAGTTCCGGCTCAACTGCATGAGAGGTGTGATGATTACCACTCTCCTGATGCTAAACTCGAAGATGACACGGAGGCATTTTCTCTACAAAGATCAACAAACCACTCAGAACACGGGATTCACGACAAGATCAAACTCAAGAGGTCAAGACAACAAAAAAGAACCACTTTGTAACAGGAAAAGATCATGAAAAGCAATCTCGTCCCCAGGAACTTGGGTTTCCACCCCCCGCACATGGGTGAGCTACTCTCATACACGAGCTCATTGTCAAGCCCCGCCACATCGTAGTCCCCTGTCTATCTTCCTCAAATAGCAAAGCAACAAAAAAGACCTCAGCTCTAATACCACTTTGTAACGTCTCCGGCCTGGTACTCCCTCACGTGACCGAGATGGGTAGTTACGAAACCTCAAGCGCGCCTCCCCGTACACCAGAGGAGGCCAACTAGCAGCAAGGGTGTAGGGAATATAGTGGGGAGATGGTACACTCTAGTACAGAGTTGCAATAACAGCAGAAATCAGATAAACGAATCAATAAAATCAACCAATAGATAAGCAGAAATAACCAACTCAATAATAGTAAACCAAGTCATGTCACACTACATGTCAATCTAAATATCGTGATGAGTCGCACAAGTAAAAGACTAAACAGGCTCATAATAAGATTCTCAAAATCACGATCTCAAACCCCATGCGCAGTCCCGTCTCCATGCTTCAATCCCATCCAGCAAGCAATCAAATCATGCACAGGGCCCCTTGCCTTTGTCCTAACCCACATCAATGAAATTTGTCTAGGTACCAAATGGCACCTGAACAAGGTGTGAGTACAACTCAATCGGTGTCTAAACAATCCAGTTTGAATAAAAAGTGCATGCAATAGTACGATAAACATAGGCATTAATTCATAAATTAATGTAGATTATCAAATAAACTCGTCAACCCTTAAGCTCAGGGTTGACACCCAGGGTCGATCAAACCAACTTCGGCACGATGCCAGATATCTTCACCAAGTGGTGGATCCTCCTGCACAGGACGGATCACCCATGTTGTTGGCATATTCTCCCATCTAGGATGAATCACCCATATCATGCCTGAAGTAATTGTGTATCTCATCCTCGGGCATCAAGTAACCAAGCAATACTGGGCTCTATGCAAATTCTCATGCTAGAGCCCCTTACGTGTTACAAGGGCGCCAGACCATGCCAAGGGCAAAAGTAACCATATCATACTGGGCTCTGTGAATTCTCATGCTAGAGCCGTTTACGTGTTCCCATGGCACAATAACATGCCAAGGGCAAAAGCAACCATGTCATACTGGGCTCTATGAATTCTCATGCTAGAGCCGATTACGTGTTCCCATGGCGCAATAACATGCCAAGGGAAAAAGCATCGCAAGACCCAGTGTGAATTCTCATGTTATGGCCACTTGTGAATTCTCATTCTAAGGCCGATTTTACAATTCACAAACAATGCAACAAAAGCAAAAGCATTTCAATTCATCAAACATGCCAAATATATTAACACGAGCCACATTGGTTAATTATCTCGAATTACCAATTATCAACCCTTTATTCAATTATGCCATGTAACCAATTATCACAAAAAATTGTAACAATTCCATTACAGGTATAGTAAACCCAATTATCATTTACATGTCAATCTAACCATATTCCATCATGTTATCATGCCAAGCCAATCACGAACCAACTGACCGATTTCAACCCCAGTGATTTTATATCAAACCAGTCACCACAGTTCACATGCTAAGCCAATTCACAATAGTAAATCAATTCTCAATCAATCTTCAATTCATCATAGGGCTCTAGGTTTAACCAGACCAAGTTCCAACCTAAGGTCAAAGGTCGGCACACCTCTCAAGTGGCCTCAAGTCCCGATCTCAACGCCAATGAACCCAACAGGGTCCATGGGAGGTCTAGGCATATGGATTTCATCAAAACAACGGGTTGCCAATTAGGTTAAGTCGCGCGCACGGCGTGCCGACACGATCACACTTATTACACGTTGACACATCTCGTCAAGGTTATAAGAAGAGGATCCAAGGAGGTAACAAGAGGAATTCATCAAAGAGAAGGGAGACTTAAGATTTTGGATCACTGGATCCAAGAAACAAAGAGAGGTGTTTGAGGAGCCCTGAAAGCCTCAAAGAACCTTCAAAATTGGCTAATCCCATATTAGGATCGAAATAGGGGACTAAAAGGAATTAAACAGAGGTTTTGGGTCATAAAAAAAACCATTTTGACCCTTGCTTCGCCAGCCCAGCCTGACACCACCGGGTAGCCGGTGGTGTCCTCCAGCAAGCCTGCGTGGCTAGGAACCCCATCGGCCAGCCGGTGGACTGTACAAGCTAGTCGGTGGCTCTGCAATCTCTCCAAAACTGCAACCCACCTCTAGCATCCAGCCAACACAGCTTCCCGATTCCCCAAACACCTTTGAAACCTTGTTTCACACTACATGCAGGCTCGTTTACCAAGGTCAAAACAATTTAACAAAACTCAGAGAGGATCAACCGAAAATTTAAAGAACGCACCGGAAGACGAGAACTTACAACATTATTTATTTTAAATGGTTTAAGAAGGACGAGTTACAACATGGAAAACGTATGTTTCGTATCAATGATGTTTTTTTGGTCTAGATGGGATAATTCAATTTGATAGGGTCAGTAAGTTTATATGATATTAACTGGTTAGAGATGTTATGATGTAGTCTGTTATATATTTAAAGTTAAATAGGTTAGCGGGTCGGGTTAGGGTTGACCCCTTCACAAATGGATAGGGCCAAGCCAAGCTGTTTAATTAAATTGATTGGGTTAGGATTGAGCTTAAATGAGTTCACACCAAACCGACATGAACCCGACCCATGAATTCTGAATTGCCACCTCTACTGCTTACATCACTTATCACTTAGGATAAGTTTGAAAAAATAAGTGATGTTTGCTATGTTTCATGATAAAAAAGCTTACACTTGAATTCCTGAGAAAAAACACTTAAATAAGTGGCAGAAATGCACTCTTACACAAAAGCACTATAAGCAGAGTTCAATGTGTGTTTTCAAAAGGAAGTTTCCAGTAAGTGTTGTCAAACAGAGCCTTATTGAAAACTGCTTATAACACTTCTCACTAATAATAAGTAGTCTGAAAAAATAATTGGTGGTTGTTGTATTTCTGAAAAAGCACTTACACTTAAGTTCAGAAATAAAATCACTTAAATAAGTGGTGGAAAATCACTTTTTTTAAAAGCAGTCTGGAAACACTTAACAAGATCAATTGTCATGGGTAACAAGTGCTGCTGTAAGCAGTTTTCAACGTGCAATAACAAAACCAGCTGCAAACCTTTGCAATGCTATCCAGAAACTTTATAAAAATAATGTAGGAAAAATTTTAATCTTGAGCATTTAGCTTTACAACCTCGAATGACATTTTTTAAAAAAGTGAAACTACCAAATTTAAAGCAGAACTATGTTAGTAAAGATTCCAATCACTGTATTCCCCGAAAAGTGAAAGAAATTAAATTTAATTCATTGACAAACACCCTACCCTTGCTCAACGGAGGGGAAGGCCAATCCAGTGCGTAAATTTAATTCATTGACAAACACCCTACCCTTGTGTTTGGATCAACAACTTAGTAAAAGAAAAGAAATGATTTGGATAAATTTCCATGTTTGGTGACAATTTTTAAAAGAAAAGAAAAGAAACTGTTTTGATGCAAATAACACAAATAACCTTTGTTAAAAAATAACACATACACGCAAGATTAATTCAAGGTAATCAAAATTATGAAAATAATAAATAATTATTAATTCAAAATTATTAATTCAAGGTAATCAAAATAATAAATTCAAAATTTTAAATTCAAAATAATTCTTATTTCAAAATAATTACTAATTCAAAATAGTTATTAATTCAAAGTTATTAATTCAAAATATTTATTAATTCAAAATTATTTATAAAATATTTATATAAACTATTAATTCAGGATAATCATAATTAATTATAATCAAAATTATCTATAATCAAAATTATTTATAAATTATTTATGATTATTTATATACAAAAAATTAGTTATAATCAAAATTATTTATATAACATTATCAAAAAAATTATATTTGATTGTTATTATTACTTATAAATTATGTTGAACTTAGAAAAATCATTATTTATAAATTACATTGAACAAAATTTATTCATTTATTTATAAATTATTTATGCACGAACCGTTGAATTATTCATGCACGGAATGTTTATTTATTTATTTATAAATTATTCAGTATATATATTAAGGATAATTTTGGAAATTTAAAAAAATACTGGAATGGTGGATGATTTCCGTCGGAATCGTCCTGATTTTGAGACGATTCCAAAAGCACCGGAATCATTGACAGGGGAGAAATCAGTTTCTCCCCATTTCCGTGCGTTGCGTTTCTCTCTATCTTTTTGACATTGCCAAACGGGAGAAATCCATTTCAATCGGCCCGCATCATCTCTTTTCTTCCCAAATCAGCACTGCCAAACGAGGGCTTAGTGTGTGAGTTGAACCTACAGTAGGTCTGGGGGTGGGGTACAACGGAAATAAAGATGCAAGCGCGGAGTTTCTAAATCAAGACCTCCTCAACACACCACCACAGGTACCGCAGGGTAGAAACCAAGACCTCCTCAACACACCGCCACAGGTACGGCAGGGACGAAACCACGTGACTGCACCCTATGAGGCATGTGTGAGTTGAATCGTACATAAAAAAAAATGAATCAGAAGTATTTTTCCTTTGCCAAATTTCCACAAACCAATCCATCACTGTGCATAAAAAACAGGAATCGGCTACTAATTTGCTGATTTATAAGACCGAAAAGCTTACCCCATGCATGCGAAGATGTCACAGATCCAGGACCGCAGGGATCTGCCGAGATGCATTTACCAGTAAACAACCGCGTCAAACAGGAGATCGCGGAAGCTGAACCCTCCGGAGAAAAATAGAAACCCCGTTAAACTGAACACAGAATCCAGATCGATAAGGAAGATTAGTTAAAAACTCCCTGATTTCAGAGAACAGCGGAAATCGAGAAAAAGCGAAAAAAATTGCAATCTGGTAAAGTTTACCGTGACTTTCAGCAACGATAATTTTCAAGCGTTTTCCCAGCAACCAAACAAGACCCTTGGGGGAGTAACATATCCAGAAAACGACACATCGGCGGAGTCGCGGAGACGTAGTGGAATCAGATCGAAGACGACGACTGTCCGTGTGGACCTGTGTAGTGTCTGAGAAGCAACTGGGGGCAACGTCACTGTGATGCTTCAATTCAACGAGGAGGAACCTAAACTACTGTTTTACCCTTCCGATTGAACGTACGACTCGGTACTTGACGGGGATAATGTCGTCTCGTGAACATAAGCGGACCGCGAATCCGAATCTATAGCGTCTCATGCACATGCTGATTAATGGTTTTAATATATATTTTTTAAAATATTTTGTTATGCTATGAAATTGATTCAACGTAGATTGAAACCACATGAAATTTGAAAATAAAAAATACATGATCGATCATAGATGCAGTGTATCTATAACATCTTCGCCAGCTTGGACCGAGTCAGAGTTCCTACTAACCTCATGTGACATTCCCCGAACATCAAAGACTCACATTGAATATCAAGGGTTTAAATACAAAGTTGTAGGAGGGACAATTTACCCTATGTAGGCACACAAACAAACATGACAAGATAAATATAAATAAATAAACCAAAAATGTCTATAAATGATGCATGTAACCAAATCCAACAATAATAAGAATGATAGAAATAGATCAAAGATCGATATCAGAGTAACAATGGAGCATGTAAATTAGAAACTAAAACTATAAGCATTAAAAGACTATAGCACCAAGGTGGCGTCACTCAAGATCATGACACGAATAGCTCCAAACTCTGTCTCAACCAACTATGGTAGTGTTTATCTAGGTGCTCCACCAGTTAAGTACGAAACCAGTTCATTTCCTGTATCACGGAAAACAACATCCACATATGCACTTAGGTGCATATGCAGATATAAGTATAACAACTCAGTAGGTAACTCCTAGGGACTTTTCTCACATGCCACTAAGATCATAAATAAGCTAGCTCACAAGAGTTTAAAACATGTAGAAAGATTATCAAAGCAGTGAACAATTTTCACAATATAAAATATAACAAATGAATAGGTTTTCCGAAAGCAATATAATCAAAGACGAGTTTTCTTTTTTAAGAAGCAAAAGCAGTTCATTTAATTCAATTTGGCATATCCATGTTCCCCCCCCCCCCACACACTCATGCATGTAGAGTGACATCCCAATGCTTTTGAGCGGTGATACATTCTTCACGAAGTCGTCGCTTGGTGACAATTCCTCCTCAAGCCTTTCCAATATGCACCAAGCACCAAGTATATTTTAACAAGGCTCTATACAATGCAAATCACGAACACACACCAACCATGCTTCTTTCCTGCCAGCACCCACGACTCAGTTATGCCAAGAACATGCGTCAAAACCATCTTTCCTTTAAGAAAAACCATTCAGTTAATTTATTGAACATGTTGTGGGCAACGCCCACAACCCAGTTTCAAAAACCAACCAGCAGGAGAAGATAAAACCGAGTTTCGGTAGGGAAAAACCATTGAAAAATAGAAGAGACGTATCTTAAAAAACTAAAAAAGCCTTTGCATTCCAATAAAAGTTGAAAGAGGGAAAAAACACCAACCTCGGGTTCATTTGGCATAACCAATCTTCAGAGAATCTGCAAATCTAGGATCATTCTTTCATTCCTTTGACGAATCATAAGAAAATCCCATCAAAACATGTCAACTCTCATAAATCCAGTCATTACACCCCTGGTATGGGGTTCGTTCAAGAGAAAACGAGCAGGTCTAACATAGATGGGAAGAATGAAGTTCTTACCTTTGATTCCCACAATCAATCACTTGAAGGAACATCGAAATCAGAGTTTAGAGATCAAAGATCCCCACAAATCACCTAAGGAAACCCTTGAAATCGAGAACCTAAGTTAGCGGAGGGAGAATGAGACTTTTTGGGCAAGTTTCATGTTAAAAATCGAATTTTCACGCACTTAAAACCTCGTCGCATGATTTGACTCACCACAGGCTAACAGTGTGAATCAGCTCTGTCCAAAAAAAATTCAAGTCACATGGTTAGCCGCATAGTTTGACCAAACTATACACCAACCGTGCACCTGCCCAGTAACTACCCAAACCACTCACACAGTTTCCTAGAGACTTGAGAGCATGGTTTCTACTAACCGTGCTCAAATTTTGTGCCTCTAAAAAGGCATCCAAAACCTTTTGAAAACTTCTATAATCTTCCCAAGACTTAACTCAAACATTCCTTACTTTAAATAAGCCATAAAAATAGCGAAACACCTCGAACAAGGGGTGCTACATTATCCTCACCGCATAAAGTTATCTCATTCCCACATGTTGGAAAAAATCCATCTTGATGGTGCTTTTGGGTTGACTGTGTTTGTTGACAAGGTTTGACATTTTTGATGAATTCTAGTTGTCAAAGCAGGTGTGAAGAGTTAGCATGAATATGCTAAAGGAGCATGCATAGTGAAAATGTCTTAAAGGATCACACGAAATGTGAATATCCTAACGGATCATGCAGAGCATGTAAGTGCCAAAGGATCATACGAAAGTGCACGAGTCCTAAGGGATCGCACAGAGTGTGTTGTCTGGCCAAGATGGACATGTCTCTCTTGTGATCATGAAAGCTGAAGGAGATTACGCGATCGTATAATGCGATTCGCGCAAGTATAAGAGGATCTCGTGAAGAGATCAAACGATGCACTTGAAGACACCATATGATTGACAAGGGATCTCGTGAAGAGATCATGCTAAATGCATGAAGGAAGAGAGGTTGGGAATGACAGAGATATCTTGCGGTCATTCAAAATCATGTGACCACATGATTGTCATTGGATCTTACGATGAGATCACATGAAGCATTGGAAGATGATGTTGTTGACCACTGCATGATTGTCATTGGATCTCGCGATGAGATCACATGAAGCACTAGAAGACAATGTTACTGACCACCACATGATTGTCAAATGATCTCACGATGGGATCACACGATGCGCTGGAAGACAATCATGTTGACTAAGATAAAAGGACTTGCGACATGCAACATGTCACAGAGGCCTATCACGAATGCTAAAACTGATAACATGAAACGCTTAAGGCCGGTTATTGAGGTGATGGAATAGATGGATGACCGTGATTTGTGAAGTTAAAGCGATGGATTTACACCTATAAATACCCCTTACCTTGTCCTTAAGAGATATAAGGAAGTTTTCTTAAGTGGTTTGATCTGAAGTAAAAGTATTTTGCATTGGAGTCACACGATCTGCATAAAAAGGATAAAGACTTGTGAAGGGGTCTCGTGAAGGAGTATCGTGAAGGTATCTTATGAAGGGATGTATGAACTTGGTGTCTCTTGCACATAGACAGACTCGTCGAAGTCACGCGATCTGCATGAACAGAACAAAGTCACACGATCCACGTGAACAAAACAAAGACTCACGATCCACATGAATAGAATAAAGTTACATGATTCGTGTGAATAGAACAAAGACTCGCGATCCACGTAAACAAAACAAGGTCTCACAAAGGGATCTTGCAGAGGGGTCTCATAGAGGGGTCTCACGAAGGGGTCTTGTGAAGGGGTTTTACGCAAGGGTCACATGTCAGGGTCTCACACAAGGAGATGCTTGTTGAGGTTAACCTATGAACAATATCATCGTCATATATGAATTCTAAAGAAGAATAAGAAGAATGAGGATTTTCACCATCCGAAAATATTTACAGAATGAGTTTATTCATTGCTACATCCAAGACAGTGAAATAAATACTTGACATCTCTCGAAGAACTTGCCAAAGTGAGGAGGAGTTTCCATGATATCACATGGAAATGTGATGCTTAAGGAGATGTTATAATCAAGGTTGTGAAGGAGAATGTGAAGTTTAAAGGCACCTATATAACATTTAGTGAAATTCTCAATAATATAAGATAATGTTCTTTGACCAATGTGCCAATTATTTTTCCTTATAAAGTAGTGGTCATAAGAGGGAAGTGATCTCAAAGAGATAGTGCATCTGTCCCAAACCTTTTAAGGGAAATGAACCCAGGCAAGAGTGACTTATTCTAAACCAACAATAGTGAGCTTTGATGGATTTGGTACATTGGCACATTACCTTCATATGATCCTTAGATGTAGCCCAATGAGAGTGAAAAAAGTAAAAAGTTGTGTGTTCTTGTGATTTATTTCTTACATTACTTTCTATGCACGAACATCAGATATAGTTGGAAAGGATAAGATCAATATGAACACGAAATATCAAAAGAAGTGGCCCTTATAATAAAGATATCAAAATCCAGCGTGGTATGAATAATTTTGAAAAGAATATTCATACCCTGATTCACCCCCTCTCAGGATATCTAAGCCCCTTTGGGCCTAAAAATTGGTATTAGAGTGTATGTTTATTTTATTAGGTTGGTTTAATTTGAATGGATGTATTCAACTATTGAAATCAAAGTTTGGGTTTGCTTTTATCTCGACGTGCCATGGCAAAGGGAAGAGCTTCAAAGAAGAATCGAAAGGATGATGGAATTCCTTAGTGTGGATGTAACGACCCAAACTTTTTGAATAGTATATTAACTTACTCTTAACGATTTAATAGAGATGTTAATGGTTAATGCAGAAAGAGGAGTCGATGGCTTCATCCAGTAGACTCGAACCTTATGAAGCCCACTTATCAGAGCTTGGGAAGGAGGTGGCATCTTTGGGCTTCGCTTTGGACCAAGCCCAAGCCGAACTCCAACGTGTCAAGCTTGAACGGAAACGCCTGCGGGAGAAGTTCAAGTTAGTAAAGATTACTACTAGGGAAATGTTATCTGAGCCTCCCTTAGATTCTCTCACCATAGCACACCTTACACTTAGGTCATATGCTGGTGTTATAAGGGGCTATGTGATGAGATCGTAGCTTCTTTGTGTAATCCTCTAGGATGAATAAATTGAGATTTCTTCAGTGAAGTTTGTGAAATTTCAAATGTCCGGATAATTTTAGGATGTATTTTATTGATGAATTTTGAAAAAAAGGATATTTTAAAATATTTATGTAAACCTTAAATAATTAATGATGTGTAATGATTTTCAAAAAATGGTCTTCTGTAAAAGTGTTCAGTAAGGAATTTGGAGTCTAATAAGATCAACTTAATTTTTTATGAATAGTAAATTATGAATAGTGATTTTACGCTTATGATTAGTAATGTGACCAAATGGATTAGTAATATAACTTAAAGAAAGTTTTAATATAATTTAGACACCTTGATTAAGTAATGCGATTCAATAAAATGGGTAAATAACGGTTTCATAAATTATTAGTCAAGTATTAGTTTTTTCAGGTGAATAGTTTTTTTAATTAAAAATTAAATTAAAAATATTTAGAAAATTATTTTTATAGAATGGACTTTATTTTTGAACTCAGAGCATCGATATTATGTTATGGTAATTTTTGGGGATTTTTCTGAAAAAAATGAATTTTCAGTGAATAGTGTATTTATTTAAAAATTAAATTAAAAATATTTAGAAAATTATTTTTATAAAATGGAGTTCATATTTGTAATCAGAGCATCGATATTTGGTTAAGGTGAAATTTTGGGATTTTTCTGAGAAAGATGAATTTTCAGTGAATAGTAAAAATGCAGTTTTAGGGTTTCAGTATGTTTAATGACAACATAACTGTGTCATGATGATGTCATGAGATATTTTAAGGGTTGGCTGACCAAAGGTGATGAATTATTGTATTGGGGGACCCATGTGGCCTAAATCCATGGGAAATACCATGAGAGAGCCCATGGTTTTGAGAAAACCACTTGTGAGGTGTCCCTTGACATTATTAAAGTATCACCTCACTTTCCCTATAAATACCAAGCCATTCTCTCATACTTTCGACTCCAAAATCATTCTCAACAAAGTTCTAGTCTCCTTAACTCCCAATGATTCCTCCCAAGGTTCCCTCAAGCCTCTCAAGGTTCCAACCTTTGAGTTTTAAGAGTTACGTTTAAGGTAAGGGATCCTACCTCTCTCTTTCTTTTCAAGTAATCTCTTTTATGTCATTTCTTTTATGCTCCATGATCTTATGTTGGAGGATGTTCTTTTATATTCCTATTACTGCCCTTTTCATGTTCATATAATGAGAGATCCTCTCTTACTCTCATCATTTCGTTTTATGAAAGTTTAAGTGACGTCGTTAGGCTGCCGAATTTTTAAGGGATTCTTTCACCCTTCTCATTTTCAAGTTCTATTTTCATGTCAAGTCTTTCAAGTTCCTTTTTATTATGTTGGGGTATTATCTCTATATCTATCATACTGATCTTTTATGATCATATAATTAGATACCCTATTTGATCTCGTCAATTCATTTTTATTGAAGTTTAAGTGACGCCGTTAGGCTGCCGAATTTTCATAAGAGAAATCTTATTTTTGTCTTCCTTCCATGTTTTTCATTTCAAATGGTATGTCCTTCAAATTTCATTACCATGATTCATATCCTTTATATTTTGTCCCTATACTATTTTTATAGATCATTTATGAGTGGGTGACCCATGTCCTCTCTCTTTTCAATGTTTTCTAAAACCCTGTAACATAGCCGTTATGCTGCAGAATTTTCGTCTCAAAATGCCTCTCTCTTTTTCTCAAAATTATTTTATATTATTAAGTGAATACTCAAAGCTCTTTATTATACAGAGGTATTCACATATATATCAAAATTTTCTATTTTAAATTCTTGTATTTACATACATGAAACCCGATTTCCTTTTCTGTGGGTTTAAAGTGACATAAAGATCATGTCTTAAAAGCAGTTTTTAAAAGGTTATGATTATGAAATAAAACCCATTTATTTATGCTATATGGGTTATTTATGAAATTTTGATGATGATATATGTGGCTCACATGATGATAAAGACAAATTAAGGGTGCGCCCTGATAGCGCTCCAATGCATTGGGTAAAGACTTAATCTCTAGAGATGACCATTTTTAACGACGCCTTGGTGAATAACCTTAGTAATTTTAATGACACCTTGGGGATGGACCTTGGTGAAACGGAAATTATTGTCTATGTTAAATGTTGTATCCACATCTTCAAGTTATGAAAAACGTTATTTTTTTTATTATGATATGCCTCATGATTTCTTTCTCATGCCTTAAAGTTCTTTTCATGACCTTATTGAAGTATCTCAAGTTCACATGTAAAATGTTTCTCTTATTTCCCTTACTGGGCCTTCTGCTCACCCTTTCTTTTGATGTATGTCCCCAGGTTATGAGATGTAGTAATGAACCTAGTATGAACTTAAGGAGAAGCCTTTCAAGTGTCTAAGAAGAATGTTTTATGTTGTTTTCATGTATTATGTTCCTAGTTTCCAAGACACTAAACCTTAAAGATCCTCAGTTTTGTGTAATGTAATGAAAGTTTATGTTATTAAAAGGCGGGATGCTATAGTTGGTATCAAAGGATGTTTTAGTTGTTTATGGAAATTAGGATATGAAAACTTTAGGAAGAACCCTATAGAAAAGTTTAAATATAGGAAAACTTTCTGGTATTTTGGTAAGTATTGAGTAAGTGGTTTATCAAAAAAATACATCCCTGTCTGGATACGAGCAGGTAGAGGTGGCTCTGACACAAATGTACATAGGGGTAAAACCCGAAAACATAGCTTTGAGCTAGACTCGAACGGGAACTGGTGCACGATAACGGGTCTTGCTGCACTCTTGGTTACGACACTCCCGGAGGATATGTTTGGTTAATCACAAGATTTTTATGAATCATTATGAAGGAATTATATAGAAATGTAATTTTCTAAGCATGAAGTCTTAGTTAAAAGATTCATAAATGAAATAAGTTTCTCACTGAGGTTTTATTATTTTAGAAAATGGCGAGCAATAGGAGGAACCGTGCAGATGGTGACCGCAATGCACCATGTGCTGACGACCCTTCGATGGAAGCCGGAATGGAAACATTCATGCGAATGATGAACCAACTGACTCAAGTTATGAGTAATAACTTGAATCAAGATGAGAGGCCGATCTCACCATGAAGGGAACAACACTCGGTTGAGTCCTTCATGCGTCAACGACCACCAACATTCAGTGGATCTATTGACCCATTGGTTGCGGAACAATGGATAAGCTCCATTGAAAAGATCTTTTCTGTACTCCTTTGTTCTAAATAAGAAAAAGTCACCCTTGCTGTTTAACGCCTAGAGGGAGAAGCTGATCAGTGGTGGTCACTGGTAAAAAACACGAAGCCTAGAGGAGAGATGGAAGCTATGGAATGGGAAGAGTTATGGGGAATATTCTTTAATAAGTATTTCCCTCGTTCCATGAGAACAAGAATGGAGAAAGAGTTTCTCGAGATGAAGCAGAAGGAGAACGAATATGACGGAAGCTATGAGATGAACTTCACCCGACTTTCACGATATACCTCTAGCCTTTTCATGGATCCAAGTGGGAAGGTTGGAAGATTTTTCAGTGGACTGAGACCTCATCTGTAGAAGAATCTAGCCAACCGGGACTACGATAGCTATTATGAGGAGATCGTGCGGAGTGCAATGAAAGTCAACCTAGAGATTGGTGAGACACAGTGGTCTCATAAATCAAATGTCAAGAAGAGATCGTTGGAGCCCAGTTTAGGGAAGAATTTTGATCAGGGAAGAGGTGGAAAGCAAATGCAACTTACCACATGCAATAAATGTGGGAAGAAGCATCCGGGGCACTGCTTTATTGGAAGTGGCAAGTGCTATAAGTGTGTAAGAGGAGGCCATATTGCTCTGAATTGTCATAGTGAGGTGAAGCCTCAACTCCCCAACACTAACGATAGAGGAAAGATGATTCTGGCCCTACCCGAAGTCTAATGCTTCAAATGTGGACAGCTTGGGCACTTTTCTAATCACTTTCCAAATCCAAGGGTAGTGTAGGGGAATCACCATCAACCTCAGCAAAGGACATGGGAGCAAGGTCATGCTTTTGCTATCACAACAACTGAAGTTGAAGCTCTAAATGACGTGGTAGCAGAAACTCTTGTTGTCCTCTCAAAACTAGCAACTAATTTTTTTGATTCTG
The DNA here is from genome assembly GCA_963277665.1 of Viscum album. Lineage (NCBI taxonomy): Eukaryota > Viridiplantae > Streptophyta > Magnoliopsida > Santalales > Viscaceae > Viscum > Viscum album. Next base: position 1,524,630,015 of record OY728125.1, on the reverse strand, counting down.
GTTCTACGCATTCCTTAATTTCCTCCAAGTTTGTAAAGAATATAGAATCAATCCCCAAACTGCTTGAGTTAGAGTTGTCAGTCAAGACTCTAAGTGGGATTATCCATGCATCAACAGTGTTTAGAGACTCTAGTGTTTACTTTAGTGAGCACAATCTTATCGCAAATCTAGTAGTCATTCCCATGTTGGAATTCGATGTTATACTAGGGATGGACTGACTCTCAAAGTATAATGCTAAGATCAAATGCAGAAGTAAGGAAATCTCAGTAGTCTTGAATGAATGACCAACAATTATCTTCCAAGGAGAGATATCCCGGACTGATCCCTATATAGAAGCACCTCCTATAGCTTTCTTTATGGAGTTAATCGGTGATGATGAAGAAGTAAAAGGGATTATACAAATAGAAGAGGTTACGATTGTTCAGGAATACATGGATGTATTTCCTGAGGAGTTACCTGGACCTCCCCCAGAAAGAGAGGTAGAGTTCTCTATTGAACTCGTACCTGGATCTCAACTGATATCAAAGACCCCGTATAGAATGGAAAATGTGGATCTAGAAGAGTTAAAGAAACAACTCCAAGACTTGTTGGAGAAGGGGTTTATCTGACCGAGTGTGTCTCCTTGGGGAGAACCAGTTCTCTTTGTGAAGAAGAAGGATGGATCAATGCGGCTATGCATTGATTATAGAGAACTGAACGGGATCACAATGAAGAACAGATACCCTCTTCTAATAATTGATGATTTATTTGACCAACTTCGTGGGGCTCAATTCTTCTCCAAGATTGACCTTCGATCTGGTTATCATTAACTGAGGGTGAAGAAGGAAGATATTCTAAAGACTGCCTTCTAATCAAGATATGGGCATTATGAGTTTACTGTTATGCCCTTCAGCTTGATTAATGCTCCTGCTATTTTTATGGATTTGATGAATAGAGTCTTTAAGGACTACCTTGATAACTTTGTGGTAGTTTTTATTGATGATATTCTGATATATTCAAAAAGTCGTGAGGAGCATGAAGATCATCTGAGGGTTATTTTGAAAACTCTGCGAAAGGAGAGGCTCTTTGGAAAGTTCAGAAAGTGTGAGTTTTGGTTACAACAAGTGGCTTTCTTGGGAAACATCGTAACCAATGAAGGAATCTCAGTTGACCCTACAAAGACAATGGTTGTGGAGGAGTGGCCTCAACCCACAACAGTAATTGAGATTCATAGTTTCCTTGGTTTAGCAGGATATTATAGGATGTTTGTGAAAAACTTTTCACAGCTTTCTAATCCACTAACCAAGTTGACTCGAAAAGGGGATAAATTCATCTGGATAAAGGAATGCGAGGAAAGTTTTCAAGAGCTGAAGAAGAGATTGGTTACTGCACCTGTGTTAACACTACCCTCTATCGGAGAAGGATTCGTTATTTTTAGCGATGCATCTCTGAAAGGGCTTGGGTTCATCCTCATGAAAAATGACATGGTAATTGCTTATACATCTCGACAGTTAAAGATTCATGAGCAAAATTATCCTACGCATGATCTAGAGCTAGCGGCGGTTGTTTTTGCTCTAAAGATATGAAGACACTATCTTTATGGGGAGAAATGTGATATATACACCGACCACCAAAGTTTAAAGTATATTTTCATGCAGAAAGAATTTAACATGAGACAAAGGAGACGGTTGGATCTTATTAAAGACTATGATTATTCAATTCATTATCACCCTGGAAGAGCAAACAAAGTCGCAGATGTGTTAAGCAGGAAAGATCCTGTTGTTCTTGTAACAATGAGGATCCTAGGAGATCCCTTGATTAAAGATCTAGTAAAACTTGACATGAGAATTATAAGGGAAGGTACATCATCAACCCTATCCCAAATGATTTCTCAACCTTCATTACTAGAGAAAATCAAGAAGGATCAAAAAGAATATCCTTTGCTGTAGGAGAAGTTTGAGGCTGTAAAGGATGGGAAGTTCCCTGATTTCAATATTGATCAAGAAGGTGTATTGAAATTTTGTACAAGAATATGTCTTCCATCTATTTCGGAGATAAATAAAGAACCGATGGATGAAGCTCATAGCTCTACTTTCCCTATACATCTGGGAAGCACTAAAATGTATAGAGACCGTCGTGATCATTATTGGTGGGATAACATGAAGAGGGAGATTGCTGATTACACTACAAGGTGCCTGGTGTGTTAACAAGTAAAGGCAGAACGAAAACTTCCTAAGGGGGTATTACAACCGCTACCCATACCAGTATGGAAGTGGGATAATATCACTATGGACTTTGTAACTGGTCTCCTGAAAACATCCAAAGGAAACAATGCGATGTGGGTTATTGTGGACCGTCTCACCAAGACCGCCCGTTTTATCTCTATTAGGGAAGATTTCTATCTGTATCAACTTGCCAAGATATATGTAAAGGAAGTGGTAAGGCTGCATGGGTTACCACTATCCATCGTGTCTAATCGTGATCCAAAATTCACATCAAAATTCTGGAGAAGTATTCAACATACTCTGAATACTAAATTGAATTTTATTACAGCCTATCATCCTCAAACTGATGGCCAATATGAAAGGACTATTCAGACACTCGAAGACATACTGACATTATGCTCAATGGAATTTAAAGGTGGATGGGATCAACACCTCCCATTAGTTGAGTTCTCCTATAACAACAACTTCCATTCGAGTATTAAGATGACACCCTATGAAGCTATCTATGGAAAGCGATGTAGAACTCCTACTTGTTGGGATGAAACTGGTGAGAGAAAGCTTCTTGGGCCTGATCTTGTGCAAGAGATGACAAAACAGTTTCATGCCATCCAACAACACATAAAGGCTACTCAGAGTCGGCATAAGATCTATGCTGAAAACCGTCGAAGGGACTTGGAGTTTGGTGTTGGTGATAAAGTCTTCCTTCGAATTTCTCCATGGAAGAGAGTCATGTGGTTTGGGAAGAAAGGGAAGCTCAGCCCTAGGTACATTGGCCCCTATGAAATCCTTGATCGCATAGGAGCAGTGGTCTATCGTCTATCACTTCCACCGAACCTAGCTCAAGTTCACGATGTCTTCTATGTATCTCTCTTGAGGAAGTACATACCCAACCCTTCGCATGTACTGAACCCATAGGTGGTACAACTGGAACATGACCTCTCTTATGAGGAGCAGTCAGTGGAGATCTTAGACCGTAGAGACAAGGTTCTACAAAACAAGACTACCCACCTTGTGAAAGTGTTGTGGAGGAATCATAAGTATGGATAAGCGACTTGGGAGCCTGAGGAAACAATGAATCAAAAGTACCCTCAACTTTTCGACTAGGCCTCAAGTATAAAATTTCGGGGACGAAATTTCTTAAGGGGGGAAGAATGTAACGACCCAAACTTTTTGAACAGTATATTAACTTACTCTTAACAATTTAATAGAGATGTTAATGGTTAATGCAGAAAGAGGAGTCGATGACTTCATCCGGTAGACTCAAACCTTATGAAGCCCACTTATCATAGCTTGGGAAGGAGGTGGCATCTTTGGGCTTCGCTTTGGACCAAGCCCAAGATGAACTCTAGCGTGTCAAGCTTGAACGGAAATGCCTGCGGGAGAAGTTCAAGTTAGTAGAGATTACTACTAGGGCAATGTTATCTGAGCCTCCCTCAGATTCTCTCACCATAGCACACCTTACACTTAGGTCATATGCTAGTGTTATAAGGGGCTATGTGACGAGACCGTAGCTTCTTTGTGTAATCCTTTGGGATGAATAAATTGAGATTTCTTCCTTTAGTGAAGTTTGTGAAATTTAAAATGTCCAGATAATTTTAGGATGTATTTTATTGATGAATTTTGAAAAAAGGATATTTTAAAATATTTATGTAAACCTTAAATAATTAATGATGTGTAATGATTTTCAAAAAATGGTCTTCTGCAAAAGTGTCCAGTAAGGAATTTGGAGTCTAATAAGATCAACTTAATTTTTGATGAATAATAAATTATGAATAGTGATTTTATGCTTAGGATTAGTAATGTGACCAAATGGATTAGTAATCTCACTTAAAGAAAGTTTTAATATAATTTAGACACCTTGATTAAGTAATGTGATTCAATAAAATGGGTAAATAACGGTTTCATAAATTATTAGTCAAGTATTAGTTTTTTCGGGTGAATAGTGTTTTTTAATTAAAAATTAAATTAAAAATATTTAGAAAATTAATTTTATAGAATGGAATTTATTTTTGAACTCAGAGCATCGATATTATGTTATGGTAATTTTTGGGGATTTTTCTGAAAAAATGAATTTTCAGTGAATAGTGTATTTATTTAAAAATTAAATTAAAAATATTTAGAAAAATATTTTTATAAAATGGAGTTCATATTTTTAATCAGAGCATCGATATTTGGTTAAGGTGAAATTTTGGGATTTTTCTGAGAAAGATGAATTTTCAGTGAATAGTAAAAATGCAGTTTTAGGGTTTCGGTATGTTTAATGACAACATAATTGTGTCATGATGATGTCATGAGATATTTTAAGGGTTGGCCGACCAAAGGTGATGAATTATTGTATTGGGGGCCCAATGTGGCCTAAATCCATGGAAAATACCATGGGAGAGACCATGGTTTTGAGAAAACCACTTGTGAGGTGTCCCTTGAAATTATTAAAGTATCACCTCACTTTCCCTATAAATACCAAGACATTCTCTCATCCTTTCGACTCCAAAATCATTCTCAATGGAGTTCTGGTCTCCTTACCTCCCAAGGAGTCCTCCCAAGGTGCCCTCAAGCCTCTCAAGGTCCCAACCTTTGAGTTTTAAGAGTTACGTTTAAGGTAAGAGATCCTACCTCTCTCTTTCTTTTCAAGTAATCTCTTTTATGTCATTTCTTTTATGCTCCATAATCTTATGTTGGAGTATGTTCTTTTATATTCCTCTTACTTTCCTTTTCATGTTTATATTATGAGAGATCCCCTCTTACTCTCATCATTTCGTTTTATGAAAGTTTAAGTGGCGCCGTTAGGCTGCCGAATTTTTAAGGGATTCTTTCACCCTTATCATTTTCAAGTTCTATTTTCATGTCAAATATTTCATGTTCCTTTTTATTATGTTGGTGTATTATCTCTATATCTATCATACTGATCTTTTATGATCATATTATTAGAGACCCTATTTGATATTTTCAATTCATTTTTTATTGAAGTTTAAGTGACGCCGTTAGGCTGCCAAATTTTCATAAGAGAAATCTTATTTTTGTCTTCCTTCCATGTTTTTCATTTCAAATGGTATGTCCTTAAAATTTCATTACCATGATTCATATCCTTTATATTCTGTCACTATACTATTTTTATATATCATTTATGAGTGGGTGACCCATTTCCCCTCTCTTTTCAATGTTTTCTAAAACCCTGTAACATAGCCGTTATGCTGCAGAATTTTCGTCTCAAAATGCCTCTCTCTTTTTCTCAAAATTATTTTATGTTATTAAGTGAATACTCAAAGCTCTTTATTCTAAAGGGGTATTGACACATATATATCAAAATTTTCTATTTTAAATTTTGGGATTTACATACATGAAACCCGCTTTCCTTTTCCGTGGGTTTAAAGTGACATAAACATCATGTCTTAAAAGCAGTTTTTAAAAGGTTATGATTATGAAATGAAACCCATTTATTTTATGCTATATGGGTTATTTATTAAATGTTGATGATTATATATGTGTCTCACATGATGATAAAGACAAATTAAGGGTGCGCCCTGATAGCGCTCCAATGCATTGGGTAAAGACTTAATCTCTAGAGATGACCATTTTTAACGACGCCTTGGTGAATAACCTTGGTAATTTTAATGACACCTTGGGGATGGACCTTGGTGAAACGGAAATGATTGTCTATGTTAAATGTTGTAGCCACATATTCAAGTTATGAAAAACGTTATTTTTTTATTATGATATGCCTCATGATTTCTTTCTCATGCCTTAAAGTTCTTTTCATGACCTTATTGAAGTATCTTAAGTTCACATGTAAAATGTTTCTCTTATTTCCCTTACTGGGCCTTTTGCTCACCCTTTATTTTGATGTATGTCCCCAGGTTATGAGATGCAGTAATGAACCTATGATGAACTTAAGGAGAAGACTTTCAAGTGTTTAAGAAGAATGTTTTATGTTGTTTTCATGTATTATGTTCCTGGTTTCCAAGACACTAAACCTTAAAGATCCTCAGTTTTGTGTAATGTAATGAAAGTTTATGTTATTAAAAGGAAGGATGCTATAGTGGAAGTATCTATGTAAAGAGTGTGATTTAGTTGAAGGAAACTAATAATTTACTAAATAAATTTTTAGATGAATTAGACTAACTATTTACTAATTCAATGATGTTGTAGGAATGAGTGAAGAACCCGACATACCAAGTGATGTTAGAACTACTGACGATGAAGAAACTCAAGGAAGTCCAAAACTGTAAATTGTCCATGTGACAAAGTAATTGGATTAGAAATTAAAAGAATAAAATAAGTCTCAATATATTCATATCCAATCATAGAAAATTGAATTCAACGAGCTAAAATGTTTAAATAAAAGTCTCATTGAAGTGGCCACTGATTAGAGAGAGGAATGATTCCTAAGCTAAAGAACTACATAAACTCAAAGATCATGATAAGGGAAAGTATCTAAGATAAAAAAAAATTTATAATTTAGAATATATAAATGATGATCTTTCTACACACCTATCAGTACAGGTTTAGAAGAGGCAAATGCTACAATAAGAGAAGACATGCTTTACTAATTCCATTGCTTGGAAGAATTCTAAAATAAAAGATAAAAGTGATATGGTGAATAAGATCTCTAGGGAATTAAAAGATGAGATGACTAGTGGTAATACTCTCAAGAGAGAACTTAATGATCAACTTGAATCTAGGGACAATAAGATTCAACAATTGGGAGAAGATCTAGAATCTGTCAAGAAAGAAGTGAAGCAATCTAAAGCCAAAGGAAAGACCAAATTAAAGAATGCTTTGCATTTATTATTCAACCATCCTTGGGTAGGTAACAACAAAATGAAAAGAAAGTCTATTATTTTAGAGGAAAATCATGAAATTATTGTCTCATCCCAAAGTCCGTACAGTTTAGGGAAATTTGGCATTGGCTATGATAAACCCTCTCCCATGCATGAGAGGAAGAGAGTCGTGAACAATTCCAAAAATAGGGAAAAAAATTAGGTGTTAGAAACATATCTAAAAATACTTTTTCAAAACATAATGACAAAATGTGCTATTTCCATGGGATTCATGGTCATATTTCAAGTTTTTTTGAGGATTTGGAATATATATCATGTCATGAAGACAAAAATATTGTTAAATATGATAATAATGAGAATCTTCTTAAAAAGTCTAAAAGAAAAGTATCTTAGAATAAAGTAGTCATGAAATGCTATTATTATGGAAGTCTGAGACACACCATGAGTATGTTTCAAGAAGCCTGATGGATCAATGTTAGAAGAAGAACTTTGGCTGCATCAACATCTTAACCAAGAAATGATGACATGAGGCATGTTTTTAACCGGATATGTTTTATATGAAAAATCAATGGGCATTTGGCAAGATATTACAGTTTTAAGAAAGTAGGGAAGGTAAAAGAACCCTAAAGGAGATCCTAAACTTACTTAGTGTATAAAGTGAAATCCTATACTATAAGACAACCCACTAAGTTGATAAATAAGTTTAAAGTTTCAAAGGAAACATAAGGAACTCAACAAAAGGTGTACCAAGAACCTCCACTTTTATACTCATAGCATCTATCTTGGAAATAATGTGATAAAACATGGAAGAAAAAGGGAGGATCTTCTCTAGTTTTAAGTAAAAATAATGTACATATAGTGAAAGAATCACCCCCATAATGAAAGGGTTAGGTGAATCAGATAACTGGTAAAAGAAAAATGAATAAAGAATGCATCTATAAGTTCACGTGTCATTCCATAATGCAAGAAGTGAAGTAAAGAGAAATAAACTTCCAATGGAGGAAGAAGCATGAGAAGACTACCAATGGAAATATTTATTCTTGAAAAAAGAATCATTAAAAATGGCATATGGTTTGAGCATCAAAGAAAGAAATTTATACTTGTGGGTTTAAACCCCAAATTGTGAAAAAGGCCAAGCCTAAAGAACCTAAATATTAGAAGAAGATTGATCATGTGGGTAAATAATGTATAGTTATATGTCTAGAATAGTTGAAGTTGACTAGGCAGTTAGAATAAGGATAGAAAGAGTACAATGTTTTTCAAGAAAATATCAAAGGGTTGGTCCATCGGGATTGAACACAATTCTATTATTGAGGATTTTATAGGTACCCTTATCCCCATGTAATTAACTATTTATGATATGTGTTTGAAGTGGTACAAGATTAATGGGGAGATATGATCCATGGGGTGTGTGTGTGCTAAAAAGGCACAGGTGAATAAGCTGAATAGAGATACATACGATAAGAAGAATAAAAACTCTTGAAATTCACATACGGTATCAGATTTAAAAACTAGTGTTACATAACCACTCTATTTTCCAAATATGCATCTGGAAGTTCCATGTTGTGGAAAAGGAACATTGTACGATGAAGAGTCTAATGCAAAACTGAAGAGCTGTCAAAACTATAATTGAATGATCTAGTGGTTCCAAGTCACATTGAATATTTAACCACAGGTATCAGGCCTCTGTTTAAGTGATATTTTTCCACTGAGAAAATAAAAATTGGGGCAGAAGCAACAATATTCATGTATTTCATGTTTATCTATTTTTTTATAACAATGTTGTATCAGTTGACTATTTTCAGGATACCAAGAAGCTGCTAGAATATCAATAACATTTCTAACTAATGATCTCCCCATTCTAAGGAGTAATTCAACATCCAGCCCAGCTCAAAAATCAGTATTAATAATATATATTAGTCCCAATATAGAGGTTTTTAGGGAGATATGGTGACAAGCACTCTAGGTGATATAGCCTCATTCGACAAGAGAGTCCTCTAAATAATAGAAGAAAGTCATGTTGTTAGAATCCATGGAAGTAAGTGAGTGACATGGACAACTTTGGTGTATATTGGCTTAAACTCTTGTTTCCTACAAAGAGTTCTAACTCCGTAGGCTCAGAGGTTCCGTCAATGACTCAATGCCAAGTGGTAATTTCACTTGTTGAAAATCTATCAATAGTGTATAACTATAAATAAGAATATGGCTTTGATCTTGAAAAGTGATAAAGGGAGAAAAGTTTCAATCTTAATGGAGTCAAAGGTGAAATTGAAAATTATTGAATAGCCAAGTGGATTTCTCATTCATGAATATGAGAACAAAGTTTTTTTTGTTAAATAATGATCTATGCAGGTTGAAATAGGCACCAATATAATATTATTCATAACTTGATTGGTATTTGAAGAAGTTCAATTTCTAGCATGGTGGATTTGATTATAATCTTTATGTAAATAACGAGAGTGAAAAATTATGATGGTGTTGTTAACACAAGGAAGACATAACACATTTATTTTTCAATAAAAATATTTCAAGGAGGTTCTAAGAAGATTTGGAATGGAAAATTACAAATAAATGATGACTTTAGTTGTTACATGAATGAAATTTTCAATGGATGATGAAGGAAAATTAGTCAATATCACAGAATACAGACAAATCATTGGAAGCCTATTTTAATTAACAATGACATGACCCGATATTGTTTTTAAAACATGACAGGTGACATGGTATCAAAGTAATTCCAAAGAAATCCACTTACTTGCAGTGAAAATAATACTTCAGTATATCAAAGGCACAATGTATTTTGGTTTATTATACAATGAAAAGTCTAAGTAAGAGTTATTGTGTTTCACATGAAGTGATAAAAGATGATGTTACTTACTATCACATGATTATCATTGGATATCACGATGGGATCACATGAAGCACTGAAAAACAATGTCGTTGAACACCGCATGATTGTCAATTAATCTCATGATGGGATCACACTATGAATTGGAAGATAATAACGATGATTAAGACAAAAGGACTTTCAACATGAAACATGCCATGGAGGCCTATCATGAATTCTAGAGCTGATCATGTTAAGCGATTAAGGATGATTGTTGAGGCGTTGGAACAGAGGGCTGACTATGATTTGCAGAGTTAAGGTGGTGTATTTATGCCTATAAATACCCCTTAATCCATCCTTAAGAGATATAAGAAAGTTTTATTAAGTTGTTTGATCTAAAGTAAAATTATTTTTCATGTGAAAAACAAAGTCTTGCACCAGAGTCATGTTATACATGTCAATAAAACAAAGTCTTGCAAAGGGGTCTCACGAAGGGGTCTTATGAAGGAGTCCCGCAAAGGTATCTTGAGAAGGGATGTATGTTCTTGGTGTCTCTTGTGCATAGGATTACCCACCAGAGTCACACGATCCACATGAACAAAACAAATACCCATGATCCACATAAATAGAAAATGGTCTCACATAGGGATCCTGTGAAGGAGTCTTGTAGAGGGGCATCACAAAGGGGTCTTGCGCAAATCTTACATGTCAGGGTCTCATTCAAGGTGATATTCACTGAGTTTACCCTATGAATGATATCATTTTCATATCTAAATTCTAAATAAGAAGAAGAAGATTGAGGATCTTCACCATCCAAAAATATTTATAGAAAGAGTTTATTCATTGATACATCTATGATAGTAAAATTAAGATTTAAAATATCTCTAAGAACTCTCCAAATTGAGGAGTTTCCATGATATCACATGGAAAGGTGATGATCAAGGTGATTTTCACATCAATTTTGTGAAGAATCACATGAAGTTCAAAGGTACCTATCATATATTTGGTGCAACTATCAACAATAGAAGATAATGTTCTTTATCCCACATGCCAATTATTTTTAATTCTAAAATAGTGAACATAAGAGAAAAGTGTGAGGGAAGTGATACTAGAGATAAAGTGTATTTTCCCCAAACCTTGTAATAGTAGTGAGCCTAGGCAAGAGTGACCTAGCCTAAACTAATAACATTAAGCTTTAATGGATTTGGTACATTGACACATTATCTTTATATGCTCCTTGGACCAGTGAGGGTGAACCAAGTAAAAATATATGTGTCCTTATGCCTTCTCTATTAATTTATATTCTAGTCTTGAATATCAAATATAATTGGAAAGGATAAGATCAATATAAACATGAAAGAGAAAAAAGCGACCCTTAAAATAAAGAGGTCAAGTTCCAGTGAGTCAAAAAGAATTTTGAAAATAATATCCATACCATGATTCACCCCACCTCTGGGTATCCAAGCCACTTTTGGGCCCAACACCAAGTCACTTATTAAATGTCACCATGCTTCCATGGAATCCATACTAAAGTTATAGTTTCTCCCATAGGATCTTTTCTTGTTTATTGATGAAACCGATATTTTTTATATATTTTCTTATGTAATTCAATGTTTATAATCCCACCATAGTGTTATTTTATGGGAAATTGTTATGTTTTTAGGTTTTTGAAGTATTTTGAACATTAAATGAAAAATGGACTAATTCTGGAATTTTAATGAATTTTAATCACAAGGGTATTTTGGGAATAAATTTTACAATATTATTTCAATTTGACTGATTATTTTTTTAGGATTTATTGATTTATTTTATTCTATACCAAGAGCTGATTCAAACATCTAGAGGCCCAAAAAAATCAATCAAGTTGAGCAATTGTTCGGGAGGACAACGTGGACCCCACCTCTGTAACAAAAGCATGAGTTAGGCTACACACCTCTAATTGAGGTGAATCCAAATGGATGTAAAATAGGACATATAGATGCACTTAATCAATGAATTTTATGGAGTTTTTAACTCATTATTAGGGGAATTAGATGTTATAAATTGGAAGAATAATTCTAGAATTCTCATCTAGAAAAAGTCAACCTCAGTATTTATTTTACAAATCCTTAGTCTGATGGCCAATGATGCTGAAATTTTGAGGGTGAATGGAAGAGACATTATGGAACAACATTCATGAAGAAACGTATTATATATTCGACTATTTAATGGGGAACCCATGTGTAAAATTTTGGAGATCAAATTTTGAGCAAGAATTCTTCACCCCTTATCCCTATAAATATGTATCTCTTCTCCCATTTTAAGAGGTAACCATTTTTAGGGGATAAAGTGGAGTTTATTTTTGTAATAGTTTATAATATTTCCAATGAATATTAATTTATATTTTCTTATTCATTCATGAATTTCTATTCTTATCCTATTTCTTTTATTTTATGTGTTTCTCCCACCGTGCTTCTTCTTAACTCCATGTTTGTGGAGAGCTAACCCTCACTGTTGTTCGAGGGGGGAAGTGGTGGTATTTTAGTTTCTTGAACTTTAATGATTTATAATGTTTTATTATTAGGATTAATTAATTGTTAAAATGATTGTGGTGAGTGGTCTCTCCACTTTCTCTACTATTGTTTTCTTTCTCCTCATTTAATCATTTTCCTTCTCATTGATATCTAAGTCATTCAAATGGTAGAGTTTGGATTAGGTATTGATGTGAAAGAGTTTGCTAATACATGAAGAGGTATCAATGTAGGATAATACCATTAAAATGAGAGGTTTTATAGTGAAAGGTATGAATCTCTACATTGAATAAAATAATGATAAATATATTTTGAATAATAAGGATAACACCACCACAAAACCCTGAGAACAATGGTTTTCTTATGCTGAATTTTTTGTTTCTTCTTTATTTTCATTGTGTTTTTAATATTAATTATCATGTATATTATATTAAATGTATTTTCATAATCAAAACCCCCCATATATATTACTATATAAGTTAGTTTTATATTAGTTAAATTATAATAGTGACAATAGGAAAACAGTGTGTGTGAGCGGCCTCCTTATTGTCGGCCCTAGGGTGTGCATGTTCTATTTCATACTTAGGTAAATAAAATATTGAATGAGGTGAAATGAATAAATATTATATCATAAAATTTTCTTCATTTATGGAGAGTCCAGGTGCTTTCACACACTGTTTTTCATAAAAAAATAAAAAAAATCAAAAATCAAAAAAATCAAAAAAACTAAAAAAAGAACATTATTGCATATCTTTCATTTATTCAGTAAATATGGATTTTTATGGTGATTAATATAATTATTATACTATTGAAAACATTTATTTTGATCCTATAAGGGAATATACAATGAATATTCAAATGGAAGAAAATGCCATGACGCTTCAAGAGAATTTCAAAGTTCTTGGAAAAGCAAGCAAGATGGTTGTGTTGTTGGCCGCCAAAGTTGAAGAAGTTAAAGTATTATATATGGAATTAAAAAAAAAGAAATATGAGTATAATGATGTGAATATTCCACCTATATTTCTAGAAGGCATTGGTGAGGTTGAATTGAAACTTTAAGATCCACTTCCCTCTCTAATAATTGCATTCCCAGCTGCCCTTCTTGAAGAAAAGAAGTCTGAAACTGAAAATTTTGAGGAAGATTTAATTTCTATGCATTATTTTCATTAAAATATTATAAATTATTAATTTAATAATAATATCCCTTATTTTGATTTTTTAGATTCATTACCATTACTGTAGACCCTGGAAGAAGAAGAAGAAGAAGTTCCATGTGTTGAGGAGAGAATGGAGGAGTTAGTCAAGTTGTACACTAGTGAAAATGAGGATGATGGTACAACACAAGAAATACTTGAGGAGTCATTTTTTTATCCTTAACTAGAAGAGAACCCAATTCCTATTATACTAACTTCAACACCAGTTGACATCACTCCTCCAATGGAACAAAACAGGGAGCACCCCTATATTCTTTTCCCTCCCCCTCTTGATCTTAAATTTTTCTTTTTCATGTATTATGGGGGTTGGGGTTATTTTTCTTTTAGTTGGGGATTATCACTCCTAGAATTCACGGATGGAAATTGGTAGACATAAAATGTAGTGGTTTCAAATAAATAAACTTCATTTACCTTCAGATTGGGGTTAAACCACTATAACTACCTAACTAGGGGCAATAAAATCCTAGAACCCACATGGGGGTCCAAACCATGTTCCATCCTCTTTTCCATTATTTTTTCCTTATTTTTATTATTATTTTATTTATTTCATGATTTCTAGGTAAATTTGAACTTTCTAGGATCTTAAATCATGGATTCCATTGGAAAATAATGTCAGGTTTTATCTTTCCTTCTCTTTAGTTTTTTTGTCCTTATATTTATTTTTTGTTGAGATGAAATGAGGGGTAGTTGAATCTAAGTGTAGAGGGAGAATCAAACTTCTAGTTGTATTTCTGTTTGATTTTTTTTCATACTTTTAGTATTATTAATCTTCAATTAATATTCTTATCATTTTTTACACATCAATTTTTTTTGAGAAAATTGACATGGTTTTTGAAAAAATAAATTTTAAATGATTTTTGATGTGAAAATTTTTTTCCTTGAATTTAATTTTCAAGAATTTTTATGAGTTTGAATGATTTCTAAAATCCATGCCCATGAAACACTTACTCAAAATATTTTTCCCATTCTGTGTGGTATTCTGAACCATTTTGAAATATTCTTTCCAATACCCACACTTTCTTGAGAGAAACTTAGATTTTGCGTGAGAACTTGAATTTATGGTTTTTCTCTTTCAAAGCTTTGGATTTCATGGAATGTTTTTGATATGATTGAGGCACTACTTTAGATATCCACATATTAATTGGATACCTACCATTCCATATATCCTTCGTTAGCCCTTAGATTCTATGAATTGCCTTAAAGGTTTAAGCCACGTTATGAGCCGATTTTTCCTTACCTACCTACACTCTTAGTATTTTTTCATGGATATTTCAAGTTTGAGTGTGGAGGAATGGCCTTTAGTGTGAATTCATTGGGATGTGTTTCATTTATGGGTTATGTGAGGTGTGTTTCAACATTTTGGGTAGTGTAGAATGATATAATTGGGCTTCAATCATCATTTCATTATGCTTCATTTGTTTCATCTGGTTCTCCTTAATTTTTTTTCAAAAAAATGGATATGAGATTGAATTACTCATTTTACATTATTTTATAACTCATTTACCTCTAAAAAATAAAGGGAATAAATTTTCATTCATTCTTTGTATTTAATTTTCATCTCATCCACCATGAAAAAAAATATCAAAAAAGAAAAAAAAAGTTGTGCCTTTCTAGAGCTTTACAAAAAAAGAAAAAAAGGGGAGAACTTATATAATATCATTCATTGTAATAATTTCTTGACTCATGTACCATGTAAAAAAAGGGTGGTGTTGTTTTTAACATTTTCAAGGGGAATTTAGTGAGTTTCATCCTGTGTTTTCACTTGGTTATTCATGCATTGTACTTAAGAGTCAAACCTCCTATTTCTGGCCATAATTTTTTTAATCATTTTCCCACCAACCCTAATCCATAGAATTCACCTGGAAAAGTCTTCATGTTTAAATTAATTTTCATTTTTTATGCTGTGGAGATATGATAATTGTAACAAGCCTATGGCGATACATGCATTTTACAAGTATGAGCATAACTCTGGATTTAATTTCTCTTGAGTGAAGAGTGACATAAAATTCAATGTGAGGTAGGTTGTGATTGAGACATGGATGGATTTATAAGGTCAAAAAAAATTAAATGTAAGGAGTTAAAAGGAAAGTTAATTGTTTTTCATATAATATACATGATGTAATTCTATTTTGTAAAAGATCTTTGATTCTTTCCCATTATTGATTATTGTGTGGATTTTGATTTGAATATATGATGACTGCTCGAGAGTGCAATGACCAAGTGCGGGGGAGTGATAAAGCTGATATTTTAATATATTTTCTAATTTAATTCAATGTTTATAATCCCAAAATAGTGTTATTTTATGGATAATTGTCACATTTTTAGGTTTTTGAAGTATTTTGAGCATTAAATACCAAAATGACCTAATTCTGGAATTTTAACGGATTGTAATCACAATGGTATTTTGTAAATAAATTTTACAATATTATTCAAATTTTAGTTATTTGTTTTTTAGTATTCCTTGATTTATTTTCTTTAACTTTGTATTCTAGAACAAGAGTTGGTTAAAACATATAAAGTCCTGAAAAAATCAATCAAGTTGAACAATTGTTCGAGCAGGAAGCATGGACCCCACCTCTATAACAGAAGCATAAGTCGGGATACACACCTCCAATTAAGGTTATTCCAAATGTATGTGAAATAGGATACATATAATCACTTACTCAATGAATTTTATGGAGGTTTTAACTCATTAATAGGGCCATTGGATGTTATACATTGGAAGAATAATTTTTGAATTCTCAGCCAGAAAAATTCAACGTTAGTATTTATTTAATAACTCCTTAGTCTGATGGCCAATGATGCTTGAATTTTGATGGAAAATGGAAGAGAAATTATGGGAAAAAAATTCATGAATACACTTATTACATATTCATCCATTTAATGGTACATACATGTGTAAAAGTTTGGATATCGAATTTTGAGTGAGAATTCTTCACCCCTTATCCCTATAAATACGCATCTCTTATCCCATTTCAAGAGGTATCCATTTTTGGGGGCTAAGGCAGAGTTTATTTTTGTAATATTTTTTAATGTTTTAAATATATATTAGTGTATATTTTCTTCTTCATTTGTGAATTTCGCTTCTTCTCCTATTTCTTTTATTTTACGTGTTTCTCCCATCGTGCTTCTTCTTAACTCCATGTTTGTGGAGAGCTAACTCTCGCTGTTGTTTGGGTGGGGAAGTGGTGGTATTTTAGTTTATTTCACTTTAATGATTTATCATGTTTTATTCTAAGGATTTAGTATTGGTTAAAATGATTGTGGTAATAGGTCTCCCCACTTTCTATACTATTTTTTTATTCTCCTCATTTAATCATTTTTCTTCTCATTGATATCTAAGTATTTCAAACGGTAGAGTTTGGATTAGGTATTTATGTGTAAGAGTTTACTCATACATGCAAAGGTCTTGGTGTGAGATAATACCATTCAAATGAGAGGGTGTAGAGTGAAATGTCTGGATCTCTACATTGAATAAAATAATGAGAAATATGTTTTTAATAACAAGGATAACACCACCAGGAAACCCCAAGAACAATGGTTTTCTTCTACTGAATTCTTTCTTTTCATTGTGTTTTTAATTTTAATTATCATATATATTATATTAAATTTATTTTCATAATAAAACCCCCATCTATATTACTATATAAGTTAGTTTTATATTAGTTAAATTATGATAGTGATAATAGGAAAATAGTGTGTGTGAGCAGCCTCCTTGTGATCGACCTTAGGGCGTGCATGCTATATTACATACTTAGGTAAATAAAAATATTGACTGAGGTGAAACGACTAAATATACATGGATAAATCTTATATCCAAATCAATAGTGACATGGTCCCAAATTGTCACATGATTATGATATGGATGATACTTCTTCAATTGAGAGATGTGAAAGACATTGTGAACAAAACCAAATTTTTGTGGTAAGGATAATCAATACAAAACATTTTTAACCCATTAAACAATTTCAAACATTCCAACATAATGTGCATCCAACTTCACTTACTTTCCCAAGCATAAATGATCATGTCTCAGTGACAATTTTAAGAATACGTGGTCATTCACATTGAAAGATAACAGTCAACAGTGGTGGTTTGCATATGATTTTTGTCAGTTATGAGCCGTAGACATATGATTTTGGATCATCTGGATCTTCTTCATGGTCTCATGGAGAAGACTAGGTCCAATTAGTGATGTTTCCCTTGTTTTTACCCAACATAGTGGTGAAAGAAAGGGTAGTCCATATAGTGCCTCGAATGGGGTTATACATATCATCACTTGGTAGCTGTTATTATAGGAGAATTCCACTAAAGGCATATGATCTTCCCATGAGCCACCAGTGACCATGAAATAATATTTAAAACGTCTAAATTGTTATTTTTGATTACTCATTCATCTGAGGCTGATATTTTGTGATCATAGTCAACTAAGTTCCAAGAGTCTGTTGTAATTATCGCTAGAATCATGAAGTGAATCAAGGATATCTATCCAAGATGATCAAAATTGAAAATTCATGTTACTTGAATACTTATATTGAATATATAACTCTTCCAAACCCTCCACCATATTGGAATCTCTTACTAGGAGAAAGTGTGCTAACTTTGTGAGTCAATCCACAATCACCCAAATAACATTGTGTTTTCAAGGCATCCTTAACATAACTTGACAAAGTCCATGTAAATTTGTTACCACTTTTATACAGGTATAGGAAAATATTTTCACATACCAGTCGATATTTGATGCTTAGTATTTACTTTCTGAAAAGTTAGACAATTCATAACATAATTTTCAATCTCGTGTCTCATACATGACAGCTAAAAATGAGCTTTCATCACCATGCACATTTTATGAATACCCAGATGAATTGCACATTTCGAATGGAGATATGTTGAAAGAAGTTGTTTCTAGCAATAACGAGGGACCATAATTCATTTCTGAAAGCGTAACAAATATTTTTCATCCTCCATCCAACCATCAAAAGTCTCCCCACCATTTAGGTTTTAAATAATGGTGATTCAATTAGGATTAGATATTTAAGAATCTTGTATAGAATTCATTAGGTTAGGAACAATATTAACTAAGAAGAAAATTACATTCTCATTATTTTCAGCACAATATATATGTATGTCAGTAATAATTCTCATTAGTTTCCATTGGTCACAAGCTTAATTAACCACTTCTCTATATGATTTCTGACTCAATGCATCTTCCACAGAATTCCCTTTCCCAAGTGTGTACAACAAGTTGAAATCAAACATCTAGAGATACTACATCCATAATCATTACCTCAAGTTAAAGTCTTGTTGAGAGAAGGCATATTTAAAACTCTTATGATTAGTAATAACTATGAACTTTTCTCCAAATAGGGAGTGGAACCAGGTATTTAATGTATGGAAAACTACAACTAATTCCAAGTCATGCATAGGATAGTTGTTATCATGTGATCACAACTACATTGAACCATAAGCCATGACATGAAACCCTATATGAGAACACAACCAAGACTATATCCAAATGTATCATAATATACCACATAAATTTGGATTAGTTCTGGTAAGATTTGGATGGGTTCTGAGGTGAGATGAGCATTATGCTCTAGAAATAATTTTTAACAATCATCATCCCATGTAAATGGAACACCCTTTCTCTTCAGAATAGTCATGGGAGAAGCAAGTCTCAAGAAATCCTAAACAAAGTAATGATAATAGCCTATTAATCCCAAAAAAACTGCATATCTCAAAAACATTATTGAGTGAATACCAAGATATGATTGCTTCAATATTCCTAGGGTCAACTGATATGCCCTCTTCAAAAATTATTTTCCTAAGGAAAAGAACTTCTTGTATCTAGAAGTCACACTTAAAAAATTTATCACACAATCTATGGTCCCATAGTGTACTTAGTACAATTTCCAAGTGCTCTTCATGGTTATTTCTACATTGATAATAAACCAAAATGTCATCAATAAATATCACAAAAAATAATTGAGGTACCTATGGGAGATACAGTTCATTAAGGACATGAAGATTGCAGGTGCATTCATCGGACCAGAGGGAATGCTGACATATTTATAATGGATATAACATCAACAAAATGTTGTCTTCAAAATATCATCATTTCTAAATCTGATATGATGATATCCTGAATGAAGATAAATATTAGAAAACCACTTGGATCCCTTTAATTGATCAAATATATCATCAATTCAAGGGGAAGGGTATCATTTTTTTTATTATAACTTGGTTTGGTTTATGATAATCAACACATAATCAGAGAGAACTGCCTACCTTCTTTATGAATAAAATTGGTGTATCCCAAGGTGGTGTGTTAGGCCTAATGAAGCCTTTGTTCTCCAAATATTATAGTTGGACCATAAATTCCCAGAGCTCTATCAGATCCATTCTATAAGATGAGTGTGAATAGGGATTATTCCCAAGAGATTGATAGAAAATTCAATTTCCCACTTGGGTGGTAACCTAGATAAATCATTTGGAAATACATATAGGTATCGATCCACTATGGCAGGAAGAGTACTATTTCTAGTTTCATCTGTAATGCCCAGGGTCATTGCTGCTAATTGACCATAGATGGTTCTATCCACTAAGATTAAAGGTCCCAATCTGCTCGTATATATATCTTAAACCCCCTTGAATACATTAAGAGTTATATCTGGGGATGTGAATGTCACTTGTCAAGCATATTAGTCAATATGGGCTTCAAATTCCACCAGCCAACCCATTCCAAAGATTAGATAAAAAACATACATCTCTAGGATTTTGAACTCCTAGATAAATTGAACCAAGTCAATGGAAATGAAACATACTAGGCACTTGAATCCTTTGAACTCTCACCATCTAAGGGGTGTCTTGATACTCATGGTGTGAGGTGTCATTTCCATGTATAATCTCAATTGTTTAACCACACAAGTAGTAAGAAAAAAATGTGATGCACTGGTATCAAACAAGACACACATAAGAGTTGAATTCATAAGAATGATACCTTACACTATGTAGGGACCTAGCTGCTCGATCAAGATAGCCTTCTCTACTCTATTTAACTATTGATCAACTACCATAGGATAAACTTGTTTCCTTATTGAGATGTTGACTGGATAAATAAAGTGTTTTTGGAGGAATACGGGTTCACCAGGGTCTGTGGATGAGAAATAGTTTGACAAGATTATTCTTTCCTAGAACATGAATACTAAGGATCGGTTGAGCCATTTCCACCTAATGATTTCAAAAGTTTATAAAAATACTTCTTGAGATTCCCTTTCTTGCTATAGTGGTGGAAATTCTTCAGTGATTCAGTTCATTATTTCTTTATGTGCGTAACCACAACACACTAGAACAGTCTCGTTCATCACTATGATAGGGTGGATAAGATACTGGTCTAGTGGATTTAATTTGTGTTGTCTTGCTACCCTAGGAGTAACCCTCTATCTTTTATTTATTCCTTGAGATGAAATTTCCACCATTACTCAGATGAAAAAAGGTGTCCCCTCAACTCGAATTTCCTACCAGGTCTATCTCTCCAACAATAATTTTATTCACCATTTATATATAGTTAATAATAC
Source organism: Viscum album (assembly GCA_963277665.1). Taxonomy (NCBI): domain Eukaryota; kingdom Viridiplantae; phylum Streptophyta; class Magnoliopsida; order Santalales; family Viscaceae; genus Viscum; species Viscum album. The sequence goes on along the minus strand of OY728125.1, from coordinate 1,524,608,905 downwards.
ATGACATTACCACCTTTGAGAAAACCTTAGGCCAGAGACCTACCTCAAAGGTCTGTGATTTTAGTCTCTCACCAGTAGCTACCTCTAGTCCAAAGCAAACAAGATGTGTGAGCAATATATTCAATCACTAGCATGATTCCTTATTATAGTTGAAATAAATCTATTGTATTTGTTATTTGGAATGTTTTTGGGAAGAATTTTTTATTGAATAGTTCCACAAATCCTTTCTAAGAAATATCTCGATCCAACTTATCTTGAACAACCAAGTTCCACCATGTTAGCACTAGGTCCTTTAGCATATAGGTTGTTCACTTGGACTTCATTTTATCTAGAGTCCCTAAGATGTTAAAAATCTTGATCATACTACTTAAACATACCTCTAATTTATTAGGTCTAGAATCACCATGAAACATTGGTGGGTTCTTCTTTATAAATTCTATTAAATGATTAAAGTGATGATGTTCCTTAGTCTTAGGTCCCTTATCTACAACCTGAAAGGATTGTATGATACTTTGAACCAAATCCCATTTCACATGTGGTTTAGGTGCAACCCAATTCTTAACTACTCCTCATTGGTTTCTTGTTCTCCTTATTGGTGGAATTTTCATTCTATAAATCATTTCAAAATTCAATAATTTAGCACTTTTATTGTGCATCTTTTCATGGTTATATTTTATATATTAACATAACAATCACCATATCACAATATCAAAATCAAATAACCACATGAAAATATAGTCCTAGTGGGAAGTCTCTTTACTAATTCATGATACCTAACACTCACCGGCTAAACCCATGATGATGAGGTAACAACATACCTAGAAGTGATTAACTACACTTTTTGTATCTTTACTACCCTGGTAGATTAAAGTTCAACAAACAAAGGTTAGCTACATCTTTTTATGCTATACATTTTAAGTCCCGACACATTTTATCTCCTTATTACCATCCCAACTCAAAGGACCAACCAAAATGATACCATTTGTAACATCCCCGCCCAACCCATTGGCTTGGACTGGGTTGGAGGTGCTACTAACCTTAGGTGACATTCTTTGGATACCAAAGGCTAGAAATAAGTGCCAAGGGTTTAAACACAAAGTTACAAGGGGGAATAATTTACCATATATATGCACACACAAACAAACATGATAAGAAAGATATAAATAAATAAACCAAATACATCTCTATAAATGATGCATGTAACCAAATCCAATAATAATATAAATAACAAAAATAATAATAACCAATAAATCAAAGACCAACATCAAAGTAATAGTGGAACAATGTAAATTAGAAACTAAAACTCTAAGTAGTAAAAAACTCTGGTATCAAGGTAGAACTAATCCAAAACAAGACTCTAACAACTCCAAAATTCATCTCAACCAACTATGATAGGGTATATCAAGGTGCTGCACTAGTGAAGTATGAAAACCAGTCCATTTTGTATTTCACAGAAAATAATGAATACATATTCACTAAGGTTCATATGCAGGGGTGAATTTAAAAACTTAGCAGGTAACTCCCATATAATTTTCCCACATAGAACTAAGAATATAAATAGGTTATCTCATAGGAGTTTAAAATAATTAGGAAGATTATCAAAGATGTAAACATTTTTTCACAATATAAAATATAATAGATGAATAGGTTTTCCAAAATAAATATAACTAAAGACAAGTTTTAATTTTTAAGAAGAAAAAGTAGTTCATTTAATTCAATTTGACATATCATCCTGTCCTCCCCCCATACACCCATGCATGCCAAGTGACACCCCTATGATCGTGAGCAGTGATACATCCTCCACCAAGCCATTGCTTGGTGGAAATTCCTCCTCACACATTTCCAGTCATCACCAAGCACCAAGTCTATTTCAATAAGGCCTTGTAAAATAAAAATCATGAAGACACACCAACCATGTGTCTTTACTATCAACACCCAAAACCCAGTTATGCCAATAACATTTTTCAAAACCATGTTTCTTTTAAGGAAACCCATTTAGTCAATTTATCAAACACGTTGTGGAAAACACCCACAACCCCGTTTCAAAATTCAAAAAGTAAGAGAAAATCCATCATAGTTTTAGTAGGGTAAAACCATTGAAAAATAGAAGAGAAATCTTTGAAGAAACCTAAAATCCTCTACATTCTAATAAAACTAGAAAGAGGGGAAACCACCTACCTCAGGTTTGTTTGGTGCAACCAATCCCCAAAAAATCTATAGATCTAGTCTTGTTCTTCCATTCCTATGATGAATCATAAGAAGATACTATCAAAAATTGCCCACTCCCATATATTTTACCATGTAAAACCCATTCTAGGATTTTTTTTCAAAGGAAAATGAGCATATCTAACATAGGAAAGAAGAATGGAGTCCTTACATTTGATTCCCAAGATCAATCGCTCAAAGGATCATAGAAATCAGGGTTTGGAGATTAAAGATCACCGAAATTTTCCCAAGGGAACCCTAGAAATTGAGACCTTAGGTTAGTAAAGTAATAGTGAGAGTTTTCAGGTGAGTTTTGGATTAAAAATTGAATTTTCATACAATTAAAATCCCATCACATGGTTAAGACACACAGTTTGACTAACCGTACACTAATCATGAAAATTGGATCTTTCTAGAAAATTTTCAAGTCAAATGATTAGCTATATGGTTTATATAAACTGTGTTTTAACCATGTGTCTACCTAGTAATTCCCCAAACTTCTCATGGTTTCCTAGAGACTTGAGCACAATTTCTTCTAACCATTTTCAAACTGAGTGCCTCCAAAAAGACTCCCAAAACCTTTCAAAAACTTCCAAAATCTTCCCAAGATTTATCTCAAACATTACCTACTTTAAATAATTCATAAAAATTGTGAAATACCTCAAACTAGGGTTTTTACAATATCATTAATGAATTATGTATCAAATAATTGGGATAATGATGTTGAATAGAAAATAATAATGCAAAAAAATTAGAGAATAGGTAAAGAGAAAGTATGTAGGGTTAAAAGTTTTAAATTCTATTAACATTGTGTCATGTGTGTGCATATATATGATACATGGAGGTTGTAATCAATAGTCAAGATTAAACCCTATCTCTCATGTTATATTCAATGATTGAAATATCAATGGTTAGAGAAAATGAATAGTCAGACATGTGAGGGGTTATGTTAAGAAATGAGGAGTCATCATCACTATTATTATTATAATATCCACATATTAAAAAATATTTCATAATACCCCCCATTAGATGTCACAATTTCATGGAATTTCATATAATATTCACTTAAAAAAACTTGTGGGAAAAAAAATTAAACCTAAAGTAATCAGATTTTATGCCATGTTGCCTCATTAAAAACATTATCAAGAAAATTAAGTGGAAAAAACATGATGAAAGGAAAATGAATGAAACCGTAATATCCTGACCCATATCATCGATACTGAGTTAGAGTTCCACATGACCTCAGACACACCTCCCCTTATGCCAAAGGCTTTCGACTAACATTGAAGGTTTAAAGTAAATCATGGGGAGACTATACCCTCAATAAGAGTGTATAATAATAGATAAATAACCAAACATGTAACAATATACAATCAGAGTACACAAAAACCAATAAAAATATTATTTGTAATGAATTAATGAAGAATAATGGACTCGAATGGTCATACTTGAATACAAGACACAGATCACCCATCATGCTGATCACATACACAAGATAGAAAAAGAATAAAATTACAAAGAGGATTTGCACCCAACTCTAAGTCTCACCTCCTCCCGGTTTCCAGACTCATGGTGAGCTATCCTGCTCAATAATCAAACTCGAGCCTCACCCAAACCTAACCTACAATAAGTGAGGGATGCTTGGGTACCCAAGTTCCATGGCCACCTGAGTAGGGTGTGATTACAACTTAGTAGGGCACCACCAATGTGGTCTAGTACCTAAATGGTAAATGCAGTGCACATACATGTGATAAGCTCAGCAGAATTTAAACAGGAAAAAGAAAAACTACGTAAACATAACATATAATCACCAAGACATAAATAAGTAACAACACCTATATGTTTAGATATCATGTGCTTACCAAGCCACTACAAACCTTGACTGTACCTACTTTGGATCTATGCCAAAAATAGTATAAACCAACCACCCGAAAAACCCCCCATCAACGAGATAGTACAAAAACATGTTTCACACATCTTACTGGAAGGGATAGTCCATGTACATGACAACCAATGTTTGACACATCCCTCTCGGGGTGATAGTTCATATGGGTAGGAATATCTACCTGCCACCTGACACATTCCCCCTTGATGGGATCGTCCAAAAAAATGTTTGAAACATCCCGATGAAAGGGATAACCCATGTACTTTCCAAACAATGTCTAACACATCCCTCTTGGGGGAATAGTCTATATGGAACAACCTGAATGCTCAATTTTAGAAGACATATGGATAACACATGTAATACAATATATAGGATGACAAATCAAACATCACGTTATACCAAGAAAGAGTCATAATCATCACAAATACACATGTGAGAAAACATCAATCATAGGACTAACATGGCTACACACATGCCATGCAATAAAATATTAAACATAGGCCCCACAGGTTACACACACACACATGTGATCAAGCATCAAACATGGTCTCATGGGACACACATGCTCACAAATGTGATCAAACATCAAACATGGTCTCATGGGATATACAATCACACACATGTGATCAAGCATCAACCATCAGTGATTGACATCAAAGCCAGTGTACAAGGTTCCATAATGGCCATTGAAACTTTGTTTAGTTACATTAAGCATGGTTCCTTTAATTAGTTAATACCTACACATCATTAACTAATTAATCATTATATGAAGTTCATAACAAATTATGAATTAAGGGCCATTCACCCTAGGTATAAAACCTCAAATCAAATGACAGAAAAAACATAATACTACAGGTTAGAGTACATGGGACCACCCACCTCAACATAGAGCTAACTCCCTATCTAAGAAAAGATTGACTGCTTTGTCTAAGTTTTCTAAGTCCATTTATCCTCCATCATTTTCCATGAGGTCCTAAATCATGCCCGAGTATTCCAAATTAATTAATTTTAACTAAATTATAATTAATTAAAAGATTATAGGAAAACTTATTACCAAATAAAAAAGGAATACTTGCCAAAAGACTTGCCAGATATCATCACCTAGTCAGAACCATGACCAACCACTCATGGAAGGTCCGTAACATTCTTTTGACTTAATTACTGGAAAAATCCCTATCACATGAAAAAAAACAAAGGAAAATTTAATATAATCAAATTGGAACCTTTATAATAATTCAACCAAGCAACGTACCTTAGTTTCAATGTTGTTTAATAGAGTTTGGGCCACTCCCAAACATAAGGCATGTAAAATCCCCAAATAAATTTCATGATACAATGATTAATTCAACTAAATTCGAACAAAAAACATATAAGAGATCACTAATGGAGATACCTTCAATGAAAAAACCATCAAAACCACACATTTATCATCATAAAACATCGTCTATCCATGCTGATCCAAAGTCCCATAATTATCAGACAATTCCACTAAGATCCAGTGGAATTGTCATCCAATTCTTTGTTTGGGATCTATCCAATTATGAAGATCACCAAAGAGAATATGATTCAAATAGAATTGATATTCCAAAGGATTTTAGGGGATAATAATTACCAAGATGAATCATCCATGATGAATGACATAATGATATACCACCACACGAGAAAATCAATGAAGAATGAAGGATCTCACCCATATTTACTAATGGATCTCACCTAGATCCATCCCACTTTGAAGAAATCTCATGGAGGGAGGAGAGGAAAAGGGAATGACCAAATGAACCTCAAAACCCATGCTAATTAATATAATTTTGAAGGGGTATTACTGCTAAAAAGGACCAAAAGTCCCTCAGTAAAGTGCTACCCATAACAACTGACTGACCACTCGTGCAGGTTCACCAGCTAGCCGGTGAATCCTGCTGGGCAGCAGGGAAACTGCTCACCCCACCAGCTAGTCAGTGGAAGTAGCAGCAACCATGACTACTCCTAAAACAACTATAAAAACTAGAACTTTGATTCACCTATTGATCCTTCTTCTAACTCCAAAAAACACTTCTTTAAGTTGTTAAAATTGGCAACATCTCTATTCACCACTCGGTTCTTTGAACGATCCATCCACTGGATGAAAAATTCAAAATCCCTAAAAAATTCATAACCTGTAATGAAATCAGTCATTGAAATGAATTTTCAACCCCCTTCATAAAATCATGATAGACTTATTAATCTTTTCATCTTAATTTTATAAATTAATTTGTCAAAATCTTGTGTTAGAAATTCCTTTGACACCAACCATCCCATCGGGACCCCTCCTAGGTGGTGTTAAGTCAATTGTGCCACCCCAAGCCTACCTTCAATAGGCTATGGGTTAATGACTAGTAAATAGAAATCATATCACATATAATGGGAGGATTTAACCAAATACACTTGTATATGTCACACATCTACACATGAGACATAATAATGAAGAAAAGATAAATAAAACTAACTGAAATGTATAAAATTCACATGAAAAATTCTAAGATCCATAATGAAGAACCATCACATAACTCATAATGAAAAAGGTCAAGATACACACCCAATAACCAAATAATAAATTCAATTTAATCAATTGCAATGAAGAGGCACATGCATCAATCTATCTCCTGATACAAACATCACATACTACTACCACCTCCTGGTACCACTAAGCTCTACAAAACCATGTCCACCAAGATTACCTCAAAAATGTTTGTTCTCTACATAATATATGACATGTGTGGGTGAAGAATCTCATGTAGGGGTGAGTATATACATACATAACAGGACATCCTGAAAACCGAAAAGTAAATAATAAGAAAATAGTCATCTCAAGGTTATAATACATGACAAAAGGAGTATCCCATCAGAGATAATAACCCAAAATGTGATTTAAAGAGAGAACCCAAGATATAAGATAAAGTCCCACTTTTCATAGTCAGCTATAGAAGAAATTATCACATAACCTCAAGAATATAAATTAACTAAGTCAATCAACCCAAGTCACCTATCTAAAACCACAAAGGAGGATTTGTGTCTCATCTAATGACACACAGTAGATGAAAGTATCAAACAATAGATGAGAGTAGTATATAGTAGATGAGAGAGAGGTACTTGACCCTTGAATGCTCCAATCACCACACTTAATCCTTGTTGCTATCCCTACAAATCTAAATCCTAAAATTGTCTATTTCATAACATAAATGGCCTCAAATGGATAAAAAACCATTTAATAATGATAAACATGGAAAAAAACTTAGGATGAGCTATTTATTTTCTAAAAATTGACACAAGGTGGAAATTTTACGGAAAATATCCTACACAGGAAAAACCAGGTCATGCGACAGTCATTGGGCATGAAGGTTCTAAGCACAATGAAAGCACTGGTCAAGATCATACCCAACATGGATTTTGTCAGATTCAATGAATAATACACAATAACATGATGAAAAATCATCATGTATAATTAATGTACCCAAATAAAAAGACAATGAATCATAGAATCGAGATGAGAGGATATTTCACATTAAATTTATAATTAATTTAACAATAATAATTAACTTGATTTTGAGATTATTTGATGAAGATTTTGATCATTCATAACCCTTATTCAAGTTATACCATCATTGTGTTAAGAGGATCCAAAATAAATTCACTTTAGTGGTGATCCACACGTGCTCCATGATTATAAAACAACACTGATGTAACTTTGAGTGCTAGCATGGATGATCAAAACATATTGAATTGTTTGTCTTGATCAAAATATAATCCTTTTAGCTTGAGGATTTTCACTCTCATTTTATCTCAACCTTGAGAGGGATGAAGGTGGTGGAATAATTCTATCAATATTGAGAGGAACCCTAGGGATGTTCTTTGTATAGATAATTCTCTAGGGAGAGGATGTGTTGTGCACAACATGAATGAATTCACAAAATGAGTTCACAATTTTTTGTCTCTAAAATGATTTAAGTGTGTATATATAGACCTAGGTTTTAATGTTGATAGTTTCACAAAATTACTTAATCAAATAATAAACCTAATAAATTCCACATGATAATAATAATAATAATAGTATTATTATATAATGGCACACTTCAACTTGCACAAATAAATATCATTTTAATTAAATAAATAATTTCTTACTTATTTAAATGATAATTAAGATTATATCATGTCTATTACCAGACACTTAACTTGGCCCATATACCTTCCTCAGTGTTTACTTGTTAGGTCCCTCAAGGGACTTACGTGAGAGATTCCCTAGGGGATGAACCAGGGTATGAAAATTCTTTTCCAAATTATCTCTTGTTCTTTAAATCTCTCAATGTCCTATTTTTATCTTGACCTCTTAATTAAAAGGGTCACTTTGTTCTTCTCTTTTCTTATATATTGATCTGATTACCACTTTACTTGACCAGATATTCTTTAAGGTTACTTTAATCCTTTGTATTAGTTTGTGTACATGAATAAGTAAAGAATGACACATGTGATTTTACTTGGTTCCTTTGTACTGGCCTAATCCAAAAAGCATGCATAAAAATGCATCTATACACTAAAAGCACTAAATTTTTAGGCTAGGTCACTCCTGTCCAGAGTCACTCCACTTACAAAGTTTGGGGTTGGCTAAATGGCACCCAAGGCTCATAGTTTAAGGACATGTGGTTTTATCCTTTAGCATCATTTTCATAGCTGAATACATCCCCAGTTTTAGGTGGATACGTTGCAAAACTCCTTGTTTGATCCTTCAAAGGTCTACTATGAACACCTCCTTGAACAAATTGTCTTTCTTATTTACAACACAGGTCTAGAATGCCTCCTCCAATTTTATACAGAACAATAATTACATTCACTTTAAGATCCCATTCCAGCTCAAATCCTTCTTTTTCTGGAAAACTAGATATCCATAATATTTGTGGTTCCACTTTTCCTTTAATGTGCATATCTTTAGATGATTTTTTTTCAAACTTTCTTTCTCCTACTTCTGATATCTCAATGTTTTTAGTAGGGTCACTCCTCTCTTCTTATATTTTTTTATAGATTTATAGTTCAATATCTTCAAGATTCACTTTTCTTCTTCTTCTTCCTTCTTTCTCTTCTTATTTAAGAACAACTCCATGCACGAGACAACTTTACCATATTTATAAAATATAGAAACAAATTTCTTCTTCTCTCTCTACTTATAGGTTTTAGACAACCACATGATAGGAATAAGATATAAGGGCATCTCTTTTGTTTAATGAATTTTCCAAGATCCTCCATAAGGATTTGGGTCAACTCCTTAAAACTATTAAAACTTTTTATTTTTCCCAAATCTAGGAAAACTACACTTTTCACAAACTAATACTAAACCATATATTAAAACACACTCAACCTGTGTGGTATAATAAACTTGAACATCACTATATTCATCTACTTTTTGGCATGTATCATAGACATCATAAGAACCATTGAACTCATGAGTTCCTATAAATCATATAACCTTTAAAATAAACAAGCTTGAATGTATTTCAAAGAGATAATATTTAAGTCTTCCACATGGACCAATATTTTTCTATGAATATTGTTTCTTCACAAATCAACCTTTTTCCTTTATAGTGTGAAATATATTTTTATTTATTCCACTGAAATATCTATTTCAATTCCCTTCTTTCATTTCTACTTAAATCATGGCTCCCAATGAAGTTCCATGATATTTGAATCACTTAAGAACTAGTCAATCATCATCTAATATAACAAAAAATATTCCATAGATATCATAAATCATATCACCAATAAGTTCATAATAAATTAATTGATGAAATGTTTCTGTCTAATTTCTAAAAATCTTCTAGGTATCAGATGACACTCACGTAGCCTGACAACACACATATGTAGCTGACAGATCACACCTACGCTGAGGGTGATGACACTTATTTTGGGACCAAACACACATAAGTTTAGGTACAATGACACATATGCTCCCTTACTTTTACAAATTCATGTATCCCAACTAGAATGACACCTACATTGGTGTCAATTCACATGTAAGTGCAAATCGATGACACATACGCTCGAATTTATGACACTTACATTCAACATGATCACACATACACTAGGAAATAAACACATGTACACTGACCTAACTTTTAAAAACTCTAATCTACAACCATAATGGAACCTATGTTGGGTTGGAATGATATATATGGTGTTGTGAATTTACCATTTTTTAGAATCTACTAGAGAACCAAAATTTCCATAATTACTTCTAGAATTGATCCAAATGTCTTATGGCCTTTATGGAACAACTCAAGAACTTCTAGAAGTGTCATATGATTATCATGGGCTCTATTAACCTTTATATATTTCCTTTTTCAACAAATCCAACAATTATAACAAGAAATATTCCTTTTTCAACAACTCCATTTGACCTTGACTTATTTCACCTTTGTAAGTCCTACAAGGATGAGTCCATAACAATCCTTCAAGCATCACTTTGGAAAGCATGAAATTCAATACCACACTCCAAGATATACTTAAACATCCATTCATACACCTCTATCACATTTTCAACAAACATTAATCTGACCTTATTCTACATGTATTGTCAATAAATCCAACACACACATCCACGGGGGTGTTAATAACCCCCATATAACATCTCGACCTAGATGCCACTAAACCGGTGCTCCAAGATAGTTCACCATAAGGAATAAAGTGTGAATCTTCATATTCTAAAGGTTTTAGAATAGCAGAAAGGGCCTAAGGTGTGTCTATGGAGAGACTATTCCCTCATATCCAAGTAATAAAACAACAAAAATAACCAAGAATCATCCAAACCAGTAAATAACTAGAGCGCGCAAGTAATAAATATAATAAAGGATGTAATAATAAAATAGAATGAAATAAGGGACTGAATAACCATATCATACATACAAAATTGATCACCAACTGGGTTGATCACATATACAATATTATATAAAGGAAACTGAAATAAAAGTACATGGATCTACTGCTAACTTTGAGATGAACCACATACTTGGTTTCGAAGACACCGTCAAGCTACTCCAGCCCAATCAAAAGAATCCACATGAGCGTCTTTGCTCAATCACATAACCTTGGGCCTCATCTCTATCTATCATGTATCTATGCTCAACCTAAAAAGAAAATATAAGGTCTACACACACATCGAGGTACACGTACAAGGGTAATAAATGATATCAGTAGGCCACCCAAATGATGAACCTATAAATATGATATTATAAGTGCATGCCCATGAAATATTCTTAGCCTAGCCGAGACACAATTGGAATAATAAATAAGGAAAAAAATATCATAAAAGAAGTAAGTCCCCAATTGATCCTTAGGTCTGTGATCCTGATCATCCCAAAAAAGTGGCATCATACTTATAAGTATATATGTGTGTATATATATATCCACACACACACACAAACACATATATTTATATTTATATAAGTAAGGTGACAAATAACATGGACCAAAATGCAGTTGATACTTGGGTTCCTAATCATAATCAACTAGACATCATGTGATCGGGGCACTGATTTGGATTTCGTACCACTCAACTCATTTATAATTAATTCAATCCTTGGGTTCATAATCCCAATCAACAATACCTCATCCAATGATATAAATATGACAACCCTGATCTTTATTACACAATTAAACTTGATTTATTACATAAAATTCACTTGATACAGCATAGAATATCTAGAGGTATAGTGTCTCTGGGGCTTAGGAACATTACATAACAACTTAGAACATAAAACACACAACATATTTATTGAAAACTTTCTTTACATGACCACTACATTCCCTCGTAGTTATCATTGCATGGGATAACCTGAGGAAATTAATAATAAAAGGGTGAGATATAAAGCCCAGTAAGGGAGTAAAAAATGCATAATATGAATATTACAATACATGTTTGTCAATAGGAATATCAATGGAGCGCCAGAGAAACATAAACATAAAGTCATGATATAGCATGATTATCATAACATGGAAATGTGGCAAAAACACTTAACATGGTATTAGAATGAGCCAAGTATCATTGCACATGAAGCATGAGTAAAACCTCATTGCACTTGACATATCATGATACTAATCTTTACCCAATGAATTAGAGTGCTATCAGGGTGCACCCTTCTTAAATATTTCATTTCATGCATAAGTGTGCCACATGGATCATATAACATGAAATCAATCAACATCATAAGTTATTACATGATTAAGGAACATGGAATTAATACATGAAAGTACCATTCAATATGTATATGTTCATAAAGGTGAATACCCTTGACAGAGACATGGGTATGGTATTCACTACATAATGATCTTGGCTTGGAAAAACACGGTGCAATTTCGGCAGCATAACGACGTGACATAAGAATTCATAAAAAATGGTTGATGAGAGAGAAATGAGTGTATAATAATATGTACATGAAATGTAAAGTAATGGGGTATCATATAGATATATTTCCCAACAAATATAATGGAATTTAGATACGTAATACAAAAGAATTTCTTGAATGTAAACGAGGAGAGAGAAATTCCTTACGGATGTTCGGCATGGTAACGAGTGTACATGGGAGGAATTAATGAGAGATAAAGGGTATATATAATTATTAAAACATGAAGAGGGAAGTATGGGGGAGGTAAAAAATCATACCCCAACATTTATAATTAAAAATAAAAGGGTATAACAATATAAGGAAACTTGGACATAAATAAGGAAAGTGAGAATCCCTTACTTGGAAGTGTGATCCCAAAGGCTTGGGAGGGGCTTGAGAGAGAATTATTGGGAGATTGGGGTGCCTTGGTAGGATTATATAGAGAGTAGGTTAGAGGTTGGATGAACTACAAAGGATTTTAGTGAAGAGGAAGTGGGAGTTTGGGTGGATTTATATATAAAAAGAGAGGAAATTCTTTATTATTTAGGTTTGGGACACCACACATTAAACTAATCAAAACTACAAACCAAACCATGGTTTTTGCCCATGTTTTTTTTCCAAAGGGTAGTGGAAAACAATATTTTATAATTAAAATTTCCTAACTTCTTAAAATAATAGGGTTTCTTATGTGGAGGTGAGTCACACTCTCAAGAAAATCAATTTAAAAAACTAAAATGTTTTATAAGTCATGAAGGGTCCACTAAAGCTTTGTAAAATAAATAAAACAAACATAAAATCACATTATTTTAATGGTAAAACATATATTGGCAGAATATAATGTTTATATTATTTTATTACATCACTATTGGGTCATTATGATGTCATGAAACACATTATATATTTAAACAATATTTATTTTTTACCCAAAAATTCGACTGTCTCAGAAAATTATGAAAAAATTCACCGTTGGATAATTTCGACATCCTGATTCCAAAAAATAATATTCATTTTATCCAAACAATTTTCTAAATATTTTAATTTTTACTTTTAAAATAAAAACTGATATTTATCGAAAATTCATGGGTTTTGACAAAAAATAGCTTTCAAACCTTAATAAAAATAACAATTGTATTCATAAAAATTATGAGATCATTTATACTTAATAAAATTATTTTAATAATAATAATATTTTATTAAAATATTATTTAATTCAAAAATATATTAATTTATCAAAATAGATTCCTTAGTTGAACATTAACTAAAAAAAATACTATTTGTGCATTAAAAACTATTTACAAAGTAACAATAATAAAATGAAAGTATTTTATTTATTATATACAAAAATAATGTACATAATCATAATTCTAGGGTCTTGTTACATAACCATTTAAAACACCCACATAAGACCTTAGGGTAAGGTGCGCGATGGTGAAAGACTCTTGGGGTGGCTCGGATTACATCGCTCGAGTGGTAATCTCTATCAACTTCCACTTCTCCCGTAGGTGGTTCCGCTCAAGCTTAACATATTAAAGCTTGGCTTGGGCTTGGTCAAGTGAGAAGCCCAATGACCCCACCTCCTTTCTGATATCCAACAAATGGTATTTGTATGAGGAAAGTTTACTGGATGAGGCCATCGCTTCCTTTGTCTGAGTAAATTGGATTTGTTAAAGCCCTATATTTATAATAATCACATGATCACTGTTTAACAGCTATATTAGCAATGGTCACAATTCTTAACGGTATTTTAAAATCCAAAACATAAAACCAAATAAGTCATATGTTTTACATAACCATAAGAATACATTTAAATAGACCAAGAGAAATTTTCATTGATGAATTTTTGGGTCATTACAATAAATGTCTTTGAACAAGCTATGTCACCATAGGGGGATACATGTCCTAGACCTAGGTTCACTCATACCCACTTCTAATAACTATAATTAATGACTCTAGGTAATATGTATACATCTTATAAATATGGTACTGATTTGGATTTCATACCACTCATGCCATGTAAATCTAGCCTGATGTCTGATCCCTAGGTCCTGATTTGTAGGCGTTCACAACATTGGAGCTCAAATTAACCCTAAGGGGGATTACCCTTAGGTGACCTGTAACAGGAATTATCTTTGTATCTAAGTACATGCTCAACATACATTCATATAAATGGATCAAAATCCCACTATCATTCAAGTTTTGGTGAGTTTAGTAATGTAATGGTACATCCACCCGACCCTAGGGAGAACCCTAGACATTGCTTGAGAGAGCGTAATCATCCCCGAGGGCATCAATGATATGGATCACCATGTCCAACACTATGGTCAAATAATAAATCAGGGAGATTGTAATCATCCCCATCGCCCAGGAGAGCTTAATCATCCTTGAGTTCATCAACAATGTGGATCTCCATGTCCAAAACCATGGTCAAGTAATCAATCGGGGAGAGCATAATCATCCCCATCGCTTGGGAGAGCGTAATTATCACTGATTATATCTCATAAGTCAGACCCTAGGAAGTACATTTGGGTATCCTAATAATATAAATCAAATAAAAGGTTTAGAATACGAATCCTAGGAAGTACATTGAGGCATTCCAAACACATACTGCATCGCGTCAAACCCATAGACCAAGTACCAGGAATAACTTCTATCAGTCATTTCTGAATCATCAGTAAAAAAGTGAAAGTATAAATAAAAGAGTGAGGGTGGTCGAATTCCTAAATCCACCACTACTTTTATATCCTCTTAGTGTCACAAGTTCGGTACAGGTTTTAAGGTGTCACCTACTTCCATCTCTACCCAAAACCAATGTACTAGATCAAGGTCAATCAAACACTGAGGCACCCACTAGGGACCTCAGGTCAAAACACTAGATATGCGTCCTACTTTTGATCCTAAAAGTCCATATATAAGTGAAGGAATCCATCTTAGGAACCTCTGAAATAGTAATCTATCAAAGGCATACTAAATGGGATCCTGAGAAGGAGTAAGTAAACAGAGGCATCCTAAATGGGATACTCTAGGTCAAAACATAAGCGAAGACATTCTATATGGGATACTAGGAATAAGTAAGCAAGTATAGGAATCCTACAAGGGATTCCTTAGGCCAGTATGTAAGCGAAGGCATCCCACAAGAAACCCTAAAAAATAGTAGTAAGTTAGAGGCATCCAACATGGTATTTTATAGGTCAAAAGATAATATGACCTCTTAGAACAAAAAGAAAATTCTTTGAATACCATTCTAGATATATGGATCATGGACCACCTCAGATCAAGGGTCTCATTCTATGGATATATCTGGATATGATTACCAAAGTAAGAACCTCTTCATTTAGTAAAAATCCTGAAATGCCTCATAGGACTCATCAAATCACCTCAAGGGTTTCACAATCATGATATACATGGAATGATACTCAAAAGTACTAATCATGAATCCAATTCTGGATCTGGGGTGTAAAACAAGAAAACCCCAAAAAGGGTAGTAAGGGAGGAGTACACGACGTGTATACCTGAGTACATGATGTGTACCCTTTAAGTCTCAGTTGAGCCTGTACTTTAGTTAGATATGGTGTGTAAAACCCATGTACATGGTGTGTACCCTATATGGGGTACATTCCTATGTACCTCACATGGTCTGGAGATGTATTCTTCTTATCCATGTACTTCTATGTGGCGTGCTTCCCACACGAGGTCTGGTATACTTTACACGGCCAAGTACCCCTACACGGGTTGTCTGGCTTGGTAACTGACTATATGACCAAGCACTAGTACATGACATGTATACCATATACATGGAGTATACTTCTAAAAATACCATATTCCTTGAATGAGAAGAACACATGATGTGTGTTCCTGAATGACATAATGTGTGATCAGGATTCTGAATGGAAAACCCCTCAAATTAGCTTGAAACCCTATTTTTCTTCCCAAAAGCTACAAATATACCCTTAAGGGACCCTAAACAGTGATAATAGAGATCTAAAACTAGAAAGTAGTAAATATATAGGGATTTACAACAAAACTTAAAAATGGACTTCCTTTGGGTGTAATCTGTTGAAGATTCTCTTGTTTCTGCAATCCGCAACTACCACATGATGATATGGCTCCTCTCAAGTTCCATGATATCACCTCTCTCACTCTATCCATATTTATCTCTCTTCATCTCCCTATCATCTCCCAGTCACTGTAAATGAATCCCATAGGGGTAGTATGTGATACGCTGGGGGAGAAAAGGAGAAAATAAAAATAAAAAAATAAAATAGAAGAAAAAGAAAATAGGGTTGATCCTAGACACAATGCCCACCATGAGTTTATTACCTACCTAAGAAAAACCTCCCATTCTATACTCATTGGAAGATACATGATCTCAATCCAATTCTCTGTTCAAAATATATGGCCAAATAAACACATGTGAATAAATTAATATTTAATTAATTAAATATTAAATATTATTTATTCTGATAAAATCCGAACGGTTTGAGATTACATCAAACTCTTTTTATAGAGAAACACCCTATTTTTGGACCAATGAAGTAGTCATAAAAATTATCCAAAGACATATTCTAGGGAAAAAATGAAAAATTTACCCCTTACAAGCATCTAAAGGAAAAAAAATCAAATTTCTACTCAATTTCATAGTCCAGAAAAACATGGGTCCTTACACGAACTTTGGATTTTATTGATATTATATCTATTTATCCCCACCAAAATCTCCCCCATTATTGATAATGAAATAAATAGGGACCAAAATTAAGAAAATTATCATTTTTCTCTATCCCATTATTTAGGTAACTCCTAATCTGCATCCCCTTAGAATGGGTCTAACTCTATCCTCATTATGTCTTTACCCCCATCAATTTTTGAGTTATATGGGATTAAATTACAACAAAACTCACTCCCCATTTGTTTTTAGAGTATAAGAGGATATTATTTATGGTATGACACTCATCCCCCATGGTAATTTTTCTCTTTTTTCTCCATTTTTTCTTCATTGGGAGGAATATTTACCAACTTTCTATCCCCCTTCAAGGATGGGGAAAATTACTTCCCCCACTTGAAAACGTATGCATCTTGAACCAATTTTTATGAACTATTTAAAAAAATTTCTAGATAGACTTACAAATTCCATAACTTACTTCAATCCAATTCTTAAGCCACTAATTTTTCCACATAAATTCAAAGAGACCAATTAAGTGACACTACTAGAAATATAACCTATACTAATGGTTTTAGAAAATCATTGGTATAGGTATCACTTATACCAATGGTTTTGGAGAACCGTTGGTATAGGTATAACCTATAACAATGGTTTTGTAGAACTATTGGAATAGGAATTTCATAGGTAAACTATACCAAAAGTTCTATATAATTTTTTGTATAGGTCTAAAAAATTAGAGTACCAATACCAACAGTTTTGGAGAACCTTTGGTATAGGTACCCAAATTTTTTATGAATTATTTTTGTCAAATAACATTAAATATTACAAATTTTAAATTCATTTGAAATTTATATACATGAATTTATCTAATTATATTCATAAAATTCATTGTAGCATAGTGGTTAAGTCATTGAAGTATAAATGGGAGGTGTTGGGATCAAAACTCACACACCTTTTTTTACATTACCTGTACCAATGATTTTCCCAAACTAATAGTATAGATATTTCATATTCATGAACTATACCAATGGGTTGGTAATCATTGGTATAGACCACATATACCAATAATTTTCCCAAAACTATTGGTATAGGTCAATCCTAATGAAAAAACAACCAATGACTCTTCAAACTATTGGTATAGTCTTTTTTTCTAGTAGTGTGAATTTACCACTTAGATTTTGAGTATTCAACTTAGCCTATAAACCAACTAAGCCCAGTATTAGTGTAGAAAACAATATTCTTTAAAAAAATCCTCAAATAATTCCACGTATCTCACTGATTTTCTATTAAATATCTTGCAACAAAAAACCTTTCACTTTTCTAATAACAACCGACCTATGATCTCATCACACTTTCACACCAAAACATTAGTAGATAATAATTAAAAAACATTAGTGTGAGAGAATTACACTTGAAGAATCAATTAATACCACTTGATACCAGTGATACCACTTGAACTCTATTATTTTTTACTCTTTAAAGGCTTCTCTATTTACAGATAAGGCTAAACAACCTTGAAAATTCAGCATCAACTCTTCCTGAATTTCAGCTCTATGACAATAAATGTTTCTAAATTTAGGGGCTTCAATTATTGGGAAAACATATCTAATTAAGTTGTTTTTAGTATTTTTTACACAATAGACAACTGATACCAATTTTTAAGTACATAAAACAAATAAACATGTAAAATCCTTTTACATTGTTCCCGCTGCTCCCAATCTATCCAATTTATTTTATTGGTCTATTTAAACTAATTTCATGGACCATATCCACCTTTTTGTTACATAAAATTTAGTATGATAACACTATAAACTCATATAATGCTTTGAAACCTCTTTCATCTCTTATTTAAGATCCTTAAATAACTCTAGATTCAATAAGAAATTTAATTCCAACATATATATTTTCTCATATCTAGTTTTGAGAATGAAACTAGTTTCTTAACACCTTTATATGGGTTAGGTTTTACCTTATTCCTAATATTCAAGACCAATACCAAATAGATCATTGAAATATATCTTCCTCCACTTATTCCATGCACTTTCCATTTTCAACAGATTTTCTTTTCAACTTACAAACATGTTATTTTTCAGTGAAACTACCCCATAGATTGTGTCACCCCATAAATTATGCAACTATTCAAAGTAGTTAGAAAACATTATGGGGATAGAGACACCTTATATTTTCCTCAAGTTGAGGAAATTGTCTGTTTTTGATAAACCAACCCCTTGATTTCCAATTTTCCTTTCCCCCATTTTAGGTTTTAGGAGAGGAATGTTGACACCTCATTGAATTTCTTTTCTTCTTAATCATCCTCAATGATTATACTCTTCAATTTTGAATCCACCTTCTTATATGAATTTCTTTTAATAGACTCCAAATATTTATCATTATCTTTAGACTTATTCTTTTCTATATAACCTAAAATAAAACATGCTCTCATATGGGTACTCTTTCCATAAATGATTTCTTGCTTTATCAAATATTCAACTTTTTATTCTAAACCTTCTTTTTTATCCCTACTATATTAATTTTATTTCTCAATAATTTCCTTTCATTGGGACAATCCTTTTACATGATCCCTTCTAGTTTTAAGAACATTTGATCTCATTTCTTTCTTCCAGGACTTTTTTCTTATCTTTCTAAGATATTTTTGGTACCACAATAGATTTGGAAATCCCTTTTAGGCTATTTTCAGTATAATGGCCTTCTTCATTTAGCTCCTAAAATCTATTTCTCAATGGATTTGGTTTTTCACTAAGTGCAGGACGACTTCTTCCTTTTATCTTGAATGAAAATCTTTTGAAATTTATACTTTAAAGAGATTCAGTATGGTAAGAATTTATGAAATAGTGCCCTTACCTTTTCTAACATGCTTGATAGCCCAATTTTTCAAACTTTTAATTGTATTCACAGTAACTCATGTACTCCAGTGCTTTAGGTTAAAATTGGAGATGTGTCGATAAATCCCACAAAAGTAGTACATATTTCCAAAACTTCTTTGAGAACTCAACTGATTTTCCTTACCATTTGTAGGGACCTTCTTGAAGTTATTTCCAACACTTTAATTATTTTCCTTTCACTTGAGAGATTCCATGTCTTTCTTTTTCTCATTCCATGAAGAGGTTTCATTATAGAAAAATACATATTTGAACATGGAGTAAGGCCTCTATAATGTGATAATATCTTTATTCCTATCCTTTGAAATGGTATAATTTTCCTTGGTTTTGTCATCACCCATTAAAGAGTAGTCAAACAACAAATGAAAATCATCTTTTAGTTTAGGTTTACCTTTGTAATACAATTGCTTATTGACTGAGTTGAACCCTTATTCCAATTTATGGACCCTCATACTCCTTGAATCAAGTTTAGCATTGAGTACTACCTATTTGAGGTGTTGTTATAACTCTTTTTAGAGGTGAAAAAATTTCAATTTTGACCTCCTTGGGACTTACTCATCACCAGTAGTCCCAACTTTAATTAGCATATTATCCTCTTCACACATTCATGTAACAATAATAAATGAATCAAAAAAAAAAAAAAATCCAAAATCTGAATATTTTGTACCTTTAACCTCATAGCCACTGGATTATTTCCAATGTATCTCACTTTTCCCAGAAATATTTCCATAGTATGGTATTCCTCATAAAATCTCCTTATTCTTTAAATTCTTTCCATTTTCCATGGTACAAAAGAATGTAATATCACATTGAAACTTTAAGTTCAAAACTAAATTAGATCAAGTCATATCACAAAAAATCTAATAAACATAAATCTATACTTTGATACTGATTGGTAGGTCCCTCAAGGGAGTTAAGTGAGACATAACTTGGGGGGGGGGGTGAATTAGGGTATGCTAATTATTTTCCAAATTATCTCTTGCTCATTAAAGCTCTCACTACCATACTATAATCTTGACCCCTTAATTAAGAGGGTCACATTTTCCTTATACTTTCTTTTATATTGATCTAATTATAACATTACATGAACATCCTTTACTAGATATTCTTTAAGGTTGTTTTACCCCTTTATATCAGTTGGTGTGCATACAAAAAGTAAAGTATGACACATGTGATTTTAATTAGTTCAATCTCACTTGTATAATCCAAGGAGCATGAATGGAAATGTGTAATGGGTTTTTTGTGATCATATAATGACCATTTTCAATGGAAGACAACCTAAAATATAGACAATCTATCTTCAATAAATCAATATGTTAATATTATCACAAAATAGAGTACTTGGAAAACATGAGTTATAATAGCTTCCATCTTCATCCTTTGATAGAGTGTGCTTTAGGGAGATCATGAGGAGTAGTAAATGAACTCACCTTTCCTTAGAGGTGATACACCAGACACTTGGATCCACAATCATATCATGAGGATAGCTAAATTGAAAAGGGGTACTAGCACCTAATCCAAAGAGATAAACGAAGTATCAAGAGGAAGGGAGTTTAGCATAGGCTCATACACACCACACACCTAACATGAGAGGATCACAACCTATTATATATAGCCAAATCCTGAGGCTCCCACTTCACAACACATTACATGAATTTATATATATTGGTTATAATTCATTGAAAATTTTCAATGAATTAATGAAAAGTCTTAACTCCACTAATAATGGATTATAACTGATGATTAAACCATCCAAGAGAAATAAATAACACACACACACACTTATTATATCCATGCTTCACATGCACAAAAAGTACTTGCATCACATGCATGTATTCAATGCTCACATATATATATAATATCATATATTACACACACACACACATGTATTTCATGCATGTATTTTTAGTGCACATCCAACAATGTGCCTATACACCAAAGCCACTAAAGGTTTAGGCTAGGTCACTCCTGACTAGGGTCACTCCCCTTATAAAGTTTTGGGTTGGCTCACCAATACCCAAGGATAATTTCCTTTCCTCTTATTTTGAGCACTACTATGGGGTAGGACACCCTCATAGTTTAATTCCATATAGGTTCACCATTCAACATCATTTACATGGCTAAATAAATCCTCTATTATGGGTTGATTCATTTTTGAACTCCTCGACTGCTCCTTTATAGGACTACTGTAAATACCTCCCTAAAAAACTTCTCCCTATTTATTCCAACACAAGCCTGGAATACCTTCTCCACTTTGTTACATTACAATAATTATCTTCACTTTGAGCTCCCCTCTCAGGTTGAATCCTTCTTCTTCTTCTAGAAAATCAGATATTTAGGATAACTCTAGTTCCAATTTTCCTTCAATGTGTATATATTTGGATAAAGTACTATTGTCAAACTCTCTTCCTCCTACTTCAAATATCTCACCATTTTTAGTAGGGCCTCTCTCCTCCTCCTCTCCTATTTCATAGATGTGCAGTTCAAGCTCTTTGAGAGTCTCTCTTTTTCTTATTTTTTGTCTTGTTCTTCTTATTAAATAACAACACTATGAGTGAGACAACTTTCCCATATTTAAAAAATATAGAAAACACTTTATTATTTTCTTCTTCACTTCTGGTTTCAATACAGTTTCTTGAAATACATAAGATATGAGGATATCTATTTTGTTTAATACATTTTACAAGATCTTCCATAAGGAGTTAGGCCAAATCCTTAAACCTCTCAAAGATTTTTATTTCTACCAAATTTTGGAAAACTCCACTTTTTGTAACCTACCACCAAACTATATATTAAAATACACTTGAACTATGTGTTGCAACAAACTTCCATGCCACCATCTTCATCTTTTTCTTTGGAATGTATTGTAGACACCACCAAAACCACCGAACCCATGAGTTCCCATAAATTATATAGGATTTAAAATAAACAAGATTAGATATATTATAAAAGATATAATATTTATGTCTTCCATGTGGTATGATATTTTTATATGCATATTTCTACTTTATGACTCAACTTTTCACCTTTGTAGCTTAAAATATGTTTTTATTTATTCCACTAAAATATCTACTACAACTCACTTATTTAATTTATGCTTGAATCATGGCTCTTACTGAAGTTCCATGACATGTGAATCACTTAATAATTGGTCAAGAATCATGTGATATAATAAACAATATTCTAGAGATATCACAAATTATATCACTAATAAGTTCAAAATAAATTCCTTGAAGAAATACTGCTGGCTAATTTCTATAAATATTTTAAGTCCCAAATGACACTTACAAAACCTAGAAACAAATGAACATAGATGGAATATCAAACCTACACTGAGGGTGATGAAACTTACCTTGGGATCAAACACACATACACTTAGGCCCAATGATATATATGCTTCATACCCTTGAAAAATATGCATATAACAACCAAAATGACACTTATACCGGTGCCAGGTCACATATACACACAACTCGATGATGCCTACACCTGAATTGATAACAATTAAATTCAACATGATCATATATACGTTGGGGAAAAACACATGTACACTGACCTATATTTTACAAATTCTCATCTCCATTTATAATGAAACTTACATCGGGCTGTAATAACACATAAACTGGTGAGACTTTTCTAATTTTCAGAATCTACTACTCAACCAAAATTTCTAAAATTACTTCCAAAATTGATCCAAATGGATTATATCCTTCGTGGAATATCCCATGAACTTCTCCAAGTTTCATATGATTATCATGAGTTCTAGAAACCTTCATCCTTTACCTTTATCAACAAATACAACAGTTATAATAAGCAAGTTTCATTTTTAACAACTCTATTCAACCTAGACTTGCGTGAGTCTTACAAAGATGAGTCCATAATAATCCTAAAAGAACCCCTTTGGAAATCATAACATCTAATTCCACACTTCAATCTTCCCTTCAACATCCATTCATTTATATCCATCATGTTGTCAACAACCATGTATGTGAACTTCTTCCACATGTATTATTAACAAATTCAACACAAACATCTATAAGAGAATCAAAATTACTGAACATTAAATAATAAATAAATATTATTCATTCAATAATAAATTAAATATTATATTCATAGTCTTATGAATAAATATTTATTTTAATATTCACATAACTAAATAAATATTTATTTAATAATAAATATTATTTATTACCTTGTGAATAAAATAATAGATAAATAAATGTTCCATCGAAATTATGACAAATAGATATTTATTTAATATTAAACTCACATATATATTCCAACTTGAATATAACTGGTGATTTAATATTTTCAATCAATAAATCCTGAATAAATATTATTCCTCGGTCTTGAGAATAAAATTTATTCCTATTATTAAATTCTAGTATAATTTAATTGAGATTTATGGATACACTTAGTGCGTGACCCTCTAGGACTCTTCCTTAGTGGCATTAAGTAGGCTTATCCAAAGTAAAAGATCATCATCTAGCAACACATCAAGACACCTGTAGAGGAAAAAGTTAATGTCACAAAAACAAAAACTACATATGAATGATCACTATATAATATAATATATTTTTCATGATTTATCAAATCAAGTAGGTTTCATACCCATGTCATCAATCTATGTTCTCAATATATCTTTCCTTGACTTCATAAAATTAACTTGTCAATCACCATGCCATGGAATTTTTGTTTGATAGTTCCATTCGAATCAAAGGGATTAAGATATTAACTTTCTTAAATAGAAGGGAAAAATCATCTCTCAAGTTATTCATTAATGTTATGTCACTTATGAAACACTCAATGTATCCTACTTCACCATGAGTATAGGTTTCTATGGTTTTGGATAATACACCAATGTACATGACTTATGATATATATTAATAATAATTTCAAGCCTAAGGATCATTACACACATTCATATATATGAATATCCAATGACATGTAAACACATGGAATTTCTATATACAGGTATATTCTTATAACTTCCTCTATTGTAGATTACCAAGTGAAAACTTCATGAGATGAAGTCTCATATGTTTATGAGCATTAATCAACTAAAAATCAAACATATTCTATGTCCTATCAGATAATGTTATTCGATCATATAACATGTATTTAAGAATATTGGAATGACACTTAAAGGTTCTCATCATAGTGAAGAAATGATATGACCTTTTTCAACGTGAAAATTCCTTCTAAGGAATTATCACATTAATATAACACAAAATAATAATAATCACATGATAAGATATTTATCAATATCTAAGTATTTGAATATATAGGTAATCTAATGTATAAAGTTATTGGTTCTAGGGAACTAAATCTAATAGGTAACACTATGTGATGTGATGGAAGGGGGAGGGTGTGCCCTAGTGGGGAGTATCACACCTCATGTGAAGGTGTGTGGAACCCACATATGCCATGCGTTGACCTTGCCTTCCTTGAGCCAGGTCAGGTAGATTTGACCCAATTTCATCAGCTACTCGACTAGGTGGTTGGGCCGCCTGGTCTAGTGTGCTAGGTCATAAGTGTCATGAACCAGATTGAGTTATCCCTCAATCAGATTCCCTAGATAGACTATGACATCTCTAAGGTGCATTCTTGATCACTCCAAGTTGGTGAAAAGTTCCATGGTCATCAGATTTAATCAATGGGAATAGTTTCACCCAATAATCAGAGTTTAATAAACAACATATAAGTGAGCATGAATCATCCATATATCATATGTCCATGATAAATTAAATAAATAAAAAGATAAAATGAAGAATTAAAACAAATCAACAGATAACATCTATACCAATTTCTCTACTCACCCCCAGTCTCCCTCCCATATATATGAAAAGACACAAAAGTTGCCTTCAGATGTCTTTTCTTTGGCCACCAGTAGATATAATTACCTTACATCCATAGAAATCAGAAAAAGGCCTATATAGATGATACAAAAACTAAACTAAATAAAAAAACTAACATACCTACCTATGACTATACAAGTCACCATCCAACTAAAACCTCACCACCCTATGGGTGAAAATAAATAGTCGGAACCTAAAACTGAAATGATGATAGATGTGAGCTAACAATCTTAGTAGGCATGCCATGTAAACCACACCATGAGCATAGGCTTTAAATAAAGGATCCATTAAATTCTAGTTTGAAATAAATTATTTAAATAGGTTTTTATTTTTTAATAAGAAAATATAAAGATGTAAACTGATCATTTCATAAATATTTACACTTTATTTTATTTAAATGTAAACAATCACTTTAAAAAAATATTTGACTAGTCTACACCACTATTATTTGAAAAACCCCACTAGAGAGTGACATTAAAAATACACTTAGAAGTACTCATTTTTAAAATCATTCTAACCTTTAAAGAATAAAGAGTGAAACTGACACAATTTACTAGTTTGTAAAAGGAAGTAAGAAAAGAAGTTAACAATTTATAAAAGAAAGTAGAAGAAATAATTTAATAGTTTATAAAATATGGAAAGTACCATAAAAATGACCATATCATAACAAGAACCATGGGGAAATTACTAGGAAATATAAGGTTATTTAGGCCCTATAGTTCTTCATATCAAACTCATGATCCAAATAGGTCAATATCAAATGTGCGCACTAACCGCTAAGGAGAACATGCCTTTGGATTAGTGGGGTAGTGTCGTCCAACCAAAACACCACATAAAACATCTTCTAAGGAGTACATGCTTTTTTATTGTTATGTAGAGTCTCCCTTCTATGACAACACAAACATTATCCAAGTTTCATTTAGTTAGTAAGTGGTGCAATCCAAAGGAGATACTTAAATTAGTCTTCCCTCTTAGATACCTATATTCCCATGTGAATTCCCATTTGGAAAAAATCACATTACATTTAAAACTAAAGGGCCTCAACAACCCATCATAATCCATTACATCTATAAAATACTACATGCCTTTAATAACCATTTTATCTCTTTAAAATCGAGGAGAAAACAATTCTATTGGTTGAAGATTATGGAAATTGGGGGTGGGGGTGAATTTCCATTTTGAAAAATTAAATAAGAATAAAATATTGATTCCAAAATTAAACAATTTAGAAATAATAAAAAGATAATTCACATATGCGATAGTCGATAACTTTAATTCAAGTTTATAAAGAAAATATTAAATTAATTAAAGCGTAGAAAATTTTTATCAAAATAATGAAACTATGTGATATGATGTTTAGTGATGAAATGTAGAAAGGTAAATAGGAGATAAACACAATTGATAAGAAGTTCATTTAAACCTCAATGTGAGCCCCTATGTCTCCACCCCATTACTTGAGAGGTCAATGGTATAAATCCCTTGGTCTCAATGGTGACAAATAAATTTTCCCTCATAATTTTGGCTTGAGAGAACCCTCTTGAATGTTTTTTTTCATCAAGTAACTCATACCACACTTTTGTAGAGTGTGAACTATTGGATAAAGGAGGTTGAGGATAGAGAGGTTTAATTTAGGAAAAACCATTACAAATTATTTCACAAATCTCTTTGATAGAAGGATATATAATATAAGAATAAGATATTGTAAGAAAGATTATAGATCCTTCATATAATTGATAACTTTAAGGTTCTTGAGAGGAAATGATAACTTTAATTCTTTTCCATTGATTGGTATTTGAGAGCACATCATAGGGAGTAAGGATTGCAAGTTATATATTTAAGGATCCATGGGGGTCTATTTATTAGTCTTAAAAAGTATCAGGAAACTTTTGGAATCATTAAGTATATTAAAACTAGAACGGGCCTTAATAATGGTCCTTTTGATCACATTAAACATGTCCTCACTGGACACTATTCGGTGCCACTGGGTACCTAGTAACCTCTACTAGGTATCCAGTGGGATTCCTATAGTGGGAGTATGTTGGAAAACCACCACCATCTAGAAACTATTGGACAAAAACTAGTATATGGCCTTTGGATAGAATATATTCACACTTATTAGAGCCACCGGCTGGTTGGTGCTTCTCCACTGGGTATTCGATGATATTTTTTCACTACAGGGATGTTTCCACCATTGAATTGGTTAGACAATGTACTATACCAGGTAGCTGATGCTATTTACATAGGCACACCTCCATCTAGAGCCTCCTAAACTTCACTTCAATGCATTCAAAGGTTATTCTAAGTTGATTCAAATACTTTAAAGGATGGAAAGATATGTGTATAAGCCTCTATCAAGGATTTAAAGAAACTTAATTATTCCATGAATTCTACCACTTTGAATTCAATAAACAATACTGAAACTCACTTAAATGAAAGCATTAGATAGATATATGAGTGTTTGTGATCATGAAAACACCATAAGAGAGAGAGATACACCAATAACTCCCTTTATTATGATCAAAAACACTTTATAAAAAGATAAATTAAACATAGATAAATAATTAAAGAGATAGAAAAGAAATTTGAGAGATTAACATGATATTAAACGATCTCAAGAAGTAAACTTATAAAGCATGATTTTAAAAACTATAAAGAATAAATTTAAGAGATTTTAAAATATCCTCCTTTATAAAACAATTTAAGCACTGGAGAGGAAAAAATAATAAAGAGAATTATAAATTTAGAAATTTTCTTCCCTTTACCTTTTAAGATATTACCCCCTTTATCTTTTTAATATATTTACCCACTTTATGATTATAAAAAAGAGATAAACATAAAAAAATAGAAAAAAAGAATAGAAAGGATAAAATTAAGAAATATTTTAAAGTAAAAAATTCAAGGGATGATTGTAAAATCAAAAAGAATTTTGAAAAATAAAGAATAAGATAGGAAAATATTTTGAAAAAACCTTTTAATTTCATAACTCCCCAAATAATATAATTATTATAGAGAGAGTGAGGGGGAAAATTAAAAGAGAAAAGAAAAGAAAAGTATAAATAATAGAATTTGAAATTTTTTTCTTAACTTCCAAACTCCCTAAATAATAAGATTATTATAGAGGGAAAATGGAAAGTTAAAAGAAGAAAGAAAATAAGTATGAAATAAAAAAGAAAAGAGAAAGAAAGAGATAAGGGAAAAATAATATAAATAAAAAATAGAAGACTATTTAACATAATAAAATATATAAAGAAGAAAATAAATATAAAAGAATAAATTAATATTTATATAAAATTTTTCCATGACATATCAAATAATGATTTCACCTTCACTGAGAGATTTATTCATTGAAATCACTGTATATGTTTTTTCTTTTAAGTGTAACCATACTTTGAAAAGATTTATTCAAATTGGTATTTCATCAAAAGACAAATCAAGAGAAATGTTAGAGACAAGTGTATATATAATTATTTTTACTTATCATTAATCTTATTTAATATAGATAAAAATAAAAATTTGAATAAAATAATAGATGCATACATGAGTTTTGAAAATTAATTTTGAAAATCAAAGTTATCAAAGGTATCAATAGTAATAATTTTATTTTAAAAATAATATTAATATTATGAAAATAAATTTACTTGAAAATATAAATATGAAATTTTGAAAATAAGAAAGAATAGTTTGAAAGGTAATAATTAATTAATTTGAAAATAAAATATCTCTCTTAAGGGATATTTCAGAATTAAAGAGATAAAAGGATCCCCCATAAAATGATAATACATGTGAGATAAGGGATCATATCCACAATAAATAAATAAATAAATAAATACATTCATGATTTAAAAACAAGTTTTTAAAGACAAGATTTTAAAAATATTTTTAAAGATAATTCAATATAACTATTGATCAAATGGATAATGTCATAAGAAAATCATTTTTAATTCACCTTTAATTAATTTTTAATGATAAAGGGATAAAGTTTTAGTGAAAAAAATAGTGATTTGATATTATTTTGGGACAAAATCCAGTAAGATACCACCTTTTTAGATGTTATCTCCTAAAAAAGGTGATGAAGGTCAATGTGTTTGGTGCGAGAGTGCAGAATAAGTTTTTTAGAGATGTTGATGACACTGATATTTTCACACTTGATAGGGTTATGATAAAATGTTATCCCAATATCCAAGATAGTGTGTTGTATCTATAGTATTTAGATGAAACAAATTCCAATAGCTGTGTATTATGCTTTGGCTATAGAAAGAGCAACTGAATTCTACTTCTCACTACTTCATAATATAAGGTGTTTTCTTATTAGATGATGAGTTCAACTACTAATTTTCTTATCTAATTGGAATCCACCTAAATCAGTGTGAGAGAAAGAATTTAAATCAAAATAGGTACTTTTTTGGATAAAATAAACAAAGATTTTGGGATCCTTTTAAATAAAAAAAAATTATTTTGATAGATTTGAAATGAGATTCCTTTGGATTTTATTGAAAATGAGATCAAAGAAAAACGCTAAAAATGATATCAAGATGGGTCATAGTAAGGTAAAGTATAATTTCAATCATATTTACATAAAGTTTTTTATAAACTATTTTATTAGCTTTATAAAACATTAACTTACAATTCACACTCATGGGAGTTCTAATTACCTTATCATGATTCATTTCGAATCATTTTAAAATTTTATTGGTGTATTTACCTTGGTTTGAAAAGATTCCATCAGAATTTTGAGAAATTTGAAAACTGAGGAAGAATTAAGTTTACCCATAATTATTATCTCAAATTATGCTTTCATTAAATTAGAAAATTAAAAGCAAAGTTTTCCATTGGTTGAGCCAAAAATCACATCATAAATATAAATTTGAATGAGTAAAAGATCATTTGTGATGTGTTTTAAAAAGAGTATTGAATCATATTTTCCTATTTTAAAACCATTTTAAATAATATATTTTGAAGGACGTTCCTACCAATCCGTAAGGGATTGTTTTGATTCATAAAGATATTTGGTATGATTGAAAATAGAATTTGTAAAAAATGGATTTTCAAAACTACATTTTCATTTCCCAAAAACATTTTTAGAAATAAAACTATATAGAAAAGCTATTTTGAAATCCATTTGAAAGAGTTTGAAATTCATATGAGAAGATAATTCCAACACAATTCTTAAGAATTATAACCAAGTGATGGGGGAAAAGGTTTAACCATAGTCAATTAATTATTCTTGGTTATAACATTTTATAACAAAACCATATTTTTTTCTACTTATTTTACTATATTTTACTAGTTTATTTCAGAAAACCCATTTAGATCCAATAACTTGATTATCACTAGGTCTTTACACAAGAGTCCATACATATTTTCAAGTGAATTGATTAAGTTACTCTTTCATGGAAAGTATCAAATTTTCATTGTTAAGGGAATCAATAAGGTTTTGGGGTTCAAGTTGAGGGACAAAAGCTAAGTGTTCAACCTTATTTAAGACCTATCTACAAGTACAAGTTCCTGCTTGTAAATTGATAATGAAAATTTTAAGGGTATGATCTTTATATTTTTTGAAATCTTCTGGAATAGAAATTGAAGGTGATTCTTTTTCTTCTTTAACTTATTTAGTTTCATTTAAGAAATTATTTTCAAAAACATTTTGATAAATAGGTTTTGGAAAATTTTCATTAAAAACAACATGGATTGATTATTCCACAATTTTAGTTCTTTTGTTAAATACATGGTAATATTTTATTGAGTTGGAGTACCCAAGAAAGATAAATTCATTGGATTTAGAATCAAATTTTCCATGATTTTATTTGGTGTTCAAAACAAAACATTTACAACAAAAAACTTTGAAAAAACCAACCTTAAGTTTTTTATTTTTCCAAATATCATAAGTTATTTTATTTAAAAAGGGATAAATGATAATATGATTAATGATATAACATGTAGTATTCATGATCTTAGCCCAAAAATATTTTGGAAGAGAAAATTAAATTAAAAGAGTTCGAATGATTTATTGGATTATTCGAATTCACTTCTATACTACCCAATTTTGATGAGAGGTTAGAGGAACAAAAATGAATGATTATAGCCTTAGAAAGAAAGAAAATCATCAAATTACTTATTATCAAATTCTCCACCTTGATCACTAAAAATTGAAATAATTTTTAAACCTTTTTCATTTTCAAACTTTTTTTAAAACTTGATGAAGGATTTATAAGCTTCACTTTTATGAGTTAAGAATATTCCAATGTGAATCATGTAAAGTCATAAAAAATTAAAATATATAGGGTTTTTAATCCTATAATTTCAATTTTTTAGGTCTTAAAAGGTTAATATGAATTAGTTTAATATATTTTTAAGAAGAAATAAAATTTTTAAATTTAAAAGAGGATTTTTTCTTCTTAACACATTGGATAGATCCACAGACCATGTCATTATTGAAATGCAATTTGGGAAGATCTTGTACTAGTTTATATCGGTTGAGTTTGATGATAGAGTGAGTGCTAAAATGAATAAGTCATCAGTTCCAAATCCATGAGTCACTAACTTGTGCATTCAGACATCTAAAATTTTGGCTAGAAAGAGATTTTAAATTAATTGTGTGAACATTTTGAAATCTTGAAGGAGTAAAAAAAACTTCCTTTTAAATTAAAAACTTTTAAAAAATCATGTTTGAAAGATATTTTAAAACCACTATCACAAAATTGACTAATACTTAGTAAATTTTGTTCCAATTATTTTACAAATAAAACATTTTTAATTAAAGTTGAGTTAGAAAAGCTGATGGTACCTTCACCGATTATCTTACCCCTTGAATTATCATTGAAAGTGACATAACCTCCTTTAATTTTTTTGATTTTATTAAATTTAGAGAGTCCATGACACATGCGTCTAAAGAAAACAAAATATAGGTACCATATTTCTTCTTGGGTTTTGCTCGGAAGAAAATTTTCTTAGAATATTAACAGATTGAAGATTTTGGTACCTACAGAAACTTGGGTTCACTTATATTAGACAATAATGATTTTTGAATCCAAATTTTTTTGGCTAGTTTTCTTTGAGAAATATTAGAATAGATATCAATTGAATTTGGTCTTCCATATCATGTGTTTTTTCAATCATATTCATAGATTAAATGATTGGTTATTTTGCAGTAATTATAGAATTTTTGTTGAGAAATACCTTTAATAAAATTAGTTTTTGATGATTTTTTTAAGATCTCTCACAATTGGAGTAACCAAATCCGATCCTATATTTTATAGGTTTTTTAGATCCCAAAATTATATTTAAATTATCTTTACCTTGGGTGAGTTTTAAAAGGGAATTTTTAGGATCTTTAATATTGGATTCGAGATTATCAATATCCAGTTGATTTTTGATTTTTAGAGATAATTAATATTTTTCTTGGATGAGAAAATCCTTTTCTTTTTATAGATTACCCTTTTCTTCAACTACTTGATTATATTTCTTTTCAAGTTCAATATATAAATAATTAATTTAGTGATATCCATTTTCGATCTGATTTTAGGCATATTTTAAGTCTTCAAAATTAGGTGACTGGAGGAGAAATAAGAAGAAAAGATAGGAGAAGAATGAGGAGAATAATGGGGAGAAGAAAAAGTGGAGGATAAAATAGGAAAGAGAGTACTAACCATGATGTATTAATAAATATGTTCCATGAGGCACTTCAAGATCATGTCACTTGATGTCGATGATAAAGTAGAATCTATGTAATCATCACTTGCACTTTATATAGAGACTTTTAAATCATTTTTACATTTATTATTTTCTTTAAGTTTTTTATTTTAGATGGGACACCCCGATTGATGTAACCTTTCTTTTTTACATTTGTAGCACATCACCTCCAATTCTGCCTTTTGATTTTACTTTTTGAATTATTTTTTGAAATTCTTCTTTTGGAAGTGGTTGAATATATTCCAGATAAGAAGAGAATAGTCAATAACCTCACCTTCAGATTGTTCATCATTGGTATATTTGAAGGTAATGGTTTTCTTGGATTATTTGTATTTACTGGACTCCTTTTCCACTTGGAGTTTCATCATGATTTCATATGTCATTAAGGAGTTGATGAGTTCCTCTACCACCATATTTTTCACATCTCTGGCTTCTTTGATAATCATCATTTTAGGATCCTAAGAGTTAGGTAACACCCATAATATTTTCCTTATGAGTGTTTATTTAGATAATTCATCACTGAGGGACTTTATACCATTACATATGTTAGTAAATCTTATAATTTTTTTGTAATATATTCATCAGAATTCATAGTAAAACTTTAAAAATCTTGATGAAACATATCTAATTTAGTGTCCTTGACTTTTTTTGTACCTTTGGGTGTTACTTATAATAATTTCCAAATCTCATAGGTAGTTTTCTTATGAAAATGTGATTAAACTAAATTCTATTAAGACCACAATGTAATGAATTACTAGCTTTGTTATTCAATTTAAAATTCTTAATATCATTTGGAGTCCATTTTTCTTCATATTCTTTGGTGGGAATATACTCATGCATTACCATTTTCTATACAGGATAAGAAATGCTACCAAGGAAATTTTTTATTTGATTATTCCAATAAAACTAACCGATTCTATAAAAAATTGGATCATTTTAATTGTAATTAGACACCATAATAAAAATCTTGCTTTGAAATCAATTAAAGATTTTTTTTTGAGAATTAATAGAATTTTGGAAAACAAGGGTTTTGAAAAAGATACAAATCCATCCTTTTAAACCACTTATTGGTAAATGATTATAGAAATAGGGGGGAGGGGTGAATGTACATTTTAAAAAATTTAAGCAAAATAAAATATTAATTCCAAAATTAAATGATTTATAAATAATAAAGAGATAAATTGAATACATGATAGACAATAATTTTGATTCGAGTTTATAAAGAAAATATCAAAGTAATTAATGCATGGAAACCTTTGAATCAGAATTATGAAAGTATGATAGGTGATGTTTAATGACGCAACACAGAAAAGTAAATAGCATAAAAACACAATTGATAATGATTTTGACTAAAACTCAATGCGATCCACTACATCTCCATACCTTGACTCGAGAGGACAATGGTATAAATCCCTTGGTCTCATTAGTGACCAAGAACCTATCCCTCACAATTATGGTTGTGAGTTCCATATTAAATGTCACCATTCCTCAAGTAACCCATCCCACACTTTTACGGAGTGTGAACCATTATATAAGGGAGGTTGAGTAGGTTTGATTTTGGAAAACCCATTACAAAGTATCTCACAAATCTCTTTTATGTAAGGATGTACAACAAAGGAATGAGAGATTTGAGAAAGGTTGGAGAGACTTTAGAGAATTGAGAACTTGAAGGCTCTTGATAGTAAATGATAAATTTAGTGCTTCACCATCGATTAATCTTTGAGAGATTATCTTAGGGAGAAAGGATCACATGATATATCTTCAAGGAGTCAAGGGGATCTATTTATAGGCACTAAAAAGGTTTGGGAAACTTTTTGAATCATTGAATACATTGAATATAGAATGAGTTGAAATAATGGTCTTTTTGACCATATTAAATGTGTCCTCTTTGGACACTGCCCAATGACACTGGGTTGGGGCATGCTATAAGACTTCCACTGGCTAACTGCCATTGTCCAATGGCGGACTGGTGGCCTCTGGGTAGAAGAGATGCACATGTGCTAGAACCACCGGCTAGTCGGTGCTCCTCCACCTAGTAATCAATGGAAGTTTTTCACTATAGGGCTACCACCACCAATGCACTAGGTATCCATTCCACTATGCCAAGTAGCCGTTGCTATCTGCATAGGAACACCTCCATCTAGAGCCTCCTCTACTTCACTCCAATGCTTTCTATGGTTATTATAAGTTTATTTAATTAATTTAAAGGATGGAAATACATGCATCCAAGTATTCATCAAGTCCTTAAAGGAAATTTAAGATTCCATGAATTCCACCACTTTGAATTCAATAAAAAATATTGAAACTCACTTAAATAAAAGCATTATATTAATATGTGAGTGTCTTTGATCATGAAAAACCCATGAGAGAGATAAATGTTAAAAAATTTTAAACACCCAAAGAGGAATTCATATATATAATAAATCATTAAATACATCATAGAATGGTTTTAATTCATTAAAACATCCCCTTTTAAAACAAAACAAATAAAGTAGGTCACACTAATTAGGCCTTTGTGATTACTATTTAAATAACCCCTTTTAAATCTAAAATACATTTCAAACCATCAAGATTTCCTTGAAATTTTCAAACAATACAAATAAATACTTTTAGGAAAATTTCATTTCAAGGCCACCTTGAAAACCAAATTCAATTTAAATCCCCAATTCCAATGTTTTAAAGATCCCTCTTGTTATTCCCATATATAATTTCACACATACATATTTCCCTTATTACACCAATTCACATATTCTTATGCGAATTGGTACAAACACACACACACAAACACATATATATATGAACCAATGTATATATGTATAACCATAAGGTTACAAAGAAAAAGGGTTATTTATAAATCTCATTATTTTATTAAAAACCAACTTGAAATACTTTAACAATACTTGGCACTTCACGTATCACTTGAAATTATAAGTAAATCTTGTGAGGAAATCTAAAATTCAACTTGAAAATACCATAAAACTCTTAAAACATTAAAAACATCCAATAAAGGCTATTCATACATTTTTAGAACACTTTGTGTGTGAGGTAGTAGATAAAAAACTTAAAACTAAACAGTTTCACTACCACAAAAACAGTTTTTCGCAGCGCCCCCCTTTATCAGCGCTAACGAAAAAGCGCTGATAAAGGGGGGCCTTTATCAGCGCTTTTTTTAGCGCTGATAAAGGGTAGGATTCAAAAAAAAAATATTTTAAAAAATATTAATATATTAATATATAAATATAGTTATATTGTTATATAAATATAATATATAATTTTTAAATATATTTTAGATAAGTATAAATGTACATTTACACTTATTATACTTAATATATAAGATATTTAGTGAAAATGACTTCTTAAAAAATTAAAAAAATATTTTTAATTAATATTTTGATAATCATTATGGAGTAATAGTCATTTAATAACAATTTGAGGACTAAAAAAATTAAAAAAATTAAAAAAAGATCCAAAA
The DNA here is from genome assembly GCA_963277665.1 of Viscum album. Classification (NCBI taxonomy): domain Eukaryota; kingdom Viridiplantae; phylum Streptophyta; class Magnoliopsida; order Santalales; family Viscaceae; genus Viscum; species Viscum album. The sequence goes on along the minus strand of OY728125.1, from coordinate 1,524,571,837 downwards.
TATGTTGAAAACGCAACTCAAACTTCAAATGGCCATAACTTTTGATCCGGGTGTCCGTTTGAGCTCTACCACATATCAAATCGAAGTCTGCGACGAACTCTACGTCACTATGACTGGGAAAATCCCAGTCAAGCGTTTTTCGAGGCCAAAAGAGGCCCAGAAGGCCTCCAAAACTGAGTTTTTTGTCGGGATACCCAGATTTTTTAACATTTTGTGGATTTTCAAACTCGTTTAAGGGGGTATTATTGGCTTTTCTTGGTGGGGACTGAATTTATTCCAAGGTATTACATTCATATGGATATTATGTCTTTGAAATTTCATCCTTTTTTATAATGAACTGCTATTTATAATCAAATATATAACTATATGTACATATTTTTTATATATTCGCACCTAAAAATTAAATTTTTTAAATAAATAATTAAACATATTTACATATAAAATATATTAGCTTTATCTAAATAATAACTAATATCCATTTTATTTAAAATACCAATATATGAATATTTATATACCTATATATTAATTTAACTATATATATATATTAATCTAACTATATATATATTAATCTAATAACTATATATATATTAATATAACTACATATATATATACTAGTATTACTATAAATATATATATTAATATCACCATAAATATATATATTAATATCACTATATATATATTAATATAACTATATAAATATATATTCATATAACTATATATATGTTAATATAACTATATATATGTTAATATAACTATATATATGTTAATATAACTATATATATGTTAATATAACTATATATATGTTAATATAACTATATATATGTTAATATAACTATATATATGTTAATATAACTATATATATGTTAATATAACTATATATATATATATATTAATATAAATATATATTACTATACGAATAAATATAACTAAATATATATATATATATATAGATATAGATATATATTAATACCACTATATATATATATTAATATTACTATATATATTATAATATAACTATATAACTATATATTATAATATAACTATATATATATATTAATATAAATATATATTACTATACGAATAAATATAACTAAATATATAAATATATATATATAGAGATATCATGAATTGGAAAGCAAATCAAAATAGAGTAGTGGTAAGGGCTTAGGCGCGCAGGGGGAGGTCTCGAGTTCAAATCCTGGTGGAGGCAGGGGTGCGTGCGCATGGGGAATATTGGAGAAAGTGCTGTTAAAGGGTGGAGGGGGGTGCGTGGGGTGCGTGGGGTGTTGTATAGGGTCCGAAAAGTGCTGTAAAAGGGGGGGGGGGGTTCAAGCGCTATAAAAGCCCCCCCGATTGGCAGTATTTTTTAATTTTTTTTAATTTTTTTAATTTTTTTTAACTTCTATCAGCGCTTTTTTAAAAGTGCTGATAAAAGGGTCCTTTATCAGCGCTAAAACGAAAGTGCTGATAAAGGAAGCGCTGATATAGGACCCCTTTATCAGCGCTAAAAAAAGCGCTGATAAAGGGGTACTTTTATCAGCGTTTTTTTTTAGCGCTGATAAAGGGGTCCTATATCAGCGCTTTTCGGAGCGCTGATAAAGGGGACCCCCCTTTATCTACGCTGGCTTTATCAGCGCTTTTCTAGCGCTGATAAAGGCCATTTTAGCGCTGATAAAGGCCGTGTTTGTAGTAGTGTTTTGAAAGAAAATCCCTTCACACTTTAGGGAAACCAAGTAGAACTGGGTTTACCTCTTTAAAGAAACCCATAATTATACATAATAAATTAATTGGTCATAAAAGCATTAATTAAAACACCAAGTAGTGAAGGTTCTTGAATTTAAAGCTGAATATAAGGGGAAACCTACATTAAACAGATAATAACTTGTTACCTTTGATGTGTGAGGCCCAACTTCAAATCAATTGAGTCTGAGGAACCTTGAGATGTTAATAGAAACCCTAGGATCAAATAAAATCACAAAAATCAAACTATAATAACACCTTAGTGTTCAACTGACCTCATGCCGCAATAAGGGAAAGAAGAAAGAGGAAGATGAAGGGAGAGGAATAAAGAGGAGAAGGAGAAGAGACCCTTACCTAAACTAGACACACTCAAATCTGTAAGAAAAAGGGAGTTCAAATAGGAGGTGGTGAGAGAAAGGGATCCCCCTGGGCCATGTATTGATCATGAGAGGGAGAGGGGTGAGTGAGGGGAGGTTTTAATTAAAAAGGAAGAGGGAAGTTTGGTAAAATCTTAAAATTTAAAAGATCTGGACAATGCACATAGTTGGGAAAACTATGATCTAATCATATTCCTCCCTTTAGGGAGTATGGAAACCTTGCATGGGCAAGGAACATAGTTAGAAAAACTGTGTTCCAACTGTGAAACTTGGCTTTATCAAAGGATAGATGCATTTTCATGGTCTGTGCATGATTTCCACTAACTGTGCGACAACCATGCATCTATGTAAAAGTTCCAAAATTTCAAAATTTCAACTGGCCCGACCCAAAATTTGAGAAAATGGTAAAAAATAATTAAATAAATAAAATAAAATATAGAAATAAAAGTTTGTGTGTGATAGAAATCCCCACCATAATTCATTTCCCCCCTAGAAAGCCCAAGATAAGATTGCTAATTTCAAAAAAATACAAGGTATAATCTTCTTACTAAGGACACAGCCTGAGGGGCCTAAAGACTGATCAAATTTCTTTTCAGTGATAAAAAACACTATCAAAAATATAAAAATAGAACATTACTTAATTTTCTCATTCCACCATCTCAAACAATCATAAAGTACCTTAAAAAATGAAGGATATCTCTAAGAAAGGGGGAGGTTGAATCCAAGAAGCACAACCTCAAAATTTAAAGAACACCCGACGTAAAAGGCCCCCTCAAAACTAGATCATTGATCCTAAAGAAACATACCTGAGTAGAATTAAATCATCTATGGTGGTCTCCCCACTATATTATAATCTCACAAATACACTAGCTCTCCAAGATGAATGCCCACTCTAGGAAGCTAACAATATAAAAATCTCAAGATATATATCACTTGAAATAGATACAACTACGTCAATACAAATGAGAGATGATAAGGCATGACTAGGATTTCCTTAAACATGAAACACCTCAATAAAACAGTAAGGGTCTAGACTTGGGTTGAGAGAAAGAGTAACCTGGGACTAGATTCTAGAACAACAACTCTCAGTGAAGCTTATCGATAAAATAAAACATAGTACCCATCCTTGTAACTCACAAGCTCACCCAAATATTCCCATGCACATACCCTAAAAGGTATGATCTTATCACCATGTTATAATCACATCAAACCTAAGAGTGAATCAACTGAAAACCAAGGTAAAGGCATCACCTAAACAAACCACACTCTGCAAGGGTCAACTAAGGGAATACCCTAGGAGACATATTAATCAAAACCCAATAGAGAAAAATATAATAAGAACTCAAAGAATCACATTGATTAGAGAATCGCCAAAGGTGATCCACCTACTCTTTGATAGATAAGGACAATACCCAAAGAGAGGATCACCACCACTCTAAAATGAGACTAAATTTTGAAAACCAAAAGAAGATACCCAATAAGGATGGAACTCACCCACTTCATCTAGATATTTGGGGGTGGGTAGAAGCAAGGTATCACAAGGAACAAGCCTAAATAAGACACACCTCATAGCTAATACAAAAAACTCAAATAAAAAAAATCATACCCAAAAACATAAATCACTAAGTCAAAACACCCTTTAAAAAATTCCCTTTCTCTTTATAAAATCATAAAATCCTTTCACCCCATTTATAAAACCAAACTGAAAATAAATTTCCAAAACTCCACCTCCTCCCACATTTTAAATCAACCATTTTTGAAAACATCACCCATTTTTAAATCAAGTAATTGTTTTATTAGGAATGAATTTTACAAAATAAACAACACATTTTCAAAACCATCAACATAAACTTTCCAATAAACCCCCTTTCTCCACTTTAAAACCACTTATAAGAAATTCAAAAATTGAGTTTGTTTTTTAATTAATTTAATAAAACCCATTCATCATTTCAAAAATGCGACGCCACCATTTTAAACCAAAATTTAGAAATTAAAATATGTTCTTTACCCAAACACCACAAACATACCATAATCAAAATGAATAAAAAAACAAAATAATCTCAATGAACAATTTGAAAAGTGGACTAGTGTTAGTGTGATGCTTAACCACATGGCTTGGAAGACCAGTTCCAACCACATAAATGTCACCAAGAGTCACATCGAACCATGTAATCAAGCTCCACATGGATTTTCAAGCTCTACGAGAGCACCGGGTACCATCAATTCACTCTTGTTTTCAACCAAATGAAATCCTAAAAAAATAATATAAATAAATAAAATATACTCAAAATCAAAGACTAAAAACCCGAAATCCCATGGTAACTTGAGGGTAGGATCTTCCTTCTCCCACCTCTCAAGTTCTGAAAATCCTATCCCCATCTACCTGACACACCTAAATAATAAAGGGATTATTTGAAACCTAGGTCCACTTGGGAACCTCCCTTTGATACCCTTTTTTTCATGAACCATCCCAAGATGTCCCTCCATCAGATGCTCGAGCCGGATTGCAACATCCATGATGCGCGTTCTCGATTTCCTTGAGTTTCCAATAAGCAACATGGGCATCCAATTTAATTAATGGGAAAAATTTCACCCAGTAATCAGAGTATAGTAAACACAATAGGAATGAGCATGAATTTTATGTATATCATACATTCATTATAAATCAAATAAGCATCAAGGTAAAATGAGAGTAGTAAAACAAAATAGCAGATGAAATATATACTAATCCTTTTTCTCACCCCCAATCTCCCTCCTCTGTATATATAAAGATGTAAAAGCCACCTTCAGATGCCTTTTCATCAACCAACAACAGATATAGTTACCCTCCATCCATAGAAAATAGAAAAAGGCATGTATAGATGATGTGTTAAAAGAAACTAAAATAAATAAAACAACTAATATACCTCCCTATGACTATATAATTCATCATCTAACTAAATCCTCATCACCCCATGGGAAGAAATAAACAGTTGGAACCTGAAACTAAAATGATGAAAGGCATGATATAACAAGATCAATAGGCATTCCAAGTAAACCATACCCCAAGAATAGTATCTAAATGAAGGATCCATTAAATGATAATTTTAAATACATTATTTAAATTGGTTTTTCTTTTTAATAAAAAAATCCAAAAATTTAAATTGATCATTTCATAAATCTTTCCCCTTTCTTTTTTTAAAAATCACTTTAAAAATATTTGACTAGCCTATGATGCTATTATTTAAAATACCTCACTAGAGAACTATATTCAAAAGATATGAAGAACCCTTTTCAAAATCATCTTTACCTTTAAATAAGAAAGAGTGAAATTGACACTCACTAGTTTATAAAAGGAAGAAAGCAAAGAATTTAACAATTTATAAAAGAAAGTAGAAGTAATACTCTAGTAGTTTATAAAAGAGGTAAAATACCATAAAAATGACCATATAATAACAATCACCATAAGGAAAATCCATAGGTCATGTAAGGTTAGTTGTCCCCTCTAGTTACTCATATCAAATTTGTGATCTAAATAGGTCAATATCTAAGGTGTGCACTAACCGCTAAGGATAACATTCCTTTGTCCTAGTGGGGTAGTGCCACTCAACCATGAAACCACATCAAGCATCCACTAAGGAGTACATGCCTTGGACTAGTAGTGTGGAGTCACCCTTCCATGAAACCATGATTTTTATCTAAATTTTGTTTAGTTTGTAATTGGTGTAATCCAAAAGAGATAATTAAACTATTATTCCCTCATAGATTCCAAAATACACATGTTCTTTTCCATTTATAAAACATCACATTCCATTTCAAACCAAAGGTCAATTCAATAACCCATCATAATCCATTCCATCCATCAAATACCACATGCCTTTAAAAACTATTTCATATCTTTCAAATCATGGATAAAGAATTTCAAACAACCAAAGAAGCATAATTATATATAATAAATCATTAAATCCATCATATCATGGTTTCAATTCATTTAAAAACCTCTTTTAAAACATAAAAAAGGAGGTCAAACCAACCAGGCCTCTATAATTCCTTCTTAATGAACCCCTTTTAAATTTAAAATACAATTCAAACCATTGAGAACTCCTTGAAAATTTCAAATAGTCCAAATCAATCCATTTAGGAAAATTTTATTTCAAGGCCACATTTAAAACCAAAGGCAATTTAAATTCCCAATTCTAATGTTTTAAAGTTCCCTCCATTATGATCATATACAATTTCATATACATATATATATATATATATATACCTTATTTCACTAATTCATATATTATCATGTGAATTGGTATAAATATATATATGTGTGTGTGTGTGTGAACCTATATATATATGTAAAACCACTAGGTTACAAAGAAAAAGGTACATTTAAAAATCTCATTATTTTATTAAAAACCAATTTGAAATACTTTAACAATACTTGGAATTTCAAGTATCACTTGAAATGAAAATTAAATCTTGAGGTTCAATATAAAATTCACCTTGAAAATACCATCAACTTCTTAAAACATTGAAAAAATTTAAGAAATTCTATTCAGACATTTATTTAACAATTGGTGTTTGAGTAATTGGATAAATGATTTAAAATTAGCCACTTTTAAAAGAAAAAGTCCTCCATGCTTTAGGGAAACCAAGTTTTACTTGGTTTCCCTATTTAAATAAACCCATAATTAAACATGATAAATTCATTAGGCATAAAAACATGAATTAAAACACCAATAGGATAAGGGTCCCAGAATTTAAAGATGAATATAAGGGGTAACTTACCTTAAATGGAGAATAAAACATTTCTTTTGACGTGTGAGGCCCAACTCCACCTCAATCGAGTCCAAGGAACCCCAAAAGATCAAGAGAAACCATAGGCTCAAAGTAAATCAAAAAAATAAGACCATAAGAACACCATAGGGTTTTTCCAACCTCATCCCATAGTGAGGGAAAGAAGAAAGATGATGGAGGGAGAAAAAAGGAAGATGAGAAGGAGAAGAGACCCTTACCTAAGCTGAACACACTCAAATATTTAAGAAGGGAGGTTGGAGAGGAGGTAGTGCACGCATGTGATTCCCTTAGGCCATGCATCGATCATGATAGGGAGAGGGGTGAGTTAGGGGAGATTTCAATTAAAAATATGGAGGGGTAAATTTGATAAAATATCAAAAATTTAAAGATATAGAAATTGCACATGGTTTGGTTGCATGAGTGAAAAAACCATGTGCCAACTATGCACCTCCATCCGGAGAGTTTGTATGACTCACAATGGTAGAGAACATTATCAGAAAAACCATTTTCCAACCATAAAATTTAACACTATTAAAGGAAAGATGCATTTTCATAATCTTTTCATGGTTTCTACTAACCGCATGCCTGTGAAAAAGTTCCAAAATTTCAAAAAATCAATTGGTCCATCCCAGAGTTCAAGAACGTGATAAAAAATAATTAAATAAATAAAATAAAATAGATAAATTGAGGTCTTAGTGTGATAGTGAGTGCTTGGGTTTCATGCTAGGATGACCTGGTTGGTCAGGCCCATGAGCCACCTACCTAGTGGGGATGAGCCAGCAATGACCTAGCCACCCCCGTTCTACCTCCTTCACCCACACCATGGATACTCTCTACTCAGGCCGCTACCCACACTACCACTTACCGACCTGACCGACCTCCACCACTGCATTGAGGCCTCCACCTAGCTCCATATTACCATGTTATTGTCGTATCACATTTCTTTGAAACTACTATCATGAATCTGTGTCACACCTTCATGAACCACCATACCATGCTCGATTAGTAGATAAGTGTGTGTGTGTGTGGGGGGGGGAGTTGGTGATTGAGATTCCAATTGCCCATGCAATATCACCAGCTATAGATGTAGACTTCATGCCACACTGATAGTTATGTGACATGAGCATGGGGAGGGATTCAGTAGATGATTCCTAGTTTACCACCTAAATTTTATCCACCACATCCCTAGTTCATCACCAAAAATAAAAAATGAAAGTTAGGGATAAATCATTTTTTCCTAAATCCAAAATCAATGACACTAGGAATGATAATCAAGAATGGTGTTTCAAATCATAAATACAATATATAATTTGAATATAGAATATATCCAAAACAAAATAGTGACCCCCACTTACGGGCCATGTAATGGGCTAAATGCCCACTGGGCCTTCGGGCTATGTAATGGGTCTCCCTCTACATAGTTAAAAGAGGTCTTTGCTTTGCTTTAAATAATAAATGAGGCTTCGGCCCCAACCTTTAAAAAAAATTAATCAATTCAAGTGATTAAATCAAATAAATTTTCCCATGATGACATGAGCCTTAGGATTTCAATGCGAACATAGTTTATACCTATTAAAAGGTTGATCCACCATTACAAATGAAACTGTTGCCTCAAATTTTCTATTAGGGTCTCTGGTTAGGATAAAATTAATTATTTTTATGAATGTTCATGCACAAGCTAAAATAATATATTATCATTGAGGCCCCATAATTCCTGAAGCTCCGTGATAGCTCTGTGAACCATTCCAAAAATATTAGTTAAAAATGTTTCAAGGGTTAAAATAGTAAAAGACAAGTTCATTACATTATCCCCACCTTCGAGTCTTTTCAACCTTGTTTCTAACGATTCTCTAACCCATGGATATTTTGAGTCAATCACAGACTAAATTTCCAATGGAAGGTGGTTATTGGGACTTTACCAACGATGATTTGGAATTCAAGTTGGTCAAGAGGATGAGAGGTTTGGCACATCACACCCTTTAAGAAGAAATTATTTCACACTATAAGACTCTATTATATATTAATACATGATCATCAATCCTTCCTAAATATTATTGAGGGACTGGTTACCACAATGCAAGTGACTTAATCGAGACCATGAATTGATGTAAAAATTTGTATTTATTAAAGGTTCTTAGTCATTATCTTTTTAATTAGTGATAGTATGGTTTAAATCCATGTAGTTAGGCACTATAAAATTTATTTTCATCCAGGGAGGTGGTAGGTGTTGTGAAGTTGGGATTAGGCCCATGATAGGGGCTTCCCACATATCCCTATGAAGGTAATTAGAACCCACATAGTTCAACAACACTCAACAGGACATGTCATACATTTTAAGGTCATGTGATAAGAACCAACACAATGACTTTTAAGTTCATGCAACCATGGCCAAGTGAATTTCCTTTTAAGGTCTTGCATCCAGGACCTATTATAAGCAGTTTAAAGTCATGAATAATACACTATTTGGAAAAAGGTTTTTAGAAATGGTTGGTGTAATACTTACACATGAGTGACCCTTTCTAGATTTTTTTTCTATTTTTAACTAAATAGAAGAGGGTGAGGTATCATGAGGAATATATTCTAATGATGATAGGCCTCACAAGGAATATATCCTAGTGAGGATAAGTTTCATAAGGGATATAGCCTAGTTAGAATATGGTTTTGAATACCGAGTTTGAACCTCAAAGAGGCATCCTATGTATCCTAGTTAAAAATATTCAAATCCCACATAGTTTGAGATGCACAGTTTAAGGTTATGTGGTAGGACCATACCATGAATTTTAACATAATGCAGTAAGGATGTTATTATATAGTTTTATGTTACGTGGATAGGAATTTTGTGTCAAAAAATGTACGACAATAAATTATTTAATGGGGATTACACATGGGAATCCCATAGACATATCCCCTATTTATATTTTTTGGTAACAAAATAAGAGATAAAATTATTATCTCATGGGGGAATATGGACCCTTGAGGAAAGTTTCATGGGGGATATATCCTAATTATAATATTTGGTGCTTACACCTAATAAGAGGGCCACATTCTATCTCCCTATATCATTGATGAATCATGGTGATGGAATCATCAATGGGACCACTATTGAACCTTACACTTGATGAGGAGTCCCATGTGCACATGAATCATTAAGGGACTGGGTCAGCCAACTCAAAAATTCAACAAACAAGATGGGCAGAATGATCCATGGGAGCCTTCATTGGCACCCTTATGATAAGGACCCTCATTATCAAGGGGATTCATGATTATAAATCCCTTAAGGTCCCTATCGATGAGGTAGGATAAGAAATTAATTAATTTTATCAATGGAATAAATGATAAAGGGGTGTATTCTGATGTGTATAACTCATTCATGTAATTCAGGAGGCCATGGAGGAGACCTAAAAGAGTACCGCCTAATATTAAGTTGATATAGGTCGATGAGTGTTTTCAAGGTCTTTTGGAAATTTTGTTAACCCATTCGAGAGACCTATGTGATTGAGGTTCCTAAAAGGGTTTCATATGATTTTTCATAGTAAAATAGGTAAATGGTTCTCTAGTATAAGGTTGGTCTAAGTGCCACCTATGTGAGAGAGTCTAGGGTAAAATTTTCCCTCTAGAGAGGCTAGGGAGAAGTAGTCACCCCAGTGAGGCTAGAGAGAAGTGGTTACCCCAGTGAAGCTAGGGATATGTGGTTTCCCTAGATAATATAGGGTAGCATGGTCTCCCTAGTGAAACTATAGTAAGGTTTTCATCCTAGTGAAGCTAGGATGAATTGGCCACCCTAGTAAAGTTAGGTTGAAGTGGCCTCCCTAGTGAAGCTAATACGATGTAGTATCAATAATAGAAGACTAGAGTGAAGTTTAATCCTAGTATAAGGCTAGCGATAAGTGTTACCCTAATGGAAGTATAGAGAAAAATTTCACCCTAATGGAAAGTTAGGGTGAAGTGGTTGCCCTGACAAGGTTAGGGAAAAGTGTCACCCTAATTGTAAGAGGTTGGGTGAAGGTGTTGACTTAGTGTCGTACTTCTATGGTGATCTAGGCATGTAGAACTTTAGTCTGGATTTCCCAGGAGGGGAACTTCAACTTAGTTTTTCAAGGACTAGGGTCCAAGTTGTATTTTGTGAATGTTTTGGTGTGTCCAACCTTTATATAACTCAATTACCCACATTTTTTGGTCATTTACATCAGGTTTCAAACTTAATAACCTACCAAAAGGGAGATAATAAGACCAAGGCATGGGAAGACTAAAAAATATGTTCATCTTCTCTAAGTTTTAAAAATGGTGGCCTATTTATAAACAAGTTTGGGGATCTGGGTGTGCAAAGGTAGGTTGTGGAAGGCGATTCATACAAGTAGACCTGAATGCGCGTGTTGTTAGAAAAGAGTGAACACATAGGGGGATAAGGAAAAAAGAATTGGAAACTATGTAGGGAGACCAGAGTGAAGATAGGGACCTGGATTAGTTGACCTAGGTGAGTACGGATCTAGGTGAACATGAACCTTTATGCAGGCATGGAATTCAAGAAAACTTCATAAACATCCAACTTCAAATATAAATAACTTTTAATTCAGGTGTTCATTTTGGATCCATGATTAGTTAAATCAAATATTGAAAACCAAACCATACCCATGGATACTAGGTTAACCATAGTAGGTATTTTATAAAGCTAAAAAGTTCCCAAAATACCCTTAAAAATAGTTTTTTAAGTTTTGATAACCCTTTTCACTAGAAACAGATGAAACACATGGTCTAGTCCCAATGGGATTCTATCACCATCACATCACTGGATTAAGAAATTTTTTTGAGGAATCTCTATCCCTTGGTGTGTGAGTAATCATACAACACACAAAGATACCAATCATATCTTCTCATGCTCAAAGATACTTTTCTTCCCACACATGACTTGTGTTATCTGGATGAGGATCGTATCATGGATTCAGTGAAAAAGTGAACTACACACATTTTTAGGTTCCAAAAAATACTACTAAAAATAGTGAGTGTAATAAGCTCACATATAGTTCTCACACTCCCATGAGGTCTCTTGAAGGTTCTCAGTTGCCGAAGAATATGCCCCCGTGGAATAGCTTTCCCATAAAGAGTCCTCTCCCATTAGTTCTTGATTACCATTGGTTAAGTTGAGAGGGTGTCTCCATCCTTGATGTTTAGATCACACCATTAAATGATGTGAAATGAGGTATGTAGGTATCTACTTATATTCTATACCTAAAAGATTTCATACACCCGATCCAACTATAGGGGAAATGACAAGTGATAAGAAACCACTTCGACCCTACACAAGATCTGGAATTAACCAATGAATCTTGGGGAGAGATTTCCTCCTATATAAAATCTATACAAACCAAAACATGTATATACCTTTATAAATACATTATATCCCTATTTAAACTCCAAATTAATCCATTTTTAGTCCACATAGGACTTTTGATGCCTATGAGCGATCCTTATCCACTCCTAGATCACCCACACCTTCTTTGTTGCCACCCACACCAACTTTGAACCCATTCATGATGATTATACTACCTCTGTATAATATAGGGGTGACATGAAATGTCTCCCATATAGAGGATTGAAAGGTTTCATGCCAATTTTGGAGTTTTAGTTATTTCTATACACTAACTCTACTAATGGAAAGTGATCCTCCCAGCTCCAACCAATATCCACCACACAAGATCTCAACATATCCTCATGAAATGAATGGTTCACTCAATATATCTCTCAATATAGGGGTGGAAAACTATACTTAACTGCAACTAATTCCTATATACCTACTACATGCTCCTCCATAACCAAGATATAAATCGATCATCTCAATTAGAAACAATCATCGAGGGTATCCCATGAACCTAGATGAGCTCCTCTATATACAATAATTCCAAGATATCCACTAAACTCTACTCCTAAATAATAAGTAAGTGGGCCAAATTGGTCATTAAATCAATTATATCCATGATAAAAACATGACATTTCACTATTCAGGGAATCCCTATCATGAAATCCATAAATATGCCATGCCACTTCCACTCTATCACCATAAAGGGTCAGGTCAAACCTATTGGGGCCTAGTGATTCAACTTCACCAACTGATAGGTGAGACATCATGAGATAAGCTTATCAACACTCTGTTTCATACCTTCCTATAAAAACTAACACCTGAGGTCCTGGTATATATTTTCCACTCTAGGATATAGAACCAAGGGTGTAGTTTATAACACCCTCAATACTTCTTCATGCAGCATGACTGACATCACTATCTATCCTCAAAAGAGGTTAAATTTCTCCCCACATTCAAAATATCCATCTAGCGCATCGCTTTAGAATATATAGTCACATAAAACCCCATAATTTATGTCTTTTGGATAGGTCTCCCTTATGTGCTAAATAAGCGAAGGGTCCACCACCATTAATCTAAGATAAGATACTTCTCCCTTGCACCATAAAGATTACTAAAATGAGGCTAACTAATCATATTCCTCCTCTAAGAATTGAGAACATAACTTATTACTATGGTTATCAACCACCACGTTGTCCTTCTCAAGAATATAGACAATCTCAAAGTTATATTCCTGCATGAACTCCAACCAATGCCTCCACCTTAGGTTAAGATCTATCTGTGTAAAGATGTATCTAATAATCTTATAATATATATAGATTATAAATCACTTTCTAAGAAAATAGCACCTAAAAGTTTTCTAGTTGAAAAATACAATTTCCAACTATAGATCATGGTTATTATACTCATGAGGTTTCAATTTCCTAGAACCATAAGAAATCACCACCTATCTATGAATCATCACACAACTAATACCAAATTCTAAAGGCATAATAGAACAACACATACTCAAATCCATAATCTGAAAACCTCAAGATAGGATTACTCATCAACCTCTACATCATCTCTTTAAAAGATATCTAGTATCCATCATACTAAAAAATGTCTCCCCCTTTCAAGTAAGGGAAATTATAGCCCCCAAAAATTTGGATAAGTTTTCCATGAATCACCAGTAGTACCCTTCCTACCCACAGAAACTCTAAACCTCAAACACACTCTTGGTTACCTTCCAAGATAACATTGACTTGATCTTCACTGAGTCCAAAAATACTCTACCCTATGAGATTACATGGCCCTATAAGTGAACCCATCAAATTCACAACAACCACTTCAAGAGATTTCCATACAACTGGTACCCTTGAAGTAAGTATAGGATAATCATCAAATGATCTATATACTCTCCATTCATTGATGAATATATGAGTACTTAAAGAAAACAAAAAAACAATACAAGAAGGGATAAAATATATGGTTCATAAGGCCTATAAACATAGCCAATTCATTTTTCATGATGAAGGGAATCATTGGAAACTCATAGTGGATGTAGCAATAGTGACATCTTTAGAATAACCTTCTCACAAACTCAGAGATAGTGATAACCGAACCCGAGATTGATCTCTAAGAACCACTTATCTAGCTTCATCTGGTAAAATAGATCATCAATCCTTAGAAAATAGTGATTGTTCTTGACTTTAACCTGATTTAGGTAGTGATAGTCAATACAATACCTCACACTTCTATCCAACTTCATAGAAAACAACACTGGAGTTGCCTAGGAGGATACATTGGGTATGATGAAAACTTTATCAATAAGGTCCTTAAACTATACCTTCAGATCTTTGAGATCATTTGGGGCCACCCAATAATCTACAAAAGATATTAGAGTGCTCCCAAGGTGTAGATCAATTCAGAAATCAACCTCATGATGAGGGGGAAATCCTAGAACATCCTTATGTAAAACATCTATATACTCCTCCTCCACTGTTGGAATATGATCGTATGATGTGTATAACACAAATAGAGATAAAATCACCATTTGGTGGGTGATCAGCTGTAGCTTCTCACATAAAGGCCTTGCTCATCTCAACCGAAGGTACCACTCTCCCACAAAGGAGAATCTTGATCCATCAGCTCGAAAGCACATCACCCTTCAATGGTAGTAGTCTATCTGAGCATGTACTATAGATAACTGGTACATACTAAGTATGACATCATATGAATTCATCACAACCACTATGAGGTCCCATGAAAACCTCTCTTCACTAAGAACATACTCACATTATCGAAAAATGTGGGTGAGAATGTGGTCTCTTCTAGTAGATTCCTTTAGCCACATTGGTTGGGTTAGGGGGTCCAATAGAATATATAGATCTTAGACTAGGGATATAACAATAAATTGATGGATTTATCTAGTGTATATGAGTATGGGTGCTAGCATAAATTATATACAAATAATACCTTAGATCATGTCAGGCACCACCTAGTTGCAGCCCTCCATCACTGGAATCTGGCCACACCAATGATCGCTAACCCTCTAATCCTGGCATGGACCACCTATGGGTGGTGGTGGTGAAAGTAAATCATATCATCCTTATAATACTACAACTACTCCCCCTGGTGATCCACTAGATTCCCTTTTAAAGTATCCTCCTTAAGGACCACCCTAACCCCCTATGGTAAGTCCCTGGTCACATCTTTGCCTTTGATGCAAAGGTATACCTACCACCTAACTTCCTTCTATTACACATTGGGCCAAGAAGTCACATGTAAGATAATGTAGTACTCTACAATCATAAAAAAATTGTACCTTGGCTGACTAGAACCTTAGTGCGACTCCTGAGCTATCAATCCTTTGGTATTATACTAATCATGTGCCCATCTTCTATGTCATGACCCCAATGCTTGACACTGGTCATCCACAACTGATAACTCTGTTCTTGGATGATTACTGCTAATAGTTTCTACCTAATTTCCCTCTTCCAAGTATTTATCCATAACCAAGGTTCTCTCCAAAACCCTAGAATATGTGAGAATATATAGGGGAACAACATTGACTTATATATCTCTACAGAGGTCATGATTAAATTTCTACACTCAAAAGAATCCACCACGAATCATATCGAGGTGGTACCTCATGAGATCATTGAATCTCAATTCATAATTAACAATTGATATGTTTCCATACTAAAACTCCAATAACACTTGGATATGAACAAACCTCAACATCGCCAAGTAGCACTCCTTGTGTAAGAGATACTCAAACTTTTTTTGAGGAAGCATCACCTCATCATGAGTCTGTATTATCAAATACCACCAGTGGCTCACCGCACTATAGAGAGGATTATATTATAGCACCACAATTTGGTCAATAGGAATCCGAATAAGGAAGAATACTCAAAATATTACTAAAAGATAGTCCTTAGCTACCTGAGGGTATAACTCACCTTAGGATATGGGAAACATCTACCACTGGAACTCATGAAACACAATCAACCTATTTGTATAATCATCCAATACCACTCAAATAATTTACTATATAGTAGGATGGGGAATTCCCACCTGCACTATGGGAGGTGGGTCTGCTCGCCACACTATGGGTGAAGGTACTACTCCTTGCATACTTGATGGAAATACCTCAGGAACTATCCTCATCGCTCGAATAGTAATTAAAAGAAGGCTTAATAACTAACATAGACATGTCTTGATCCTTTCTCAGGATCCTAGTTGGTTTTCTTCATGGAGGCATCCTATAATTTAATAAAACAGATGATGATTATTAAATCATATTTGGGGAGCTGACTCAAGATGGAAATAAAAAATCAATGACACATTCCTAGATTATATATGCACTATTATTTGTTATATATAATTGGTTCCTTAGTGTATTGAGTTGATAATAAGGTTATCAAAGTCCTAGTGGACAAATATATTGGTTTTCAAACCCACACTGGGTTCCCTGTTCTGAAATCCAAACTCAAAACCCCTTAACCCCATTATCCTAAATTCTCAAATTAATCTTCATCATACATCTAAATCCAAACTTTATACCTAATATAACCTCACTTTGATACCAATATAACATGACCCAAACTATTGGGACCCTTGGTGAGAAGTTTTAAGTTTAGAGTGCTACCCCAATCTAGCCTCTAATAGGCTAGGGGTTGGTGACTAGCACTGAGTAAATGTATCACAAAAAATGAGAGGCCTTATACCAACACACTTGTACGCAACACACATCTATACATAGGAAATAATACTGAAGAGAATATAAATAAAACTAACAAATATATATAAAATGAACATGATAAAAACTATTATCCTTGATGAAAAACTAGTACATAATTCATAATAAAAAAAGGGAAAGATACACACTCAATAACCAAATAGAAAATCCAACCTAAACAGCTTTAAAAAAGTGGTACTTATGGTAAGATATATATAGACATGAATGTTGATTATTGATACCACATATTAGTACCAATAAGATCCACCAATACCATTCTTACCAAGATCACCACCAAACTATCCATTTTCTATATAAGATATGATAGGTTTGGGTGAAGACACCCATGTAGGGGTGAGTATATACACACCCACTATGATGCCCAAAAAACCAAAAAGGAAATAATAATAAAAATAGTTATCTCAAATTAATAAGAGATAATGGAAGGAAAATCCTATCTAAGATAATGGCCCAAATATTCTTTAAAGGAGAGAACCTGAGTGATATGAGAGAGTCCCACTTTTCATAGTCACTAATAGGAGAAATCAACATATAGATTCAAGAATATGAACTACCCAAGGCAATAAACTTGCATCAAATCACTATCACTACAAAGGTGGACCCATGTAACACCCTAAGATTTTAAAAGAATAATATTATGTTTGATATCATATACAACATGAAACACTGATTTTAAATGAACCGTGATATACTATTAAAGTATTATTATTTAAACATGACTGTTATAACCTAGCCGTTAAAATTAGTGGTATGAATTGGAATAAACATATTATGAACAATATATATAAAGGTTTTATATAATCTAAATGTGTTGATTAATTTTTAATAAATAAACATTCAATTTTTAGTAAAGTCATTTCATGCTTCAAAAATATATTTCTTTAAAAATCATTTTTACTGATTTTTATGCATTAATAATATAATTAATTTATAAATATTTTTGTAAATGTGTTTTATAAAAAAGATATCATTTTTTAAATCAACACATCAAAATTATCTTAGGGATAAATTTTCTTATTTTACTGAAAAAATTGTCTTTTCAGTGAATAGTGAAAAATATTGATTTTTGTAAAACTGTCATTTCTTTTCATTAAATAAAATAATTTAAAGTTCAATTATATTTTTGATTTAATCTTAAAGTTACATATGATCCATTTTATTTATAATAATTTAATTAATTTCATTTTAATCTTCAATTTTCATGGTTTTGGTGTAAATCTATTTTTATGCTTAAAAACATTGTTTTTCTAAAAAATATTTTTAAGTGCATAATGTTTTTAAAATTTAATTAATTAAAATAACCCCTAATGAATAATTATTTAAATAATATATATATATATATATTAATTTTAATTCATATAATGAATATCACTAGTCATAGAGTTAATGTAAAATCATATTTTCCTTAAAAAATGCATTTTCCCGAAAACCACTTATCATTGCACTTTATGAGGTTAATTTTAAATTAAATTATGAAAATTATGTGAATTTAATATTAAAAAATGTATTTAATATTTTTAATTAGAATTTCCAAATTTATTAAACATGCCCCTTTCATTTTTAGTCATTATAAATAGTAATTATACTAAATTTTTTGTTACAATGATAATGGTAAAATGGGTTAATTATGGGTAAAAATAATATGATAAGGACTAAAAAGTAACAATAAAACTTTACTAAATTGCATTGGATGATTATATTTCATCCTCAATCATCCAAAATTCGAATATATGACCTTTTTTATCATTTTTCCATGATTTGGAGCTTTACATTATTTTATATAAAGAAAAGTAAAAAATGTCACTTTCTTGGTTTTAATTTCTATAATATTTTATGATAGGGATAAATACAACCTATTTTAAATTATAAATACTTATTTTAAATATAAATTATTTATTTTTATTATGGTAATTTACTTTTAATTCTTAAGCATGAAATAATTACCTTAAATGCTTACAAAATGCCGACACAATATTTATTTAATTAAAAGGAAAATAAAATAAGTGATTTAAAAAAATTAAAAGTAATATAATTTGAATAAATTTTTGAGTTACATGATTTTTTATATATAAATATAACATATTATGGAAGTTTGAATTGATTATATTCGAATTCATAGGTTGTCTTGATGTTATTAAAGTCAAAGTAAATAAATAGTTCTAAAATCGAAATTAATGATATTTTATAATAAATAATATTTTATTCAATGATTGAAAATTCATAAAAAAAATATATTCATCCAATTTATTAATATTTGTTTAAAATATCTACTATATTTACCCCTAAAGAGTAAAAATATCGTTATCACGGTAATTGTAAAAAAGGGTTAATACGGGTTAAAATAAAGAGATAAAGGTAAAAACCTAATCTAAACTTGTTTAAATTTTATTTAATGATATAATTTAGACCCATAATAATCCTATATTTTAATTATATCAGTTTTGATACTTTTTTCCATGAAAATTAATTTATATTAATTTAATATTTTAAGAAATTCTAAAAGTGACCCTCCCTTCACTTATAAAAGGGCACTCCCTATACTCTTTTCTTCACATTTCAAAATCCTTTTGGTTCAGAAAATATATACCCAAATACATTACTTACTTATATTTCCCCATTATAGAGGTGTTTTTTATTATAAAACCCACATAGGAAGGCTTTTTGTGTAAACCTAAGGTCATCCAAAGAACATGTATCATTCTTAACCGAGCATTTTTGTTTTATTTATTATTAAAAATACTTCAAATATTATCCAAATATGATGATATAATAACATAAGTACCTAAAATATACTGATATTTTTTTATGTTAATGTAATACTGATCGCATAGTGATTCACTATTCAATTCCACCCTTACACTGTTGTTTTAAACTGGTTTTGTAATTAATATTCCAAATATAATAATAAATTTCACATCATGTTTGATTTAATGAATTAATTTTCATCACAGTTTAATAGGTAAATTTTACTTGTTTCGGTGTTTACATTGTAGGAGGAGGTGATTTGGAGATCCCGTGATGGAATTCAAGCAAAATAGGCTAAACTGCGAGAGAGCCCAAGCATGCATGCATACATTAATATGTACTGTGGATAATCCATGCATCCAATTAGGCTAAAAATGGGTATATTAATGAAAAAAAACGTGGGATACATTTCTCTAGAAGATCATGGAGCCCTAATCATCCATTTGGAGGCCCAAATTAGGCCCACAATGTGCAGAAATTCTGAGCGGTCCAGATTGGACCACCCTTATGTATTTGGGTCATAACTTAGGACTCGAAGATCAAATTGGGATGATTCTACCTCTCTTGGATAGATAACTCTAAGGTCCAAATCTCTACCTAATTTCAAGTCATTTTAACATGTTTTGTTTAGTCAACCAGCTGGATAAAGATGGAGAAAAAATTATTCCTTGAATAGTCACCTAGCCCTTTAGATACTTGACCACTTTTTGTGAAAATTTTGATATAATTGTACATAAAATCACTCCCACCCATCATTCTATCAGGTAGAATGACCAGGGGTAAGGGTGAGTTGAATTAGATATCTTTCTTCATCCATTATCTCCCTCTTCTCCCTCATGTACTTCTAATTCTCTTAGTGATCAATTTGGGGGGTGTTATTTATTGTAATCCCAAGATCCATGATTATAATGATTGGAAGGTAATTGAATTTCTAGGTTTTTACTATATAATTATTCATTTTACCTTTGATTTTGTGTTTATTATGGTATGATATAATACAAATCAAAGGAACAATAATCCTCATTCTTCCATGCATAAATCAGATCTTATGATGATTTGAGTGTGGTTGCCTCTTCTCTCACCTCTTCTCTTTCATGGGTGTGCTTATGGATGGCATCGTTTGATTAAATCCAAAATGTATAACCCATTATTATTCATGTTTTTGTTGAGAACAATTTGTGATATATACCCAAATCTATACATCTCATCACGTTGTTGATGTGATTCCTTGATCGAGTTCGGTTCTTACATCGACGATATTTTATTGATTATGAGTGGTCGCCAGTAATTAGTATCATAGATCAATAAAATCCTAGGTGGTAACCTAGTAAGAACTAACATACCATACTGGTTTTATTTTTCATAAATCAAAAAATTAATGATCCTTCCCATTCCCTTGAGAGCGACGTCGGATTGAGCATCAATGGACACTTACCCGGGTAGATCACGATTTCTCCAACCAGTTTCTATCACTTAGTAATATAGTTTCATTTTCTATTTTTAATAATCAACCCAAGTTTTATAAAACCTCATTCCTCTTTTTTTACTTTTATAATCAGAACCTAATTTTGTAATTAATTATCTAAGGCTTCCTTGAGAGACGACCTTGGGTTGCTGCTATACTGCATAAATTCTAGTTAAAAATAAACATATGATTTGACGTGTTCGACAATACGATCAAATTTTGGCACCATTACCGAGGATACAAGATAATTTTTCCCTTTTACTATTTTATTTTTTATTTCTTACATCTTTAAATATCCCCTCTTTTCCCTTTTATTATAATTTTTTGTATTTATTTTTGTTTATTTTTATTTATTATTTTTTTGTGTTCTTCCTCTCTTCTTATTCTCTTCTTCTTTTTCTTCTTATTCTCTATCTATTTCTCTTTAATTCTATAGTATAACATTATATTATTCTTTCACCCTTCTTAAGTACTTTTTTTATCCATCTCCAATCATAAAAAAAACACAAAATTCACAACTTATTTGCATGACCCAATCAGGAAAGGAAAAAATATTTGAAATAGATCCTAAAATTGAAAATACACTTCACTCACAAATTAGGTCATCCAAATTAGGAAAATAAAGTAATATAGAGTAAACCATTTCTGAACCTCAAGTGGTCTTAAACCAATCAAAAATTGAACCAATTAAAACCCCAGAAATCATGGCTACAAATAACCGAACATTAAAAGAACTGACCACCCCAGATATGAAGTACCAACCTGCGTACATCCAGTATCCTAAGGAATAATCTAAATTTGAGATGAGATCTAGCCTCATCCACCTAATTGTCTTTCTAGTGAGGACCCTCACAAAAATCTCAAATACTTTCACATAGTCTACTCCACCATAAAACCCCAAAATGTGTTTGAGGACTTAATTAAGTTTAGGGCCTTCCCTTTCTCCCTTGATGGTGTAGCCAAATACTAGATATACTATTTTCATACCACAATTGGGGGATGGAATGACCTGAAAATACTATTTTTAGATAAGTTCTTCCCTGCCTCTCGAACTGCATCAATTAAGAAAGAAACCTGTAGCATTAGGCAATCACAAGGTGAGACCCTTCATGAATACTGGAAGAGATTCAAAAGACTTTGCTCAATATGCCCCCACCATCAAATTAGTGAACAACTATTAATAAAATACTTCTATGAGGGACTTATCCCCATAGATAGTGGAATGATTTATGTTGCAAATGGTGGTTCCCTTGTTGATAAAACTCCTTCCGCTTCTCATGAATTAATAGCCAATATGGCTCAAAATTCACAACAATTTAGTACATGAGATATTTCACCAACCCGAGGAGTTCACGAGGTAAGTAATTTATCCCTATAAAAAAGGTAGATAATAAACTTGATGAGATGCATACCATTCTAAGGCAATTAGATCAATCACAAGGTAACTCACACTCTTCCTTAGTTCCATTACATTGTGGTATTTATTATGACAATACTCATTTTTTTGACCAGTGCCCAGAACTTCAATATTCACCCAAGTTTTGTGTAGTCGTGTTCCCAGGGCGTCTATTCCAACAAACACCTCCCTTTAAACAAGAAAAATTCAGGCCAAATCCAAACCATGGGTAGAAAGCACAACCCTGTGTTTCAATAAGGAGGAAAATCAAGCTACCCCAAGAAGAATTGGTATCAATAAGGAAAAGGTATGAAACCTTATTATCCTTCACCTTCTCGAAATAATCCTCCTACCAAATCCGAATCAAGCCTCAAGGATATGGTGAAGAAAATGGAAACCCAGAACCTAAAATTCCAAAAAACCACACAATTAGCTATTCAAGTCCTGCGAACTCAAGTGGGGTAATTAGAAAACACCATCAGTGAGATTAAGATGCAAGGTTCTAGACAACAACCATCCCAACCCATTTCCAATCCAAAGGACAAAAGTAATGTATGTTCATTTACACTTTATAGTGGTAAATAAGTTTCCCCTTCTACTAATTCTACACAAAAGGTATGTCCCCCTCTTGAAAATTCTCTTTCCCAACCCTAAAAAATTTCAAGTAAATAAAAACAAGACAAAAAGGATAATCAAATTATCATTGATGATCCGAATGAACAACCCATTTCTCTTCCTTTTACCTAAATAATCTATAAATATAAGAAATTTTTTGATAATGATATTGATAAAGAAATAATGGATACATTTCAAAAGGTTCAAGTTAACATTCCTTTATTGGATGAATTTAAACAAATCCCTCGATATTCTAATTTTCTTAAAGAGCTTTGAACCCAAAGAAGGAGGATGAAGGGGAATGAGAGAGTCAACTTGGGAAGGAATGTCTCGGCCTTGATTTAACTAGAAATGCCAACCAAATGTAAGGATATGGGCACTTTCATGATACTGTGTACCATAGAAGATACCTTCTTTTCTGACTCTATGCTACATTTAGGTGCTTCCATTAACACAATTCCTCACTCTGTGTATAGTTATCTATAGGTTGGAGAGCTTCAATGAACATGCATTTCCATGCAAATTTCCAACTGGAGTACTATTCATCAAACATGAGTGATTGAGGATGTCCTTGTAAGAGTGAAGAATCTCATCTTCCCTGTTGATTTCTACATTATTGAGATGGAATATACCCGAAACCAAGGACACGCTCCTTTCATACTTGGGAGGAAATTCCTTAAAACAGAAAATATGATCATTAATGTTCATAATGGTATGCTGTAAATGGAGTTCGGTAAAGAAAAGTTAAGTTTTAACATCCTTGATGCAATGAAACACCCCATTAAATATCACTATGGTCTTCCTGTATATTCAATGGAAGTGATCTCAAATGACACACACACACAAAACTCTCTCTTCAAACCATACTCTGACTCATTTTCCTCTTCTTATCCCTGGGATTATTTGAGTTTTGATTCATGTTTTGATTGTTTTGTGGGTTCTGAAAAATGTAAATTTTGTGTTTTAATTGATGAGTGTGTTCATTTTGAGGTACCCATGACTATTGATGATTCTGCAAATCTTATTTCCATATATTCTCTTTCCTTAGAGAATAAACATGAGCAGATAGACAGTTTCATGGACCTCACTCCCCCTAAACCCCCTCCCTTAATCCAAAAACCACCAGTGTTGTAACTTAAACAACTTCCTTCTAATTTAAAATATACATATCTTGATGGTATTGACCAATTTCCCATCATTATCTCCAATAACCTCAATCCACAACAAGAATCAAAACTACTCAACCTTTTGAGAGAGTGTAAAAGGATATTGGATGGACCTTGACTGATATTCTTGGGATTATCCCATCTATTTTTATACACTGTATACTTTTGGATGATGAGGCTAAGACCATAAGACAATCTCAATGCTAGTTGAATCCCACTCTCTTTGAAGTGGTAAATTTGGAAGTCAGTAAATTACTTGCTGTTGATATCATTTATCCTATATCTGATAGTAAATGGGTTATCCCACTGCAAATTGTGCCTAAAAAAATAGGAATAATAGTTGTGTCAAATTAAAGGAATGAATTTGGTTCCAACACATGTGTAAAATAATTGGTGAGTCTGTATTTCCTACCATTGACTGAATCAATCCACGCAGAAGGACCGCTTTCCTCTATCTTTCATTAACCAAATATTAGAATGATTGGCTGGTAAGTCCCACTATTGCTTCCTTGATGGATATTTATGTTATTTCCAAATCCATATATATCCCCTGAGGATCAATAAAAGACAACATTTACCTATCCATTCGGAAAATTTTCATCTAGAAGAATGCCTTTTGGTCTATGTAATGATCCTGGTAATTTTCAGCGATGTATGTTGAGTATTTTTTATGAGTACCTTGATAGTCGTATGGAAGTCTTTATAGATGATTTCACAGTATATGGTTCTTCTTTTGATGATTGTTTAGAACACCTAGGTTCTGTCCTCTTCCGCTGCATTGAAAAAGATCTTGTTTTAAATTATGAGAAATGTTATTTCATGGTTGAGCAGATAGTTCTTTGGGATTTCATTTAAAATAAGGCAATTTAAGTCGATAAATCTAAAATTGAATTAATTTCATCCCTTCTATATCCAAAATGTGTTTGTGAGGTGCGATATTTCTTGGGTCATGCTGGTTTTTACCACCAATTCATTAAATATTTTAGTAATATCTCACTTCTATTATCCAGGTTATTACAAAAATATTATGAGTTTGTGTTTGATAAAAATTGCGAGGATGCATTCAATTCACTAAAAAAGAGTCTCACATCACCTCCCATCATCCAACCACCATGGTGGGATCTCCTCTTCAAATTTATATGTGATGCCTATAACTTTGCAGTTGGGGAAGTTTTATCATAAAGGGTTGAGAAGGCTCCTCATGTCATTGCGTATGCATCACGTACCCTTGACCCTGCCCAGGTAAACTACACAACCACTGAAAAAACTCCTTTCTGTTGTGTTTGACTTAGAAAAATTTCGTTCATATCTTCTTGGTTCAAAAGTTATTGTGTTTTCTGACCATGTTGCCCTTCGATTTATCCTAAAGAAACCTAAAGCTAAGCCTTGCCTCATTTGATGGATGCTCCTTCTCCAGAAGTTTGACCTTGAGATTAGAGATAATAAGGGAGTGGAAAATGTTGTAGCTGACCATATTGGTAGGATTTCTCCACCACTAGACCACCATCTTGACTTATCCCTCCCCATCAAAGAATTCTTCCCTCATGATAATCTTTGTGATGTTGTGGACCTTACCCCCTGGTATGCAGATATTGTAAATTTTCTAGAAATATATAGGGCCCCCACTGATTTTAGAACTTCACAACCCCAGATACTTAATCATGATTATTGGTGGTACATTTGGGATGAACCATATTTGTGGAGAATTTGTTCTGACCAAGTAGTTCATCGGTGTGTCCCTAAACATGAGTTCACCTCTGTTCTAACTTTCTACTACACTTTGGCTTGTGAAGGCCACTTTGGTTCTAAAATTACATCTTGAAAGGTCCTTGACTCATGAATTTATTGGAAAAAATTATATAGGGATACCCATTTATTTTTCAAGTCATGTAGTAGTTTTTAATTCATAGGGAATATATCCAAGAGGAATGAAATTCCCCAACAACCCATGTTATTCTGTGAAATCTTTGATGCATGGGGCATTGAATTTATAGGGACTTTTCCAAATTCATTTGGCTTCATGTACATATTGTTAGATATTGACTATGTGTCTAAATGGGTGGAAGAAAATACTAATAGGACTGATGACTCTTGAGTTGTTGTAGATTTTGTAAGGTCCTATATTTTCAATAGGTTTGGTTTGCTGAGATTCATCATTAGTGATCAGGGTTCTCATTTTTGTAATTGCAACATGAAAAATTTTCTTCACAAGTATGAGGTTGATCATAAAGTCTTCAATCCATATCACCCCCAAACTAATGGACAAGCAAAAATCTCAAATAGGGAAGTTAAGAGAATCTTAGAAAAAATGGTACAACCCAACATAAAATATTGAAGTTTGTGCTTGGATGATGCACTTTGGGCATACTGTACAAATTTTAAAACCCCAATCAGAATGTCACCATACAGAATTGTGTTTGTAAAGGCTTGTCACCTACCAGTATAGGTAGAACACCGTGTATATTGGTCTGTTAAACAATGTAATATGAATCTTTCAGATACAGGTGAGCATAGAAAGCTACAGATTCAAGAGTTGGAAGAAATTTGACATGATGCATATGCAAACTACCAGATCTATAAAGGGAAGAAAAAGGCTATCCATGATAGCATGATTCATTAGCAGAAGTTCTATATTGGTGAGAAGGTCCTCATGTACAATTACAGGATAAATATCCACCTAGGTAAGCTTCGTTCCCGATGTATCAATCCTTATACTATTACTAATGTTTACCCTTTTGGTGCAATATAGATTTTGCATGAGTAGAGTGGACGAAGTATTACCGTCAATGGGAAGAAACTTAAATACTTCTATGAGGATTTTCCAAAGAATCCGATGGAATAAATCCACCTTCTAGAAGAAACATACCAGTGAAACACACCAGGTTTTATCCTTCCTTCTCACATTCTCAATTATTACAGTGTGGACACTGCACATTCTAGGTGTGGGGGGTGGATACATTCCTGGGTTCATTAGGATTTTCATCGTATTTCTTATTTCTTATCTTTTTTGCCTTTTTTATGGTATTTTAACTTTTCCCAGTATTGTTGAGTTCATTAGGATTTTCATTGTCTTTCTTCTTTCTTCTTCTTTTGCCTTATTTATGGTATTTTTAGTTTCCCCCACTTATGGTCACCAAATCACGGATCTTACTGAAAATGAATGTTGATATTTTTGATTCCATGTTGTTTTAACATTTGATGACAACCTATATCTATTATGGAATGAATATTTATATGAATTTAACATTAGGAAGTGATTTTTAGCGAATTGGTTTTCTGTCAATGATATAAATGGTTGTATCTTTGTGAAACCTTTGAGACGATTGATGCCCCTCATGTGAGTAGTTTTTTGGAAAGATGTGTCACTAATATCTACACACAATTTTTCACCAAACCACAAAGTGTGAATATTTCTTACTTAATAGAAGGTAAATATATGTTAGGTTAATATTTTTTAGCTTAAAAATGATATTTCCATATGTTCGTTCCTTATCCAATATATTTCATTACTGTACCAGATTGACCTATGTGTGTGTACCTAATATCCGACTGTTGTAAGACCTAAAAAAAGGTTTGTGTCTTGGGAAGATAAAAAAACACTCCTCATCAACCTTTTATCTTGTTATAACTATTACAATTAGTTTCGTGAGGAGATCAAACAAGGGTTGAGAGATGAGTGTGAGATTTTTTCAAAATGCAACTTCTAAAAAAAATGAGGAGAGTGATAAAATGTGAAATATATGGGGATATCTAGGTTAGGATATTATGGTTTGAATTTCGGGAATTATTAAGTGAGTGGGTCTTGAAATATGATTGCAAAGGATGTAGGGCAAGTTCGGTGGACAATATCATTTAAGCTAAAAAATGTTAAAATAACCTATATTTATTTGATAGAAAGTGGAAAGAATATCATGGAATGGTTTTCAAACACACATATGGAGAGTTAGTGGAATTTATTACTTTTGAATTACTTGCTCAATTTGGTATCGTGAATCTCTTTGAATTTCATTGTGATATAATTTATGAGACATCTTTTTCCATTTTCACTAGGAATAACTCCTTGGTGTGGTTTGTGCATTGTTCACATTACTTTAATGAATTAAAATTTACTCAAATGTTAAATATTCATTATGTTGGGAATATATACATGCATCATTTTTTGGATATGTGACTTTTCCTAGGAGTGTAAATGTTTAGGTGTGGGGGTGTGATCGCATAGCGATTCACTATTCAATTCCACCCTTACACCGTTGTTTTAAACTGGTTTTGTAATGAATATTCAAAATATAATAATAAATTGAACATCATGTTTGATTCAATGAATTAATTTTTATCATAGTTTAATAGGAAAATTTTACTTGTTTTGGTGTTTACATTATAGGAGAAGGTGATTTGGAGGGCCCGTGATGGAATTCAAGCAAAATGGGTCAAACTGCGTGAGATCCCAAGCATGCATGTGGTCATTAATATCTACTGTGGATAATCCTTGCATACAATTGGGATAAATATGAGTATATTAATGAAAAAAAACGTGTTCTACATTTCTCTAGAAGACTATAGATCCCAATTCGTCCATTTGGAGGCCCAAAATAGGCCCACAATGTGAAGAAATTATGGCAGGCCAAATTGGATCACCCCTATGTATTTGGGCCATAACCTGAGCCTAGGATATCCAATTGGGCTGATTCCACCTCCTTTGGAGATATAACTCTAAGACCTGACTCTCCACCTAATTTCAAGTCATTTTCACGCATTTTGGTTAGTCAAAAATTCGGATAAATATGGAGTAAAAATTGTGCCTTGAATAGTCACCTAGCCCTTTAGATACATGACCACCTTTTGTGGAAATTTTGATGTAACTATCCATAAAATCACTCCTCCACCTAATTATCTTAGGTGGAACGACCAAGAGTAAGGGTGATTCTAATTAGAGAGCTTTATTCATCCATTATCTCCCTCTTCTCCCTCATGTACTTCTAAGTCTCTTAGTGATCAATCTGGGGGGTGTTCTTTGTTGTAATCCCAAGCTCCATGCTTGTAACTATTGGAAGGTAATTGAATTTCTAGGTTTGTAGCCTATTATTATTATTCATTTTTCCCTTTGATTTTGTGTTTTTTTGGTATGATATAATACAAATCAATGGAACAAGAATCCTCATGCTTCCATGCATAAATCAAATCATGTGATGATTTGAGTACGGTTTCCTCTTCTCTCACCTCTTCTCTTTAATGGGTGTGCTTATGTATGGTATCATTTGATTAAATCTATAAGCTATAACCCATTATTATGCATGTTTTTTTTGAGAAAAATTTGTGATATAGACCCAAATCTTGACATCTCATCACGTTGTTGATGTGATGCCTTGATCGAGTTTGGTTCTTACATCGACGATATTTTATTGATTCTAAGCGGTCGATAGTAATTAGTATCATATATTGATCAAATCCTAGGTGGTAACCTAGTAAGAACTCACATACCATACTAGTTTCAGTGTGTATAAATCAAGGAATCAAGGATCCTTCCCATTCCCTTGAGAGCGATGACAGATTGAGCATCAAATGACACTTACCCGGGTTGATCACAATTTCTCCAACCAGTTTCTCTCACTTAGTAATATAGTTTCAATTTCTATTTTTAATAATCAAAAACCAAGTTTTATAAAACCTTATTCCCCATTTTTACTTTCATAATCAGAACCTCATTTTTTAATTAATGATCTAAGGCTCTGTTGAGAGACGACCTAGGGTTGCTGTTATACTGTAGAAATTCTAGTTAAAAATAAACATCTAATTTGATGCACTCAACAATGCAATCAAATACCCTATATCCAAATTCTCTTCCATCAAATGGGAAATGAAACCGTTGTTCGTGTGTACGGCGGACTACCACCTCACAAACCGATGTAATTCGTTTTCCATCACCACTGCTCACGAATGGTTTTAATGATGGATTTATAATATATATATATTATATTAATAAAATATTTATCATTATTTAAAGATAATATATCATATAATTTCTTACCTTTCCATTCATTTAAAAATGATAGCATCATTCATGCATATGTGTGGATTACCACCTTCACGAAGCGACGTAATTTGTTTTTCATAACCACATCACATGACTGCTATATATAAGTGTATTTAAAGAATAAATATGATATTTATGTTATAAATATAATTATTTTAAGATAAAATAATACTTATGTTCTTTCAATAATTATCATTGAAAAATGGAAACATTACTCATGCGTACGCACGACTTACTATCTCCATGATTGTAACATAGATCATTTTTCATAACCATATTTCATGGTTGGTTTAAAAAGTATAATTTATGAATAAAAACAATAATTATTTAATGATTATTATTCTAGAGATGATTTAATAATTAACCCTTTTATCATAGTCAAAACTACCAAAGTCATTTTGGACATATGAAATGAATATCGTCAAAATGTCTGACGCAATATTAATTAATTAAGTAATTAAATATAACATTGTATTAAATGATGAAAAAGGAATAATAAAAATGAAAAGTTTCTTAATAAATTAAATAATTAACATAATTTTATTATTCAAGAATATAAATAACAAATGCAATGAGTCAGATTTGAGGTAAGGGGTTTCATATCTTAATTTATCTTCATTGGGATATATTACTTCTTCATTTTCTTTAATATTCTATGATTATGTGTGTAATTAATTTTTATTATTTTATGTGGATTTAAATTTGATACTCATAATCAATTAATTTATTAACTCTCACTCTAAAGGTATGATCATTGTAATGGATTTCATCTCAATTTTCATTCCATTGAGACATATTTGATATCATTAAACCATTTACTTTTATATGGTACATATACTAACACTTTGATATATTTAAAATGAATACCTATTTATTCATGATGATTAATTTTTAAATTCAAGTTTATTATTTCAATGGGGTTACAATTTAAATGTTACCAAATAGTCAATGATTTATTTTACAATCTCATTTTTTATTACCTTAATTTTCATTGAAGGAATATTATAATCCATCCTTCATAAAATCCATATATTTTATTATCCTATAGATATTTAAAGAGTTTAGATATCTTCTTTTAACTTTTCCTCTCTTTATAACTTGAATCAAGCAAATAATTTTTTAAAATAAAAACCGATTTTATTTCTATTTTAATTAGATATATTTTAATTATATGTCCATATTCTTCAAAATTGTTTTGAAAAAGTCCTTTTTATTACTCAAATGATTTATTAAGGAAATTTTAAGTTACAAATGATTTTTTAAAAGGTTTGAAAGAAATATATCTAATGTTTTAAAAATGGTTTATTTTCAAATTTCTTTACAAAAGTCAAAAGGAATGTTTTTGACGTATACAAAGTTAACGAAATTCCTTGCCGCCATAACCATTTTACGATATTTAGCTTCTTCCAAAATTTTTCTACTATTTTATAAATAAATTTTTTTAAATAAAACTTATTTTAAAGTTTTACTTCCATTTTATTTTATCCTCAAAAAGTCTTGAATTTTTACAAAACCTATATTTTTGATGAATTGATGGTATTATTTTATCTCTTATTAATTTTTCATCGTTAACTTTCTATTGAAACATTCAATTTATTGTGATAGTTAAACATTACATTTATCTTAAATATCCATATTATTTGTATCATGGATATTATTATTTCCTAAACCATATACCATTTTTACATATGATATTCTACTATGAAATTTATTTTGTTGATTGTGAAAAATATTAATAAATCTATATTTTTTACTCAATAAGGATATTTACTATTAAGTCATATTGTTTGTGAATTTAATTGATTATTCACTATATGAGGAATTTATTGGACATGTAGTGATGGTTTGGGACCAGTTATAGATATCCCCTTGATGCATAAATATTCTTATGAGATGAATTAGTTGTCCAAATTAAATGAGTTTTTAGTGTTTACCTACCAATAAATTATTGTCTTAGATCAAGGCCTTGATAGTATATATATTATGATGTCCAAGATCATGACGTACTATATTAAACATTTTATTCATTGGGAATTTATTTATTATTATCCATGAGAATATTTCATTTGATATTATCCATTTATGAATTTTTTTCTCAAGTTATTGATTAAATAATACGTGTTTTCAATTATTTACCTTTCCATATTGATTACACCTTATTAAATCATGATATCTTCTATTGTATGTAACTCTTACTAAGAATATGATCTCACCTTTTTTTTTCTTTTCTCCAAGATATGAAGAAGGATAATATGATTAATATTAAGAATGAAATAATGTTTTTATGATTTTTATTTTATATTTACAATGTAATAGGGGAATCATGTATGTACTAAGTTCATAAATATAACTAAATTGATCAGTACTTCATGATTATATCCCTTGTACCTATGATAATGTGTTAAATAAACCACTAGCTTTGGGATACTAGGGTTGGGATCTTTATAGTTGTTATCAAATTAAGTTTAGTAGAAAACTTGAGAACTTGATTCAGGAAAACATAGATTAGAGAACATAAACCTATGACATAATTTGAGGATAATATCATAAAAGTGTTGGTAAGGTATATATTATGTGGTTTTACTAGAAATACATCCTTATCTAGATACTATAAGTGGACATGGTTTAAAAAAAAAATTCATTTAGGGGTAATTACCCAGAAAAGAGTTGGTTGAGTATATATTTAGCATCATTATGGTGAATAGTTAGTGTAACCTTACTGTGCACCTGGTTTGACGCTTCTGAGGGACATGCTTGGGTTAATTCAAATTCTCTCAACAAGACATTATGATGAATTAGAGAATAAAGCTTATTGAAACCTATGGTATGCTATAGTGTTATGGGATAAACCTAAAGTGTATTAGGATGAAAAGTTCAAGTTTTACCACATGTTTAAAGGCATAGATACCCCTTTTGAGATTTTGTGTGATGGGAATTTAACATGATTAAGTATATTTTGGGAGACATTTATTGGAATACAACCCTTTGGTTTAGTATATGTTTTAGTGAAAAGGTTATTTGAGGAATATTTTTTTTATTTTATAGATATAAGTTTAAAGGTATTGATAACCTTTAGGGTTTATATGATCTTTGACTATGAGGTAATTATGGGTTATTAAAATTTGGGAACATATATTTTATCATATAGATAACCTTGGGATTGAAAATTTATTTGATGATTAATGTTTTTTTGAGTATTTTCATCATATGCTTGATAATTTTATAGGAATTATATTAATATAGTTTTAGAAAAAATATAACCCATGTGCCCAGAGAGAACCCATCATATCCGTCAAGGCTGCGGAGCTTGAACCCCTAACCAAAGGGCGAAAAAGGTTCATCGCCTACCACTGGACTATGTGATGTCTTGGTTGGTACGACATTGTTTTTACTTAAATAGTTTGATGGATAAATATTAAGTTGATTTTTGGAAACATATTATAGGATCAAATATTTTTGATTTTGAGGTGATTAATGATATTTTAGGAGATTTTTTTGAGTTAAGGTATATACAACCATTAGGTTTTACATAAAATGATTATTTGGGAATGATACTATTACGTTTTTGGAGGTGTAAGATAAAAGGTATGAGATAACCTTTGAGGTTAAAACATTCTTTAATGTTGAGGTTATTAGCGTTATTTGGGATATAGGGTTATTTATTTAAGGAACAATCTATGTTAAACCTTCGATTTTATTATTAAATTTTGGTGATTAATGTATTATTAATTTTGAGAATTATCTTACCTTGTTCTAACCATTTTAGTTTTGGTTAATGTTTAAATACATGAGTAAAATATTATTATCATTTTATAGAATTATGTGACACATTAGAAATTTATTTTAGTGCTTCAGGAATAAAAAAATTATCTTGGATATTCATTTCTTGTAACAAATGAAGTGGAAGTTAATAAAAGCATAACCAAAGGATGAAAGTGTGATTATGAAATAAAATATATCAAGTAAGTATATTTTTTGGTGTTTTCTACTTAATAGTAAAATAATCCCTCAACTTTAGGAAAATGATTTTGAAATAAAATTTTTATACATTTACCTTCATTTTTGACGAATCAATGGTATTTTCACCCATTAAATATTTATGGATTTGTATTCATTAACTTTCCCCTTACCATGTTCTCTATCACTCTTTATTAGTCATTGGGCATTAGTTTTCTCCTCTACGTCTATATTTTCACTTCCCTTTAATTTTCTATTTTTTAGAAACATAGTTTTTTTTATTCTAGGTGACCTTTATATTTCTATTTACCTCTTCTTAAGAGGAAGTTTTATTAACCATTTTATAATGTGGGTTATCCACAAATGAATTTTCAAATGTCAGTATAAGATCCCATCCTTTTTTCTAGGTACATTGTCCTTTGATATTTCTTTTTTATAGGGTTGGCGAGGGTTTGAGGTTTGGAAGGATTTAAATGTGGTTTATATATTTTAAGTAAAATTTTGGTCTGAAAAAAAATCTGTAAAAAATTACTTGTGTAAATTAGTTACACGATGTGTAAATTTTTCCAGACACATATTATGAATGGTTACACATGGTGTTCTATTTTCACGAAATGAAAATATTACATGCCATGTAATCTTATCACACGATGTGTAATAATTAATTAGGATAAATATCAATAGAGACGATGGATTTTTTGGTGTAATCCTCTAAAAGGATTTCACGATGTGTAAGGGAATTACACATTGCGTAATTTCTTGAGCAGAAATTTTAAAGGTTCTGTGTGGTTTATTTTGTGTTCATTCCTTTATGCATCCTTTCTCCACTCATCCCTTGGGAAACTATCAATGGGTTTGGAGTGATTTATTCATCTTTGGTTGTTGAAAATTGGTATTTAACCCCTGGTAAGCCATTTTTTTCTTTGGTTTCCTTCAACATCTCTCTTTCTAAAAGAAGATAGACGAGTTTTTCCTCTATTGGCGATAGGTTTAGATCTAGGTTTTGATATATCTTAATCCTTTTGATCTTGATCTTAGGTTTTGGACCTAGATCTTCCACATCATTATGGTTTTGACCATTTCACTTCAATTTGGAGGTTTTTGGTTTGGCGAACATCTGTTAACAACCATGAGGTAGGTGGTCTAATTGTCAATTCTCATAGTCTTAATTATAATTGTGTGTATGTAATTAGAATTTCAATTTACAAGTTTGGAAATTACATCCTGAATTGAGTTAATTAATTGGTTAATTAATTAATGGGAATCATGGAATTGGTGGAATATTGGCGTTATGAAATTGGTTAATTAATGGGATTATGGAATTGGGTAACAATGGAAATTAAAGGTTTGATTGGCCTAACCTTGATGGGTTATTGGGTTGTGAATAAAAGTTGATAAATGGATTAATGGTGAAATTTTCATATTATTCCATGTTATTAAAGTGATGAACCATGATTGTTAGATAAATTTAAATGGTGCAATGTGATGTGAATAAATGATAAGAGGGTTAATTATGATTAACCTTGATAAATGTGATATTTTTGATGTATGTAATAACGAGTGTAGGACAAAGACTAATGATCCAAATACCCATATGTGACAATGAGTGTGGGACATGGAATTATTCTCCAAACACCTATGTAAATATTGAGGTGCGAGGCATGGACTAACACTCCAAATACCCATGGGGTTCCAGAAATGATGTTCTAGGCCCCATGATTTAACCTTGGACTGTGGTTCCAAGTGGTCATGATATGAAAGTGGAATTAAATGCATAATGAAATCCATGAAAAAATTATTTTTGAATCCCAATGATATTTGGTTTAGACTCTGGCATGGGCCGAAGTAGGTATTGATGGTTAGGGTTTCATCATGAACTTGGAAAATTTATGTGGTTAAATAAAGAATAATTTTAATACAGAAACTGATTAATTATTATTGCACTTTATTCTTTAGAAAAATACATAAAATGTTAAATATTTGATATTTTTTTAGATACCATTGGTGGTGTCCTACTGAGTTGTACTCACAACCTACCCAGGCTACCTGATCAATACCCGAATAGACTTTATGTTAGCAAGACATGATAAGGGAAAGATCTCTATACTAGATGGATGGGTTGGGATGGAGCATGGACGAGGGAACCAAAATTGGTGTTGGGACCCTCTTGGGAGTGTTAATGTGTCTTTATTTTAGTTTTTCATTTGAAAATTGACACATATATGGCATGACATATCTACTACTTTAGTTTGGACATTGTTTTCCTATTTTAGTTCATAATGCGGTACCAGTCTATATTGGTTATGGTATTATTCTGATTATTGTTTATCATTAGTTGGTTATTGTTTATTTATTTCCACTATTATGATGTTTTGATAAAGAGGGTATAATCTCCTCACATCTATATTAGATCCTCACTGCTAGTCGGAAGCCTCTGACATCTGGAAAGGTGCACTTGAGGTAATGTGATTGACTATCTCGGGGCATCAATGTGTGGCACCTGGGTTGGGACATCACAAAGTGGTATCAAAGGGGTTTTCTTTTATTTTTCTTTTATCTTATTATTTGGGAAAGGTAGAAAGGATATTAGGATGATTCAAGCCTTGGTCATGAGCTCGTGCATGAGAATAGCTAACCCATGTATGGGGGAAAACCCAAGTACCCAGGGTGGGAATGTTGTTATTGATGCTTGCTGTTATAGTTGGATGTTATTTCACCTTGGGTGATGCACTTGATGTGTGATATTATCATTTTCTAAGATTTTTATTCATGGATTAGTATGGCATGAAAGTTGAGCATACATTCATCATTATAAGAACTCATGATTTATGATGACATGTAACAATTTAGGAATGCATAGAAAAGAAGGTTCTAGGGTGAATTGTTAAAATGAAAGTGCTTTTCTTTACTTGTGTAATTTAAATGAAAAAGGTTCCAAATGCTACATTTAAATGGGTAAAATGATTCTCAATGTGGTAAATTGAAATGTATAAATGGGTGTCTAATGAGAATCCATGAAATATGAAAATTTTTACCCTATGTGATCCATGACCCATGTGAGGGATGGACGAGGGTAGTGTTGGTGCCAAAATTTTGACCGTGTGGTAGGGAATGGGGGATTAATTTTTATGGATTTATGTGAATTCCTATGTTAAAATGTTAATGATGTTTTATGTGTCCTAATATGTGTGTTTGGAATTGTAGATATATACCTCCATGACGACACTTATTGATAGGACAACATGAGGGCATGGATAGAAATGCATCTAGTAGTGGAACCAAAGGCTCTGATAGATCTAGGTGAAGGAGACAGAGTAGTTCTGTTAGAATTTTTTTTGATTTATGCATTTTATAGAAAGAGACCTAATGTGGGTTGTGTGGAACATATTTAACTTGACACGGGAGTTCCAGTTGCAACAACATCCGAATTTCACTAGAGAGGGTGGACCTGAGGTAGTTGAGTTCTATATTGATTCTATCTATATGATCCTTGACCATTTAGAGATTCCTATTAAGAAGAGAGTCAAGATGGTGGATAATATGTTACATGGTCAAGAGAAGCGTTGGTGGGATATCCATAATCAGGATGGAAAACTGGAAAATATGGAGTGGAAGGAATTTTAGGAGAAGTTCTTAGTTCACTTTTACCCTGAGATTCTTAGGTGGGAGAGGGAAATAGATTTCATGAGGTTTACCTAATGGAGTATGTATGTGATGGACTATGCTGGTTGGTTTACTGTTCTTTGTTCCAGTGTTGGTAGGAGATGAGGTGACTATGGAGAAATGCTTTCATGATGGTCTTAAATGTGAGAAAAAGTCCTAGGTTAACATCTTTATGCTGAATAAGTTTTCTAAGGTGGTGAATTAGGCTCTCATATCTAAGGGGAATCTGAAGGAGGCTTCCAATAAAGGACAAGTGGTTTCTACTGGATGACCAGGTGGTACCTCTTCTGAGAGTAGGAAGCATCACTTTGAGAATATTAACTAGAGTAGTGTAAAGTAGAGTGGACATGGGGAAGGATCAGTTACTCAGGACATTAATCGAGTGATCTTACACTAGTGCGGTAGTCCATGTCAATTTTGTAAATTGTTCCCCTGACCACCGGTAGAGTGCCGACCTTGCGGTAGGATGAGACATCTACAATGGTTTACATGAACCCACAATAGGTGTGTAGTGACAAATGAGTTAGGTATAATCAGAGTACTTGAAGGGGATATTATACCCCATATCATTCTAGTAGTTTGATTTCTATTGGTTTTGGTGGTTGACGCAGTGGACGTGGTACATTAGGGCAAGAGTGTCCGTATCATCAGAGTGGCACAATGGAAGCGTGATGGGCCCATAACCCACAGGTCCCAGGATTGAAACCTGGATTTGATACCATTTTTCATGACCCATACTTCCTTAGGCCATAAACCTAATCATCTAACCTGATGGGTTTACTGCCATACCTTGGTTTCCTTTCGATCACACCACCGGGGTCACATACCAAAAAAATGACTCTCCCCACAGGCCAACACATGTTCTTTCAGTGTGTTTTTTCCTCACTCACCCATACCCTGGGAAACTTCCCAGAAGGTCACCCATCCTGATCACTACTCCAGCCCAAGCATGCTTAACTATGGAGTTCTAATCACATAGATTCCTAAAAAAAGGTGCATCTTGTTGATATGGCTAGTAACATTTAGCTTTTTATGCCTCACTTTTCCAGGGGTGTTATAGTCACACCCTTTATTTCCGAGCATAGGTTCAAATTATGAGGATGAAATTTATTAAAGGTGGATATAATTTGACACTATAGGATTTTAAAATAAGAACATTATGTTTTATATAATATATGACACGCAACACTGAGTTTAAACAAACCGTGATATACTATTAAAATATTATTATTTAAACATAACAGTTATAACATAGCCATTATAATTGATGGTATGAATATGAATAACCATATTATAAAAAATATATCTAAATGTTTTATATAATATAAATGTATTGATTAATTCATAATAAATAAGTACTCAATTTTCAGTAAAGTCATTTTATGCTTCAAAAATATGATTTCTTCAAAATTGATTTTTATTGTTTTTTATGCATGCATAATATAATTAATTTCTGCCACTTTTAGTAATGATATTATATAAAAATTATTTTATTTTTGAAATCATAATATCAAAATTATCTTAGGGTGAAATTTTTGGATTTTTATGAAAAAATTGGTTATTCAGTAAATAATGAAAAATATCGATTTTGTAAAACTATCATTTATTTTCATTAAATAAAGTAATTTAAAATCTAATTATGTTTTGGATTTGGTATTAAAGTTAAATATAATAAATTTAATTTATAATAATCTTATTAGTTTCATTTGAATCATAAATTTTCATGGTTTTGGTATAAATCTATTTTTATGCTTAAAAATGCATTTTTTTTCTTGAAAACTATTTTTAAGTGCATTAAGTTTTTCCTTTTTAATTAATTTAAATAAAACCTAATGTGGAATGATTTAAATGAAAATTATATATATTATATATCTATTTATATGAATTGAAATTCATATAATTAATATTACTAGTCATAGAGTTATTATAAAATCATCTTTTCCTTAAAAAATGCATTTTCCTGAAAATCTACTTTTCATCGTGCTTTGTGAGTTTAATTTTAAATTAAATTATACCAATTATGTGAATTAAATATTAAAAAATAGATTCTATATTTTGAATCAGAATCTCCAAAGTTAATAAATAGTTCCCTTTATTTTTTTGTCATTATGAATAGTAATCACAGTAAATTTTTGTTTCCATGGTTAATGTGAAATGAATTAAATAAGGATAAAAATAAAAAGATAAGAAAAAAGTAACCCCAAAACTTTACTTAATTTTATTGTATGAGTATATTTTATCCATAATCATAGAAACATAAAATATATGACCTTTGTTTTCCATTTATCCATGATTTTGACCTTTATATTATTTTATATAAAGTAAAAATATCACTTTCTTGCTTTTAATTTCTATAATATTTTGTGTCAAGGATAATAAAAACCTATGTTTTATTATAAATACTTATTATAAAGATAAATGATTTATTTTATTATGATAATTTTATTTTATTTTTTAGGGATGAAATAATTAACTTAAATTCTTATGAAACATCGATGCAAGTATTTATTGAATTAAATGGAAAATAAAAAAAATGTTTTTAAAAATATTAAAAGGGATATAATTTGAATGAATTATTGTGTTATAAGAATTTTTTAGATAAATATAATATGATACAGAAGTTTTTATTGATTATATTTGAATTCCAATACTTTCTTGATGTTATTAAAGTCAAAGTTAATGAATAGTTCTAAAATTGACTTTAATGATATTTTATAATAAATAATATTTTATTAAATGATTTAAAATTTCTAAAAATACTATATTATTCCAAGTAATTTTTATGTGTTTACAAATATCAACAACGATATATTTATGAGACAATTTTCCTTTTATAGAAACTATATTGACACCTAAAGAGTAAAAAACATTGATATCGCGGTAATTGTCAAAAAGGTTCAATGCTGGTTGAAACAAAGATAAAGGGGTAAAAAAATAATCTAAACTTAAATTTTTTTATTATATGATATGATTTTAAAAAATTATCATAACATATTATAATTATATAAGTTTTTATTTTTTTACCCATGAAAATTAATTTATAAGAAATTCAAAAAAGTGCCCCTCTCCTCACTTATAAAAGGGCACCTCCTCTTATATTTTAGTCACACTTAAAAAGACTTTAGTTTATAAAATACCTACCCAAATACCTTACATAATTCCATTCACACATCATAGAGGAATTTTTTAATTAAAAAACCCTCCAAGGAAGGCTTTTGGTGTAAACATAAAGAGGTTGTCCAAAGAAGAGGTATCATTCTTAGTTGAGCATTTTTGTTTTAT
The DNA here is from genome assembly GCA_963277665.1 of Viscum album. NCBI lineage: Eukaryota > Viridiplantae > Streptophyta > Magnoliopsida > Santalales > Viscaceae > Viscum > Viscum album. Next base: position 1,524,530,533 of record OY728125.1, on the reverse strand, counting down.
TTCTTTTTATAGTTCCTTAAAATATTATTAAAAAATTATGATATAATAACACCATTATATCTAATATAATTATTTTTTATGTTAATGTAATACCATATATCCATCTCCTCTTACATAAAATGGTAAATGAAACCGCCGTTTATGTGTACGGCGGACTACCGCCTCATGAACCGATGTAATTTATTTTCCATCACCACTGCTCATGGATGGTTTTAATGACATATTTACTATATATATATATATATTATATTCATGAAATATTTATCATTATTTAAATATAATATATCATATAATTTCTTACCTTTACTTTCATTTAAAAATGATAACATCATTCGTGCGTACGTTTGGTTTACCACATCCACAAAGCGATGTGATTCGTTTTTTGTAACCACATCACATGACTGATATATAGGTGTATTTAAATAAATAATATAATATTTATTTTATAATTATAATTATATAAATATAAAATAATACTTATGTTCTTTCCATCACAATCATTGAAAAATGGAAATGTTACTCATGTGTATGTACGGTTTACCATCTCCGTGATTGCAACATAGTTCATTTTTTAGAACCATATTTCGTGGTTGGTTAAAAAAGTATAATTTTTTTAAATAAATGATAATTATTTCATGATTATTATTCTATAGGTGATGTAACAATTAATTATTTTACCATATTCTAAACTACCAAATTTATTTTGGACATATAAACTGAATATCATCAAAACATCCAACATAAACTTAATTGATTAAGTAATTAAATATAACATGGTGTGAAATAAATAAAAATAAATAATAAAAATGTTTTTTAATAAAGTAAACAATTAACATAAATTTATTATTTGGGAATATAAATAATGTATGTGACGAGTCGAACACGAGGTAAGGGGTTTCCTAACTCAATTCCTTTTCATTAGGTTATATTACATATTTATTATATTTAATATTCTAAGATTACGTGTGTAATGATTTTTGATTATTATAGGTTGTATTATAATTGTTTTATGTGTAATTAATTTTATACACATAATCAATTCATTTATTAATTCTCACTTCAACAATATGATCATTGTAAGGGATTTTATCTCAATTTCCATTTCATTGAGACATATTTGATATTATGCACCTATTTACTTTTATGTGGTGTATATACTACCCCTTTGATATATTTAACATAAATAAATATTTATTCATGATGATTAATATTTTAATTCAACTTTATTCTTTCTATGGGTTATAATTTAAATGTTACAAATAGGTAAGGATTTATTTTACAATCTCATATTTTGGGATTTCCTTAATTATCATTGAAGTAATCTTATAATACATCCTTCATAAAATACATATATTTCATTATCCTCTGTATATTTAAGGTGTTTCCATATTTTATTCCAATTTTTCCTCTCTTTGTAACTTAAATCAAGCAAAGAAATTTTTAAAAGAAAAACCGATTTTATTTTTCTTTTAATCAGATATATTTTTCTTCAATGATCATATTTTTCAAAATTATTTTACAAAAGTCCTTTTACCACTCAAATGATTTATTAAGAAAATTTTAAGTGATCCCAAACTTTTTAATTTTTTTTAAAGGAATCCTTATAATTTTTCTAAAAGTTCGGTTTTGGAATTTCTTTATAAAAAAGTCAAAAGGAATATTTTTAATATATACAAAGTTAATAGACTTATCCACTACCTTAACCATTTTATGATATTTAGTTGCTTATAAAAGTTTTATATTGTTTTAAAAATAATACCCTTTAAAGAAAAATTATTTTAAAGTTTTAATTCTATTTTCTTTTATCCTCCAAAAGACTTGAATTTATTATAAAATCTATATATTTGATTAATTTATGGTAATATTTTATCTATTATTAATTTTTGGTCATAAAATTTATCTTAAAACATTCACTTTCTTGTGATCATTATAAATTAAATTTCTATTAAATATTTAAATTATTTGTATCATGGATATGATTATTGTCTAAACCATATACCATTTTTACATACGGTGTTTTACTATGAAATTTATTTGATTGATTGAGGAAAATCTTGATAAATTAATATTCTTTACTCAATAAATATATTTATTGTTAATACATATTGTTTATGAATTGAATTAATCATTAAATATACGAGGAATTCATTAGAAATGTAGTTACGGGTGGGGCCCAAATATAGATAGTACCTCGATGCATCGATAGTCTCATGAGATGAATCAGTTAGCCAAATTAAATGGGTATTTGGTGTATTCCCATCCATAAATTAAATTTTATTGGCACAAGGTTTTGATGTTATAGATATTATGATGTATGAGATCATGACATCCAATATTAAGTATTTCCTTCATTAAGAATTTAGTTGTTAGTATCCATGAGAATATTACATTTTATATTATCCATGGATAAATTTTCATGATCAAGTTATTGTTCAAATGAAATATGTTTTTAGTTATTCACCTTTCCATATTGATTATTCCTTATTGAATCATGATAGATTCTACTGTACGTAAATCTTACTGAGCATCTGAGCTCACCCTTTTTTTTCTTTTCCCCAGGATATAAAGAAGGATATTTTGATTAATATAAAGGTTCAAATAATGTTTTTATGCTATTTATTTTTTATTTCTAATATGATATGATAATCATGTATATATATGGTTTATCAAGAATACTAAACCGATCGGTCCTTCAAGATTAGACTCCTTATTTCTACACTAATGTAATAAAGAAACTACCAGCTCTGGGATACTGGTGTTGGGATCTTTACAACCCATGCCTCATCAAATAACACAAAATATATGCGATTAACACATACTATATAAGAGTAGAATAAAAAATATGAGATCCGCACATAATAAATAAGAGAGAGGTACTTGACCCTTGAACACTCTAATCACCACAATTGATCCCCATCATCAACCCTATGGCACTAAATCTTAAAACTACCCATCTCTCCTCATAATATACCTAGATAGAAAAATAGATGATTTCATCATGATATATGCATAAAAAATGAGGATAGACTATTTATTTCCCAAAAAAAGAACACATAGTGAAAATTTCATGAAAAATATCCCACATAGGAAAAAGTAGGCCATGTAGAAGCCCCCCTAGGTGTTCCACATGGTGTGTTGATAGGGGAAGGTAATTCCCCAACAAGGTGAATCACATGTCAATCATGGGAGGTGAATGGGAGTGTAACACCCACACACACCACGCATATTCCCCACCTTCCTTGGGTCATGTAGTATGGACTTGACCTAGTATTGTTGCCCACCAAACTACATGGTCTAACTACCTAAGTCTAGTAAGATTGGGCTACATACTGGTCCATGTGTGTATATGATGCTTTCACTTGGTATAGTTCATTTGTCCAGGCCCATGCTCCATCCAACATAGTGAGGTTTTGTTGGCTTAGTTTATCGGTGGTCTAATCCCACCAACTAATGTGAACCTATTTGACATGTAGCATACAAAATTCTATGAGGTGAACCAAGATAAACATGACTTTATTATACAATATTTCCATAATTTAAACATTAAATTACATAATAAACTCAAAATCATAATAATCAATAGGTTTAGTATCTTTGGAGACTAGTTACATGAGAAACTTACAATGCTTGTGAACATTTCCCCATAATTTCATTATATTAGGCCTTCTTCTAAACATATCCCAAGTTAAACTCATCCTCATGCCCTGTGAAATTGAAAAATAAGAAAAGGGTGAGATTAAATTCTTAGTAAGGAAAAAATAAACATATCAACATGTTACCAAGGTTGAGATCATAAGTATACAATAAAATATAAGTAGTAGAGAAATATCAGTTTAAAATAACATGTAATCATAACAATGGTTCATATAGAAAGATAAGAGAATAAATAATCTCATATGATAAAATATATAACATGGTGTCAAGACTAGGAAAACATGAGAATTAAATCATGATCCAAGGAGAATAACATAGTCATATATAAAAGTAGTGTGGAACCAATATAAGTATATAAACACAACATTGTGGATCATGAATCATGATCCGTTTCCCATAGTGATGTAGAAATCACAACCTATTTACCTTAGAGTACTAGGAATCAAAACCCATTTCCCATTTTTGATCAAGTATCACTTCTCATTTCACCATTATCTTAGGAGATCTAAAACTTTACCTAATGCATTGGAGGGATATATATGACCCACCTATCACTTAAATATAAACTATAAACATGTGTGACATAAGAAAACATCTAACCATCACATCATTAAAATTTTGAAATAAGAATGGGGTTCAAATTACATTTCAAAAGGTATCATATGAATAAACACATAAACCATATCCATTTATACAAGATTAAATCACCCAAAAGAGTAACTTTATAAAATCATTTAGTGGGTGATTTATAAATCATAACATCATGGAAAATAGTTCCCTTTTGAGGTAAAGAGGAAAATGAAATCCAAATCATAAAATAGAGTAAAAAATATTATCTTTAAAAGTGAAAGTATAAATATCAAATTAATTGATACATATTTATATTTTAAAATAAGATAGAAGAACTTTGGTAAGTGAAAACATGGACTTTAAAGAAAGTTCCATTTAAGAGAAATCAACACTTAAGAGGAAAACATATTGTAATTTTATGGAAATAAATCATTCATGGAAGGGAATTTGGATTAAGAAATCATTTTCAACAAGGATATAAAAGTTCACATCACATGTAAAATGAGATCATTGAATATAATGAAACATTTAAGGTTAATTTCATAAATCAAAAAAGAGATTTGAGTTACCAAAGTCTCTTACCTTTACTTCTTGGTTTCCATGCTAGTGATTTAAACTTCTGTATAACAAAATTAATTATACTAATACCCTATATTAGATCCTTATTAATATACCTACCCATTAATTTATAATTATTATCTACATTTATATTAGTTAGTTCTTATCCATTTCAATTGCGGGTGTGAGTAATCTTGGTATTTTGAACTAGTTTTGTAATAATGATATTGTTCTTCATTATTATACTAATGTATATCATTAATAGATCATAAAAGGTATTGAAATTTATTTTTTAGGATTTTTTATAAACTTATAATTTCATTCTACGAGAGTTTTAGTTATTTTTTTTGCATACAAAATTGGCGACAAGCATGTTTTAGTGATTTTTAACAAATGAACAGTGGTAACTTAATTAATGTGTCAAAATTTTATGTTAATAAAATAAAAAACAATAATAATAATTGTTTACTTATTAATATAAAATATTAAGTTTCTAATTACATATTTGATATAAATTTATATCATTTTTCATTTATATGGTTAAACCAACCCAACAAGAGTATGCTGTAATCAATGTGTGAGTGTGACTATGAAAGAGATAATTTTGTTATAATATCATTATCACAAAATTATAATGTAATTATTTAGATTTTATTAAGGATATGAATCAAAATTTATAAGAGTTATATGAATTAGGTAAATTAAAAATAAGTTTCTACTTATAAATATATCAAATTTTCCTCTTGGTATGTTCATTTTAGGAGGTTAGTTGTATAATAATCTCTTATTACTAATATCACATATAGAATACCTAATTTATATTTATATAATATAAATAAAGACATAAATAAAATATATATCCTCTAAAAAATTTTCTAAAAACATCCTTAAAAGGTGATAATAAAAAAAATGCATCGTTCATGGAGGTGGTAGTCCGTACACGCACATGAGCAACATTTCCATTTTTTTGATTGAATGAGATGAAAATAGATAATGGTTATACAATCAATATAATAAAATTTTAGTATATTATTTATACTGATTTAATTATATATATGGTTAGAATGGGTTTGGATTCGTGTGGATGAGAAGGATAAAGAATGGAAGTTAAAGGGTAAGTAATACTTACGTTGAGAATTTAGATCTTCTCTTGAAGTATCATTTGGAAATGAAGGACTTGTGGCACTTTTTTGAGGCTAGAGGATACCAAACATGTATAAAAGATTTAATATAAGTAAATTAGTCACAATTTCATGAAAATTTAAAACTAGGGGATTGTCTTTGAAAGGGGTGGAAGTGATCTATTTTATAGGTGAAAAAGAGAGGAAAATATTTGGAAAAGAATGTTAGGTAAGGGGTAAGGGTGTGATTACATAAGAGTTAGGTGATTTAGGTGGGTAAATGTTTTTGAGACATGTAGGTATGAATTTCAAAACCTAAGAAACGAATTCTATAAGATCTATCCGAACAACCATGCGAAGGTGGAGAGCTGATTTCACAATGAAGATGCTAGGGAGGAGAAGTTCCAAGTAGTTAGTCTGGGTTGTATGTAATGTTTGAAGCCTATGGGAAATGAATTACTCTAAGGCCTATGGGTCATGTAATACATAAAACTATGGTCCTTTTAAGGGTTCCACCTCACCCCTTGAAAGGTGGATTATCAAAAAATCAATAAAAAATGAAGGCCTTCGGGCCATTGGAGAATTCTATAAGATCTAAGTGTCAAATTGATTTTTTAAAATTCAAGACATGTTCAATTACCCATTTTAACACTTATTAATCTTTATTAAACATTAATCATGGTTATTATATTATCACTAAAAATATAAGATGAACCTTATTATGAAAATTTTATGTGATGAATATGAATTTATATTCAATTTAATATAATTTAATTTCAAAATATGAGAAAATTAACTTTTAAATTAAAACATATAATTTGTTTGAAAACTATTTTAACCATCAAGTGTCTTCAACATTGATTACCAATTAAATCAGTGTTAATTAATTTTTATGTATGATTAAACATAATATTATAGTATTAATTTAAAATAGATCCATTCAATTAAAAACAAAATATTTAAAAAATTATCATTCTTTGAAAAATAATTTTTTTATCGTGGTAACTAATATTTACCTTGGTAATTTTATTCATAAAAATGAAATTAACCCCATTACCTAATTTGAAAATGTTGATTATAAATATAAAAATAATTTTATATGATTCAATTTCTAAAAGTGCATAAAAACAAATTTAAGAAACCGATATATTCTAAGCAAAAAATAACCTTTGCTTTATTATACCTTTTTATATAGTTTTTATAAAGTGTTAACTTATATTGATACCTAATAATTTAATTGTTATAATATAACAATAATATTTAGTAATTTTATTATGGTAAAGAGGTTTTTTTGTTAATAGTTAGATACAAGTAAAGATACTCATATGTTATTTAATTAAGGAAAAGTATTTACTAAAAAAACATGGGTCATTGCATACTACCCATTTAAAATGAATTTCATCCTCAAAATTTTATTATTCAGATGGAAATAAGTGGGGGTACTTTTTTCTTGTTAAATCCTTAGGTTGACATGTGTCTTACATGAACTTATGATTCCTCCATAGAACTTTGACTAGATGAGTGATATTTTTCTGTAACACCTTATCTCTTCAATAAAGAATTTCCATTTGTTGTTCCTTATATGAGGGATTATGTTCCAGTTTCATGAATTTTGATTTTAGTACTTGTGATGGGTCTGGTATATACTTCCTCAAAATCATTACATGGAACACATCATGCACTTGGGAGAGGTTTGGAGTGATTTATAAGAAATAATCTACCCCCTAACATTATCAAGGATCTTGAAGGGACCAATTTATTTAGGGATCAACTTTTATTTCTTCCCATATATCATGACCCACTTCCACAGAGATGTCTAGAGGAACACCTTGTCACCAACTTAAAACTAAATGTCTCACTAATGATTTTCTACACAACTCTTCTATATATTTTTTTCTTTTTTCATATGTTGCTGAATGGTTTAAACCTTATATTTAGATAAGTTTAGGATATATCAGCTTCCTCACTCCAACTTCATCTCAAAATATTGGAGTCCTACATCTCTTCTGATTATCCACTAAATAAGGATAATATTAATTATTAATATACATAATATTCATGTTCTTTATTATTCATAAACACCATTTTAGTGCATTTTACACTTTGAACATCATTTCACATTATGATTGTAATACCTTCTTAAAATGCACTATTATGTGGTACATTTTTGAACACCATTTGAAGTACCCAATGATTCATCTAATTTTAAGGAATATAATTATAAATATTTTAATTTTATATTATTTTTAACTGGATATTCACTTCAAGGATCAATGAAAGATTCATAAAGGATGATGGAGATATTTGGCAATGAAAGGAAGCAATTATGGAGAAGGCAGATTGGACACCAGCCCACTGATGAGAATTTGGGTCCCAACATAAAATACCAATGAATCCCAAATTTCTTGGAATGATAGAAGACATGTATAGGAACAAATCACTCTTCAGAATCCAATGCTAAGTTGGCCTCCATGGTGTCCATTTAGGTGGCCCAAGTTAGAGATAAAATTCTGGGTCAGATTCTGCGGCCCAGAAAAATATCCCACTAATATGATCATATATCAGAATACACAACTCCAAATGGGCCCAAATTTTACAGAAGGTTATAAGAAATCAGGATATATATTTTCTTCTTCTATGGACCACTCTGATTCGGCCATCTAGAAGGTCTTATAATCATGTCTGTTCGGTGAAGGAAAGCTGGATGCCACCTCGGGTCAAGGGTGGAAAAATCAACTCTCCCTTACTCTCCACTCACCTATGGCCTACCAAAATTAATTGAGGAGAGTTGGAATGTTAGAGGATCTACCCAACGGCTCAAAAATTCCTATTTAAGGCAGTGTTTTTGGAGTATTTAAGAATCTTTTGTGCTTTGTTCAATTGTAATGTTATGCTGCAATTTTGTTGTCTCAAATTTGTCTTTCACATGTAAGTTGTTCAATTCAATTTAGTTTCTTAATAAAAGTTCTTCTTCTACTCTTATTATGTTGTTCTTAATATCACTTTTATACCGTTGGATCAATGTGTGAATTTATTCACACCAAACCTTGTGAAATTATTCACGCAACGGTGGAGTGATCATTTTATTTTTTTTGTTTTCTTTACTTCTCCATTTCCTCCCTCATGAGTCTACTTTCCGCTTCCATTGAAACCATGGGATCAATGGAGGGATAACCCACTTATGGGTTGATCCAAGGGAGTAGAAAGGGGATATATTGGATGTTATTTATCACCCCATTAATGTATAATCACTTCTTTAATTGAGATTTTTATTTGATGATTTTTAAAATCCATCATCCTTGTTGAATTTAAGGCCACACACTTCAAGTGCTAATATGAACCTTTACCTTGAAGTGCTCAAAACATTGATCCTTCAAGTGTATAGGTGATTAGTATTAAAGGTTGTAGGAATTAAAACAGTAAGTGATGATGTTGTTTTATCTCCTTAAATGAACCCATCTCAAATATAAGAAATTGAAATCATTGAAAAGGAAATACATCCAATCCACCCCGAGCGATAACCTAGGATCAACTCATTATTTTAAATTGAATTCACTTAAGTCTCTTAAAGTTCCTTTAAACCCATCTAAAATCAACCCAAGTTTTCCACTTCATATCCAAAAATAGTCCATATAATGTACGTATCTATAGGTTACTTCTTAGGTCTCTGAGGATTCGACAACCCAAGCTAAACTACAAGGACCATCCTAACTTCTTCTCTTGGGTAAATTTGAGCGAGAATCAAATTATGGCGCTATTTTCGGGGACCCAAGTAAGTCATCTAAAAAAAAATTCTATTCTCCCCCATTTCTTCTTTTCTCATCCAAATTCTCTTATCTTGTCCCTTTCTCATTTTTTTTCTTTTGGCGCATGTCCGCCTACACCCGCGATCAATCAAACCGTCTAGTTAGGGTGGATAGTCCTGGGGTTGGGGAGTCAAGTACACCAAGGGAAATAATTCCATTAGATACTAATCTTCCTAATACTCTAGAGTCTAAAATTGAGCCCATTTCAATGGAAGGTATTCAAAGAAACCAACTCATAAACCCGGGTGGAAACCAAAATGGAAACCCAAATGAGGTAGCCCCAAACTTGGGGAATGCGGTTGATCAAACCATGAATGACTACCTCACACTTTCTTGGACCAATGACCCCTCATGCATTAGACAAAATTACCTAGGAGATTACAACTACATCTTTAAACCCCATGTCCTAAACCATCTTCCCACATTCCATGGAATGGAGTCTGAGATGCCCTAACTTCACATTAAGTAGTTCAATGACATTGTAGAAACCATGTGTCCCCCAGATCAACTAGAATCAGATAAGATGAGGATATTTACTTTTTATTTAAAGGATAGATCTAAAAATTGGCTAAACAATTTGAGACCATCATCCATCAACTCTTGGTACCAACTACAAAGAGAATTATACAAAAAATACTTTCCCCACTATAAAATAATTACACTTAAAAAGAGTATCCAAAACTTTTTTGAAAAAGAGGGAGAGTCCTTCTATGAAACATGGGAGAGGTTCAAAGACACTCTAAACATGGTTCCACACCATGGTTTTTCTATTCCTGAACAAGTGATAATTTTCTATGAAGGATTGGGTTCAGGGAACAAACAATTCATTGACATGATGTGTAATGGAACCTTTAAAAACAAAGCCCCAAATGATGCTTACGAGTATCTAGAAATCCTTTCTGAACAAAACCAAACATGGGGAACTTCACCTTATTCTGAAAAGACACAAAGAACTACTGGAATTCATACACTTAGAGAAGAGGAAATCCTTAGGGCTAAACTCGCAGCACTCTCTAGTAAGGTTGAAGAGATAGACCTTAGGAAAGTCCATAAAATCCAAACTGTTGACCCTGTTTGCACAATTTGTGACAAAAATGACCATAAGATAGAAAACTGCCCAACCATTCCATCCACCAAGGATGTTCTTTTAGGAGGACCCCCAGCAGAAGTAAATGCCTTGAACTTTAAAAAGACTCAATACCAAAACAACTTCAACCCAAGGTATAATGACCACCCAGGATTCTGCTGGAAAGAAAACCAACAACCTAGACAACCACAGGGACAAAATCCTTACCCCCATCAGAACTACCAAACCCATAACCAGTTAGAAACCCAACCTATCCAATACCAATAGCCACCAGTCCATTTTCAACAAACCATCCCACCTCCAAAATATCCCCCCTGGGATAAACCAATCTTCTCAAGAACCAACCCAAACTGTTCCTCAAAGACTACTAGAAAAACTATGCAAAAAAATGGAGAGGATGAACTCAAAAGTCTCTTCCCTAAAACAATAACTTCAAACCATGAAAAATGGAAAGGCACCCATGCCTACTCAGGCAGTTCCATCCTCAACTTCAAGGGGAGAGTCAAGTTGTGCTCAAACAACTCATGAACAACTAAAGGCTGTGACTATTTTAAGAAGTAGGAAATCAATTGAGAAATCTGAACAACTAATTCAGAACCCACTTGAAGATTCAAACTTGGATGAAAATTCAAATGAACCCCAAGATCAAACTGAGGAAACTGATAAAAATGTGAAAGAAACAACTCTTCAACAAACAACCCCACAACCTGCACCATTTCCTCAATGCATGAGGGGGAAACCCAAGCCTGAACTGAGTGAAACATTGAGGGAAATCTTTTCACAAGTCAAGTTGAACATACCACTTCTCGATGAAATCCAAACCATACCTGCCTACTCAAAGTACTTTAAGGACTTGTGAACTTTTAAAAGAAAATTTTCACATAAAAACCAAGTCCTTTTGGCTGCTAATGTGAGTACCACCATTCAAGGGACCATTCCTCCTAAGTTGAAAGACCCGGGTTGCCCTTACATAAATGTTGAACTAGGAGAGAGAAACGTTTTCAAGGCCTTGTGTGACCTAGGTGCTAGTGTCAATCTCATCCCATATGCTGTGTACTTCCAGTTGGGCCTAGAAGAGCTCCAACCCACATCTGTCACACTTTAGCTTGTTGATCGTAGCATTAGGGTTCCAAAGGGTATTTTGAAGGACGTTCTGGTAAAGGTTGAAAAATTCATCTACCCTGCTTATTTCATTGTCCTTGACAACCATCCAAACTTAGGAAATAAAGAACAAACCCCAATCATCATTTGTCATCCTTTCCTTGCAACAATCAACTCAATTATCCGAGTTCGAAATGGGAACATGACCATCACCTTTGGGAACATGAGTCTAGACTTGAACATCTATAATGAAAACTCACAAATAGGGGATGACGAGGACATTCATGAAGTAAACATGATAGGAAGCATTGATAATGAATCCATGGAACATCAAGGAATATTTGATGAATGTTTAAGTCAGGATGAGATTGATTTACTTTGTTCATATGAAGGAAGTTTATCTCATTGGCTTGAATCATTTTCAAATTGCTCTTATGATGAAGTCTTAGGTCCAACAATCAGTGAAACCTTTCAAGAAACCACTTTCATGGAGACCACTCCAAATTCCTTCCCTAAATCTGATCAATCCAATCTAGTAGCTGAAACTTTTACATGTGGGGAATCAATCCTATCTGAAAATATAAAAAAAGAAATTTGAAATTGATCCAATGTCCTAATCTTCTATTGAAATTCCAAACCAACCTGATCTGGAATTGAAGGAACTTCCCGCTACACTCAAGTATGCTTTCCTAGGGGACAATCAAACACATCCTATTGTAATTTCTTCTTCTCTTGAAGCCAATCATTAAAGGATGCTTATAGATGTCCTTAGGAATCATAAGAAAGCCATTGGTTGGACCCTTTCTGATATTCCTGGGATTAGCCCACTTATCGGTACTCATAGGATTGTTCTGGAATCTGATTCAAAGCCATGTCGTCAACCTCAATGGTGACTCAATCCTAATATCATGGAGGTAGTAAGGAAAGAACTTCTAAAATTGTTAAAATCTGGTATCATATATCCCATAGCTGAGAGTGAATGGGTGAGCCCAATACAAGTGGTTCTAAAAAAGGCTGGAATCACAATGATAACCAATGAGGATGGAGAGATTCTTCCAACAAGGGTGATTAGTGGATGGAGGGTCTGCATTGACTATAGGAAGTTAAACTCATTCACTAAGAAGGACCATTTCCCCTTACCATTCATTAACCAAGTCCTTGAGAGAGTGGCAGGTCATGCGTTCTACTGTTTCTTAGATGGGTACTCAGGGTATAATCAAATTGAGGTCTCCCTAGAGGATCAAGGGAAGACTACATTCACATGTCCATTCAGAACCTTTGCTTTCAAATGCATTCCCTTCGGGTTATGCAATTCCCCTGGAACCTTCCAACGGTGCATGATGGGAATCTTCTCAGACATGGTAGGGGATTTTCTAGAGGTCTTCATGGATGACTTCTCTATGTTTGGGGATACATTTGAGGGATGTCTGAGGAAAGTAGAGAGAGTCTTGTCAATATGTGAAGAAAAGAATCTAGTCCTAAACTGGAAAAAATGCCATTTCATGGTTAAAGAGGGACTAGTTCTAGGCCATCTGGTCTTAGGTAGGGGGATTGAAGTTGATAAAGCCAAGGTTGACATCATTCGTCACCTTTCATCACCCAAAACTATCAAGGAAGTGAGGTATTTCTTAGGACATGCTGGTTTCTATAGAATATTCATTAAGGAATTTAGTTCAATATCCCGTCCCCTTTGCGCTCTCATAGTAAGGGATGCTCCATTTGTTTGGATAGAAAGCTGTGAGGGTTCATTCTCAACCCTCAAATCCTCTCTCACCTCTCCTCCCATTATGAAATCTCCAAATTGGAACCTTCCTTTTGAACTTATGTGTGATGCCAGTGACTTTGCTGTTGGATCTATGTTAGGACAACGCTGTGATAAAACTCCTCATGTCATTGCTTATGCAAGAAAATCCTTAAATGATGCCCAAATAAACTACACCACTACTGAAAAGGAGTTACTTCATATTGTGTTTGCTTTAGAGAAGTTTAGGTCCTACCTCTTTGGATCCCCCATCACTGTGTTCACTGACCATTCTGCACTAAAATACCTCTTCCAAAAACAAGATGCTAAGGCTAGACTGATTAGGTGGGTCCTTCTCTTACAAGAATTTGACCTCACAATCAAAGATAAAAAGGGTTTTGAAAATGTTGTAGCTGATCACCTCTCTAGGATGGAATTCAAAGACAACTCAAATCACCTTTCTGTGTCTGATTCATTTCCTGATGAACACCTATACTCAGTGAGTGACTGCCCTTGGTACGCCAACATAGCCAATTTCTTAGTTACAGGAGTCATTCCAAAATTCTTAGGGACTCAAGCTCGAAGGAAATTCCTTTCTAATGTTAGACACTATGTGTTTGATGATCCATACCTATATAAGTTCTTCCCTGACCAATTCATTAGGAGGTGTGTTCCAGAATATGAACAAGAGTCCATCCTTAAATTCTGTCATAGAGAGACATGTGAAGGTCACTTTTCCTCTAAGAAAACATCTGCTAAGATTCTTCAATGTGGTCTCTTCTATCCCACCCTCTCAAGGGACTCCTACACATTTTTTCAAATCTATCCTAGGTGTCAACAAGTAGGGTCCATCACAAAAAGGAATCAAATGCCACTCACTCCCATATTAGTGGTTGAAATGTTTGACTGTTGGGGAATTGATTTCATGGGTCCCTTCCCAAACTCTAGGGGATATCTTTACATTCTCTTAGCTATTGATTATGTCTCTAAATGGGTTGAGGCCATTCCTACAAAATCCAATGATCATCAAACTATGATTAGATTTCTCAAGGAAAACATCTTATCTAGATTTAAAATTCCTAGGGCTATCATTAGTGATCGTGGAACTCATTTTTGCAATCATCCATTCTCATCACTCATGGAAAAATATGGAATTTCTCACAAAGTGTCCACTGCTTACCACCCACAAACCAATGGTCAAGCTGAGTTAGCCAATCGTGAAATCAAATAAATTCTTGAGAAAACTGTCAATCCTTCTAGGAAAGATTGGTCCGAGAAACTCTTGGATGCTCTTTGGGCATATCGTACAGCATTCAAAACCATCCTAGTAATGTCACCATATAGGTTGTTTTATGGAAAATCATTCCATTTACTGGTTGAAATTGAGCATAAGGCCTTTTGGGAAATTAAGAAAATGGATTATGACCTCTCATTGGCCGGAACAAAAAGGAAATTAGATCTCAATGAACTAGAGGAATTAGGGATGGAGGCTTATGAAAATTCAAGGATCAATAAATCTAGAGTTGAAGCCTACCAATCTTGGAATATCAAGGTCAAACATTTTGAACCGGGAAAACTTGTGCTCTTGTATAGTTCAAAACTTCATTTACACCCGGGAAAGTTAAGGTCTATATGGTCAGGACCTTTCATAGTGCATCATGTGTACCCCCATAGGGAATTAGAGATTCAAGATCCCACAAGTGGTTACATTTTCAAGGTCAATGGTAAAAGGTTAAAACCATTCATTGAATCATTCAATAAACAGGAAATAGAGGTTGAGTTAACTGATCTAACCTATAAACCAGGAAAAAATTGATAGATTTAGGGTCCATATCAGGATAACGGCGTTAAACAAAGCGCTGCATGGGAGGAAACCCATGGTTTTCAAGTTTCTTATCATTTTGTTGTTTTAATAAAATTTATATTTTAAATATGATTAATTAATCATTTTTATATTTAAAAAATAGACTGTTGACTTATTCTTCTATTATGAGTATGGATGGGTATGAAAGGTGAGAACCGTATTCATCAGTGTCACGCGGTGTGATCCCTAAGTAATACCTTACCCAGAAAATTAAAAGAAGACAATGTATCATTAGTTTGATTAAAAAAAAACAGAAAAATAGGAAAAACCATAAAAATGATGATACTTGGAATTAAATAAGTCGTTGTGTTGTTTGTTTTGTCTGGTTTGTTCTTATTTTGGTTTTGGTACTTTTTTGGGTGATACATGTTCAATCAAGGAGGTGCCTACATCCCCCAAGAGATCAAAGGACTAATTTGGAGCAGTAAGAACTTCAACTTCAAACACCAGGTGATTTCATTCCATGATCCTTAGTTTCAATTTCCTTTTTGAACTTCCATTATCTACCTCTACTCCTTCTAAATTTTCATTTCTTCAAACACTGGGGATAGTGTTGTTTTAAGTTGGGGGGATATAACATAAAAAAATGCTTTTGTGTAAAAAAATGAATGATTTGAAAAAAAAATGTGTAAATGGAAGGAAAAATTCCTTTAACTTTGAATATGGTAATACAAATTGTACACTTTGAAACTGAATATCAAATAATTTAGCATACCCTAATTCTGATTTTAATCCTTGTATAATTTCATGAGCATAGATTTTGGAAAGTGTGGCTGTCCAATGTGATATTTCATCGTTTATATTTTCATCCAAATAAAAAAAAATCACAATGCACGTCCTTTGGATAGTAGGGTATTATTTTAAGTTCATGGGGTCCCCTAAATAAATAGCATAGGTTTGAAGATCATTTTAGTTTAATATGAGTATTCAAAAAAAATTATTAAAAAAAATTGTGCGTAGAGCAACGAAATGACCTAATGCGCGGCTTTCGACACTTGGGGATCGTGACTCCATAGTTTTCTGGCCCAGATTTAGTAATTTTATCTCTATTTTTGGTAATTTGAATTTGTTTTTGACTGAGTTAACTCGAGATGATGCTCGAGTATGTGGGATTCACTTGGTTCCCTAAGGTCTTTGAGCCTGGGAGTCATCGGCAAAGTCTCGCTATGGGGGTTGACTCTTTTGAGTGCAACTTCAATTACCATGGAAAAATTTGAAAAAAAAAACAAAAAAAAAACAATACAATAAAAAAATGAATACCCATCTTAATATTGAAATGTGATTCCACCTAGCGCTTCCATCATTCCCCCTTGAATAAAAATGAACCCCCGTGTCTATTGTGATGCACAACACATCCTCATACTTAATTGATATTGGATGAAATATGGAAATGAATTTGAACAAAGGAATGAGAATGAGATTGGGATCTACTTATGAAACTATCTTGTATTAAAATATTTTGATGGGTTTCATGATTGTTTGGTATAAGGGTTTCTGGTGATCATTGTGTATTAAAATGTTTTTGGAAAAGGGAATTCGAATTTCATATTGTTGAGATATATTTTGCTCGGGACTAGCAAAACTCAAGTTGGGGGGTGTGATTAGCCACTAAATGAGGCTAATATTCATTGTTAATATACATAATATTCATGTTCTTTATTATTCATAAACACAATTTTAGTGAATTTTACACTTTGAACATCATTTCACATTATGATTGTAATACCTTCTTAAAATGCACTATTATGTGGTACATTTTTTAACATCATTTGAAGTACCCAATGATTTATCTAATTTTAAGGAATATAATTATAAATATTTTAATTTGATATTATTTTGAACTGGATATTCACTTCAAGTATCAATGAATGATTCATAAAGGATGATGGAGATATTTGGCAATGAAAGGAAGCAATTCTGGAGAAGGTAGATTGGACACCAGCCCACTGATGAGAATGTGGGGACCAACATAAAATTCCAATGAATCCCAAATTTAGTGGGATGCTAGAAGACATGTATAGGAACAAATCACTGTTCAGGATCCAATACTAATTCGGCCTCCATGGTGTCAATTTTGGTGGCCCAAGTTAGAGATAAAATTCTGAGCCAGATTCTGAGGCCCAGAAAAACAGCCAACTAATATGATCATACCTCGGAATCCACAACTCCAAATGAGTCCAAATTTTACAGAAGGTTATAAGAAATACGTAGCTCCATTTTATTATTCTATGGCCCACTATGATTCTTCCATCTAGAAGGTATTACAAGCACGTATGTTCGGTGAAGGAAAGCTGGATGCCACCTCGGGTCAAGGGTGGAAAAATCAACTCTCCCTTACTTTCCACACACCTATGGACTACCAAAATTAATTGAGGAGAATTGGAATATTAGAGGATCTACCCAAGGGATTAAAAATTCATATTTAAGGCAGTGGTGTTGGAGTATTGAAGAATCTTTGGTGCTTTGTTCAATTGTAATGTTATGCTTTAATTTTGTTGTCTCAAATTTGTCTTTCACATGCAAGTTGTTCAATTCACTTTAGTTTCTTAATAAAAGTTCTTCTTATACTCTTATTATATTTTTCTTAATATCAGTTTTATACCATTGGATAAAGGTGTGAATTTATTAACACCAAACCTTGTGAAATTATTCACACAACGGTGGAGTGATCATTTTATTTTTGTTGTTTTCTTTACTTCTCCATTTCCTCCCTCATGAGTCTACTTTCCGCTTCCATTGAAACCATGGGATCGATGGAGGGCTAACACACTTATGGGTTGATCTAAGGGAGTATCAAGGTGATGTATTGGATGTTATTTATCAACCCATTAATGTATAATCACTTATTTAATTGAGATTTTTATTTGATGATTTTTAAACTCCATCATCCTTGTTGAATTTAAGGCCACACACTTCAAGTGCTAATACGAACCTTTACCTTGAAGTGCTCAAAACATTGATCCTTAAAGTGTATAGGTGATTAGTATTAAAGGGTGTAGTAATTAAACTAGTAAGTGATGATGTTGTTTTGTCTCCTTAAATGAACCCATCTCAAATATAAGAAATTGAAATCATTGAAAAGGAAATACGTCCAATCCACCCCAAGCAATAACCTAGGATCAACTCATTATTTTAAATTGAATTCACTTAAGACTCTTAGAGTTACTTTAAACCCATCTAAAATCAACCCAAGTTGGCCACTTAATATACAAAAACAGTCCATAGAATGTACGTGTCTATAGGTTACCTCTTAGGTCTCTGAGGATTCGACAACCCAAGCTAAACTACAAGGACTATCCTACCTTCTTCTCTTGGGTAAATTTGAGCGAGAATCATCTTCCAATATAGAGCCTCATATGGGGCTATCTGATTGTTAGAATGGAATTTTTTTTATATGATAACTCTACCAGGGGGATGTGTTGATCCAAAAATCCTTGGAAATATATCAAAAAAGATCTCAAAATATCATCTAGAGTTTTAATAGTCCTTTTAGACTAACCATTTGTCTATGGATGATAAGAAGTGAAACAACTCATATCTATATCTAATGATTTATAAATAATTCTCTAGAATCTTGAGGTAAAACTCATATCTCAATTAGATATAATAGGAAATGTTAGTCCATATATCCTCACCACTTCCCTTATATATATCTTTGCAAGTTGGTAAAGGGATAAATCTTCTTTGATGATAATAAAATTCACCGAATTCATAAGGATATCGGCTAAAACCCAAATAGAATTATGGAATTTAAAAATTTTGGGGAGTCCTATGAAAAAATACATGGTGATATTTTCTAGTTTTCATACTGGTATAGGTAATGGTTACAACATACCCTTATGTTTTTTTCATTCATCCTTAACTTGTTGGCATACCAAGCATAAAGATACATATTCTTCAATTTCTCACTTTATTCTATCCCACCAAAAGTTTTATTTTTGGCATCCATACATCTTTATAATTCATGGAAGGATGAGTTATGTGCATCATCCAAAAGTTCCTCCTTTAATTATAGCTTTGATATGACACATATTCAAGTTCCAAACCTTATAACTCCATCTTTATCAAAATTAAACTCTAAAATATTTTTTTACCATTTTTGTATCTCTACATCTATTCCTAGGCTTGTTTATATTTTTGTGAATGGATAGTTGATTAGTTAGTTTGGTAAGATAAGATTTATCTCCTCCCATTATGACTACAAGAATCATCCTCTACAAATCCATGAGTATTGGGTCATTTTAAATCCTTATCATGGATAGAGTAGCATGGTATTTTCAACTCAAGGAATCAACCACCTTATTTTCCTTCCTAAGGTGGTAATGTATTGAGAAGTTATAATATTTTATCAATTACAACTATATCCTTTGTTTTATATTCAACTCCTTATATGTGAATATATATTTCAAGCTCTTATGATCAATATATATATCACACTTTTCTCTGTAGATACAATTCCACTAAATATTTAATGTAAAGATCACAACCATTAGCTCTAAATCATGTGTTGGGTAATTTTTCTCATGAGTCTTTAATTACATGAAGCATAAGGAATTACCTTATCATTTTTCACAAGGACACAACCCAAACCATTTTTAAAAGCATCAATATATATTATAAAACCTTCCCAACTATGAGTTAAAGTAAGTACAGGAGCAGTGACCAACCTATTTTCACTTCCTTGAAACTTTCTTCACATTAATCTGTCCTAAGGAACTTTACACCCTTTTTTCCAACTTGGTCAATAGATTTTATATTCATTAAAAATTTATCACAAAGTGTCGATAATACCTTTCTAACCCAAGAAAAATATGGATCCCAATAACAATGGTCATTATAGGTCATTTCTCAATAAATTCCATCATCAATAGATCTAATGATATGCCCTTACTTGTGATTACATGACACAAGAATGAAACTTTCTATAGATAGAATTTATGCTTGATAAATTTGGTATACAATTTCTCTTTTATCAAGGTCTCTAACACAATATTCAAATGATCTTCATGATCTTACTCACTCTTCGAGTATATAATAATATCTTCTATAATTAGAAACAAAAATTGACCAAGTTAGTCTCTAAAGAATATATTCACTAGATACATGATGATAGAAGGATAATTAATTAGTCCAAATGTAATCAATATAAATTACTATTGTGTATATATCAATCAAAAAGTTTTTTTGGAAATATACTCCATTTGAACCTTAACTGATGATATCTACATTAAAGTTTAATCTTCATGAAGCACCAATATCCTTTGAGTTAATCAAACAGGTCATCGATATGAGGTAAAGGATATTTATTATTAATTTTGATCTTGTTAATATCATGATAGTAAATTCCAAGATTCATTTATCCATCTTTATTCCCAACAAATAGGACCGATACTCCCCATGGTGAAGCACCGATGAAGATAAAACCATTGTATAAATTCTCCTTTAGTTGCTTCTTTAATTCCTACAATTAAATGGGGGTCATTATATATATCCACTTTGAGATAGTCATGGATCTAGGTATGATTTCAATAAAAAACTCAACCTCAAACTCTGGGGGAAGACAAGGCAGCTCATCCATAAATACATTAGCATATTCCCATACAATGGTAATTTCATCAATGCTGACTTCTTCTTTGATCATTTTAGATATAAATCCCTTATTGTTGGGTATTATAACCCATATTATAGAATTTTATTCCAAGGGGATATCGTCCTTATGTTGATACTTGAGAATATGATGATTTGAGATATGAAATGAGAATCCTTTCTCTAAAAAATTAATATGGTCTCTATGTAGGGATAGCCAATCTATACCAAATATTATGTCAAATTCAACCAAGGGGAAAAGAATTAGATCTTTAAGAAGAATCTTCCTATAAATTTTGATTAGAGAGGATTTATATATCTTAGATGAAATCATCATTCCACTAGGTGTTTTAATAGATAGTTCAATATCCAATTCTTGAGGTGATGATTCGATATTCTTAACAAACTTTTGTGATATAGAAGAGTGAAAAGAACTAGAATCAAATAAGGCATTCACATATATATAATAGAGGATAAGTGTACTTAACATAACTTTATTATAAGGATCCACCTTAGTGATAATGATTTCATATACTCTCCCTTATTCCCTAGTTTTGGGAGGTTTATAGGGCCTATTTTCTTCATTAGCTCTGAGGACGGGACATTGATTCGTATAATGTTGAAAATCATTGTATTTGAAACATTAAAGAGTGAGTAAATCATTACCAGGGATCTTATTTGATTATGTTATCCTTTTTTACATCCTTTATAAATTAAAGCACTTTATTGCTGACTCTATCAAATTTAAAACATCTTCCCGACCCTCTTATGTAATTTACGAAATGTTTAATCCCACATTTTAAGAATTAATAGTGTTAAATATTCTTTCCTTCTTGATATTTTTCAACTGAGTTCCCATGGAAATTCATCTTCCATTTCTAATCTTTGGATTAATGAGTTTCTAGCTTCCATATCCACATTAAGTCCAAATCATACAATCTCTTCATAGATACCAAAGCCTCTTATATCTTGTGAATATTTTCCCATAATTTTAAAATATCAGGCCTTCTTCTAAACATATCCCATGTTAAACTCATCCTCATACCCTAGGAAATAGAAACATAATAAAGGAGTGAACTCAAAAAATTAGTAAGGAAAAAATGAAAATATCAATATATTACCTAGGGTGAGATGATAATCATGTGAGAAAATATAAGTAGGAGATAAATATCATATTTAAAGAACCTAAATCATAAAAGCGATTCATATGGAAATATAGGAGAAGAAATAATACCATATAATAAAAAATATAACATGGAATAAAGAATAGGAAAACATAAGACTAAATCATGATCCATGGAGTATAACATAGTCATATATAAAAGGAGTGTGGTACCAATATAAGCATATAAATACAAAATTATGGATAAGACATCACCCATTGTTTCCCATAGTGGACTAGTCATCAAAACCAATTTCCATCAGTAGATCCAACATCACAACATGTTTACCATTTTGGATTCAGCATCACTACTCTTTTCAATATTATATTATGTGATTTAAAGATTTACCCAATGAATTAGAGGGATATATAGGGCGCACCCATCACTTAAAGATAAACCATACACATGTGTAAGATTATGAACAATCATGGAGGTGTGTCAATGTTTAAATTTTGGGTTAAATTCCCTTTGTTTTGGATAATAGAATGGTTCCATAGCATATGAGGTTCTTTTGGGGGAAGGGGGTGTCCCAATGGTTCAGGAAAAAAAAGAGAAGAAATGAGGTCAAATAGTGTGCAGTGCACAGTTGGTGCACGATTAGTACTAACCATGCTCCTAGCTAGGAAAACTATGTGGCTAGGCCTCCTCTTGGATAGAGACTGGCACACAGGCACCGTACAGTTTTCCAAACCATGTAGGTTCCACTAGATTACTATGAGTCCAGGCCTCCTATAGAAACCTTATCCTTTTACACATAACATTACATGATTTTAAGCATAATTATACATTAGAGTACAAGCCAAGGATCATAAAGTCTAGTGTCTTGGAAGAAAATCTAGAACTAAATACAACCTTTCTTTATTTAATATTAAAATTGAGCTCCTAAATTCCATTGTGCTAAAAAATATCCATATGGTACCCTGGGGAACACAAGAACAAATGGATGAGAAAAATATTCCAATAAGGTAATAACCATAAGAACAAAGCATTAACACATGGGATAGAAGGCATGACATGATGATATAAAAAGCCATGTAACATATGGAATCATAAAACATAAACATGGAATAATATAAAAATGGAGTCATAGTAATGTGTAATTAACATAAAACATTAATTTATAATGAGTCAAGGCTAACCACCAAGAACGTTTCACATGGTAGCACAATCCAAGGCTAACCGCCAAGACCGTCACACATGCTAGCACAATCCATGGATAACTGCCAAGACCGTCGCACATAACGTCTCATGAGACTCAAATTTACCCAATGCATTGGAGAGATATCTAGGCACACCAATCTTAACCTATCATGAATATGTTTTCCACATAAATAATCATATATAATCAATTGTACATAAACATAAGGGTTACCCATGGAAAGAATTAGGTACCACAATCATGAAATAAATCATAACAAATGGGAATATCATAAAAGTATTCATGAAATAAAGAAACTAAAATATACATATAAATTCATAAGGTATAATAGGAATTTATCATGATAAGTTATTTCAAGTAGATGTGAAAACATGTAAGAAAAGTATTTAAGAAATTTTAGCATTAAAACATTTTTGTGCGGTTTTAAAGAAAATACTATAGAGCCTTTAAAATAGAAAAGGGAACAATCCTTTATATAAAAAAATAATTGAACCAAGAAGTTTTTTATTATAAAAATAAATATTTTATAAAGACAATGGTGGATTAAAATAGAAGATACAGTGCACTTAAAATTGGGTAAGAATACGAGAAGTTCTCTCAAAATAGGTTTGCTTATCGGGAGTATTGAGGAGGGAATCACTTAAAAACATGTATATACCTGAAAGAGAGTGAGAAAAGGGTCTTGATAAATGAGTTTTTTGCATGTAAAAATAATTTATAATATGAACATAAAAATATAAGATAATTAATTTTTGTAAAAAATGATAAGGCAACCTGAAGGAACAAAGGTGGTTCGGGTAGAATCCCTTACGAATTATCAGCATGGTATTGGGTATACATAAGAGGGATTAATGAGAGATAAATGGGTTTATCATCACTTATAAATCATGAGGGAATTATGGAGGAAGTGTTAAATCATACCCCATAATTAGGGATTACACATAGAAGGGCATAACATAGAGGGCATTCTTGAATAAAAGTGAAATAGAGAGGATCCCTTACCTTAAGTACGATGGTGTTCTCCACTTGATATTAATGACCTGAATAATCAAATCAGGTTCATTAATTAATAATTAAAGAATATATTATATATTAAAATATTTTTTATAACCTTTTTAATTTCATTTATAACCATTTTGATTGGTTATGAGGTTCAATTTTATTTTTTGGGTTCGTTTGCTTCCTTGGTTTTAATGATCAGTTTACTTATTTTCGTGAATGGAGAATCATGTAAAATGGGTATGGTTGTACAAAATTGGAGTTATATTTTATTATTTAAAATCCATAAGGTTACATGGTTGTAAATTTAATTTTTTTACTTGGAGTGAATTTGAATCATTAAATAAAACATTAATGATAAACGCTTGAATTAATTTGGCGATTTTTCTCACAATTTACTTGTTTTGTATTATTATTTTACATCATGCATGAAAAGGATTATAGAAAAAAAAATAAGATAAAATACATATTTAATATTATTTTTCAACTATAAAAATGTTTTCATGACCAGAATTGAAGATGGTAATAGAAATTGAATACCCATCATCCTTGAATGTGGTAAATTAACACATCTTAGATGGTGTATTTACTACTAATATAAAAGAAGAGTAAAGGATAGATGATAATAAATTATTCCATTATAATAACAAAATTCTATTAAATTTAAGTTATTGGAGTTTTCATAAAATTTGTATGAGGATAGGTAAGGATAGAAAATAAAACAAATGAACTTTAAAAGAAAATGAAAGAAAAGAAAAGAGGGATTTACCTCTTGATTCAATCTTCCTTGAGAGCCTCTTAAGGGGAGAGGATTTGGTATTTTGAGGAGATAAAGGGATATTGGACTTGGGGGATAATATTGGGGAGAGATTGGGGCAGAATTTAGGGAAGACACAAGGCTTGAGAGGAGTGAAGAGAAGAGGGGAGTGTGGGAGGTTTTTATAGTGGAGGGGAGGAGGGTTTTCTTATTATTTTATTATTTTTCCATAAGATAAGAAATTGTAACAATTATTGTGAAAAAAAACAGTAATATGTGCATGTGAGTTTGAAAAAATGGCCATTTATATCATCCAAGACTCAATCATGATGCATAAATTCAGGTTTTAGTATATATTGCGATTTATTGTATTTTACTATTCATAAAAAATTCAAGTAGTTTAGAAAAATCCAAAAAATTCACCCTAACCATTTTTCAATGTGTAGAATCAAAAAATGAACTCCATTTTTTAAAAATAATTTTCTAAATATAATTAATTTATTTTTAATTAAAATCATAATTTACTTGAAAAATACGGATTTTAAAACTATAAATGATTTTATAATGCTTTAAAAAATTACATAAGGTCTTATAAAATTATCTTAAAACCAGAATAAATAAAATTGTTAGTTTATGAACACATTTTAGGAAAAATAAATTTTCTTTTAAATAATTTAATTAATTATAATTAATTATTTATGACTTACAAAAATACTAATACTTTTACTATGCTCATATTATCACTTATAATATGCCTAAATTTTATTTATACAAACAAGGGTGAAGTTTTTATTCACTTGGATGGTGTACTATTCATAAGGGTTATATTCATATTCATAAGGGTAGGTTATTATTCATAAGGGTACATTACTATTCACCATTTTTTTGTCTTATTAGACTCCAAACATCTTACTAATTGCAACTGTGTATGTTAGATTTTTGAAATTCAAAACACAGAAGTATCAAAATTATGTTTAAAGGTCACATAGTACTTATTAGTTCATTGTATTGTAATTTTATGTGATTATATGACATATTTATAAGGAAGGAATTTCTATTGATAAAACATTGGTTCGTTACATTATTCCCACATTATGAAATTTTTCCCTTGAAATTTCATTTTACATTCTAAGCCATAAATAGGTGCGGTTACTTTTCCTTCATTGCTTCCTCCAGTTCCCATATTTCCTCTTCGTACTTATGGTTCCACCACAATACTTTGACTAGGTGAGTAGTCTTGTTACGTAGAACTTTATCTCTACGATCCAAGATCTTCACCGACTACTCCTCTTAAGAAAGATCATTCTCCAACTGTACCATCTCTGATGAGAGTACATGTGAAAGATCTGGTATGTACTTCCTTAAGATGGATACATGAAAGACGTCTTGTACTTTGGACATGGTAGGTGGAAGTTCTAGTTAATAGGCCATAGATCCGACTCAATCAAGGATATCGAAGGTGCTGATGTACCTGGGACTTAGCTTTAATTTCTTCCCAAACCTCACGAACTTCTTCCATAGAGATATGTGTATAAATATAATGTCTCCAATTTTGGACTCAAGGTCTCATCGACGATTGTTTACATAACTCTTTTCTTGACTTTGGGATACCTTGATATTCTACTGAATGATTTTCACCTTCTCCACAATTTCTTAAACCATTTTAGGTCCTAGTAGCTTAAAATCACCAACTTCATCCCAACAAACTAATGTTCTGCACCTTTTCCCATAAAGGGCTTCGAATGGTGCCATTCGAATGCTTGAGTGGAAACTATTTTTGTAGGAGAATTCAACCAGTGGAATATGTTGGTCCTATCCTCCTTTGAAGTCCATATAACATGATCTCAACATATCTTTCAGCGTTTTAATAGTTCGCTTAGATTGGCCATTAGTTTTAGGATGATAGGCCATACTAAAGTTCAATTCACTACTTAGAGGATGTTATAGACTTTTCCATAACTTCGAGGTGAATCTCAGATATTGATCAGATACAGTAGATAATGGTACTACATACAGCCTTACCACCTCTTTGATATATATCTATGAAAGTTTATCCAATGATAAGTCCTCTTGAATCGTGATAAAGTGAGTTGTATTGGTAAGACGATCCACAATGACCCATATAGAATTGTTTCATCTGGATATCCTTAGAAGTCTAGTGACAAAGTCAATGGTGATGTTCTCCCAATTCCATGTTGGTATGGGTAGTGGTTTCACCATCCCCTTAGACTTCTATTTTTAAGCCTTCACTTGTTGACATACTAGTCACTTTGATGAATATTCATCAATCTCCTTCTTCATATTGTTCCACCAAAGGTTCTCTCAGATATCTCGATACATCTTTGTGCTTTCTGGGTGAATAGATAAAGTTGAGATATGTGTGTCATTCAAAAGCTTCTTCTTTATCTCTGGATTAGATGGTGCACATAATCGTAACCCAAATATCACAAATCCCTCCTCATCAATCATGAACTCAGAGGATTTCCCATTTTTAATGGCTTACACCCTTTTATGAATTTCCACATATTTTTTTTGAGAATCCTTTATATTCTCCATGAGGTATGGTTGAGCAGTCATTTGAGAAAGGATTGATGATGGTCCTCCCTTAATTATTACCATATCCATCCTCTGCAAATCTAAAAAGATTGGATCCTTTTCAATTCTCATCATTGATTAAGATTCAAGATCCTTTCTACTTAGAGCATCCACCACCTTGTTCACCTTACCAGGATGGTAGTGGATTGATCAGTCATAATATTTGATGAGTTATATCCATATTCGTTGGCATATTTTTAGATATTTTTGTGTGAATATATATTTGAGACTCTTTTGATCAGTATATATCTCATAGTTCTCCCTATATAGATAATGCCGCCAGATTTTTAACACAAAGATCACAGCCACCAACTCCAAATTATGCGTAGGATAGTTTTTATCATGGATTTTCAGCTGCCATGAGGCATATGATATCAATTTATCATTTTCCATCATCACACATCCTAATACCTTCTTTGAAGCATCACTGTACACCACAAATAGTTCTCTACTTTTTGGGAGTGTGAGTACTGGCATAATGATTAGCCTCTTTTTCAACTTCTTAAAACATTCTTCACATTCTTGAGTCCATAAAAACTTTACTCCCTTCCGTTTCAGCTTGGTCATTGGGTTTGAAAATCATGAAAAGTTATTCACAAATCATCGATAATACCTGGATAGACCTAGAAAGATACGGATTTCTATTACAGATGTTATACTGGGCCACTCTTTAATTTTTTTTATCTTTGAAGGGTCCACAGATATCCCTTTACTTGTGATAACATTCCCCAAGAATTATAATTTCTCTATCCATAACTCACTTTTACTGTACTTTTCAAATAAATTCTCCCTTCGCAAAGTCTTTAACATAGTGTTCAAATACTCCTCATGTTCTTCCTTGCTCTTGGAGTATATCATAATATCATTGATAAATATTACCACAAATTTGTCGAGGTAATCTATAAATACTCTATTAATTAAATCCATGAAAATTGATGGAGAATTAGTGAGTCCAAAGGGAATCACTATGAACTCATAGTGTCCATACCTCTTTTGAAAGACAGTCTTGGGAATATCTTCCTTACTCACCTTTAATTGGTGATATCCTGAATGAAGGTCTACGTTAGAGAAATTACTGGCCCCACAAAGCTGATTGAACTAGTCATCTATCTGTGGTAGGGGATACTTGTTCTTTATCGTGATTTTATTGATATCATGATAATAAATGCAGAGGTGCATTGATCCATCCTTCTTCTTGATGAAGAAGATTAGCGCACCCCATGGTGAAGCACCCATTCATATAAAACCCTTCTCCAGATTCTCCTATAAATGATTCTTCAGCACTTCCAGCTCTACGGTGGCCATTCTATAAGGTGTCTTTGATATAGGCCAAGATTCAGGAATAAGTTCAATTGAAAACTCAACCTCTCGGTCAGGAGGAAGACCTGAAAACTCTCCAGGGAATACATTAGTGTAATCCCTCATGATGGTCATGTCTTCAAGCATGATTCTATCATTTGTCTTAATCATTTGAGCTAGACATTCTTGCTCATAATAAATTAATATCCACACTTGAGACACCGATTCTAAAGAATATTCATCTTTCTCCTTACACTTGTAAAGAATTGGAGGATGCTTCGGGATGTAAAGAGTGATCTCCATTTCCCAACAATTGATGTTGGATTTGTATAAATATAGCCAATACATTCCCAATATAGCATCAAACTATACTAAAGAAAATATGATAAGATTTTTTGGGAGGTTCAGTCCACAAAATTTAACTGGGGAGGAGTTATAAACCATAGATGCAATAATTTTCCCATTCACTGTTCTCACAGATAACTTATCCTCCAAATTTTGAGGTGGTGTTTGAATAGTTCTACTAAACTTGAAAGATATGAAAGAATGCATAGAAACAGAATCAAATAGTAAGTTCACTCTTCTTGAATGAATAACTAGCATACCTATCACCACATCATTGTCCAACTCCACATCATCTGTAGTGATAACATAATCCCTTCCTTGTTTCCTTAGAGGTTTTTGTTAATTTCCTACAACAACCCTTGGCTTAGGAAAATTGTTCGCATAATGCCCATGTTCCTTGCAGTTGTAACATTTCACTATAGGCTGAGTGTTGATCTGAACCTTCCTTTATTCTTCCAAATTAGTAGGATTATTCATATCCTATTGGCAGTTTTTATCTAGATGTCCCAACATTCCACATTTTAAGTAATTCTTGGTTCCCTTTAGATAGTTCCCAAGATGCTTCTTCCCACAATTTTTACATGTGGGATGACCAATCTTCTTTCCATTATGTAATTTATTTGTGAGAACACCCACATTAGATTCAATTTTACTCTTTTTGTCACGGGGCCCATGATACCACTGAGATTCTTCGATCTCCATTTCAACCTTAAGGGCACAACGAACAATATCCTCATATCTATTGAAGTATCGAATCGCCAATGATTTTTTAGACTTGTCTTTAGTCTGCTAAAGAAGTGATCCACCTTTATTTAGGTGTTCAAGACAAATCCATAGGTGTACCTTTCAAGCCTTGTGAAGTTTGCTTCATATTCCCTGATGGACTCATCTTCCTTCTACTAGAGTTTTAGGAACTCTCTTTCCATCTTGAGATGGAGTGTTCAGGGAAAATAGTTATTGAAAAACATTATATTGAATTTCTACCAATCCATGGAATCAATTTCTTCCTGGGGATTTGTATTCTTGATCAGTTTCCACCACTGATCAGCTTCCCCAACAAAATGATAGACCACTGGTACAAATTTCTCTTCTTTTGAGCATTGGAGGATAGAGAATATCTTTTCAATGGAGTCAATCCACTATTCCACGAGGAAGGGATTAGATGATCCACTACACATGGGAGGCCTTTTCCGCATGAAGGATTCAACGACAACTTGATCTTTCCTTGTAGGAGGAGGGTGTTCCACATGATTCAAGTTATTATTCATTACTTGATCTAGCTGATAAAGTCTACCATAAAGTTTTGAGCACCCATTACCATCACATCAGGTATATAATTAGATAAATCTTCATGTTCCCTATCACATTGATTATTGGAATGTGTTCTTCTATTTCCCGCCATCAACTAAGAAAAAGGGAATACAATTATAGGGATTGTATACTTAGCTATTGAGCATAAAAAGGAAACTTTGAACTTAAGAGGATAAAATTGTAAAGGATAAGTATATCATAACTTGTGATTCCCCATGTTTAAATCTAGTTTATCCTTGATTTATTTCTTAACTTATATTATTATGGGATTTTTTTCATTCCCTAAATAATGGTTTGTACCAAGATTATGAATTTACCAAAGCATATCCCTCGGGAGTGTCAAAACAAGGGCGTAGAAAGGCTCGTTGTCATATACTGGTTCCCATTTGAGTCTAGCTCAAAGGGGTGTTTTTAGGTTTTACCCCTAGATACATCTGTACTAGATCCACCTCTACCTGTTTGTATCCAGAAAAGGATGTATTTTCTTGATAAACCATTTAATCTACACTTAACAAAATTTATGGGTGTTTTCTTATACTTAGTCACATCCTTAAGGTTATTACGAAAGTGTTATACTCATAATCTCCAAAAATAACTAGACCATCCTCTGATACCAACTATAGAAACACTATACTTTTACACATAACATTACATGATTTTAATCATAATTATACATCGGATTAAAATCCAAGGACCATGAAGTCTAGTATCTTGGAAGACTAGGTACATAAAACTGAAAACATGGAACTAAATATAACATTTCTTTATTTAATCTTCAAATTGAGCTCCTAACTTCCATTATGCTCAAAAATATACATAGTGTACCTTGGGAAACATATGAACAAAGGGATGAGATAAATATCCCAGTAATGAAATAAGGATAAGAAGAAAGAATTAGCACATGGGATAGAAGGCATGACATGATGATATAAAAAGACATGTAACATATGGAATCATATAAACATAGAGTCATAGTAATGTCGTAGAAACATAAAACATGACTTTAGCATGATTTAAGGCTAAAAACCAAGACCATTTTATATGATAGTACAAGACAAGGCTAACCTCCAAGACCATTGCACATGGTAGCATAAGCCAAGGCTAACCGCCAAGACCGTCACACATGGTAGCACAAGCCAAGGCTAACCGCCAAGACCGTCGTACATAACGTTTCATGAGACTCAAATTTACCCAATGCATTGGAGCGATATCTGGGCATACCTATCTTAACTTATCATGAATATGTTTTCCACATAAATAATCATACATAATCAATCGTATATAAACATAAGGGCTACCCATGGAAAGAATTGGGTACCACAATCATGGCATAAAGCATAACAAATGGGCATATCATAAAAGTGTCCATGAAAGAAAGAAAATAAAATATAAATGTACATTAATAATATATAATAGGCATGTATCATTATAAGTTATGTCAAGTATAAGTGACAACATTTAATAAATGTATTTAAGAAATTTTAGCATTAAAACATTTTTGTGCGGTTTTAAGGAAAATACTATAGAGCCTTTAAAATAGAAAAGGGAAAAATCCTTTATATGAAACCAGAAGTGAACCAAGAATGTTTTCATAATAAAAATACTGATTTTATAAATACAATGGTGGATTAAAATATAAGATAGAGTGAACTTAAAATCAGGTAAGAATTTGAGAAGTTCCCTCAAAACATGTTTGCTTATTGGGAAGTATTGAGGAGGGAATCACTTAAAAATATGTATATCCCCAAAATAGAATGACGAATGGGTATTGATAAATTAATTTGGTAAATTTAAACAAAATTTAGAATATTCACATAAAAAGATAATATAAATTCATTTTTTAAAAATAATGATAAGGTAACCCGAAGGAACAAAGGAGGTTCGGGTAAAATCCCTTACGAATTATCGGCATAGTATCAAGTGTACTTTAGAGGGATTAATGAGAGAGAAATGGTTTTCTAATCACTTACAAGTAATTAGGGAAGTATGGGGGAGGTGTTAAATCATACCCCATATTTGGTTATTACACATAAAATGGCATAACATAGAGGACATTCTTGAATAAAAGTGAAATAAAGAGGATCCCTTACCTTAAGTCCGATGGTGTTCTCCACTTGATATTAATGAATTGAATAATAAAATTAGGTTAATTAATTAATAATTAAAAAACCTATTATATATGTAAAATATTTATTATAACCTTTTTAAGTTCATTTAGAACCATTTTGATTGGTTATGAGGTTCAATTTTATTGTTCAGGTCTGTTTGCTTCCTTGGTTTTAATGATCGGTTTATTTATTTTTGTGAACGGAGAATCAAGTAAAATTAGGACGGTTTTCCATAATTGGAGTTATATTTTATTATTTAAAATCCATAATGTTACATGGTTGTAAATTTAATTTGGTTACTTGGAGTGAATTTGAATCATTATATAAAACATTAATGATAAATGCTTGAATTAATTTGGCGATTTTCTCATAATTAACTTGTTTTGTATTATTATTTTACATCATGTGTGAAAAAGGATTCCAGAATAACACATAAGATAAAATACATATTTAATAGTCTGTTTCAACCATTAAAATGGTTTCGTGACAAGAATTAAATATGGTAATAGAAATTGAATACCCATTGTCCTTGAATGTGGTAAATTAACACATCTCAGATGGTGTCTTTACTACTAGTATAAAAGAAGAGTAAATGAGATATGATAATAACTTATTACATTATCATAAAAACATTCCATTACATGTAAGTTACTAGATTTTTCATAACATTTGGATGAGGATAGGTAAGGATAGAAAAGAAAACAAATGAACTTGAAAAGAAAATGAAAGAAAAGAAAAGAGGGATTTACCTCTTGATTCAATCTTCCTTGAGAGCCTCTTAAGGGGAGAGTATTTAGTATTTTGAAGAGACTAATGGATTTTGGAAATGGGAGATAATATTGGGGAAATATTTGGGTAGAATTTAGATAAGGAACAAGGATTTAGAGGAGTGAAGATAAGAGGGGAGTGTGGGTGTTTTTTATAGTGGAGGGGAGGGGGGTTTTCTTATTATTTTAATCATTAGTTTATAATTTTTTCATACGACAAGAAATACCAATGATTATTGTGAAAAAATAGTAATATATTCATTTTAGTTTGAAACAATGGCCATTTACATCATCCATTACTCAATCATGATGTAGAAATTTAGGTTTTAGCATATATTGCGAATTATTGTATCTTACTATTCATAAAAAATCAAGTATTTTATAAAAATCTAAAAAAATCACCCGAACCATTTTTCAACATGTAGAATCCAAAAATGAACTCCATTTTTTAAAAATAATTTTCTAAATATAATTAACTTAATTTTAATTAAAATCATAATTTACTTGAAAAATACTAATTTTAAAACTATAACCGATTTTATAATGCTTTCAAAAATTACATAAGGTATTATAAAATTATCTTAAAATAGGAAGACATAAAATTTTTAATTTATGATTTTCTTAAGAAAATACATTTTCGTTTAACTAAATAAATTAATTTTAATTAATTATTTATGACTAACAAAAATACTAATACTTTTACTATGGTCATATTATCACTTTAAAGATGCTTAAATTTTATTTATACAAACAATGGTGAGGTTACTATTCTTTTGGATGATGTACTATTAATAAGGGTTATATTTATATTCATAAGGGTAGGTTACTATTACTATTTACCCCAAAAAAGTTTGTCTTATTAGACTCCAAGCATCTAACTGATCGCAACCATATATATCAAATTTTTGAAATTCAAAACACAAAAGTGTCAAAATTATGTTTAAAGGTCACATAGTACTTAGTAGTTCATTGTGTTGTGATTCCATGTGATTATATAACATATTTATAAGAAATGAATTTCAATTGATAAAACATTGGGTCGTTACACCTCCTCTCAGATAGAGGTTGGCGCACATGCACTTAATGGTTTTCTAAACCATGTGGGTGCACCTAGAAAACCATGTGTCTAAGTATCCTCTTGAAAAGAGGCTGGCACACGGGTACCTCACATTTTTCCAAACCATAATGGTTCCCCCATAAGACCGTGTAACCCTGTACCTCTAGGGAAGAGGGAGCTGCACGGCTGGCACACAGTTTGGCCAACCATATGGAAAAATCGTATTCCCCTTAAAAAGTGGGAATTTATGAATTTTACATATTGAGATTAAATTATTATCCCCATAATTTGTCCTCCATTCGACCCCCTCCATCTTGGGTGATGAACTAGCAACCCCCTCCTCCTCCATGGGTGACTCTCCTTTATTTATTAGGTATTTGGAGTGTCATTTGGTGCGAATTGAATCTCCAGGGTATTATTTATCTTAGTGGTTTAGGATTATTTAGTTTGAATCAAGGGTTTATTTTGGATGAGTGGTTGTCTATGAACATGAGGTAGGTGGTATTAAAGCTTTTACCCATAGTATTTATGTTTTATATGTGTATGTAGTGGTTATAATTCATTGACTTGATATGTTTTAATGTTTTTGGTTATGTAAAATAATTTAGGGTTTAGATTGAGGTGAGAGACCTTTCACAGACTCCATTGGGTTCATTGACCAAACCTAGGGCTACCCGTGGGGTATTCCAATCCATTGGAATTGGTAATAATGAATTGGTGAATGTTGAGATAGTGTAATTATGTAAGTGAATGGGATTTGAATAGTAAATTGGTATGTGGGGTTGTTTAAAGGGATAATTGGGTTTATTATATGTTAGATTTTGTGAAATGCCTAAGAGGATTTTGAAAAGGATTAAATGATGTGTTTTGGATTTTGATCTAGTTATGTTTTTAAATGAATAATATGATTTTTTAAAAGTGGTCAATGTTTTAAAAGGAGGTGTTGGAAGTGATGATTTTAAATGAGGGTGTGGTTCCCCTTTTTGTGAAAATGACTTAATGATTATTTGAAATGGTTGGTAATGGAAATGAAATACTTGGGGATTTGTTTAGTTTTTCAAAGAGGAAGACCCATGTTTTAAAGGGTGGATTCAATATTATTTTAAATGAGTATTTTTACTGGTGTGTTATCATGGATTTTGAAATAAAATTTATGTAAATAATTGTCTAGTTGTTAATATGTCATAAGGGGTGTTTGGTATAATGTGAAAGTGTTATATGAGTTATGGTTGGTAAATCTTATGTGTGAAAATGGGTTAAGTCATGTAAATGATATTTTTTTAATGATTTATGGGTTTTAAATGGTATATGTGTTGATATGGGTTAAGGTGTGTAAATGGGAAATATGTTAAATGTTTAAAGAATCACGTGAACATGGATTAATGGTAAGTTGCACGAGTGGGGTATTGGACTGAGGATCTACTCCCACAGGTTTGAATAAACTGATTCTCTAGGCCCCACTGATGTATTGTTTAAGTTAGGATGTTGGACTGAGGCTCTTTGCTCCTAACTCATTGACTGAAGCTCCTTGTTTGGGTTGGGTTGTACCGATGCTCTAGGCCCATCGATGCATGGTTGAACTTAGGATGTTGGACTGAGGCTCTATTCTCCTAAGGTTTCCATTGTTAGGATGATGAAATGAGGTTCTATGCTCCTAATGTTGACATGGTTTGGGATTCTAGACTGAGGCTCTATGTTCCCAAACATATGGACATGGATTGATTACCAGAATGAGGCTATGAGGTATGTTTATAAATTTATCTTGATTAGTGAATTCCCATTTATGAGTAAAATAATGTGTTTTTT
The DNA here is from genome assembly GCA_963277665.1 of Viscum album. NCBI lineage: Eukaryota > Viridiplantae > Streptophyta > Magnoliopsida > Santalales > Viscaceae > Viscum > Viscum album. The sequence goes on along the minus strand of OY728125.1, from coordinate 1,524,494,079 downwards.
ATGTTATGGATTGGACTCCCAAGATGATCATAAATAGTTGGTTGGTTGGATAACACAATGGAACTTAAAGGATAAAATGGTAGGTTAATAATTTTTAAAAATGTGAAGAATGTTTTCCTTATTGATTTGTCTATTTATTACACATTTATTACTTTCATACATTGTTGTACAAACTAGTTATTACTTTATACATTGTTGGTTCTGGCCTACTAAGTTATAATCACACCCTTCTCAGGCCACCATGGCACTTGGGTACCTGAGCATATGTTACTTATTTTCAAGTGCAGGTTTAGGACAAAGACCTGGTGTATGGTTTCTGCATGGGATTTTTGGTTGGATCATGGGATGTCAGTATTGGGTTGGTATATCAACACTATCCATTTACATATAACATTACATGATTTTAATTATAATTATACATCAGAGTACAAGCCAAGGATCGTAAAGTCTAGTGTCTTGGAAGACTAGGTATATAAAAAATGAAAACATGGAACTAAATAAAACATTTCTTTATTTAATCTTAAAATTGAGATCCTAACATCCATTGTGATCAAACATCTGGATAGGGTACTCTGGGGAACACATGAACAAAGGGATGATATAAATATCCCAGTAAGGGAATAACCATAAGAATAAAGCATAAGCACATGGGATAAAAGGAATGACATGATGATATAAAAAGGCATGTAACATATAGAATTATAACATATAAATATGGAATCATATAAACATGGAGTCATAGTAATGTGGTGTCAATATAAAACATGACTTTAGCATGAGTCAATGCTAACTTCCAAGACTTTTGCACATGGTAGCACAATCCAAGGATAACTACCAAGACCGTCGCATGTGGTAGCACAAGCCAAGGCTAACCACTAAGACCATCACACATAACGTTTCATGAGACTCAAATTTACCCAATTAATTTAAGATATATCTATGAGAACCCATATTAAATTTTCATGAATATTTTTTCCACATAAATAATCATATAGAATCAATCTTACATAAACATAAGGGTTACCCATGTTATAAATTGGGTAGCATAATCACGTCATAAAGCATAAAAAATGGGCGTATCATAAAAGTGTCTACAAAAGAAAGGAACTAAAATATACATGGAAATTAATAAGGGAAAATAGGCATGTATCATGGTAAGTTATGTCAAGTACAAGTGACAACATGTAAGAAAAGTATTTAAGAAATTTTAGCACTAAAACATTTTTGTATGGTTTTAAGGAAAATACTATAGAGCCTTTAAAATAGAAAAGGGAACAATCCTTTATATAAAACCAGAAGTGAACCAATAAGGTTTTCATAGTAAAAAATAATGATTTTATAAATACATTGGTGGATTAAAATAGAATATATAACTCACTTGAAATCGGGTAAGAATTTGGGAAGTTCCCTCAAAACAGGTTTGCTTATTGGGAAGTATTGAGGAGGGAATCACTTAAAAACATATATATCCCCAAAATATAATGATGAAAGTGTCTTGATAAATGAATTTGGTATATGTACACAGAATTTATAAGATTAACATAAAAATATAAGAAAAGTTCATTTTGGTAAAAGGAAGATAAGGCAACCCGAAGGAACAAAGGAGGTTCAGGTAGAATCCCTTACGGATTATCAGAATGGTATTGGGTATACTTAAGAGGGATTAATGAGAGATAAAGGGTTTTATAATAACTTATAAATCATTATTTCAGTATGGGGGAGGTAAAAAATCATACCTTATCATTAGGGATTACACATAAAAGGGCATAATATAGAGGACATTCTTGAATAAAAGTGAAATAGAGATGATCCCTTACCTTAAGCTCGATGGTGTTCTCCAATTGATATTAATGACATGAATAATCAAATTATGTTTATAAATTAATAATTATAGAACCTATAATATATTTAATAGATTTATTATAACCTTTTTAAGTTCATTCATGTCTTTTTTGATGGGTTAAGTGGTTCAATTTCATTGTTCGAGCCAGTTTGTTTTCTTGGTTTTTACGATTGGTTTACTTATTTTCATGAACAGAGAATCTTGTAAAATGGGGATGGTTGGAAATAATTTGAGTTATATTTTATTATTTAACATAAATAAGGTTATATGTTAGTAAATTTAATTTGGTTACTTGTAGTGAAGTTGAATCATTATATAAAACTTTAGTGATAACCTTTTGGGTTTATTGGCAGTTCTTGGTCACTACGAACTCATTTTTCATTAAAATTTAATATCATTTGTATAAAAAGATTATAGAAACTTAAATAGGATATATTAAATATTAACCTGGTTCAACCATATAAAAAATGGTTTCATGACCAGAATTGAAGATGGTAAATGAAATTGAAAACCCATCGTCCTTGAATGTGGTAAATTAACACATCTCGGATGGTGTCTTTACTACTAGTATAAAAGAAGAGTAAAGGAGAGATGATAATAAATTATTCCATTATCATAACAAAATTATAGTAAATTTAAGATACTGGAGTTTTCATAACATTTTGATGAGAATAGTTAAGGATAGAAAAGAAAAAAATGAACTTGAAAAGAAAGTAAAAGAATTAAAAAGAAGAATTTACCTCTTGAATCAATCTTCCTTAAGAGCCTCTTAAGGGGAGAGGATTTGATATTTTTAAGAGACTAAGGGATTTTGGATATGGGGGAGGAGATTGAGGAGATATTTGGGAAAAATTTATGCAAGGCACAAGTCTTGATAGGAGTAAAGAGACGAGGTAAGGAGGGGTGGTATTTATAGTGGAGGAGATGAGAGTTTTCATAATATTTAATTCCTTAGTTTATTAATTTACCTAAAGACTAGAAATAGTGATTATTACATGACCAAAAATAGTAATAAGTGAATTTTAGTTCGAACCAATTCATCTTATATCAGTAGATCATCATCCATGACCCTATAAATCATGTATTTAGCTCAATTTGCAAATTATTGTATTTTACTATTCATAAAAAATCCAAGTATTTTAGAAAAATCCCAAAAATTTACCCTAATCATTTTTCGAAGTGTATAATAAAAAAATGAACTCCATTTTTCAAAAATAATTTTTTAAATATGATTAATTTAATTTTTAATTAAAATCACAATTTACTTGAAAAATACAGATTTTAAAACTATAACTGATTTTATAATGTTTTGAAAAATTACATAAGGTCTTATAAAATTATATTAAAACTAGAAGACATAAAATTGATAATTTATGAAAATATTTTAAGAAAATACTTTTTATTTTAAATTAATTAATTATTTTAATTAATTATTTATGACAGACAAAAATACCAATACTTTTACTATGGTCATATTATCACTTATAAGATGCCTAAATTTTATTTATACATTCATGAGTGAGGTTACTATTCTTTTGGAAAATTTAATATTCATATGGGTCATATTAATATTTATAAGGGTATCATTACTATTCACCAAAAATTATGTTTGTCTTATCAGACTCTAAATATCTTATTGATCAAAACCGTGTATGTCAGATTTTTGAAATTCAAATCACATAAGTGATAATATTATGCTTAAAAGTAAAATAGTACTTATTAGTTCATTTTGTTGTGATTTCATGTGATTATATGACATAATTATAAGAAGGGAATTACTATTAAGAAAACATTTTTTCATTTCATTATTCCCCCCTTATGAAATTTCACCCTCGAAATTTCATTTTATATTCTAGGCCATAAACAGGTGTGGGAAATTTTCCTTCATTGCCTCCTCCATTTCCCATGTTTCCTCTTTGTACTTATGGTTCCACCACAATACTTTGACCAGGTGAGTAGTCTTGTTACGTAGAACTTTATCTCTATCATCCAAGATCTTTAATGGATTCTCCTCATAAGAAAGATGATTCTCCAATTGTACCACCTATAAAGAGAGTACATGTGGAGGGTCTGGTATATACTTCCTTAAGAGGGATACATGAAAGACATCATGTACTTTGGACATGGTAGATGGAAGTGTTAGTCGATAGGCCACAACCTCGACACGATCAAGAATCTCGAAGGGGCTGATGTACCTAGGACTTAACTTTCCTTTCTTCTCAAACCTCATGACCTTCTTCCATGGAGATATGTGTAAAAATACTATGTCTCAAACTTTGAACTCAAGGTCTCATCGATGATTTTATGCATAACTCTTTTGTCGACTTTGGGATACCTTGATGTGCTACTAAATGGTTTTCACCTTCTCCACCATTTCTTTGACCATTTCAGGTCATAACATCTTACGCTCACCGACTTCATCCCAACACACCGGTGTTCTGAACCTTTTCCCATAAAGGGATTCGTATGGTGCCATTCAGATGCTTGAGTGGAAACTATTATTATAGGAGAATTCAACCAGTGGAAGATGTTGGTCTCATCCTCCTTTGAAGTCCATAGAAAATGCTCTCAACATATTTATATTGTTTGAATAGTTCACTCATATTGGACATTAGTTTGAGGATGATAGGCCGTATTGAAGTTCAATTCAGTACTTAGAGCATGTTGGAGACTTTTACAGAACTTTGAGGTGAATCTCAGATCTCGATCGGATATAATTGATAGTGGTACTCCATGCATCCTTACCACCTCTTTGATACATATCCATGAAATTTGATCTAATAAGAAGTCCCCTCGAATTGAAATAAAGTGATATATCTTTATAAGACGATCCAAAATGACCCATATATCATTATTTCCTCTATATATCCTTAGAAGTCTAGTGAAAAAGTCCATGGTGATGTTATCCCACTTCCATGTTGGTATGGGTAGTTGTCCATCATCCCCTTAGACTTATGTCTTTCAGCCTTCACTTATTGACATACCGGGCATTTTGATGTATATTCAACAATCTCCTTCTTCATATTTCCCCACCAAAAGTTATCTTAGAGATATCAATACATCTTTGAGATCCTTGGGTGAATAGAGAAGGTTGAGCTATGTGCGTCTTTCAAAATATCATTCTTTATCTCTGGATTGGATGGTACACACAATCTTTACCCAAATCTTAAAACTCTTTTCTCATCAATCTTGAACTCTGAGGATTTTACATTTATAATAGCTTCCACCCTTTTCAGAATTTCCACATCTTTTCTTTGAGTATCCATTATTTTATCCATGAGGGATGGTTGATCAATAATTTGAGAAAAGATTGATGATGTTCTTACCTAATGATTCCCATGTCCATCCTCAGAAAATCTAAGAAGATTAGATCCTTTTCAATTCTCATCATTGATAAAGATGTAATATCCTTTCTACTCAGAGCATCCGTCACCTTATTTCCTTTACCGGGATAGTAGTGGATTGAGCAGTCATAATCTTTGATAAGATCTATCAATATTCACTAGCACATATTAATCTCTTTTTGTGTGAATATATATTTTAGTCTCTTGTGATCAGTATATATATCACACTTCTCCCTATAGAGATAATGCTGCAAGATTTTTAATGCAAAGATCACAGATGCCAACTCCAGATCATGCGTAGGATTTTTTGTTCATGGATTTTCAGCTACCTTGAGGTGTAGTTTATCACTTTATCATTTTGCATCATCAAACAGCCTAATACCTTCTTTGAAGCATCACTGTAAACCACAAAGAGTTCTACACTTATTGTGAGTGTGAGTATTGGCACAGTGATTAGCCTCTTTTTCAACTCCTTAAAGCAGTCTTCACATTCTCGTGTCCATAAAAACTTTACTCTCTTCCATGTCATCTTGGTCATTAGGTTTGAAAATAGTGAAAATTTATTCAAAAATCATCAGTAATACCCAGATAAACCTAGAAAACTATGGATCTCTGTTATAGATGTTGGCCTGGGCCACTCTTCAATCACCTCTGTATTGGAAGGGTCTACAGATATCCCTTTACTAGTGATAAAATGCCTCAAGAATGATACTTCCTACATCCAAAACTTACATTTACTATACTTTTCATACAAATTCTCCCTTCGAAAAGTCTTTAACATAGTATGCAAATTCTCCTCATGTTCCTCCTTGCTCTTAGAGTATATCAAAATATCATCAATAAAGACTACCAAATTTTTTTTGAGGCAATATCTAAAGACTCTATTAATTAAATACATGAAAATTAATATAGTGTTAGTGAGTCCTAAGGGAATCACTATGAACTCATCATGTCCATACCTCATTCGAAAGGTAGTCTTGGGAATATCTTACTTTCTCACCTTTAATTGGCGATATCCCAATCGAAGGTCTACTTTAGAGAAATAACTGGCCCCATAGAGCTAATCGAACAAGTCATCTATCTGTAGTAGGGGATACTTGTTCTTTATTGTGATTTTATTGAGATCATAATAATTAATGCAGAGGTGCATTGATCCATCATTCTTCTTGATGAAGAGGACTGGAACACCCCATAGTGAAGCACTTGGGCATATAAAACCCTTGTCCATATTCTCCTATAAATGATTCTTCAGCTCTTCCAGCTCTAAAGTGGCCATTCTATATGGTGTCTTTGATATAGGTAGAGATCTAATAATAATTTCAATTAAGAACTCAACCTCTCGATTAGGAGGAAGACCAGACAACTCTTCAGGGAATACATTAATGTAATCCCTCTTGATAGGCATGTATTGAAGCATGATTCTCTCCTTTGTCTCAATAATTTGAGCTAGACATGCTCGCTCATAAGGAATTAATATCCACACTTGAAACAATGATTCTAAATAAGATTCATCTTCCTCTTTAGACTTGTAAAGAATTGGAAGATTCTTTTGTATGTGAATATTGATCTCCCTTTACCGATAGTTGATGTTATATTTGTATAAATATATCCAATCCATGCCCAAGATAGTGTCGAACTCTACTAAAGAAATTATGATGAAATTTTCTGGGAGGTTCAGTCCACAAATGCTAACCAGGGAGGAGTTTTAAACCATGAATGAAATAATTTCCCCATTATTTTTTCTCACAGATAACTTATCTTCCAAATTTTGAAGTGGTGTTTGAATAGTTATACTAAGCTTTTAGGATATGAAAGAATGCATAAAAATAGAATCAAATAGTATGTTCTCTATTATTGAATGAATAAATAGCATACCTGTCACCACATCATTGTCTAGATCCACCTTAACAGTAGTGATATCATAATCCATTCCTTGTTGCCTTGGAGTTTTTTGTTGATTTCCTCCCACAACCCTTGAATTAGGGCAATTTTTCGAATAATGCTCATGCTCTTTGTAGTTGTAACAAAACACTACATACTGAGTGTTGATCTGAACCTTCCTTTATTCTTCCACATTAGTGGGATTATTCATATACTATTGGTAGTTTTTAGCTATATTTCCCAACTTTCTACATTTTAAGAAATTTTTAGTTCCTTTTAGACTATTCCCAGGATTCTTCTTCCCACAATTTTTACATGTGGGATGATTAGGCTTCTTTCCATCATGAAATTTATTTGAAGAACTTCCCACAATAGATTTCATTTTCCTCTTCTTATCACCGGGCCCACAATACCACTAAGAGTCTCTAATCTTCATTTTAACCTCGAGGGAACAACAAAAAATATCCTCATAACTATCAAAGTCTAGAATTTACAAATTTTTTTGTAGACTTAGCTTAAATCCACTAAAGAAGTGATACACCTTGATTTAAATGTTTAAGACAAAGCTAGAGGAATACCTTGCAAGCTTTGGGGAGTTTGCTTCATATTCCCCGATGGACTCATCTTCCTTCTTCTTGAGTCTGAGGAACTCTCTTTCCATCTTGAGCTGGAGGGTTCAGGGAAAATATTTATTGAAAAACATTTTCTTAAATTCCTCCCATTCCATGGAATTAATTTCCTCTTGGGACTTTATATTCTTGATCAGTTCCCACCACTGATAAGCTTCCCCATCAAAATGATAGACCACAAGTATGAATTTATCTTCTTCTAAGAACTGGAGGATAGAGAATATATTTTTAATGGAGTTAATACACTATTCCATGAGGAGGGGATCAAAAGACCCACTAAACATGGGAGAGCTTTTCCGCATGATGGATTCTATGACAACTTTCCCTTTCCTTGGAGGAGGAGGGTGTTCCACATGATTCGAGGTATTATTCATAACTTGATCCATCTAAGTAAGTATTTTCATGAAGTTTTGAGCACTTGTTCCCATAATATCAAGCATATCATTAGGGAAATCTTCACATTCCCTATCACATTAATTGTTGTCATGCATTCTTCTATTTCCCACCATTAAATAAGAAAAATAGCATATAATTAGAGGTCTTGAATACTTACCTATTGAGAAAAAAAGGAAAGTTTGAACATAAGAGGATAAACTTATAAAGGAGAAGTATATTGTAACTTGTGATTCCCTATGCTTCAATCTAGATTATCCTTAATATATTTCTTAACTTATATTCTTATGGGATTTTTTTTCATTCCCTTAATAATGGTTTGTACCAAGCTCACAAATTTACCAAAGAATATCCCGCTAGAGTTTTAAACCAAGAGTGTAGCAAGGCCCATTGTCGTGCACCAGTTCCCATTTGAGTCTATATCAAAGCGGTGTTTTCAGGTTTTACCCCTAGATACATCTATTTGAATCCAGACAGAGATGTATTTCCTTAATAAACCACTAATTCTATACTTACCAAAATTTAGGGGTATTTTCTTATACTTAGTCTCGTCCTTAAGGTTCTTACTAAGGTTCTCTATTCCTAATCTCCAAAAATAACTAGACCATCCTCTGATACTAACTATAGAAAACCTATCCTTTTACATATAACATTACATGATTTTAAGCATAATTATACATCAGAGTGAAAGCCAAGGATCATAAAGTCTAGTGTATTTAAAGAATATATACATTAAACTGAAAACATGGAACTAAATAAAACATTTCTTTATTTAATATTCAAATTGAGCTCTTAAATTATATTGTGCTCAAACATATGCATAGGGTACTCTAGGGAACACATGAAAAAAGGGATGAGCTAAATAGCCTAGTAATGGAATAACCATAAGAACAAAGCATTAGAACACTTGATAGAAGGCATGACATGATATATAAAAAGGAATGTAACATATGGAATCATATCATATAAACATGGAATCATATAAACATGGAGTCCTAGTAATGTGGAAGAAACATAAAACATGACTTTCTCACGATACAAGGCTAACTTATAAGACTGTTGCACATGGTAGCATAAGCCAAGGCAAACCGCTAAGACCATCGCTCATTGTAGCATAAGCCAAGGCTAACCACCAAGACCGTAACACATAACATCTCATGAGACTCAAATTTACCCAATTAATTAGAGATATATCTATTAAAAACCATATTAAATTTTCATGAATATGTTTTCCACATAAATAATCATTCATAATCAATCGTACGTAAACATAAGGGCTACCCATGGAAAGAATTGAGTACCATAATCATGTCATAAAGCATAAAAAATGAGCGTATCATAAAAGTGTCCATGAAACAAAGGAACTAAAATATACATGGAATTTTATAAGGAAAAATAGTAATTTATCATGGTAATTTATGTCAAGTATAAGTGACAACATGTAAGAAAAGTATTTCATAAATTTTAGCATTAAAACATTTTTGTACTGTTTTAAGGAAAATACTATAGAGGCTTTAAAATAAAAAGGGGAAAACACTTTATATAAAAACAGAATTGAACCAAGAAGGTTTTAATAGTAAAAAAACTGATTTTATAAATAAAATTGTGGATTAAAACAGAAGATATAGTGCACTTGAAATCAGGTAAGAATTCAAGAAGTTTCCTCAAAATAGGTTTGCATATCAGGAAGTGTTGAGAAGGGAATCACTTAAAAACATGTATATCCCAGAAAGGGAATGATGAAAGTTTATTGATAAATTAATTTGGTAAATGTAAACATAATTTATAATATTCACATAAAAATATGAGATAATTTCATTTTGGTAAAAGGAAGATAAGGCTACCTGAAGGAACAAAGGAGGTTTGGGTAGAATCCCTTACGGATTATCGGCATGGTATCAGGTGTACTTAATAGGAATTAATGAGAGATAAATGGGTTTATAATAACTTATAAATAATTATGTAAGTATGGGGGAGGTGAGAAATCATACACCATCATTAGGTATTATACAAAAAATGTCATAACATAGAGGAAATTCTTGAATAAAAGTGAAATAGAGAGGATCCCTTACCTTAAGTCCAATGGTGTTCTACACTTGATATTAATGACCTGAATAATCAAAATAGGTTTATTAATTAATAATTATATAACCTATTATATATGTAATATATTTATTCCAACATTTATAAGTTCATTTATGGCATTTTTGATGGGTTAAATGGTTCAATTTCATTGTCCGGGTTCGTTTGTTTTCTTGGGTTTTAAGTTTGGTTTACTTATATTCATGAACAAAGAATCTTATAAAAAGGTGATTGTTTCCAGAATTGGAGTTACATTTTATTATTGAACATCAAAAAGGTTACATGGTTTCAAATTTAATTTGGTTACTTGGAGTGAATTTGAATAATTATATAAAACTTTAGTGATAACCTTTTGGGTTTATTGGTGGTTTTTGATCACTACAAACTAATTTTGCATTATAATTTAATATCATATGTATAAAAATATTATAGAAACATACATAGGATATATTAAATAATAATATAGTTCAATCCTAAAAAAATGGTTTTATGACCAGAATTGAATATGGTAAAATAAATCGAAAACCCATCGTTCTTGAATGTGGTAAATTAACACATCTCAGATGGTGTCATTACTACTAGTATAAAAGAAGAGTAAAAGAGATATGATAATAACTTATTCCATTATCATAACAAAATTAAAATACATATAAGGTATTGGAGTTTTCATAACATTTTGATGAGGATAGGTAAGCATAGAAAAGAAAACAAATGAACTTGAAAAGAAAGTAAAATAATTGAAAAGAGGAATTTACCGCTTGAATCAATATTTCTTGAGAGCCTCTTAAGGGGAGAGGATTTTGTCTTTTGAAGAGAATAATGGATGTTGGATGTGGGTGAGGGGGGGGGGGATTGGGGAGATATTTGGTCAGAATTTAGGAAATACACAAGACTTGAGAGGAGTGAAAAGAAGAGGTAAGGAGGGGTGGTATTTATAGTGGAGGAGAGGAGGGTTTTCATAATATTTAATTCCTTAGTTTATTAATTTACCTAAAGAGAATTAATATTGATTATTACATGAACATAAATAGTAATAAGTGAATATGAGTTCTAACCAATTGGTCTTACATCAACAGAACATCATCCATGACCCTGTGTATTTAGCTTAATTTGCACATTATTGTATTTTACTATTCATTAAAAATTCAAGTATTTTAGAAAAATACCAAAAATTTACCCTAACCATTTTTCAACATGTAGAATCCAAAAATGAACTATATTTTTCAAAAATATTTTTCTAAATATAATTAATTTAATTTTTAATTAAAATCATAATTTACTTGAAAAATACAGATTTTAAAACTACAACTGATTTTATAATGTTTTCAAAAATTATATAAGGTCTTATAAAATTATCTTAAAACAAGAAGACATAAAATTGATAATTTATGAACAAATTTTAGGAAAATACTTTTTCTTTTAAATTAATTAATTAATTTATTATTTATGACTTACAAAAATACGAATACTTTTATTATAGTCATATTATCCCTTATAAGATGTCTAAATTTTATTTATACATTCATGGGTGAGGTTAATATTCTTTTGGATGATTTAATATTCATAAGGTTCATATTAATATTCATAAGGGCAACATTACTATTCATAAAGGTTGGTCACTATTCACCAAAAATTAATTTTTTCTTATCGAACTACAAACATCTTACTGATCACAACCATGTATGTCAGATTTTTCAAAATTCAAATCATAGAAGTAAAAATATTATGTTTAAAGGTCACATAGTACTTAGTAGTTCATTATGTTGTGATTTCATGTGATTATATGACATAATTATAAGAAGGTAATTTCCATTAATAAAACATTAGTTCCTTACAGTTGGGACTTGGATCTGTGTTTGGGGTTTTCTTTATTGTTTGGTTATGGAGGTTTTATCTATATGTCTGTCTGACTTATTTTGTACACATCATATTTTTATGGCATGTTTTGTTTGGTTACTTATTTCCATTTTTATGTATATTATCCATTTTTGTGATGTGGTTTGTTATTTCATTTTTTGATCTTACTTCTATTATGTATTTACTCTGAAAAGCGAGTATAGTATCCCCTATTTGTATTTTGACCCATGCTACTAGCCAATAATCTCTGGCATATAGAGAGGCATGCCTGAGTTCATGTGACGACCCGACTTGGGGAACCCATTATAGTGGCTACTTGGTTGGGGATGTTACAAAGTGGTATCAGAGCTATGTATTTTGTCTTACTATTTGAGGTATAGTATAAAAGAGACTAGGATATTCTCGGTCCTTGGTAATGAGCTCATTCCTGGGTACCTGTAACCCCACGTATGAGGGAAAACACAAGTTTCTTGGGGTGGGAAATGACGTTCTATTTTTTACTTTTACGGTAGGTTGATATTTTTGACTCAAGTGGTGCACTTGGATGTGATGTTATTTATTTATGAGGTTTTATCTCTTGGATTAGTATAGAAAGAGAGGGTGTGTGGGTCTATGCATCATTCTAGGCACATAGAATTGATAGGTCATCCATATATTTCTTGTGATTGATAGTTCCTTGGGATTCATATACTGGTAGTTTACTTTTCATCTATGGTTTATTCCTTTTGGCCTTTCTTTGAAATAGTTTTTAATGAAAGATGTTTTGAAATATGAATTTGAATAAAGTTTGGTTTTTTGAAATGCGGGTTAATAAAAAGGTTTTTTTAAAATGAAAATACTTGGGTTTTAATAATGAAAAGTTTTGAAATATGAATCTTTGGGTTTTAAATGGTAAATTTTAATTAATAAGGGAAATAGGAAATGATAGAATGTATAGGGACATAGGAAATGGGTATCCCTCTTGTTGTGATCGGACCCTGTATATGGGTGGTTTGAGGCTTGAGAGTTCCCTATTTTGATACCTTTGTTATGGTCCATGAGTCTTTGTTGAGTTTGATATTTGGTAAAATAGATGTGATTATTGTACCCTCGATAATGTTGTGGCCTTTGGGCCATGAGATGTTGTCCGGTAATGTGGGTGTGGTACCCATATGGTCCGTGATTGTGCGAGTTGTGTTTTGGACCCTAGAGTGGGTGTTTGGATTGTAGTGACGAGGTGTGTGTATGGGTATCCTTAGTGTTTATCCTAGAGTAAATGTTTTATGGGGTGAGTTAGATGTAGAGTGTCTTGGATTGGTGGCAGGAGTGTTGCTCGTGAGCAGTGAGTTGTTTGGGGTTTGATGTGTATGGATTAGAGGGAAAGCCAAAAGTGTATGTTAGATGTGACTCCAGTTTGGGGAGTTAGTGTTTTTTGATCTTCAAGGATGACCTGTGAGAGAGTTTGGTCAGGTTGATAGTGCTTTTGGGTGCATGAAGCATAGGTGGAGGTTTTGAGTCTTTGTTAGTGACACACATGGAGTGTTTCCTAGTGCGAGTTTACCCTAGAGGGACAATTTGAAAGGTTAATGGTTTTAGATATGCAACTCGAGTTGAGTTTATGAGTCAAAATTCTTGGGAAACTGAGGGTATCCTCCAGAGAGGTTAGCCCAATGTTCTAGGTTCCTTGGAATGTGAGGCACAAGTGGTTGCTTCAGAGGTGGAATCGATGCATGTTTGGTGCCATAGAATTTTGGTAAAAGTGCATGGTTATGCATTAGTTTCTTTCTTAGGGAGGTACTTAATGATTATGGTTGGTTTTGAAGGGTAGGACTGTTAGGATACTTGATCCGACAGTGTTGATAACTTTTAATAGAGGACTCGATGTTGATTTTGGGCGGACAAGATGAGGGGGACCAAATCATGGATAAACAATTTTATTATGGAAGTGACACCTAGGGTGAGGGGTGGTCACATGGTTGGTATTTTTTGTATGAATGTTTGGGTTATTGGATGAGAACGTAGAGAATACCTTAAGTATGATGAGGATAACAGACCAGGACGCATGGTCAGTTGAGTAAGTAGTCATTTAGGCCTAACACTGGTGATTTAAAACTTGTTTGATCAAGATTTAGGTTTAGTGTGTGGTCGTAGGGAAGTTTGTGACCTATATAGTTTCATTGTGAGTCACTAAGGTTGTTATGGAAGAACTTTAAAGGTGTGGCAACGATAGTTCCACAGGAAACATTGGTTCATGACTGCTCGGTAGTGAGTCATGAAGTGGTTGGGAGTTTAGTTGGCAACCCCACTTGAGTTGTGATAGTGGAATGCTAATGATATATTATTGGGAAGGGAAGTATAAGACTTTCCATAGGTCAAGGTGTCCCCATGGAGGAAGGTGACATCAATGATGAGTAATTTTTGGTGGTGTTCATCAATGATTTCTTACCATAATCTTAGATAGTAATGATCATGCCCAATATCTTGACATCATCCTAGGTACGATAAGAGAGATCTGGATTTATTATTAGCTAACTAAATGTGTTTTTGTTGGATATGGGTCCTCTTGGAGGTTATGATCATGGAGTAGTATATGTGAATCTAGATGGTAGGAACTACACCATCGACCATTTATAGGTGAGGTCCTCAGGATGAACCATATATCAATGAACGTCATGGGTGCCATTATCAAAATTCAGTAATGGTTAGTGGTTGATATTTTTTTGGAGAAATATAGATGGATATGTATAAGTTTCGAGGTTTATATTGTGATTGAAGAATGAGCCATGGTGGTTTGAATTGCTTAAGGAAAGCAATAAAGATGAAACTCTTAAGGTGGGAAGTGATATGTTAGTCATGTATGTGGTGGAATTAAGATTCCAATGAGAAACCTGTGAGGTACATGTTTGGGTTCCTTGGGAAAGGCTAGGTGGGACTTGGATGCGGTGGTTGATCGATCCAAGCATTAGCTTCGAGCTTGAGGTGGTTTTAAAATAAATCTGAGATGCTTGTGTTAAAGTCATTGGTAGATATGATAAGGCATGAAAACACTTCATGTAAATGAAGATTTTGTAGTAGAACCTCTCCTGAGTATATGTGTTTGGTTGGACTTGGAATGTCATTATGTGTGAAGGCATCTTGGTCATGTGAAGTAGTGACATGCCAACAATGAAGCTGGGTGTTTCTAGGATGAGTCTGCTGGGGACGACTCAACTCAGCTAAGAAAAGTAATGAAAGTGGTGAGTGGTAAACCACCTTTGGTGGATTTTTTGGAATGATAATTGTGTTTTGAAAATGGAAATTTGATTTTATGAGGAACCAAGTTGTCTTTAATCGATGTATGGATAGTAGAGGTGCTTGTGTTAAGAATGCTGTTGGGTGTAGTGGAGCACAATGATGGATAAGAGAGTAGTGGATTCCTTGATGGTGTGCTTTTACCAGAAGTTAGAAAATGACTCTATTAGGTGCATTGGGTGATGTTGGTATGCCTAAAGTGAGAAGGTTCCATGGGAAGGTGAAAGGGGTAGTTTGTCAATAGAGGAAGATGGGTGTTTTGGGACAAGCCAATCAGGGATGGTCCGACATGGTATGGTAAAAATTAATGGACATAGTAAGTTATAATCCACCTATAGTTGATGTTTTAATAGAAAGCATGTTTTTGGAAATTAAATAAAACTTTAGAGAGGTAAATTTGTTATTAGTTTGTAAATGGATGGTGTATGCATGTCTATTTCAGGTGGTTTCGACGATAAGGTTGGATGCTAGTGTTGGGTGGAGTTCTCATGGATGTTTGGGCATAGTGAGTTGGGAAATTCGTCAGGTATATTGTGAAAGTTGATTTTAGGTTTTGATGGTATTTTTTGATGATGGAGGTTTCAACCACCTAAATATGGCGATGATAAGCTAAAAGTATATAGTGGGGAGAAACATAGTGGGAAAGTGGACGATTGATGATGCTAACAGTGTTTCAGGTTAAATGGGATTGGGTAAGAGGCATATTAGTATTTTGGTTTTGATGATGGGTTTTAGATTGGGTTTTGACTGGTTGAGTACCTTGATATGAAGGTCATTCTTGGGTGTGGTTCATATGTTCAGATATGGAATGATACCATTTGGCCTTGAGTGGCAGACCGATGTAGGTCATGGATTGTGGTTGGAACCTATGTGTTCCTTCGAGTGACACCGATATTAGGTCATCTTTAGAACTTTAGGAATTGGGTGAGATAGAACCAAGTGATTTTTTCCATGAGTTGTGGAGGAGATCAGACTGAAGGTGTTCCGATCGGCTCTCCTAGGGTAGTGTTGTGCTTTGATGGTACTCCTTTTTGTGCAGGGGTTCAATGATGTCACCCAAACTTTTATCTTGTGTTAATGTTAGTAATGATGAGTTTGAGATGGATGTATCATTGAGGAGCATCAAGTTCATGATTATGGATCATGGTGGGGAAAGTTTCTTCAAGGTAGGACTATTTATTGGTCCAAGTGTGGTGAAATCATGGTTTTGTTCAGGAGGAAACTTGGGAGATGGAAGTTGATAGGTGGACATCGTGGCACAAACTTTTTTCTCTAAGGCTTGATGATTTTTGGAAAGTGTATCCCAAGGATGAGATGTTATAATATGGGGAGGTTATAAGATCCTGACCTTTCATGTAGGTATTTCTTTATTTAAATTTTGGTTTAAAATTCCTTTATTTTGGCTAAAGGAATTATTCCCAAGAATATGAGGTGCCTTAGGGAGAGTCCCAAGGATTAGAGACATGAACAAAGAATAAAAGATGCCAAATAGTGGGTAATGAATAGTTAGTTCATGGTTAGTATTAATCATGCACCTGTCCAGGGAAATTGTGCAACCAAACCTCCTCTCAGAAAGAGGTTGGCGCACAAGCACCACACGGTTTTCCAAACCATGTGGGTACTCCCATAAAACCATGCATCCAGGCTCCTCTCAGATAGATATTGGAACATGGGCATCGTACGGTTTTCCAAACCATGCAGGTGCCCCTAGAAGACCGTGTGACTTGGTACCTATTAGAAAGAGGGAGACGAACGGTTGGAGCATGGTTTGGCCAACTGTGTGGCTAAACCGCGTGGACCATAAAAAGTAGGAATTTCTGATTTTTACCTCTTAAGATTAAATTATTATCCACTGAATTTATCCCCCATTCAACCCCCTATATCTTGGGTGATGAACTAGTAATCCCCCTTCTCCATGGGTTATTCTCCTTCATTTCTTAGGCATTTGAAGTGTTGTTTGGTGCAATTCGAAGCTCCGAGGTGTTCTTCATCTTTTTGGTTGAGGCCTATTTAGTTTGAATAAATGATTTCTTTTGGATGAGATACTATCTATGAACATGAGTTATGTAGTATTAAATCTTTTTTCCCATATTATTGATGTTTTATATGTGTATGTAATTGTTCTAATTCACTTCCCTGTTGTGTTTTAATGTTTTTTCTTATGGAAAGTAATTTAGGACTTAGATTGAGGTGTTATACCTTTCACAGACCCCATTGGGTTTTTTGATGATGTGAAACTAATCCTAGGGATATCCATAGGGTATTTCAAACCCTTGGAATTGGTAATAATGAATTGGTGAACATTGACATAGGGTAATTATCAAAGTGAATGGGATGTGAATAGTAAATTGGTACGTGACTTGGTTAAAGGGATAATTGGGTCGATTATATGTTGTATTTTGTGAAATAACTAAGAGGATATTGAAAAGGGTTAAATGACGTGTTTTGGATTTTGATCCAGTTATGGTTTTAAATGAATAATATGATGTTTAGACAGTGTGAAATGTTTTAAAAGGAGGAATTGACCTCAAGGTGATTTAGAAAATGATTTTATTTATAGATTTAAAATGATGATTTGAAATGAAGGTGTGGTTCCCCTTTTTGTGAAAATGCTTTAATTATTATTTGAAATGGTTGGTAATGGAAATGAAATCCTTGAGGATTGATTTATGTTTTCAAAGAGGAAGACCCATGTTTTAAAGAGTGGCTTCAAGATTATTTTAAATGAGTATTCTGACTGGTGTGTTATCATATATTTTGAAATGAAATTGATGTTAATTTTTGCCTATTTGTTAATATGGCATAAGGGGGCATTTGGTATAGCATGAAAATGTTAGATTAGTTATGGTTGATAAATGGTATGTTTGATAATGGGTTAAGTCATGCAAATTATATATGTGTTTAATGAGTTATGGTTTTTAAATGGTATATGTGTTGATATGGGTTAAGGCATGTAAATGGTAAATATGTTAAATGGTTAAATAAGAATGTGTACATGGCTTATTGGTAAGTTGAATGAGTGAGGTATTGGACCAAGGCTCTACTCCCATGGGTTAATATAGACTGATTCTATAGGACCCACTGATGTATTTCTTGAGTTAGGATGTCAGACTGAGGCTCTATACTCCTAAATCATGGACCAAGGCTCCTCATTTGGGTTGGGTTGGATTGATGCTCTAGGCCCACCGATGCATGGTTTGACTTAGGATGTCAAAATGAGGCTCTATGATCCCAAGGTTTCCATGATTAGGTTGACAGAATACAGTTTTATTATCCTAACTTTGGCATGGTTTGGGATGTCAGACTGAGGCTCATTGATCACAAAAATATGGACATGTCTTGATTACTGGAATGAGGTTTTAGGGTATTCTAATTAATTTTTCAGGAGTACTGAATGCCCCTTTGTGAAAAAAGCACGATCCTTTTTATGTTGTCTTATACTCTCATCATGAATGGAACTAGTTGGTTGGTTGGATAACACGATTTTCACGAACCAGCCCGAGTCGACCCTGAACCGGTCACCCAGGCCAGCCCGCGACAAGTCCCGAGAGGCGTTCCCGATCCTCCCGGGATGGTGACAAGCACCAAGGGAATCAATAGAGTACACAAGGGAACGATTTCGCCCATATATAAACAATCACACAAACAGCGGAAATAAACAGACAACCCAAAATGAATTTATATAAAAATTGAACTAAATATTATTTGTACAAGAAACTAAAATTAGAACAAAACCATCAACTCAACTAAACAAACCCAATGAACAAATAACTCCATGTGACTCTTCTGGTCACTCTCCAACACAATGATAAAATTTCACCCAAGGTGATCAAACTAAAGATGAAACCTGCACAAGGGCTAAGAAAAGAAGAAGACTATAGGCGTGAGTATTAAAACTCAGTAGGTTAGCCCGGTATTCTATTCCAAATGCACATTACTTTAAAATAAAAGAAACATCAATTTATAATTTTAAATTCAAGATTTGAAAGTATGGTTTTCAAATGAGGTTCCACGCTATAATAATTATCAGACAAAAACATGCATGTTTAATAAACAAAAATGCAAGTAACAATTATTTTCAAAGAGGTGAAACTTCAAAATGAAAATAGTTTTCAACAGGGCTGCTTTAAAAATTTTAACATTCAAATAAATAACACATACTACTGAATTTACCAACCAAACACACCGTATGCCTACGGTGAGTACAAAATAGCCAATGAGCACTAGTCACAGGAATACCCCTAGGCACTAGTTAGTTGTGAGCCCCAGGTACCTCGTATCTCGGTGAAAGTAACCATAATAAATATCCGTTCTCGTGCATGAGCCACTAGTAGGGAACATACCCATAACGTAGTGGTCCCCAATCATCATCATCATCATAGTTTAGTTAGTGTTGTCATCGTCAAACTTGCTACGTGAAACAGGGGCCAACCCCCACAGAATCACTAGCATACTGGTACACGTCCGCCCACCTAGATACCCGGGATTCCCTTTAGTGATCAATCAAGTTACACATATTATCAAATACACATTTCACATCCACATTCCATTCCAAAACCATAAAAACACAAACATCCCATAATCATTCTTCACATTTCTTACACTAATCAACAAACCGTTAAATATTTTGGTAAAACAATTTCATGAAGTGTATTGAGGCTTTGCACATAAAACTCTTTCAAAAACACTCTTTAAATTATAAACAAACATCATAACCAAACCAAATAATATTTTTCATCCCAATAAACATTTAATAAAATCATTTAATGGACCATAAAACAATCCCAATTGCACAAATTGTTATATACAAGTAAAACACTCCTTTATTTCTAGGAAATGCCAAACGGGCCTTTAATTATTTTATCAAAACTATCCTTTGACGAAGGTATGAATTTTAATTCTATTAAGGATCTGTATAAACACAATTTACAGAAGAAAACCACATTCATAAATCTCTTATAATACTCAGGTTACATATTCAAAACACAACCATTTTCATAAAGATGTGAAACAATCCATTTTTGGGAAACTCGGGCCAAAATATGTTGTAAATCAAAACCCACTTGATTGTAAAAACAAATACAAATAGGAAATACATATAAGTACCCAAAAATACCATTTATCATTATTCCAATTCCTTTATAAATCCAAAAAAATAACTTTTAAATCACACATCACACATAAAAGCCAACCGGGCAATTTACCGAACACATGACATGCCCTTTTTAAACAAAACAATTTATTTTAAGTACATGAAAAGGAATAAAACACCAATTGAAAGCCATATTTTCATTCAAGATACTATAACATGTTAAAAATACCATATAACAGATTATAAACCTCACAAAATATTTTCAAAAGATCACGGAACATTTAAACAAACACTTGTTGAGAACTTTCATGACAAAACAACACTACCATTCACAAACCAATGATTAAACAACCACTTTGAACACCAATAAAATTATCCAAAGGATGAAAAACAATAATAAACATATATATCTGGTGTTAAATATAATAAAATGATGAAAATTAAATAATAAAGTCATGTGCAAGGGGTATCCTACCTCAAATCTTTGGCGTAATTGAAACACACACCCGAAATCACCCGCCGCGGGTTTATAAACCATAAAACTATAAAGATCAGACCTAAACAAACAGAAAACCCATCAAAAAACATGGTATAACAAAACCCTATGTCGATCAAGACTAGGGTACAATATAAAACCAAGAAATAATGAAAGGAGGGGGAAGAGGAAGAAGAAAGGAGAAGGAATCTCACCTTTCATCCTAGAAAACTCTTCATCTTACATTAGATCTGAAGCCCTAGAGAAAAGGTAATGGCTTGAAAATTCTTGGAGAGACTCCTAAGGTCTGTAAGAACCAGGAGAAGAAGATTGGTGGCTAACGTAGTACGAATTGATTGATTTATGAATGATAAAAGTTACCTTGGAAATTCTGGGCGATTTGAGGTTTCCTGAGAATTTTCGCCCTAATCCGCGACCCACATGAGCTCCAAAGAGGTAAAAGCGATTATTAGGGTTAGGCTAGGGTTATTGGATTCTTGGGGGAGGTGGAATAACCGAAAAATAGTAAAAAATGAAAAAGATATAAATGAAACAAATTATTATTTTTTAAAACAGGAAATGGGCCCATGGGCTGGCCCAATACCTAAATAAGTAACCCAAATTCACCCGGCTTATGAATTTATAATGGGTCCAAAAGGATAAATAAATTTTAATATATCAGTATAGGAAAAGTGGTAAGTTGAATGGGTGAAAAATGATGAAAAACAAAAGATTTATAAAAGAAACAAATTCAGTTTTTAAAACTAGGAATGGGCTCACGGTTGGCCCAAATCATGAAGTAACCACCCTTTTTCAAAAACTACTAAACAAATAATGGGGATCCCAAATTAGGGTGGTTAGACATATATGAAACTTCAAAACTCAAGATTTATCTCATAAAATACCCATGAAAAGGATCGGTATTTCTAATGGGCCGGATCAATACAATGACAGAAAAGAAAAGAAAAACCGTGTGTGACAATTCTCCCCACCATTAAAGCTTTCCGCCCCCGGAAAGCCATAACACTTTCCGGATGAAAAAAAAACAACACCTAAGGATTCGAGAATGTAATACCCACCATTAATAATCAACTAGCACTAGAAATGTTCTTAGGATGAAAATCCAGGAGACCCATGGTGGGTCTCCCCACCATTAGAAACCAACTAGCAATGAACAGACAAGAATTGAACATGAGCTAGAGTTGGGACTCACTCACACAAGCCCAAAAAACAACCCTCCTACAAAAACCTACTATACCAAGTTAATAGAGTTACATCATGAACATATAAACCAACCACTCCCGAATGGAGGGGACAATAACTTGGTTGACACATTCAGCACAATTCTAGACCCCCGTCACTTGGGGATGGGAGGGAAGTGGACCCAATAATTTGGCCACTTAAACAACAAAAGAAACAAAGAAACTACCCAAAACTCTCCCCCTATGAATAGGTAACACCAATACTACATCTGATTTTTACAGGCGGTCCACACAGGGACATTGATTGAAAACCCACATCCATGAAGGAATAACCATAGACACTGTGTGAGGGGTTAAGTCCACCACGCATGTTGTGACAAAGGGAAATTCATAGAAATGAAGAACTAAAACAATGACATAGAAAATAACTTAACAAAACAGAGGTGTAAGGGTCATAATTGAGCACTCCACGCCTCTGTCGATTTTCAGACTGCGTGAAAAGCTTCACTCCGAGGCTTATGGCTGGAGCCCTGATTCTTGAAGCATTTGCTGCACCGCAGTCAGGTGATAAGGATAACACCACTCAAAGAAACCACACTTGATCACCAAAAAAAACCTTAATATAAATAGTAACTCATAGATAAATATCAAAATTCTATCTCACTCCAAACGAGGGGAAAAATGGACAAGGAATACGATGAAACACATCAACATCACCGAACACAACTGCTCTGTCCAAAAGAATTATCATGACCTAGAAACACTTTTAATAGATCCCAAACAGCTCTCTATTCCAACAAACAAGTTGAGGCATCATCAAAATAGGTGGATTTAAAATTTTAAAGGAATCCTTAGGTTGATCAGCAAGAAAGATTTCCAACGCAGAACTATCCATGGCCACATCACAACATCAAACACATTTTTAGAAACCCAATGAAAATTACTCCAAAACCGAGCCACCAACAAGATCTCATCACTAGATAGAACAAGAGTATGAATTCTAGATCACATGGAAGCTAACCAAATAAACAACTCTTCTAAGACATAGAAAAATCAAGCCACATAACCATTGGTTTTTAAAAAAGGCCATAATTTTCAGCTCAAAGCAATTTTTAAAAAACAAACTAACTTGGTGGGTTTCCACATTCACCAATGGTGTTTCATCAAGTCTAACCCACATGCACATTTCCATGCCACCCCTGACACCCAACCACCATACCATATAGGCCATACTTCCAAATATAAATAAAACCATGCATGTGAGCACCCATGAAAACACCAAAGTCTAAAATTAAACATCATAATTCAAAAAAAAACAATTTACCTTCAAAAGGAACACCAACCACCAAGTCAAAAAAACATTTTCATGTTTCACAAAAAAAAACAATTAATTAAGAACCATTTTCTTGAAAACCTACCCCCTTTTCATTTTTAAAAACTTTTTAAATAACCAAGCCACTCCAAACAACCCCTTCACATTATTTTTTAAAAAAAAATCAGCAATGTATATTTTCATAATCCGAGGTCCATTGAGACCAATAACGTTTCTAGTAAAACACCAACCGATCAAAACTAATTTACAAAACTAATTTATCCGATTCAAAAACTTTTTAACATCCTAAAATACCCCATTTAAAAAAAAGATCCAGAATCACTTTAAAATGATTCACAATTTCAAAACATTTTATTTCAACAAACCACAAGTTTAGATTATGGATAATCCAATCCCTTTAAATCATTTCTGCTTCCCTCCATTTTTTTTCACAAAAACACAACCTTCCAAAACCATTATTATATTTAATTATTTAAAACCCCATTTTTTTCACTTTTCAAAATCTAATCTTTACATTAAAACCCATTTCCACAATTCTCACACAAGGATTTTAAAAACAAAAATTCAGAATTCAAGAAAGGTTCAAGAGACCCAAGAAAAAGGGAACTAGTGTCGGTGGGTGACTTGACCATATGGTTGGTGGCCATATGCCAAAAACAAAACCAACACAGAGAGACTTATTAGGACCATTCCCCAGCTCCACATGGTTTGCCAGGCCCTGTGAGCTCATGAAGGCCATTGGTCAGACTCCCCTTGTCATATCCCAATACCAAACAATCAACTAGAACAAAGGACACTAATAAAACCAGACTTCCATGGAAACCTGAGGATTAGAACAAGAAAGAGTTCGCGACGCTCTTCTTTCACTTACCCCTCAAGTCCCAACAATCCTACTCCATCTACCTTGACATCCCCAAAATAACAAGGGTGCTCTAAAAAGAAAGGTCCGCTAATAGCTGACCTCCTCTGATACCATTTTGTCACGAACCAGCCCGAGTCGACCCTGAACCGGTCACCCAGGCCAGCCCGCGACAAGTCCCGAGAGGCGTTCCCGATCCTCCCGGGATGGTGACAAGCACCAAGGTCATCAATAGAGTACACAAGGGAACGATTTCGCCCATATATAAACAATCAAACAAACAGCGGAAATAAACGGACAGCCCAAAATGAATTTATATAAAAATTGAACTAAATATTATTTGTACAAGAAACTAAAATTAGAACAAAACCAACAACTCAACTAAACAAACCCGATGAACAAATAACTCCATGTGACTCTTCTGGTCACTCTCCAACACAATGATAAAATGTCACCCAAGGTGATCAAACTAAAGATGAAACCTGCACAAGGGCTAAAAAAAGAAGAAGACTATAGGCGTGAGTATTAAAACTCAGTAGGTTAGCCCGGTATTCTATTCCCAATGCACATTAATTTAAAATAAAAGAAACATCAATTTATAGTTTTAAATTAAATATTTGAAAGTATGGTTTTCAAATGAGGTTCCACGCTATAATAATTATCAGACAAAAACATGCATGTTTAATAAACAAAAATGAAGGTAACAATTATTTTCAAAGAGGTGAAACTTCAAAATGAAAATAGTTTTCAACAGGGCTGCTTTAAAAATTTTAACATTCAAATAAATAACACATACTACTGAATTTACCAACCAAACACACCGTATGCCGACGGTGAGTAGAAAATATCCAATGAGCACTAGTCACAGGAATACCCCTAGGCACTAGTTAGTTGTGAGCCCCAGGTACCTCGTATCTCGGTGAAAGTAACCATAATAAATATCCGTTCTCGTGCACGAGCCACTAGTAGGGAACATACCAATAACCTAGTGGTCCCCAATAATCATCATCATCATAGTTTAGTTAGTGTTGTCATCGTCAAACTTTCTACGTGAAATAGGGGCCAACCCCCACAGAATCACTAGCATACTAGTACACGTCCGCCCACCTAGATACCCGGGATTCCCTTTAGTGCTCAATCAAGTTACACATATTATCAAATAGATATTTCACATCCACATTCCATTACAAAACCATAAAATCACAAACATCCCATAATCATTCTTCACATTTCTTACACTAATCAACAAACCACTAAATATTTTGGTAAAACAATTTCATGAAGTGTATTGAGGCTTTGCACATAAAACTCTTTCAAAAACACTATTTAAATTATAAAAACACATCATAACCAAAAAAAATCATATTTTTAAGCCCAATAAACCTTTAATAAAATCATTTAATGGACCATAAAACAATCCCAATTGCACAAATTGTTATATACAAGTAAAACACTCCTTCATTTCTAGGAAATGCCAAACAGGCCTTTAATTATTTTCTCAAAACTATCCTTTGACGAAGGTATGAATTTTAATTCTATTAAGGATCTGTATAAACACAATTTACAGCAGAAAACCACATTCATAAATCTCTTATAATACTTAGGTTACATATTCAAAACACAACCATTTTCATAAAGATGTGAAACAGTCCATTTTTGGGCAACTCGGGCCAAAATATGTTGTAAATCAAAACCCACTTGATTGTAAAAACAAATACAAATAGGAAATCCATATAAGTACCCAAAAATATCATTTATCATTATTCCAATTCCTTTATAAATCCAAACAAATAACCTTTAAATCACACATCACACATAAAAGCCAACCGGGCAATTTACCGAACACATGACATGCCCTTTTTAAACAAAACAATTTATTTTAAGTACATGAAAAGGAATAAAACACCAATTGAAAGCCATATTTTCATTCAAGATACTGTAACATGTTAAAAATACCATAGACCAGATTATAAACCTCACAAAATATTTGCAAAAGATCACGGAACATTTAAACAAACACTTGTTGAGAACTTTCATGACAAAACAACACTACCATTCACAAACCAATGATTAAACAACCACTTTGAACACCAATAAAATTATCCAAAGGATGAAAAACAATAATAAACATATATATATGGTGTTAAATATAATAAAATTATGAAACTTAAATAATAAAGTCATGTTCAAGGGGTATCCTACCTCAAATCTTTGGCGTAATTGAAACGCACACCCGAAATCACCCACCGCGGGTTTATAAACCGTAAAACTATAAAGATCAGACCTAAACAAACAGAAACCCCATAAAAAAACATGGTATAACAATACCCTAGGTCGATCAAGACTAGGTTACAATATAAAACCAAGAAATAATGAAAGGAGGGGGAAGAGGAAGAAGAAAGGAGAAGGAATCTCACCTTTCATCCTAGAAAACTCTTCATCTTCCATTAGATTTGAAGCCCTAGAGAAAAGGGAATGGCTTGAAAATTCTTGGAGAGACTCCTAAGGTCTGGAAAAACCAGGAGAAGAAGATTGGTGGCTAACGTAGTACTAATTGATTGATTTATGAATGATAAAATTTACCTTGGAAATTCTGGGCGATTTGAGGTTTCCTGAGAATTTTCGCCCTAATCCGCGACCCACATGAGATCCAAAGAGGTAAAAGCGATTATGAGGGTTAGACTAGGGTTATTGGCTTAGAGGGGGAGGTGGAATCACCGAAAAATAGTAAAAAATGAAAAAGATATAAATGAAACAAATTGTTTTTTTTAAAACAGGAAATGGGCCCATGGGCTGGCCCAATACCTAAATAAGTAACCCAAATTCACCCGGCTTATGAATTTCTAATGGGTCCAAAAGGATAAATAAATTTTAATATATCAGTATAGGACAAGTGGTAAGTTGAATGGGTGAAAAAGGATGAAAAACAAAAGATTTATAAAAGAAACAAATTCAGTTTTTAAAACTAGGAATGGGCTCACAGTTGGCCCAAATCATGAAGTAACCACCCTTTCTTCAAAAACTACTAAACAAACAACGGGGATCCCAAATTAGGGTGGTTATACAGATATGAAACTTAAAAACTCAAGATTTATTTCATCAAATACCCATGAAATGGATCGGTATTTCTAATGGGCCGGATCAATACAATGACAGAAAAGAAAAGAAAAACCGTGTGTGACAACGATGGATCTTAAAGGATAAAATCATGGGTTAATAATTTTTTTTAAAATGTGAATCACATTTTCCTTTTTTCTTTTTCTATTTATTTCACCTTGATTACCTGAATACACTATTGTAAATAATGGTTATTTCTTTAGACATCATTGGTGGTGACCTACTGAGTTCTACTCACACCATTCTTGGGACTCCATGACACTTGGTTACCTAAGAAGATGTTACTTTTTTAGGTACATGTTTAGGATAGGGAATCGGTGTATGTTTTATGCATGGGCTATTTGGTTGGACATGGGATGTCAAGACCGTGTTGGGAATCGGGCCCATGTTTGAGTTTTCTTTATAGTTTGGTTATCGAGTTTTTATTTTTATGACTGTATGACTTATAGTGTACACATCATATTGTTTTATAATGTGTTTTTTGGTTACTTATTTCTATTTTATATATGCTATCCATTTAGTGATGTGGTTGGTTATTTTATTTGTTTATCTTAATTATGTTGTTTCTTTACTATGATAAGTGGGTATAGTCTCCCCACATTTTTCTTTTGACCCATGATACTATTCAGAATCCTCTGGTATATGGGGAGGCATGCCTAAGGTCATGTGATGACCTGACTTGTGGCACCTGATATAGTGGCTACCAGGCCTAGGATGTTACAACATGTGTGCCACAATAAAACATCTAACCATCACATCATTAAAACCTAAGAAAAATAATGAATTTAACATTAAATATCAAAATATATCACATGAATAACCCCATAAACTAGATCAATTGATACCAAATTCAATCACCCAAAAGAGGAATTTCTTATAATCATTTATAGGGCGATTTATAAAACATAATATCATGTAAAATAGATACCTTTTGAGATAAAGATAAAAATAGAAGAAAAATCATAAAAGAGAGTAAATGTTTTTATATTTTAAAAGGAAAGTATGAAGAACACATGAATTTATACATATTTGAATTTCAAAACAAGTCATGAGAACATTGGTAACTGAAAACATAGACTTCAAATAAATAAACATTTATGATAAATAAATATTTAAGATGAAAACATATTATAATTTCATGGGAAAAGAAAAATCATTCATGGAAGGTGATTTGGATTAAGAACTCATTTTACCGAGGGATATAAAAGTGGGTATCATATGTAAAATGAGATCATTTAATATATGGAAACATTGAAGGTTGAACTGCATAAATCAAAGAAAGATATTTGAGTTACCAAATACACTTACCTTTACTTCTTGATTTATATTCATGTGATTTAACCTCCTGTATAATAAAAAATATTATCTTAATAACCTATATCAGAACCTTATTCATATCCCTACACCTTAATTTATAATTATTATCTATATTTATATTAGTTACTTTTTATCCATTTTAAATTTTAGTTATGAGTAATCTTGATCATTTTGAAATAGTTTAATAATTGTGGTGTTGTCATTCATTATTATCCCAAATTTCATCATTCCAAGATAATACATAGTACTATAATTGATGTTTTAGGATCATTTATAAACTTATAATTTCATTCTATTATAGTTTTAATTATGGTTCTTATAGATGAAATTTGCTATAAGAATGTTTTAGAGATTTTTCAAAAATGAATGGTGGAAACTTAATTATTAAGTTAAAAGTTTATATTACAAAAAAATAAAAAAAATTCACTTATTAATATCCAATATTAAGTTTCCAATTCCATACTTGATATAAATTTATAGCATTTTTCATATATATGGTTAAACCGACCCAACAAGAGTATGCTACAATCTATGTGTGGGTATGACTATGAAAGAGATACTTTTTTTAAAATATCATTATCATAAAATTATAATGAAATTATTTATATTTTATTAAGGTGATTAATCATAATTGGTAATATTTATAATATGAAGGTAAATGAAAAATAAGTTTCCACTTATAAATAAATCGCTTTTCCTCTTGGTATTTAGGCTGTTAGTTTTACAATGACTACTTATTGCTAATGTCACATATAGAATTCTTAATTTATATTTAAATATTATAAATAAATATATAAATAACACATATATTTACTAATCCCATTTCTAAAACCACCCTTGAAATGTGGTTATGAAAAACTTAATGTATCATTCGTGGAGGTGGTAACTCGCATACACACATGAGAAATGTTTTCATTTTTTTGATTGAATGAGAGGGGAGTAGATAATGGTTATAAAATAAATATAATAAAATTTTATTATATTATTTATAATTATTTAATTATATACATATGTTTAGACTGGTTTTGGAGGAGGGTGGATGAGAAGGATAAATAAAGGAATTTAAAGGGTAAGTAATACTTATGTGGAAAATTTGGATCTTATATTGAAGTATCCTTTGGAAAATGAAGGACTATAGGAACTTTATTGAGGATATATTCTTCTAAACGTGTATAGGGGATATAATAGAAGTAAATTGGGTAGATTTTCATGAGAATTTTGAACTAGGGGTTTGAATTTGAAAAGGATGTAAGTGAGATCCTTTTATAGGTGAAAAAGAGGGACAAATATTTGGAAAATAATGTTAGGTAAGTGTTAAAAATGGGATTACATGAGATTTAGGTGGGGAAATGATGGTGATACATTTAGGTATGACTTTCAAACCTATAAAAATTATTATAGAAGGTATAAGTGTCAAATTGATTTAGTAAAATTTGATACATTAGATTACCCATTTTAGCACTTATTAATATTGATTAAATGTTAATAATGTTTATTATTTTATCACTAAATTATAAGATGAACATTATTACCAAATTTTTATGTTATGAATAAAAAATTAGACTCTATTTAATCTAATTCAATTTATAAATATATTAAAATTAACTTTTATATTAAACATATATTATGTTGGAAAACTATTTTTAAAAAAACTCATTTTAATCTGTATATGTATTTAACATTGATTAATAATTAAATGAGTGTTAATTCATATGTATATATAATTAAACATCATATTATATTATTAATTTAAAATATATCTGTTTAATTAAAAAAACAATATTTAGATAAGTATCATTCTTTGAAAAATATTTTTTTATCATGGTAACTAATATTTACCTTGGTAATTTTATTCCTAAAAGAGAAATTGACCCCATTACCTAATTTAAAAATACTAATTAAAAATATTCAAATAATTTTATATGATTCAATTTATAAAATATCATAAAAATAATTTTAAGAAACCAATATCTTCTAAGCATAAAATAACCATTGTTTTATTTTACCTTTTTATATAGTTTTCATAAAGTGGTTACTTATGTTGATACCTGATAGTTTAATGGTTGTAATATAATGATAATGTTTAATAATTTTATTAATGTAATGTGGTTTTTATTTTAGTTTAGTGGTGATTCTAAGGAAGGCTACTCATATGGTATTTAGTTAATAAAAATTATTTACTAAAAAAACATGGTTCGTTATATTCCGTTAAATACTAGTGGATCAGATGACCAGAGGTGGAGACTTAAATTAATCTCATCCTACCTATTTATCCCCATTCTACAACCACTTCCACAATCACTTTTCATTTGGGCCACTACCCACATTTCCAGCCACTATTGCGGTTGACCTCCACCACGACACCATGGTCACTGCTCGGCTTTGTACCACCATGATGATGTCGTGTCACCCCACCTTCAAACCTCCACTTTTACTTTGTGCTACCCCTTCATCCACTGAACCACAATTTTCTCACATCTCTTATATCTTTCATATTTTATTGGAAGAGAGGGGGGAGGGAGTTGGTGACTAGGCATCAGGTTTTCTGTACATTCACCACCGGCCATTGCTAGCAGCTTCGTGCCATACTGGAGGCACACTACTTGGATAAAGGGGAGAAATTTGGTGTTTTAATCCTAGATGAACATCCATATTTGATCCTCTATATCCCTAATTCAACTCCAAATATTAAAAAAAAATTAAAGACAAATCATTCTACCATAAATCCAAAATCCATGGCATGAGGAATGAGAATCAGGAACATGGTTTCAAATAAGAAACATGAAATCAAATTAACATAAAAATTGGATCCAAAATTAAATAATGTGACCTAAATCTTGATTATATTAGTAGATGAAGAGGTTTTTATCTACTAAGAGATCTGATGAAATTTACAATGAAGAGTTTCATTCCTCGGTTTTCGGTTCCTCCCATGATACCACCTCTCACTCCCTTTATCAAGATTGGATTTATGTGATTAACCCCAAAAATAGGGATTAATGATGCATTAAAAAGGGATATTAGGGTCTTTAAATTTTATTGGATATAAAACTTATTAATTAATAAATTTAATTAATGTAAACAATTAATTTCACCAGTGAAGACCTGGACGTGAGTATCTTAGTGAAAATGAAGTTTATACCTCTTTTAGGATAGAAGCCCCATTTCATATGAAACTATAACCTTATATTTTTCATACCAGACTCATATTTGAAGAAAATTAATTATCCATATGAATGTTCATACATAAGATAAAAATAATATATTATTACCAAGTATCTGAAACACCTGCAACCCCACAATATCTCATCCTAAAAATATTATTTAAAATATTCCAAGGGCTAAAAACGCAAAACTAGGGTCTCTACAACCTTTGTGAACAAATCTGTAATATTATCACAAGAACATATTCATTGGATATCAATATCATCATTATTTTGAAGTTCACAAGTGAAAAATAATTTTGGTCACATATATTTTGTTTTATCACATTTGATAAAACTTCCCTTTAATTGTGTTATACAAGAAAAATTATCTTCATACAATATAGCGGGAATATCATTATCTAATAAAAAATTATTTTTGATATGATGAATAACCAATATCATTAAACACATTATTGACTTTCTTCATGAATCAAAGTCAACTCAACATGATTTTAGGAAGTCACATAAATATTTTTTTATAGAATACCATGAAATGGTAGTTACATTATATTTGAAAAAATATCTAGTTGAGTTATAGTTTTATATGGATTAGAAAAATATCCAGTATTCGTATAACTAATCAATTTTGGTTTTAATTTTTTTAATAAATAATATTTATACCCTTTAAATCTTGATGAGTAGGGAATAAAATTACCTTGAATTTAAAATTATCATAATAAGATATATTGTCATTTTCAAGGTATATATGCACATATACATGTATATCCTCTAGGGATAAATAAAATGCACATTTATATTTTATCATTCCAGTATAAAAAATTTATTCAATATCCCATCATGTATGAAATTTATCATTCTTAGAATAATGATATTTAATTATTCACTAAGTTTATTTTCATGAATATGTAATATTGTTCCAAAATTTAGGAGTTTATATACTATAATATTAATTTTAAAACACAAGGATATTTCTTGTAATCAGATGATCAAATAATTTAATAATTTCATAAACTCTTTAGGAGTTTTAATTTTTTTCAAAACATCTTGATAACATGATGAATATATATATTGATTTATACAAATCAAGGGATAATAAAATCAATTTTATATTCTTCTTCTTATGAATGTTTATATCATATATATCCTATTTAGTTCAATTGATAAATTTATTTATCTTATTGGGTGAAACATTCATAATTTGGAATATGATTCAGGAATTTTAAACCCTTCAAGGATTCATATATTTTTTAATCAATGTTACCATATAGAAAAAAATGAAAACATAAATTAGAAATAAACTAACTAAATATACATATCTAAATATATAAGGAAGAACATTTCTTATATTAAGCTCAAATATATTCAATAGTCTTAGTTGTTTGGATAACTGATAAAAAACTTATATTGAACATATCATATTTTACTTTAATGATTTTGGATAATTATTTTGATATCAACATATTTCAAAATTCATTTTCATTGATGAGTTTTTAAAGAAATAAAAAATTCAAATATATCATCAATAATATTTAATGATATCTCATGATTTATTTGGTATCGGCGTCACTTCATGAACAATATTTAAAAATATATATTATTGTAGATATATTCATTTTCCTATTCAAGGTAAAATATATTTATTACTTTAAACTCATGATGAAAGATGATGTTATATAATCAGTTCAACCACACTTATGGTGTGTATAATCATACTATTGATGTTCAATATTTTATGGCTAAATTGTTCATATAAGTGTTGTGGACATCTTATCAAAGGTTCTGGTGGACCATTTTATATATGGTATGTGATGATAAATATTTATATTATTCAACATTCATAACGTATTACGTTTACTCACCAAAAAATAATAATACCTATGATCATTTAGTTAATGCATCTTTATGGATCACATTGAAGGCAGGTGCACCCATACATATTCTATAATTAATACTTTATATAAATATTATAAATTCAATTATATAGATGGTGATGGTATTAATAATTTACCTTAATAATAGGTAACCCCTGGTAGATTATCATATAGGGGGAATTCACAATAATATAATAATAATGAATAAATCTCTCATAAGTGATAATCTAGTAGACATACAACTATTACATAAATTAATCATTCTACCCCTTATGGATGCCTGCTATGTTATCAAAAAATTTATACTCATGTATACTTGTATTAATATTTTTCATTATAATTGACCATGTAGGCCCCAAATGATCATGTCATGTATTTAATGTCTTAGGACTAGTAATCTTCTAGTTTACTATAATTGATTCAATTGTATATAGAAAATTCTTTAGAATCACTTTTTTATCTATCATAAATGATTGTTATTAATATAATAATTCGAATCCTCCTTTATCCAATGTCTCCATATAATATTCATTTTCAAGAATATCATTGATGTTTAATATATCAAATTAAGACTTTAGATATAAAAAGCATTATTTATTAAAAATCTTGTACCAATTAGATCTTCTAGAGCCTTTGTTTAATTTCCACTTCTAATAAATGTACCTTATACCTTCCTTGAATACCTTTGAAATTTTATTTATTAGATAACCCCATTTTTAAATGGGTTGATAACGAACTCTTACATAGTATGGAGGGCCAGATTACATGGCATGAAGGCCCATATGCACAAAAATATTTTTATATTTCTCATTGACTTGACTACACTCGAATAAAACTGCCCAAAACTTCTTCAATATATGTGCATATATCACCACCTAACAATGTGTTCAGATTATCCTTTCCCTATATAAAGATTCACATGGCCTAGATTTAGTGGTATGTTTCCTTGTCCCTCTCTTTTTTGCATTCGGTTAGCTCTACCTGATGACTGTTATCTCTCTAATCCATCTTTATGAGGTTGTACTAGTATTGTAGAACTTCCCCAATTTGATGGATAAGAGTCCCAGTTTCCCAGAGGCTCAATAAAAAGCATGAAATTATAATTTGGGTGAATATAACTACTGTTATATTACCTCTCTATAGTACCTTCTATAATACTTGCACTGCTATAGTGCTATAGTACTGCTATAATACCTTCAAAAATTCTCCCCCACTTAGTTTTGAACATGGGTTTCATGCAAGATTATAAGGATTATTTAACACTTGTTCAAGGCTCTAACTTCCATTTTTAAATGTAATTATTTGAGCATATACTAACTCTTCAATATTTCTAATTAATAATAAACACACATAAGTTATTTTAAAGCATTAAAATAATATTTACCAAATTGTTTCTTCAAGATAGACATACATAAGATCTTTAAGATATTTTCATTGTTCATATTTAATATATTCATGGTATGTATTAAAAAACTTAAATACTTGTGTTCTTCATTATTAATATAATTTCCATATATATTGTTTGATCATCAATTAATGAATTCATAATTTAATCATAATAGGTTAAGCCCATCACCTATCATATATTGTATGTTTTTAAAATTTTGGTCGAAACATTTTAAAATATATCTATTAGGGAGAGGAACCCCCTTGTCTTTTAAGGTATATAAATATGGATTATGAAACAATGTGGAAGAATCTCCTATATTCACAAAACACACCTCATCTCAATCATTATTTATAATTCATAGAATAATTTTTATAATAACATTCACCTCATCAAATTAAGGAGAAATAATTTAATAAAACATTATAAATTTCAAATATTCATGATAAAAATTCAAGTACGATTACCATAAATCATATCAAAAAATTTCATGAATAATTTCATTCTCTTAAATTAATGAAATAAAAGTAATTAAAATTACATTCACATTGGGGAATTCATTCATTCATTGGATATCATGATCCACATATAATAATTCATTATTTATCAACAATGATCATCTTGTATAAAAATACTAATTTTATTTATCATGAATTCAATTATTTAACCACTTTAAGTGGAAAATTATTTTCCTAAAATATATTATATTATAAAAGTTATTTAACTCTATAATTTCATTTATAAACTATAATAATAAAAACATACACTTTAAAGGATAAAATTAAATGAATAACATGAGATTATATTGTTAATCTATACGCATAGAATAAATGACAATTTTTTTCTTAATATTAATTCAATAGGAGAAAAATTTAATAAACAAATATTTTCTCCAACATAATGTCAAAATACACTATTTTAATATCATTCTTTAGGGATAAATTATTTTATAAATATTAACAAAATTCATTTTTCTCTTTAAATATTTAATTTCATGAAACCATTTTTGGTGGATATATCATTATATTTTTTTATTTTTATTATAAAAAAATAAGGCATAATGATCATAAAAAAATATTTTACCCACCAGAACTTGATTTTAAAAAAATATGTATATTTTCATTCACTTTGGAGAATGGAATATAATTTTTTTAATAAATATTCCCTTTCACATCAGGTAATAAAATAAAATTATTTTATTAGGTTTTATGGTGTATTAAATATGATAGTATGAATATACAATTCAATATTTTCATCCACTTTGGAGGATAATTATAAATAAAATATATTTATGTTGTTATTTATGAACACTTATTTAATTTAATATATTTTTTAAGAAATATAATGAAATAAAAAAGAAAAAAACATTTTTTTAAAAAAAATTATCATCTCAATAATGAAAATTTATAAATAATAATAAAGTTAAATGTCTTGAGGATGCACAAATAAATAAGAGATATAAAATTTCATGGTCCATGGCATGATTAGTGAAGTTCACTTCAACACTTTTATATATGATATGTATTATATGTTTATCATTCGACCAATTTTGGTAGCATAATTTCATATTTTAAATTGATAAATGATGTTGTCTCAATATCAAACTTTCTAATTATAAACACTATTTTGATAATAACTATCATATTCAATTCAGGGAATGAAGTGTAATTTTCTAGTCTTGAGTCATTACTGATCTTCATAAGCTCTTTATTTTTCCCGCAACAAAAAATTAAGAAAATAATTCACATATTTTTTCAATGTTATCAAGATGGGGGAAATAAATATAACAATATTTGATATAAAAATAATACTAACCTTTTTCATTTAAGAATTATCTTACATCAATGATAGTGATAGAGGTAGAATCATCATGATACACAATGTGAAGAAGAAAATCATGCTGATAATGTATTTTAAAACTAATTGAATGCCAATTAAAACAATGAGGAATTTATAAACTAAGAATATTTGATTGATTGTAGGTGAAATGTATCATGGATGAAACATGTGTTGAATAATTGTGATGATGATAGTTAATAAAAAACAATATTTTAAAATAAGTAGAGAAGTGGTAGAGAGAAATTTTATAGGGATAAAAGTTCTAAATTCTATTAGCATGGAGCCACATATATATATATATAGGGTATACAGAGGTTGTAATCAATGGTACAGATTAAACCCCATCTCCCATGTTATATCTAACTATTGGAATACCAAGAGTTGGAGAAAACGAAGGGTTGTCCATATGAGGGGTTGAGTTAGGAAATGTGAAGTAATAATCTTATTATGAAACACACACATTAAATAATATTTCATAATGAGTTAGGGTATTTTTTATAACAAAAACCATATAAAAATCACATTACATTAATAAGAAAAGGGACATCTAAAGCCCTAAAATCCAAGCCACCAATCCCTAAAAGACCCACCCAAACATCTCACCTAACAAAGAATCCAAAAAGGGTTACCAAATATGAAACCAAAACCCAAATCAAAGAATTAACCACTTGAAATCCATGATAACATCAAACCAGATCCAGACAAAGGAAAAGATCTATAATAAATCCTCATTTCCACATCATCCATAACAAGAAACAACCCTCCAACATATCCAAATTCTAGGTGGTAAAAGTCATTAAGAATACATTGTGTGCACTTCATATTAGCTCATAGTAGTATTTAAAAAACAAACACTTATTTCATTAACCATATATACATTAAATGAAAACATCAATAGAAACCGTGTCACTTTCCAAAAGGACAAATCATAGAAACTATTGAGAATCACCATCCCCAAAACAGAAGTAAAAAAACCCTAAATAACTAAAAAAAAATTGGGATCAAATAACAATCAGAACTAAATGAACAAAACTCAATAAAGAACCCCAAAATAGAAAAAAAATAGTTAGAAACAAACCAAAAAAACCAAAAAACAAAATACCTACAAAATAATCGAACTGAAAACCCCCATGACACCAAAAACAATGAATCATCTAGAAGACCCGAATTTGAAAGACAATTCCATTCCTCTCCCCCACACATTTGAAAAAAATGTTGGAAACATATTTTAATTCAAAACCAAAGAATTAAGTTTCAACACCCTTATCATTATATCATTACCATTAATGTCCATAAAAAAATCCTTAAAAACCCATAAGTGAGATAGCAGAGACCAAGGAAAAGAATATAGAACACAAAAACCCTAATACCAAAATATTTAGAAAAATAAAACACCAAAGAGAGAGAGAGAGAGAGAGTTAGGATATGTGAAATAAAACCATAGTCCTTGGGGATATACATGCATTAGAGAAAGATAAGTGACTCTATATAAGCTTTTGAGTTTCCCCAAATCTAGTTAGGATTTTACATAGTGTTTAGTGAGAGTTTATGAGAAGAAAATAAATGATGTGATGTTTATAAAAAAATAAATTGAAATTATTATAATTTATGTCATTGTATTTAGATCAATAATTGAGTAAAAGAAAAGAAAATATTATAATTATTTTTTTAAAATAAATTATTTTGTGATATATAATTAAAATATGGGTAATATTGTAATTTTAAATGGGGGATTTACCTCCCAAAAAATTTATTTAATGAATCAAAAATTTTATAGGTCATTGTTTCTGAAGAAATTTGAATTTTTGGTCCTGCAGAAAGGGAAATTTGAATAATTGGGACTTATATCGGAATTTCAAGGGTTGGAAAATCTTGAGGTGATGTTTTTGGATGCGGATGGAGGCTCAGAAGGCACTTTAGGTGCTTAGGTGAATTCAAAGAAGGGTCAGGGTAGCTCGAGTGCTAGTTTTGGTTGTTGGAGACAAACTGATAGAAAAAATATTTTCAATTATTTTATTCTCAATTTCAATGTTTTTAATCCCACCAATGTGTTATTTAAAGGTCAATTGTCACATTTTATGTTTTATGAGTATTTTTTATCTTAATTGGAAAAATGGCTTATTTTGGATTTAAACAGGTTTCATTTATTATACTGTTTCGGACATAACTATTTATAAACTGATCCAAATTTAAAAATTATTATTTTATAGGTTCCTATGTTAGATGATATTCATTTTATACTTCTGGACCCAAAGCTCAATCCATCATTTGGAAGCTAAAATTCAAATCACAAGTCAGGCCTAGAAAACTGTGTACAGAACTGCATAATTTTATTATGGGGAACATATCTCATAAATGGAAGAACCAATGGAGCTGAAATTTTACATGGATCTAGATAACATCAATAGTAACAACTTTAATTAATATTCCTGCGTCTTATTATTTAATTTTCAAGGTCATTAATGCGTTGTAACTCGGTGTTTTGGAATACAAAGAGTCACCTAGACAGAATTAAATATCCGGAGTAGTTTGGCCATATCTCCTTCATACGTGGACCAATAAGGATCACATTTTGTGGGTAGACATAAGAGATCTAGGGGAACAACTTTAAAGAAGGACCAAGTTCAAAATTCTGTCATTAAAGAGGCCATCCACGCACCTACATTCGGGGATTATTTTTGGAGCCAAATTTCCACACCCTTTCCCTATAAAAGTGTATCCCTTTTTCATTCCAAGGGAATGGAAACTTAGGAATAGACTTTTTTGTCCATTATATGTAGTTTATATTTGTATTTTATTTTCATTTAATTATGTAATATCATTTCATATTTTTATTCAAGTGTTCTCCTTTCACTCTTATGCTTTCTCTCTTTTGTTTTCTCCCCCTGTTTTCTTTTCACTGTGAACTCTTATGCTCGTGATCATGAGTAGCCAACCCGAGGAAGTTTCCGGGGGAGTAATCCAGTGATGAACCCAAGTATTTGATCATTCATGTCTTAATGTTTCTTATTTAATTAGAGTTATACCGAGAGGGATCTTAGTGGGTAAGGCGCCTTTGTGTCTCCACTTGCCACCCGAGGTTTAGCTTTCACTTCTGCAATATTTTCTCTCGATCGAGGAGGTGGATGTGTGGTCTCTCGGCGATCATTGAGAGTAACATATGTTCACAACCATATGAAGAGGAGGATATTCATTCATATGATGGAACATGTTCATTAAGTAAATTTGAAACTAATAATGAGACGATGAAGGTTCACTTTGGGTGATGCTCTCGGGAATGTCTCCTTTCTGTCTTAACATCATTTTGTCTGCATTCATTCTGCTGCATTGCATTTGAATATTTACTTTTAGTATTTAATTCTAATTTATTAAATATCCTTTTAATTTATTTTATTTAACACACACACACACATATATATATATATATAGTGAATTAGAAGTAGTGAGTGATTGACTGCAAAAGGCTCCTCAAGAGATCGACCTAGATCAACCACTGTGCTGCACTAAGTATAAATATTTTTGAGAGCGCGCACGACAAAGCTTCATCAAATTGGCGCCGTTGCTGGGGATCCAAGTGGTCTTCACTCATTATTTTTATTCACATATTGTAAATTAATTTTCTTCCTTTAATTTAACAAAAAAAAAAAAAACAAAAAAAATCATAAATTTAAAAAAAAACTAAAAAAATATGTTTGTTCATGATGAATGTCAACTCAAAGTTTTATGAATGGATGGATGAATATCAAGTGCTAGAAGAAGTTTTAAATGATCTTGATGATAAGTATAAGAGGATTAGTAATGTAGTGGAAAAATTGGAGAGCCAAATAATGTTGATTTCTGAATATGTTCATGCGTGTCAAGAGAAACCCGAACCTGATCCTAAGTTGGAACCTGAACCTGAACAAGTGGTGGAAGTGATTTCACCAATCATTTTTTATGTCAAAGAACCTGAGGAGGGTGAGAAAGATCTTATAAAGGAATTAATAATATCATCCCGTACTCAACCATTGCTCAAGGAGGTCCCTAATTTACACATTCCAGCTGATGCACTTATGGGAGATCAATAATTTTTGGATGAATCCTGGAATAACTTTGTTGAAGATAACCTGAAACTTGATCTTCCCATGCTTGATATTGAAAAATCAGAACCTTTTGACCTTTCTCTTGCTTTGGAAGATGAAGATGATGATGCACCTGCTGAGATAGAGTTTCCAATGGTCTTTCCTGAAGAGATCAATTTTCAAGCTGACTTACTTGAAAGAGAATATTTCTTAATTGATTCATCTTGTTTTAATCTTATTCAAACTGAATTATTTTCTAACTTCCCTTTTCCTAAAATTTCTGATATAGTACAAATGGAGCAGACCTTGGATGATACGAAAGAGACCACCGAAGTGGTAGTGATCAAGGAAGAAGAGCTAGAGAAGCTAGTGGTGGTGCGACTGCCTCCTCTACAACAAATTTCATATCATATGGAGGAGGACACCATAGAAGTTCACAGGGAGCACCCCTATATTCTATTCCCTCCTACTCTGGATCTCAAATTCTATCTTTATTATTTCTTGGGGGTTGGGAAATTTCTTATTTTATTTGGGGTTCTCTAATCTCAGTGTCTACTGATGGACGCTGGAAAAATTCACATGTGGTGGTTTATCTCAAAGGAACCACATCCACCATCTGATTGGGGATAATCTGCTGCAACTGCCTGACTAGGGGATGTAAAAACCTAGCACCCGCTTGGGGGGGGGGGTCAAACCAAGCATTATACCATTTCTATTCCTTTTCTCTTTCTTTTTATTTATTTTTCTTATGAGTTGTCATTTCTTTTGTTTTTTCTTTCATTTTATTTTTCATGTTGATTTTTTTGAAATTTTCTTATTTTCCTTTTTCATTTTTTGGTGTGTTTTTAGGAATCTTGTGCTGAATCGAATAATTTGGGAAAATTCAAACCATCTTGGTATTTTTGACCCATTTCTTGATTTGAGTATTTGAGGATTTAAATGATTTCTGAATGGATTTTGTTTCTGATTTATGATCTTTTCATTTGATGACGTTTGATTGATTGTGAAACAAATGTGCACTAGTGCTGCCCAAATTGAAAATCATGCCCAACCCGAGAGGTTTCTAAACCTATTTGACATCTTATTATATTTATCTTTTTCTTGATAGTCTTGAGACATGTTGTGTGATCTAGAACTTTCTATTTTTCTCTTTTTCAAAGCTGTTATAGTTCATGGAATGTGTTAAGTATGATTGAGGCATCACTTTGAAAGCCCTTTTTGCATTAAACTCTTATTTTGGCCTACCTTTACATCTGAACTTCTTTAATCCCCTAGTAGCCATGAAATACCTTGTTAGGCAGCCAAATTACAATCCATTTATCCTTTTCCAAACTACTCTAGAAGTTAAATGCATGATTATTGTTGAACTCAAGTGTGGGGGAGGGAGAATATGAGATTTATTTTTCTTTCCTGAAGAATCTTTTTGAGATGAATTGAAAGTGTTTCCATATTTATTGTTGCTTGGGTGGAAGAAATGTCATTATGGTAAGATGGATGGGTGGCCCAAAATATCATTACACATATGGGCTGGGTGTTCACCAATTTTTGAAGATCAAAAGCTTCCTCTCTTTTCCTCCAAAACATGATTCTGAAGAGAAATCTAGATATGAATTCAAGCTGAAACAATGCTACAAATGGGGAAAAGAGGGATAAAATTCATTTATTCTGAAATCCAAAGTGTGAACTTCCCGAAAGAAGAGGTTTTTGGAGGTGATTCGTTTTTGAGCTGATTGAGGAGCACACCATTCTTGAGCAAAACTGTTTTCATGAATTTACTTCACTTTAGAGCATAACCCTCCTCATTTTGCCTTAGATGTTTTTACATTTAAAACCTGCCAACCCTCAGCCTCAGAACAAACCATGAAAAAGACCTCATTATTGACACATTTTTGACTTTGTGAAGTGGAGATACTAGAAGGATATCAAGCCTATGGAGATCACACATGTTCTTGGGAATGAGAAAAACTCCACATTAAATATCCTTGAGTGAAGAGAGAAATAATTTTCTGGGGAGGTAGGTACAACATGCATGTGAGGATTAAGATGAGATTGAATGGATTCATATAATTTTTTAGGATTTATGAAATTTTTATCCATGTATGAGGCATGATATTTTCTCTGATATGATAATTGAGCTGTGTTGTCATTTATGCTTTGAGAAGTTTGTTTTTGACTATGGTATAAGATGATTGCCCAGGAGTGCAATGTTTAAGTGTGGGGGAATTGATAGAAAAAATATTTTCAATTATTTTATTCTTAATTTCAATGTTTTTAATCCCAACAATGTGTTATTTAAAGGTCAATTGTCACATTTTATGTTTTATGAGTATTTTTGAGCTTAATTGGAAAAATGGCTTATTTTGGATTTAAACAGTTTTCATTTATTATACTATTTCGTCCATAACTATTTCTAAACGGATCCAAATTGAAAAATTATTCTTTTATAGGTTCCTGTGTTCGATGAGATTC
Organism: Viscum album; assembly: GCA_963277665.1. Lineage (NCBI taxonomy): Eukaryota > Viridiplantae > Streptophyta > Magnoliopsida > Santalales > Viscaceae > Viscum > Viscum album. The sequence goes on along the minus strand of OY728125.1, from coordinate 1,524,450,591 downwards.
ATTTTATACTTTTGGACCCAAAGCTCAATCCATCATTTGAAAGCTCAAATTCAGCTCACAAGTCAGGCCTCGAAAACTGTGTACAGAACTGCATAATTTTATTGTGGGGACCATATCTCATAAATGACCGAACCAATGGAGCTTAAATTTTACATGAATCTAGATAAAATCAAGAGTAAAAACTTTAATTAAGATTTCTTCGTCTTATTATTTCATTTTAAAGGTCATTAATGCGTTGGAACTTGGTGTTTTGGAATAAGAAGATTCACCTGGACAGAATTAAATATCCGGAGTAGTTTGGCCATATCTCCTTCATATGTGGATCCATAAGACTCAAATTCTGTGGATAGACAGAAGATATCTAGGGGAACAACTTTCAAGAAGGACTAAGTTCCAAATTCTGTCATTAAAGAGGCCATAAACGCGCCTACATTAGGGGATGATTTTTGGATCCAAATTTCCACACCATTTCCCTATAAAAGTGTATCCCTTTTTCATTCCAAGGGGTTGGCAACTTAGGAATAGACTTTGTTGACCATTATATGTAGTTTAGATTTGTATTTTATTTTAATTTCATTATGTAATAGCATTTCATATTTTTATTCAAGTTTTCTCCTTTCACTCTTATGCTTTCTCTCTTTTGTTTTCTCCCCCCTTTTTCTTTTCACTGTGAACTCTTATGCTCGTGATCATGAGTAGCTAACCCGAGGAAGTTCCCGGGGGAGTAATCCAGTGATGAACCCAAGTCTTTGATCATTCATGTCTTAATGTTTCTTATTTACTTAGAGTTATACCGAGGGGGATCTTAGTGGGTAAGGCGCCTTTGTGTCTCCACTTGCCACCCGAGGTTTAGCTTTCACTTCTGCAATATTTTCCCTCGATCGAGGAGGTGGATGTGTGGTCTCTCGATGATCATTGAGAGTACCATATGTTCACAACCATATGAAGAGGAGGATGTTCATGCATATGATGTAGCATGTTCATTAAGTAAATTTGAAACTAATAATGAGACGATGAAGGTTCACTCTGGGTGATGCTCTTGGGAATGTCTCCTTTCTGTCTTAACATCATTTTGTCTGCATTCATTCTGCCGCATTGCATTTGCATATTTAATTTTAGTATTTAATTATCATTTATTAAATATCATTTTCATTTATTTTATTTAACATATATATATATATAGTGAATTAGAAGTAGCGAGTGATTGACTGCAAAAGGCTCCTCAAGAGATCGACCTAGGTCAGCCACTGTGCTGCACTTAGTATAAATATTTTTGAGAGCGCGCATGACAATGCTTCATCACAAACCAAATCACAACTAGTGGGTGTTGCAGTGTGACATGTTTCACATGAGTTTATTTTTGGAGGTTTTAGGAGTGCTACAATGTGGAGGCATTAGGTCCTGATGAGAATGGATAAATAGTCAGGGGGGGGGGGTGAATTGATTTTTTTAAATATTTTTAACCACTTATCAAATTTAGGTTAATTTAGTGGAAATATAAAGATAAATGAACATAATAATTTTATATAAGTTCAAATCTAAATTATCCTACTCTACTCTTCACCCCTACCAAATGTAGAGAGAGATTAAACCCACTATAATGGACTATTTTACTTTTTAATGGAGTCTCAAAACTTTATACCTACCCTTTTAAATCCTAGAGGCACAACTCAAGATGAGATTTTTTCACACCTAATAGCTTAACCCGATCACCCTGTCTTTTTCACACTTAAAGACACAACCCATAAGCTACCTTTTGGAGTGGAGGTAGAAACAAAACCCTTACTTTTACCTAGACCAAGGCACAACATATGCCATTAACTTTTACCAGTTATAGAAGAAACCATACCTTTTATATGGGGTAATATAATACAACACCTACATTTTATGGGTATTGTAACCCGACATGATTAATCATCACAAAAAATAATAGAATGAAGTAAGAAATACAAAAATATTGATGAAAAAGAAAGGATTTGAGTGTTAAGGTAGCAGGGTTCTCTCTAGTAGTAATGGATTGAATAGTTGAAGTTCCTATAAGAGGTGTAACTGATCACCAAGGTGTATCAAATAGTACAATTCAAGAATATACTCAACCTCATTCCTAGATCTAGTTATTTCAAACCCAATATCTAGGGTTATTTAATGTAAATTATATTCAAAGCATGAAGGTATTTTCATTTCATCCTTTCTAAATCAACACGTGATTTCTCTATTGAATGCACTTGGAGATTATTAACACATGGGTTTACTTTGATAATATGTAAAACTAAAATAGGCTGTACAACACAACCTTTTATAACATTTAATAAAATAGTAAATTAAATCATAAAACAAAATATAAATGTAATAACCTGGACCTTTATTTCAAGTATAGATATTTATTTCGGTTTGTTTTTGGGGAAAAAGGAAGAAAGGGAAAATTTTCTAAGTACACATCGTGTACTCATGAGTACATGCCAGGTACTCATGAGTACACACCGTGTACTCCTGAGTTCACACCATGTACTCAGTCGCCACGTGTATACATGTACTAGCCATATAATGACTGACTACATGGCCATGTGGGTGACATGGAAGACTGCCTAAAGTGGGGGTCGGTTGAAGCTAGTACATGGAATGCACATTAAATGAACACACCATGTACTTTTCTTTTTTATTTGAGGAGTTAGAGCGAGGTCACGTATCATCTCTAGAAAACATTTCTTCTACCCATGTTTCATACAAGATAGTGAGTTATAGCCGAAGTTCTTCGAGCTCCTTCCGTTCCTCCATCCGAGCTCTGATTAAGACACCGACGGGTGCGTTGGATTCCCACCGGTGAGTTCTATCTTCCCCTAGAACCTCTCTTCCCGATTTCTCCTCTCTCTTGTGTTATTCAAGGTAAAAATATTTTAACCTCTTTATAGATCTATGTCATTATAGGATGATTCAAGGGATGGCGTTCAAGATTGTTCATCATACGACGTCGAGGTAGGTGGTTTGTGCCTTTCTTTAATATTATTTGGATTATATATGAGTAAAGTGCTAAATAACCATGTTTGGAGTATTGCGTATTTTGAATTTTTACCCTATTAAATACCTTCTATGGTTTGGTTGTTTGATTAAGGGTTTTTTCCTATGCATAAGATCATATACCCTTGTTTATGGGACACTCCATGGGTGTGTTCCCTTGTTTGATTTTTATTGGTTGTTTGGCCTAGGTTGAATATAAGGCATACCATGTTTCCATGCCTTGAGTTATTTAGAATGGCGTTGATTGGTTACATGTGATGCCTATTTTATGTTTTGATTAAAGTTGAGCCATGTGATAGTTTTAATTTCATTTAGAGACTTTAATGATAATAATGTGCTTGATTAAAGTTGATCCATGTAATAGTTTTGATTTCATGGAGAGACTTTAATAAATGTTGCATGCGTGATGATCTTCCAATGCACTGTGAGAGCCTAGGACTATGAAAACTATGGGGGTTTCTATATTTATTTACATAGGACTATGAGAGCCTTGTTGTAGACTTTGAACCAAGGGTATTGACTGTGAGAGCTACTCAGGAGGTCATTTAGGATTATTTATACTACATTGACCCAAGGGGTATTGACCGTGAGAGCTACCCATCGGTCGCGTACAATTTATTGATTCCATGTGGACTGAGGTTTATTGACCATGAGAGATGATCAGATAATCATTTTCATTTGATTAGTGCTATGTTAAACCAAATGTGTTAGACCATGATAACTTTCCGAGAGGGTTGTTGTGAATAATTGAATGATTGTGACTAGTCTTCCAAGCCAAAGAACAAGCTTGGAATTGATCTTACTTGTTTGTTTAGATGGTCTTATGAGATGTTTGTTGTTATTATTAAACATGGGGATATATATCTTAGGCTAGATCCTGAGGTTATATTATTCAATGGTTTGAATAATTAATAAATGTAAATGAATGTAATTGAAAATTGTAGGATTGTTTACTTTTGAGTACTTCCTAGTTTATTGCTTCATTTTTCATATTGATTTATATATATATTCACTGAAAGTTAGGAACAAATATTTTGGTGGTTGTCTACTGGGATTTATATCACACTCTATTTGGGTCATACTTTTGGGCCCAAACAAATTATATGGTTATAGGTATATATAAGGGAAAACACCCTTCTTCATCAGGTACCTGATTGCTGTTGAAGTTGGAGATCATGGGACCAAGCTGAGGCTTTTGATGCTATTAGAGTTTACTATTTTCATTACTTTGGTTTTAGTATTGTATTTACTGCATTGTGACTTGTTTGGATACTTTCCTAGATACACGTGACATGCACCATTTTTTTTATATGCTATAGTTTTTTACACTATCAGTCTTTCACTGTTTACTTATGTTGTATGGTATTACTACTTTCGCTACTATTTCATATTTGTTTCTACTGTGTTACTCTACCAATTATGGCATAGTTTTCCCACTATCACACCCAAGTCCCTCACTACTATTCAGCAGCCTCTAGCATTCAGGGAAATACACTTGAGGCCATGTGACCAACCGGGTACGGGGCACCTCTAGGCAGCACCTGGATCTGGGACATTACAAAGTGGTATCAAAGAGATTTATTTATGATTTGTATTACTATTTAGAGCCTATAGATAGGGATAGAAAGGGAAAAGTAATTAGTAATAAGCTATGCCTAGGAGTAGAAAACCCGTGTATAGGGAAAATCCAAGTTTCCTCGAATATTGAAATTTTTATGGTTTTTTAATTGTTACAGTTGATTTGATTTTATCGTTGGGTGAAACACTTATTTTGTGCTATTATTGTTGATATCATTGTGGTTCTATTTCTGTTACAACCCGATGAGATGAGGGTATGCCATCACATGCGTTATATAGGCACTTTCTAGAGATCAAATATCATGCATTCTTATCATTCCATTTAGGGTGAATTACTGATTTCATACTGTTGTGATATATACTGTGATAGAATACCTTATATTTTGATAGGGTATTGAAATATGTAAAGTTTCATTTAGATAGACGCCAAAATTTGGCCCCTGAGGTGTTATGGGACCTATTGGATCAGAATTTGGTGGATCATGTTTGAACTTTAATTGATTTATTTCAAGTTATGATTTGAATAAGGATGCCAAACTTTGATTCATGGGATAATGGGCTCTCACGGGTCAGAATTTGTTATGCCTTAGACAAAATTTTAAGTTTTTAAGGGTTCCAGAGAAGTTTTAGAGGCTTACTATCTGTAAACCCAAACAACACAGTGTGTGATTTTATAAACACACATCATGTGTTATTCTGTTCTGGAAGGAACAACTTTTCTTAAGTACATGTCGTGTATTGGGAGTACACTTCGTGTAGTGCTTGACTGTGTGATTGACTATGTGATCAGAGACATGGGGTTGGGAAATCTTTGGAGGAACATTCCATGTTGTAAAGAACCGTGTATCTAGCCATGTGACCAAAGACACGAGTGGATGTAACTTAGTTTGTACACACCGTGTCCTGTTCATGCACGCCGTATAGATTCGACTGTGTAACCGACCGTGTGACTAACGACACAAGAAGTTAAAACATAACTAGTATACATTGTGTCTAGGGAGAACATGTTATGTAGTGTTACCCAGGAGAGAACCGTGTAGTTATAGCCATGTAGAAGAACCTGGGTATGAGGTAAGATTCAAGTACACGCTGTGTTACATAAGGAACACGCCGTGTGTAGGGGTGTTAAACGACCAGGTTTGGAAGAGGTACATGCCCATGTAAGGCTTAAAGGGAACACACAATGTAGGTGTTATACATTTCATGTAACCCTATTTTGTAAAACATTAATTTTTCTTCTTATGTTACTTTCTTGCACTTCTATGTTTCAGTACTTGATAATCTTAAACTGAGGTGTGTGCTTGACCTTGCAGAGTCATGTCTCCAAGACATACTCTAGTTGTGCGCCAGGTGTAGGGTGATGAACAGACACCAGAAAAGATAGATCAGGGACTACTAGCAGATCCTTCAGTCATGCTTGTCTTGGCACCAACTATTATACTGGACACAGGTGTTGATGCATAGTTCCATGAAGGCTTTATGAGAGTGATGTAGACTTTTCAGGGAGCACCACATCCTGCCCCTACTATGGTAGAGTTGATGTGGGTGTTCTAGTAGCAACACCCTCCCACTTTTTCAGGGGATAGAGGACCACAGGCTGTAGAGTCATGGTTGGAGGCCATGCTTTCTTTCTTTGAGCATCTGGAGATGCCTTCGGAGAGGTGGGTGAATCTTTCAACGTAAATGATGCGTGATTCCTCCAAGAGATGGTGGGATTTTATCACACAGATAGGAAGTCATTGGGATATGTCTTGGAAAGAGTTTCAGATGACCTTCTATGGCTACTTCTATACCGAGATATTGAGGTCCGATCGAGCCCAAGAGTTTATACATTTGGAGCAGGGCGCGCTTTAAGTGATGGATTACTCATCCTGTTTCACAGAGATTCAACGTTTCACACCTGCTTTGGGAGGTGACGAGTTATCACATGCTATGCGGTTTGAGGATGGTCTCAGGCATGACATCCGATCTAGGTGAATGTCTTCAGGTTGTCTTCGGTGATGGCTATAGTGAACTAGACGCTGATTACTGAGCACAATCTGAGGGAGTTGGGAGCTGTGATCCTAGGCGGTTCAACATCCAGGGATGGTACTCCTTCAAATGATAGCAGGAAGCACTGTAGGGAACCTTTGTGTAGTGATTCTAGTAGCAGGGATGTATCTACAGGTAGCTAGTTGAGGTCTACCAGTGAGGGAAGAGTAGGAACAGAAGATCTCAGTGCCCAAGATACCTAGTTGAGTGTCGATGTTTCAGAAAGATGGGTCATATTTAGCATTTTTTCTAGTTATTATCACCAGTATCTAGTGATAGGGGATCAGTTATGACTCCAAGTTTAGAAGCAAGACCACTATTTTCTCATCAGTCAGGAAACTGGAGTTCGTTAGGCCATTTAGGTTGAGGAGGTGGTTGTGGATGTGGTAGTCAGGCTACAGGTTTTCAGCGACAATAGGGTGGATTAGCTCAGGGTAGTCAGGTAAGGTCTTAGGGCCACAGAATAGGTAAAACTTTTATAGTAGAGAAAACCCAATAAGAGCAGGATCCCGGACCCTCTACGGTTAGATGTACGATTCTAGTTTCCTTAGTTTTATCCTTTTCTCTCTTTTTTTCATTCAGTCTTATGAACACACCAACAATTTTCATGGCAGTGATGAACCGAGTGTTCCATACTTATTTGGATTTTTTTGGTAGTCTTGATGAATTATATATTGGTGTACTCTCACACTCGACATGACCGTGCCACCTATCTTGAGATCATTTTGAGTACACCGAGAGAGCATCTGTTATATGTTAAGCTCTCAAAATTACACTATTGGATGGACCAGATTCACTTCTTGGGCCATGTTATCTTATAGAAAAGAGTATCAACAAACCTAGAGAAAGTGAGAGTAGTAGCTTCCTGGGAGAATCTGAAGAACATCTTTGAGGTACAAAGTTTTTTGGGGCTGGCTAGTTACTACAGGTGCTTTATACATGACTTTTCACACTTAGTATCACCACTGACAGGTCTGACTAAGAAGGGTGTGAAGTAAATTGGATAGATTTTTGTGATTCAGCCTTTTAGGAGTTGAAAGGGATATTGAATTCAACACCAATACTGATTTTTCTAGAGCTAGTAAAGAGTTACACCATTTACTATGATGCATCAGGTATCAGGCTGGGAGTAGTGCTTATTCAAGGGGAAGGAGTCATTTCGTACGAGTCTCAATAGTTGATGCCACATGAGAGGAATTACTCGATGCACGATCTCAAGTTAGTTGCAGTTGTGCATGCTTTGTGATATTGGGTACATTATCTTTTGGGAGATCATTTTGTGTTATACACTAACCACAAGACCCTAAAGTATATCTTTACTCAGTGTGACCTGAATTTGAGACAACAAATCTGGGTTGAGTACCTTCAGTATTTTGACTTTAAGCTTGCCTACATGCCTGGTAAGGGAAACATAGTGGATGATGCGTTAAGCAGGGGGACTCAGATACAGGCAGTTCAGGAGGCCAGTAGTGAATGGAATCTTATGGCTGTGTTCTTTGAGATTCATTTGGAGGTTCATGACAGAAAAGGGAAGACATTTATTTCCTCTATAACTATTACCTCTACTCTTATCGATCGAGTGAAAATGAGGCATCTATTAGATTCTGAATGGCTAGTCCTATGGGAGAGTGTGTCAGGAGAGGACCCTACTCCTAGGTGGACCGTAGGTGATGATAAGATCTTGCATTTTCATGGGTGTGTATGGGTGTCAACAGACATACATGAGGAGTTTATGTGAGAATTTCATTCCTCAGTTTGGGCAGTTCATCCTAGTGTCACCAAGATGTGTCAAGATCTACACCATCAGTATTGGTGGCCAGGTATGAAGAGAGATGTAGATGGTTTTGTTATGAGATGTTCCCAGTATCAGTAGGTCAAGGTGGAGCATCAATGACCATCAGAACTTTTACAGTAGTTATCCATTTCTGAGTGGAAGTGGAATGATGTCACAATAAATTTTGTGATGGGTTTACCAAGGTTGCCTCGATGGAATGATGCACTTTGGGTTGTTTTTGAAATACTCACTAAGGGTGCACATTTCTTGCTGATCAAGGATACCTTTAGTGTTGATGATCTTGTAAGGTTTTACATACGAGAGATTGTATGTTTGCATGGGGTTCCACAGTCTATTATTTCAAACAGGGATGCCCAGTTTACTTCTCATGTCTGGAAGGGACAATAGAGGGCTTTGGGTACACAAGAACTTCTGAGTACAACTTACCATCCCCAAAAAAATGGCCAGTATGGACACATGATTCAGGTGTTGGAGGACATTCTTCAAGCATGTGTCATGGATTTCAGGGGTTCTCGGGAGAGACACATACCCCTAGTAGAGGTTTCCTACAATAATTGGTTTCATGCTACAATTCAGATGGAACCTTATGAGGTTTTTTATGGTAGGCTATGCCGATCACCCCTATATTGGATGGAGGTAGGAGAGGAAGCTATGTTAGGACTATGTCTTGTCAAAGAGACCACTGAGTAGGTGGAGTTGATTCAGAAGAGGATGACTACAACATAGTCTCAAAAAAAATCTTAAGATGATCGACGGAGATGACCTCTAGAGTTCGAGGTCGGAGATCAAGTTTTATGAGGTGTCACACTGAGGTTGGGAAATAGGAATATTAAAAGATAGAGGAAGATTTCACCGAGATACTTTGGGCCGTTTTAGGTTTTAGAGAGATTTGGGCTAGTTTACTATCAGTTGCAATTACCTCAGAGGTACCAGGCTATGCACAACGTCTTTCACGTTTCTCAGCAACAACGTTACTTTTTAGACCCATATCATGTTTTTCAACTTTATGGGGTTGAGTTGGAGGTGGATGCATCCTTTGGGGGGTACCCTATTAAGATTGTGGATCTCAACACTAAGGTTCTTCATGGCTGGTCTATTCCTCAGGTATGGGTGCTATGGCGACACAAGTGAGTACAGGGCGAGACTTGGGAGAGGGAGGCCGATGTACGATCATAGTGGCTAGAGTTGTTTGATGTTTCTTCTTCACCACCCATGGAAAGGAAATTTGGGGATGAATTTCTTTAAGGGGGGAAGTTTGTAAGAACCCGGATCTTCATTTCATGTATGGATCTTTATTTTGGGTTGTTTTTTGGGAAAAAGGAAGAAATGGGAAATTTTATAAGTACACACCGTGTGCCTGGTTGCCACGTGTAGCCGTGTACTACCTGTATAACAGCCAAGTACATGGCTGTGTGGGTGATATGGCAGACCACCTAAAGTGGGGGCCGATTGAGGATATTACACGATGTGTACATTAAATGAACACATAGTGTACTTTTATTTTTTTTATTTTATGAGTTGGAGCGGGGTTTCATCTCATCTCTAGAAAACGTTTCTTCTGCCCGTGTTTTATACATGAGAGCACTGTACAACCAAAGATCTTTGAGATCCTCCCATTCCTCCGTTTGAGCTCCGATTGAGACGCTACCGGGTGTGTTGGATTCCCACCAGTGGGTTCTATCTTCCCCTAGAGCCTCTCTTCCAGATTTATCCTCTCTCTCGAGTTATTCAAGGTTGAATGATTTTAACCTTTTTTTAGATCTACATCATTCTAGACCGATTCAAGGTACGACTTTCAAGAGTGTTCATCATACGACGTTGAGGTAGGTGGTTTGTGCCTTTCTTCAATTGTATTTGGATTATATATGCTTAAAGTTCTGAATAACCATTTTTGTGGTATTGCGTATTTTGGATTTTGACCTGTTAAATACCTAATATGGTTTGGTTGTTTGATTAAGGGTTGTTACATATGCATAAGATTGTATACCATTGTTTATGGGACACCCCATGGGTGCGTTCCCTTGTTTGGATATTATTGGATGTTTGTCCTAGGTTGACTATGAGGCATCTTATGTTTCCATGCCTTGAGTTGTTTAGGATGGAGTTGATTGGATACATGTGATGCCTATTTTATGCTTTGATTACAATTGATCCATGTGATAGTTTGAACTGCATGTAGTGCCTTTAATACTGATAATATACTTGATTAAAGTTGATCCATGTAATAGTTTGGATTTCATGTAGAGCCATTAATAAATGTTGTATGCACACTGATATTCCAAAGGAACATGAGAGACTTAGACTAGGAAAACTGTGGGGGTTTCAAGTTTTATTTACACAGGAATGTGAGAGCCTTGGTGTAGACTTTGACCTAGGGGTATTGACTATGAGAGCTACCCAAAAGGTCATTTATGATTATTTATACTACATTGACCTAGGGGGTATTGACCATGAGAGCTTCCCATAGGTCATGTATAATTTATTGATGCCATGTGGACCCAGGGGTATTGTACGTGAGGGCTTCCCAAGAGGTTGTTTGAATTTTATTAGTGCTATGTTAAACCAAAGGGGTTAGACTATGAGTGCTTTCCCAGAGGGTTGTTGTGAATAATTGAATGATTGTGATGAGTCTTCCAAGCCAAAGCACAATCTTGGACTCAGTCTTACTTGTTAGTTTAGATGGTCTTATGAGATGTATGTTATTACTATTAAACTAGGGGATATAAGGCGTAGGCTAGATCCTGAGGTTATATTATTCAACAGTTTGAATAATTAATAAATGTAAATAAATGTAATTGGAAATTATTGGATTGTTTACTTCTGAGTACTTATTAGTTTATTACTTCATTTTTCATATTTCCTGCTATATATATTCATTGACAGTTAGACACAGATCTTTTGGTGGTTGCCTACTAGGATTCGTCTCACACCCTGTTTGGGCCATGCTTTTGGGCCCAAACAGATTATATGGTTGCAGGTATAGATAAGGGCAAGCACACTTCTTCATGAGGTACTTGATTACTGTTAAAGCTATAGAGAATGAGACCAAGCTGAGTATTGCGATGCTGTTGGAGTTTACTGTTTTTTGTACTTTGGTTTTAGTATTGTATTTCCAGCATTGTGACTTATTTGGCTTCTTTCCTAGATACATGTGACATGCACTATTTGTTTATATATTATGTAGTTGTTTATACTATCAGTCTTCCGCTCTTTACTTCTGTTGTATGGTATTACTACTTCTGCTACTGTTTTCTATTTGTTTCCACTATGTTACTCTACCAATGAGGGCATAGTTTACCCACTATCAAACCCAAGTACCTCACTGCTAGTCAGCAACATCTTGCATTCGAGGAAATGTGCTTGAGGCCATGTGACCAATCGGGTACGGGGCACCTCTGGGTGGCACCCGGATCCAGGACGTTACAATAAATGTTCTTGGAAATCTCCCATAAAAGATGCGAGACAAACTTTTCATATTTCAAATAATTAAAATTTAAGCATTTCCAGTTCTTAGAAAACAATCTGTATATTAATACATGTATGATCATATTTAATGAACTTTAAATACTATATGAAATATATCTAAATAAATTTTCACAGGATTAAAATAATTATTGAGTATTTAAGGAATTATTAAATCAAGAGAAGTATATTAAATAAACATGAAGTAATTCATAATATAAAAAAAGTAAAACATAACATGTTTTGAACTAAAATATGACAAATCCATTAAGTGACCATAGGTAAAAAGGAAGGATCAATACTTTTCCAAATTTCAACTTCATACAGTAGGTTGATTTTTCTTCTTAGGGTAGGTTCATTTTTCTTTATACGGTATGCCCATTTTTCTTCTTATGATCATTTTATTTCTCTTCACATAATCAATTCATTTTTCTTCTTATGTTTAGTTCATTTTTTCCTTTTTTAAGTTCATTTTCTTTTATGATCAATTCATTTTTCTTATTGAAATCGGTTCATTTTTCATCTTATAGTCAGTTAATTTTTCTTCTTGTAGTTAGTTCATTTTTCTTCTTATGGTTAATTCATTTTTCTTCTTATAGCCAATTCATTTTTCTTCTTATGGTCAGTTCCAAACTTTTCTAAATTGTTACTAATGGTGAGAGTTTCATAATTTTTTCAAATTTTTAAGAATACACTAAAAATAAACTAACAAAAAAATTACTTTAACTCATGTTAGATGGAATTAAGGATTGGAATAAAAGTTATGAGAAGTTATAATTATGTAATAAAAAATATTTTAATTATCAAAACATAAATAAAAAAATTATATAAATGATAAACTTCAATAATATTCTTATTTTTTATAATTAAAAAACAAATGTAAATTCGAAAATTTCTCCACATTTTTAAAATTAATCAAAATATTGAATAAATTTATCCTTAAATATGCCAATAGTTTAAGTTAAAGATATCCCCATAAGATAAATAGACATTATTAGGAAATAAACTTACCCATCTAATTAATCTTTAACATAGAAATCTCCCCTTGAATAATTAATGGGAAAGAAACCAATGTAAAATTTATATCGAACACATAACTAGGATTTTATTAAATTCATACATTTTAAAATACTCTGTGTAAAATTAAAAATGTACTTTTGTATAATAGTATAAATTCTTTTGGAAAAGTATTTTAGAATCCTCAAGGATCCATGAAAATATTTTAAGATTTTCAAAGAATTATTTTTAATGAATGAAATGGTATCTAGCTATTATATCACAAGCTAGTGAGAAGTATAAAAGTTACCCCTAAACATATTTTCTAAATTCTGATCTCCATCATACCAAGTTTAAATTTGATTTTATCAAACTTAGATAAATCCAAGGCTTTAGTAAAAATTTTGGTCTATTGATCTTTTATGAAAACATATTCTAAAATTGCATTTCCCTTTTGAACATGATATTTATGAAAATGATATTGACATCATTACATTTAGTCCGAGAGTGATATAAAGAATTCATAGAGTTAAAAATTTTATAATTATTATCAAAAAAAAAAATCAGGATCTTCTCAAAATTAAAACCAAAATAATAAATTGTTATTTTAATCTATAAATACTATGAACAAAAAGATACAACAACAATATACTCACTCTAAATAGTTGATAAATCTACTAAATTTTATTTATTGGAACTCCATAAAATTAAACATTTACCAAGAAAGTGACACATGCCTCTTGTGATTTTTTCTATCTATTTTTCAACTACCAAAATGATCATATGAAAAACCAGTTAGTTTAAATGAAGTATATATAGGATAAAATAACTAAAGATTCATAGATCCTTTAACATAATTAATTACTCTTTTAAATAACTTTAAATGAATTTATTAATGATTATATTGGAATCTAAAACATATAAACACCAGAGCATAAAATATGGTCCAGATGCTTTTAAATAAAGTAATCTACCAATTATTGCCTTAAACATCTTATTATTAATAGGTTTTCTATCTTCATCATAATTTAGTTTATAAGAAGTACTCATTGGAATATTTGATATTTTAGAACCATTAAGAAAAAAACTTTTAAGAAATTATTTATCACATTTTGATTAATTAATAATGATACCATATTTCCTTTGAACCATTTTCAAAACCAAAAATAACTTAAGTTCACCTGTAAGGGTCATGCAAAATTCTAAAAATAATATATTTTTTTACAAATTAAATCACTTAAGAATCCAAATATAATATCAAAAACATATATTTGAACAGTTAAACTATATTTTGAATCCCATTTGATAAATAAAGTTGGATAAAATTTTACCTTTTTAAAATAATCATTCAAAAGAAATAATAACAACCAGTCATACCAAGATTGATGAGTTTGTTTTAAACCATAAATATATTTTAAAAGTTTTAAAATATGGTTAGGTTTATATTAATTCTGAAAACCTGGGGATATATTAATTTTTTTTCAAAAATATATCCATTCAAGAATTAACTTTTAACATCCATTTGAAAATTTTTAAATCTATAATGAGATTTATATGACAAATGAATTCTTATAGATTATAATTAATAAACTAGGGGAAAATATTCTTCAAAATTTATCCCTTTTTCTTGATTGTAACCATGAGCCACTAACCTAGCTTTGTTTCTAATTATTTGAATAGACTCATCTATTTTTTTCAAAAAATCTATTTGGGGATAATAATATTTTGATCCTTAGTGGGTTTAACTATGGTCTAGACTTTATTCATATCAAAATAGTTTAATTCTTCATGAATTTATATAATCTATTTTAAATTAGATAAATCTTTATCAATATTTTGAGGCACAATATCAGAAATAAAATCTTGATAAGTGAAAACATTTCTTAAGGAATTTTTGGTTTTAACACCATTAGTTATACCATGAATTATTTTATCAACCAAATGATATTTATAGAATTTTGAAGTTTTTTCATGAGAGATACCCCCCTCAATAGGTGAATCCAATTCCAGTTCTCCAAATTTAAATTGTCTTAACTCTTCCTCAACCTTTTTTAAATTAGATTTTATTTACTTTAGATATTTTTCATTAAATTTAACATGCACTAATTCTTCAAATGCTAAAATTATTTTTTTATAAACTCTATATACCTTACTTTAATTAGAATACCCTAGAAAATACCTTTATCTGATTTTGAATAAATTTTTCTAGTGAATCATTGGTATTAAGAATGTAAAAATTACATCCAAAAACTTTGAAATAACTAATTCTAGGCTTCATTACTATCCAGATTTCATAAGGAGTCTTCTTTAAAAAAGGACTAAGAATAATTAAATTAGAAACATGATATAATATGTTAATATATTCTTACAAGAAATATTTTTTAAAGAGTAATCATTTAATATTGTCCTATCTATTTCTTATAAATTTTTATTTTTTCCTTTCAACCACACCATTTTGTTTTGGAGTCCTAGGAGAAAAAATTATGACTATACCCATTATCATCACAAAATTTATCAAATTATAAATATGAAAACTAACCACCTACATCACTTCTAACTGATTAAATTAGATAACCATTTTTATTTTGAACCAATTTAAAAAATGGAATAAATTTAGGCAAAGCATCAGATTTATGTGTAAGAAAATAAGTGCATGTAAATCTACTATAGTTATAAACAATAACAAATACATACCTTTTTACTCCAATACTAGCAGTTTTCATGGGGCTAAATTAATCCAAATGTAAAAAATGAAGTAGTCTGGAAGTTTTTACCTCTTGGAAATATTTAAATTAATCTTTATACTACTTACCTTTTAAGTATAAATCTCATACATAGGCACTGTCCAATTTCAACTTGGGAAGATCCAATACCTTTTTATTTTAGGAAATATTATGTATAAACTTGAAATTTACATCTCCAAATATTATATGACATAAAACATTTCCATATTGTACAACTTTTAAAAATTTGTATAAAATAAGACATATTATTCTTTAAAGATAATAATTTTTTCATTTTTAAATTTCACATTCTTATTATCATAAAAAATCCATGATATAATTATTAAATTAAGTTGTAAACCTTCAACAAATAAAACCTTTAAGATAATAACTAAAATTGAAATTTCAACTCCCTCAAAATCTTTAACTTTTACCTTTGAATTATCACTAAAAGTAACACTGCCATCATATCAATTATTAAAAGATATAAATTTAGAGATATCACCAGTCATATGTGATGAACATATACTATCTATGTACCACATAACCTTTTTATAATTCTAAGAAAAGTTTCCTATAAAAAAATATTTACTAAGTCTTTGGTACCCATACAAACTTGGGTCTAACTGGGTTAGAAAAAGAATTATTGGGAAACCAAAATAATTTTAAGTAAGAGTTTATGGGAAATCTAGAAGATAACGACTTTGAGATAAGATAATTGGTGTGGCCAAGAGACTATAGAAATTTTAAGCTGTATTTATTTTCATAATGGCCTTTCATTTGATATCTAAAGCATGTAACAATTGAAACATTTCCACTTGAACCATTAAAAATAAAGGTTTTGTACATATTTGGTAAAATATTATCATATCCAAAACAAATTTTCTTTTTGTTTATTTTATTTAAACTCATCATTTTATCATAGCTTTGTATTCCTTAGAAAAAATGGATAGATTTGCCTTTAAATTTTCAATTTCATTTATAAGTTTATCATTTTCTTTAAAAATAGAATATAATTTAATTTTTTGATATTATTCACATTTAGACTATTAATATTTAAGTCTATGATTTTAAATTTGAAAACTTTCCAAATCATCACATAATTTATCATTTTAGATTGAAGGATTATTTTTTAATTTCTCATTTTCAGCAAGAAGATCCTTATGTTTACTCTTAATTTTTTTGAATAATTTAGTAATATTGATAACTTTATGATTGAGTCTATAAATATCCTCATAAAACTCATCTTTAGAGGGATAATAATTAGATTCAGAAGATAAATAACAACAAAATTCACTAACCTATCTTGATGAATCCATTAGACGTAGGTTTGGGGATTATTTTTCTACACTTGCTTTATCTATTTAATCTAAATATAAAATGTTACTCTAACAACATTACATTTTTTCCTTTCCTTTTATTATTATTATCTCTTATTATTTTCATACTTGAGTCTTGGTAAGTTGGGATTGATGCACTCTCTTTATCTGTATTCATAAAAAATAATTTCATTATCATCATTAACTTTATTGCTTTATTTACTATTTGGGTAATTACTTTAGATTTTACTTTAGTAATATTTATTTCTACTACCTTGAGAAACTAGTAAAACTTTGTCTCTTTCACTTATTTTCAATTTAGAATCATAAGAGTGAGTGGTAACATAGATTTTTGATTTAAAATAAATACCTTTATTTTTAAAAATTTATTCCCTAGCAATATGTTTCAATTCTAAGTCATATTTTAGTAAAGACCCAATAATATAATATAAATTATATTATTTTAAAATCTTAATTTAATCAGTTTATACATTTTTAGCATGCTATTTTTTGGGCAAGTCTCTAAAAAATCTTTTAAATAGAATTGAATTATCTAAAATTTCTCCCAAAACACTCATGTCATTTACAATAATTGTAAATCTATGAAAAATTTGATTAAGTGCCTATTATTACCCCAATCTGAAACATTCTTCATTTATTTATTATTAATTTATTTGAACCTAAATGAGTAACTTATAGTATTTTTCAAATTTCAAGTCTTTTTTACATATTGAAATATGACTTTACATATACCTATTAATTGTACAATATAGAATATTCATATCCTTTTAATTTATTATGTACTTTACCTCATCATCACCAACTAATGTTTTAGGATCAAATTTAGGTAGTTTTTATAGTTTCACCATGATTATCCAACTATCAATGATTAGGTGGTTTAGAAAAGCCTCTATACAAGACTTCGAGTAGCCATAATCAGTTCCATTAAAGAGTGGAGGTCTTTGAGGTGTCCAACCATCATTCACAATCATTAATTCCATATTAAAATAAATATTCCCCCCTAGACAGTTTAAGTTAATATTTTATTAAAACAAATAATTTAAAAATATTCTAAAGCTAAGGAACCTCCTTTGATACCAATTGTTATGTTCTGATTAGAATGATTGAATTTTCAAGAGGTAAAGGGGTGAATTGACTTTTATAAATATCTTAAACCACTTATCAAAGTTCAGTTAATAAAATGGAAATATAAAAAGAAATGGAAACATTTATTTTTATAGTATCTTGAATCTAAATGATCCTAATAAACTTTTTACCCCTTTTAAATGAAAAGAGATATGACACCCACTATAATAGTCTCTCTAACTTTTTAATGGAGTCACAAACCTTTACAAATACCCTCTTAAACTCTAGAGACAGAACCTAATATAATATTTTTTTCACACCTAGTGGATTAACTTGATCAACCTACATTTTTCACACCTATAGGCACAACCCATAAGTTACCATTTGAAGTGAAGGTAAAACCAAACCCTATCTTTTAACCGGACTAAGGAACAACTGATCCAATTGAATTTTAATAGCAATGTCATAACTTGTAACTTTTGTATGGGGTAGTATAACCCAACTCATACATTTTATGGGTAGCATAACCTGACATGATTAAGCATAAAATTAGGAACTATAGAAACTAGATAAATAAGAAAGGATCTAAGTATTGAGGTAGGAAGGTTCTCTCCAAAAAAAATGTATAAAATGATTTAAGTTTAGTTTACAATAATAATTAATATTTAAGATGTATTTGATAGTACAATTCAAGAATATCCTCAACCTAATCACCAAATTTGGTTGTGTCAAACTAAATATATAGAGTTATTTCATGGAAGGCAGATTGAAATCATGAACTCCATTTCATCTCATATTTCCCAAAGAAACATGTTATTTATTAATTTAATGCACATGAAGATTATTCTCACATGGGTTTACTTAGATAATATGTAACACTTAAATAGTCTATACAATAAAAATTGTTATAAATTTTAATATAACAATAAATGAACTCATTAAATCAAATAAAAATGTTCTTGGAAACTTTCCATAATACACGAGAGAAAACCTTTTCATATTGCAATTAATTTTAATTTAAACATTTCAATTTCCAAGAAAAAAGCATATATATTAATGCATGTATGATCACATTTAACACAATTTAAATATAGTATAAAATATCCCTAAATGAATTTACATAGGATAAAAATAATTATATAGTATTTAAGGAATAATTAAACAAGATAAATATATGAAAAAAACATACAATAATTCGAAATATAAAAGAATAAATAAAATAGATCATGTTTTGAACTAAAATATGACAATGACATTAAGTGAATATAGGTTATAAGGTGGGTTCAAGACTTTTCCAAATTTTTACTTTATACGGTAGGTTGATTTTTTTCTTCTAGTATGTTCATTTTTATTCATGTGGTAGGTTCATTTTTCTTCTTGCAGTCAGTTCATTTTTCATCTTGCATCCAGTTAATTTTTCTTCTTATGGTCATTTCATTTTTCTTGCAGTCAGTTCATTTTTCTTCTTATGAAAAATTCATTTTTCTTCTTATGAAAAATTCATTTTTCTTCTTGTAATAAGTTCATTTTTCTTCTTTTTACCCTTTTAATAATTTTCAAAATTTTCACTCACATATAGTTCCATAATTTTCCAAAATTTCACTCTTGTTCAGTTCCATAATTTTTCAAATTATCACTCATGTTCAGTTCCACAATTTTCAAAATTTTTAAGAACATAATAAAAAGAGACTAACAAAAGACTTACTGTAACTCATTTTATAGGTAATAAATGATTGAAATAAAATATATAAGAAATTATAATTATACAATAAAAAATATTATAATTATCAAAACATAAATAAAAAGTAGACCAAGGATACACTTCAATAGTAGGAGGATATTGTACCATGGTACTGCTAGGGAGAATACTAAACCATAGTTTGAGGGGTTACACCATAGAGGTGACTTGAGTGGAATCAAAACTTGACTTTTAAGATCTAGTTGCGATGCATCTAGGAGGGCCATGCCGCAATGAATATTTGTGGGAATTCACCATGATATAGCCCATGGGTTTTACCATGGAGGTTAATCTACATTGGGATATTCCCTGAAGTGGCATGTTCCTTGGAGCCCTACACTATGTCACAGTTGGAGGCTAGGTGGAGGGTTTACACTGTGGCCCCTATAGACTATCTCAATGGGGTCCCTAATTAGTTTTTTTCAAAGGAATTCCCTTAATTATAGGGTATCATATTTATTCTTAGGTCAATATGAATTTATATGATGGAAATTTCATCTGGCTCCCTCCCTCCACCCCTCCTTTTATCCCCCCTTGAATAGGCTTGATTTCTTAGCTTTTATACTATTAATTAAGGTGTTTTCTTCCCCTATTACTTTTATTTTGGGGTTCCCTTTTCTAGAACTTTGATTTGGTGAAATTTAAGTAAGGGTTTCAATGATAATTTCACTAAAGCATGGTGAAATCATCCCAATTTTATGGAGCTTTAGCATGTCTTAGAAAGAGGATGTCCCATGGAGATGATTGCATGCTGAGGTATGTCATCTAGTGAATTTTTTTAGGGTTTTACATAAATTATATGAAAATTGAAAATTGACTAGGTTTCAAGTGACTGTGATTCTACTTATGATAGTGTAGGGGGTATGTCATAAATCTTCTGGGTGTGGTTGGTCATGGTTTTGGTGGCATGATGGTGACTGATGAGTTTTTAGGTGATTATGCCTTGATGAATTGAATTGGATAATTAATTATAATTTTTTATAATTAATTATTATGATATTGTGGATTGAGATAAGAGCTCTAGTAGTGGTATGATCTTGGATGACACATGGACAGGCTGGGACAAGGTGGTGTAGAGATTGAATTGGGAGGTTACTTCTATATGGATGTTGGGGTTCCTTATAATACAAAACAATATGCTTTTTTATGTATTATTTATTACATGTATTCATGTTTCATGGGTTTGGGTAGATCCATAGGGATAGATAGTGCCCTAGAAAATAAGATAGGGTGACATTAAGCCTCCTTGGGTTAGAGTAAGTGCTCTTAGCTCTTTGTATAGTTTTCAACCATTCAATGACCATGCCGCCAAGGGGAAAAAGTTACAGTTGAGTTGGTTAGATACCTCAAGTTATTCTTAGAGAGTGAGATGAGACATGGGTATCCTAGGATGATTTACCTTGATCTAGACAGGCAATCATAATTCTCATGCCTCATGTGATTGGTGAGATGGTCGTACATCTCATGCTGAGTGAGGAGCACCCTCCTGAGGGTGGATTGAGTATTGGTGAGTACTGTGAGTGGGATGTATCCTTTAAGACTAGAAAGGGTGTGTTAGAGATGTTTTACTTAGAGTAATTAGATTTACGGATCTTATAAGAGATATGTGAGAATTATAAGGGGATGTGGGATGACCTCTTGAGGCTAGGGTTAGATGAAGCCTATGATATGTGGGAACACCCATGTGGTGTAGGAGATGTTATTAAGGAGTAACTTTAGTTATAGATGAATGAAGAGGTATGTTGAGGTGTGGGGATTGGTCTCAAGTGACTAGGGCTTAGGTGATGGGATGGAGAACCTATGGTATAGGCTTTTTTCCTTTCTTATGATGCATGTATGTGATAAGTGATGGATCTTAATATGTTTGTTGATAGATCCCATGGACTGGATTCTACTTGAGTGATAAAGTGTTAGTATAACCCTACATTGAGTGATAAGGTAGAGGTTGTTATGTGATATTGAGACTTACCTTGAATGATAATCTAGTGGTTTTGGGTAGGACCCTACCTTGAGTGAGAAGGTATTAGTGGGGATGTGATATTAGGACTTACGTTGAGTGATAAGGTAGTGGTAATGAAAGGGATCTTTCCTTGAGTGAAAAGGTATGGTTGATCATGCCATGAGTGAGAGGATATGGGTTGGTATAAATTGAATGTGATTCCCCACCTTGAGTGATAATATAGGGTCCATGAAATTATGGATGACCTACCTTGAGTGATAAAATATGATCTATGACTTGGATGTAGGACCAATTTGAGTGAGAAGGTGATTCTAGGGTTTGCATGCATGGCCCTACTCTACACCTTCAAGTAGTGGTGCACACTTAGTGAGATTCCCTACCCTAAGTCTTTATGCATGAGATGGGTTCTTGGGTATAAGGTCATAAAATAACTAGATTTAGACATAGATTCAAAATAGGTATGGTAGGGTGTTGTAGAGGTCTAGTTTTGAATTGATGACTCGATGTTCATAGAGTTGTGGTGAAATGATTATAAAAATACTTTCCAAGTCAGTTATGGGAACATTTTTATTTATATTATTCCTGAATACATGTATATTATTGTGTATATTAGGGACATTTCATGAAACCCTACTGAGATGTATTTATCATACCCTGCATTGGAACTTTGGTGTGCATATAGACCTTATGTTTGTTTTACAGGCTGAGCATAGGTTGTGCAGTGGTTCGGCCGAGGGCATCTTGATAGGATATTTAAAACTAGGATGAGGTGAGTCTCATGGATAGAGGTAGAGAATCCTTTTATTTTATTACTTTATTTATTTTTTATATATGGTTATCCTAATGGGCAATAAATTGATGTATAATTGTATTCTCCACACATGAGATATTTATTATGAAATTGTGTTTATTTGATTATGTATTCTATTATGTTTATTCAATATGATATTATTTATATATTTTTAACATTTTCTTACTTTTATTCAAGGTTATAGTCTCCACAATGATTATTTTAGGGCCTCACCTCTAGTTGGTAGCCTCTGTCATACATGGACGTGTGCTTGAGGTCTTATGAAACCTCGACCAAGGAACTATTGAGTGGTCTCAGGGCAGGGCACCAAAAAATGGCATCATATCATCCTTTTATTTGTACTAGAATTTGGTGTTATTGTATATAAGTAATATGGATGCGTTATAGATTATGATGGATCTCAAATTGGTGCATCATGAACATCTTTTTCCATGGGAATTATTGGTTATCAAGGGTTACATGATTGTTGTTTTTGGTTTTTTACTTTATGGTTGTAATGTTTATTCAATATTATGTTTTTACCAAATATTGTGATTTATGGTTTTAGATCCTAGTCTATTGTAAATATTTTTATATACATGCATTGTAATACCCCACTTCTTATTAAGGTTCTTATACTTTTGAATTTTCTATTGAACCCTTTTAAATTCTAAAACCGAGTATCATTCTTGATTTTAAAATATGGTTTTAGAGATGTTTACATGATTATAGAGGTTAAGTTTCCACAATATATAAGTGGAATGAAACATGGGGACTACTGTAGTACCATTAGTTAGTAGGCGGACTAGGCATAAGCACTACTAGGCTATAGGGATCCTCAACTAGCTGGAGGGGGTTTGTAGGCAATTTAATCTAGGGAAACCCCATAATTTCCTCCTTCAACCCATTTTAAGTTCTCCTAAGTCTTGGTTTCGACCCTACTTCATGTTTGATGAATTTAAAGGGTTATTTAGAGCTTCCTTAGCTTTTATAACACATTATTTTGACCCTTTGATCCATTGTTTGATTTAAAGGTCCTATTTTGGTAAGTATTTTCTGAAATTAATGAATTCACCTTACTTTCTTCCTAGTTTTTTTCTTATTCTTTCCTTGACGGGATGCTTCCATCACCATACTTAGGGAAGTTTGTAATTTCACATGGTATGAATGCTTGATTCATGTAATTTATTTATCCTCACTTGAGTTAAGTGGTCTTTTGACATTTCTTAGAGTCTTTATTTATCTTCTAGTGTATATATGTCATGTAAATGCACCATTATACCATGAACATGGCCTATTTTTTATCAATACTCAATTTAGGGCCCTATATTGCTTTCCTAGACCATCTACGAGTCCCTTTGGATCCAGTGGTGATGTGAAATTAGACATTAGGCCTCCTAAAGGGTGTGTGGATTATTGGAATAATATTGTGACCCCTTATTTGATTATTATAGAGAACTTGATGAACCAACATGATTATTATTGGAATATTGGGTACCGATGTATATGAATTTCCACATTATCAAGGATAGAACATGATTATGATATAATTTAACTAGATAATGGGGTATTTGATAAGATGGGTGTTTGTATGTTAAATTTATTATGATTTTTTGTTTATCCAAAATAATTAAGATTAAAAGATATAATGAATATGTTAGTTAAAAAAGGGTTGAACTTGTTAATGAGTTATATGTTAATGTGAATTTCTTTTATGAGATGCATATCTACATGATGCCTAAGGAAAAAATGCATGGTCACACTTGATGATTGAGGGAGAGATTAGGGGTAGGAAATAGTGTTCCTTCCTAGTTATTTGCATTGGGGTGCAAGGAAAGAGACACCCGACCCTATCCAAAATAGGTATGGTTGACTCAGGTTCCCCTTAGAACTCAAGGTTGACACTTTTAGTTTATTTTTGACCTTGAAAATGTTATCTTTGATTATTATAATTTCATTTTAGCTTCCAAACATCTACATGAGCTATTGATCAGACTGGAAATGATTTAGAAACCATTGGTGGTGACCTGTTGAGTTATACTCACACCATGTATAGGCCACCATTGGGCACCTGAATAGACTTCATATATACTTGTTAAGACAGAGGAAATGGACCAATGATCGAAAATTTATCTGGGTTGATAGGGTATGCACATGGGAGTTAGGATCTTGTAAAGACCTGAAAATTTCAAGGAATTTTTTTAAATAATTTGGAATTTTACGAGTCTGTGGCTTCTGACAAAACTTGATTCCGAGGCCCGGTGTGCCCAGAATCAATTTATGAAGTTTAGCTCGGGTACTTTTAGTGAAAGAACGTGCATGTTTTTCTAACTTTTGAACCGGTTCTCAGAATTAAAATATGAGGGCACCGATGAACTCGCAGTGCCAGTAATTGCTTAAGGGGACACTCACCGTAGTTGCATTCACAAAGGAGGAGAAGATGTTTTGAGGGGTTTATTTAAGAAGTGAATAAAAATTGTCGGAAATTTTTTTATTTCATGAGGTGGTTTTTCCCTCCCATGGGTAGTTAAGGGTGGGGCCCACAACCACTTAACTACCCAAGTGTGGATATTAGAGAGGTGGGGACCTCACGACCCCCACCATTTAATTTACACCAAACTATTTAACAACCCCTCATTAAATTGGCAAACCCCCTATTTATTTTCCAACGCGTTTAATAAATGAGGATCTTCCCTCTCCCTTACTTTAAATCAATTGTCAACACGTTTTATTAAAGGTGGTGATTAATTCAGGGAGTTTATTTGCATGTACAATTAAATAATAGGAGGACCTATTATTTAATTTGGGGAAGAATGTTCATTGTGCAGGAGAGATCGGGAGAGCTTGGGGCTTTTGGAGGAACGCCGGTCTCCAACGAAGAACGACAAAGAACACCGGCCTCCGACGAAGAACGACTAAGAATGCCGATTCCTCAAAGATCGACGACGCGTCACCCTTCTCTTCTCTGCGACAAGAGAGGAGATGCCGCTTCCTCCTTGGTGCACTCCGCCGATGCCTACGATCCTCTTCCCCACGAAGCTGACGCCCGATATCAACTGTTGAGGTAGGGGTTTTTGTATAAATTTCATTATGTGATTTTATACCCTCGGCATGGCGTGCAAAATTGTTTGGTGTTGTTTAGAACCACTAACATGGTGGGCGTGGACTAACGAATAAGTCCGAACCCACTGCTACTTTTTTATTGATATGCGGAATAATTAGAAATGATGAAGCAGGACTGAATTGGCGATTGGAGGCCATCGAAGTAATGTACAGGTCCCGAGACGACCGCAGGTGCAGACAGGAGCAGAATCGGACCACCAGAATGACTCCGGTGGCCCGCAGAAATCTCCAGCGGCGGGGGTCACCGGCCGGCCGACCGGAGAATGCAGCGCCCCGGCGCGCCGCCGACAAGAGACTGCCGTGACTGAAGCCGTGGTGGCGAGGAGTGGATCCTGTGGCTGTACGGGATCCATGGGAGACGCATCGCTAGGCGCCGCATCCGCGGAGCACAAAGGGGGGGGGGGGGGGGGGTGCATTTCCCCCCCTGCTCGGCTAACTGGCCGAGCCAGCGCACCCCCAATCTAGGCCGAGCCGCACCGCGCCCTACCGGGCTAGACCCGGACCCGGGTCGGGTCGACCCGGTTCATGCCGACCCAAGGGGGGGTTGGGCCGGGTCGGGCCGGGCCCAGAACCCCACTTCAGACCGTTTTTGGTCTTTTTCCCATAACATGAGATACGGACCTCCGATTGATGCACCGTCAGTTGAGTAGGAATCCTTTGACCGAGACGGTCATTTCGGTATATTAAACCCGAGGTTTTGGCAAAGTTTTGGTACGTCCAGGTTGGTTCGAACTCGAAACCAACCGGGCCCTTGGAGCGGAAATGCTTATAACTCAAGGACCGGACGTCCGATTGACGTGCCGTCAATTGCATTTGGGATCCTTTTGTTGAGACGGTTCTTTTGTATTACTACTATTGAGGTTTGGATGCTGCTGGAGTATGATCGGGTTGGTTTTAGCTTAAAAACCAACCGGGTTCCTGGGACGGAAAAGCCAATAACTCTCAGATCGGGCATCCGATTGACGCACCGTCTGTCGCATTGGGCTTCTTTTGACGAGACAAAACTTTGGGATACATCAACTCTGGAATTCGTGATAGTTGATGTATCGACTCTCTCTCTTTCTTGAGGAGTGGACCCTCCCAGAATCGAGCATGCTGTGTGCAGGAACCCTAGAGATGGCTGCGACTGCGACGATGATGACTGCACTTGGATCCTATGTGGGTTCGACAGTGAGGACGACTGTACTTGGATCCTCCGTGGGTTCGGCAACAACAAAGACCATACTGGGATCCTCTATGGGTTCGATGGTGATTGACTACTATTCTTATATCCTACGTGGGTCCAGCAGTATATGACCTCTGTACTTGTATCCTGTGTGGGTCCGACAGAGTAGCTGGTCATGTATCCTTTGTGGGTCCGACAACTTAGCTGGTCTTGTATCCTATGTGGGTCCGACAGCTTAGATGAATCAGTGGAGACATTTGATCATCTCTATCACCTTACGAAGTGTATACCTGTGTGAGCTGAGTCTTGAATTCAATCATTATCATCGATGTGATTGACTTTGTTTCCTGTGTGGACTGGGTTGTGTTTTTCCTGTGTGGACTGAGTTGTGCTATCCTTTGTGGATTGGGTTGTGCTTTCCTTTGTGGACTGGATGGTTCTTAGGCTCGAGAGTTGGAGACGAACTGTAACTGATGACTTATGTATATGTATGGACATATACCTGAGTAGTGTTGTTGATACTTCGTGATTGTATCATTCCTTTGTGGTTTATCCTTCGTGGATTCTGAGAGACCTTCGGGGGGTCTCGGGGTCCCTACTGAGTATCGTATACTCACCCCTACATGGGCTATGCTCGCACTACGTTGTGTTGGATGTAGACGACGAACAACACTGATCGAGGTGGAGGCTTGTGGAGCTGGACGGTACCCGGAGGTGGACCACTTGGCGGGGCATACACGGAGCGGACGGCCGGACCCGAGGAGCCGAGGAGACTATCTGTACCCACCCTTCAGGTGGGATTTCTGGAGGACGACTCGGTGTTGCTGTTTTACTTACTGCTGTTGTACTTTGCTTTCAGTTGTACTGTACTTTTAGTTGGGTTTGTATACTGGCCCATTTACTTCCAGCACTTACTTTGTACCCAGTTTTACTTAGTGTTTACTTCACTTGCGTACTCTGTTGTGTATGTTTACTTTATAAAGGCAATGCCTTCCCTTTTTTCAGGATTTACGCCTTTGGTGCTAGTTTCCAGCCCCTGGCCTATGGATGGTGGGCTTGGGGTAGTCACGATACGGGCCCCAAGAATGGGTCGTGACAGATCTGGATTCACCTTGGGCCCAGTTAGTGTCATTTCATGTGTTTTATTTTGGGTTTTAGTCTATGTTTTTGGATATCATGTTATGAAATTACATGGATTACTATATTTGGTTTTCTTGGCATTTTCCTGTTTATCTGATAATGTTGAGATGGTTGATTTTTTTATCTATGTTTTTTATATGATTTATAAATTTTTACCAGGGGTATAGTCTCCCCACTATACTTATTAGATCCTCACTACTAGTCGATAGCCTGAGGAGGAGGTGTGCCTGAGGAAGTGTACCTGAGGTCATGTGGTGACCCGTCTCGGTAACTTGAGTGGGAACTGGGATGGGGGTATTACAATATGGTATCCAAGCCATTTTTATCCTTTTATTTACTATTTGGGAAAGGTATATAGAAGAATAGTGGGTGTTGGAGTTTGGTAATTAGATCATGCCTTAGAGTAGCTAACCCATGTATGGAGGGAAAACCCTAGTTACTATGGATAGGGATTGTTGTTCATGTTTATTTGTTGTTGTTGTTGGTTTGATTCCACCTTGAGTGCAGAACATACTGTTTGAGAGTTATTGTTGTGATAGTTTATTCATAGGATAGTATATCCCGAGAAGGGTATATGTATGCATCATGATAAGAATGTATAAGAGTTTCATTTTCACTGTCATTCTATGAACTCATTCACATGCATATAAAAATATTTCTGTTTAGTTTATTCATGTCTAAAATTTTTTATAGTGACACCTGGTTAGTGAATAGTGGTTTTCTTTTTTATAGCATGTGAACTAATTGGTTAAGGCTATATTTGATATAATTATATAATTAGAACATGATATTTGAGCTTGAGATAGTTTGAAAACTTTCTAGAGGTATATAAGACTATGATGGCATCCTTGAACATCTATTATATTTTCTTTTCCTAGTATGTCTAGATAATCCCTTCTCTCTTTTCCTTTTTTCCTATCATGAGAACTAAGGTATTTTTTACTCTATGTAGAGATATACCTCTACATTATCTTCTAGTAGTGTGTGGGGAGGGTGTTGATGATAACACAATACACATAGCAGATCTGGATCCTCTAATAAATATGAGGAATATTATAGATGATTAGCTATGCAAAGCTTATTACAAGTGATGTATTCCATGGAGAGGTACATTCCTCGATGAGGACTGACCATGTTAGACCTTATGAGGGAGTTAAAAATGTAGCACTACCTAATGATTGGAGGGGAGGGTGCCCCCTAGGTAGTGTAATTTTGTCTCAACTCTATCAATAAGATATTAAATTATCTGGAGACACCCCAAGAGAGGAGGGTAAAGCTTTTTTTTCATACATATTATGGGGACCAACCTCCTCCAATGGCCCGAAGACCTTCATTTTTTATTGATTTTGATAATCCACCTTCCAAGGGGTGAGGTGGAACCCTTACAAGGCCCGTAGGCGTAAGTATTACATGGCCCATAGGACTTAGAGGAATTCATTACTCATAGGCTTTAAACATTACATACAACCCATACTAACTACTTAGAACTACTCCTCCCCAATATCTTCATCGTGAAATCAGCTCTCCACCTTCGCATGGCTGTTCAGCTAAGCTTTCCCATGCATGAACAAGCTTGTCCCGATGGCAGGTTCCATACCATCTCATTCTTGCAATACATTTAGCTTTTGCTATGGTGAAATCTCCTTGCTCCTCCTCCTTCTGAAGTTTGTTCCTTGTAGGTTGTCTAGTTTTCATCTGCATTTAAGGTGGCCCGAAGGCCTTGAGGTGGCTCAAAGGTCTTACTGACCCGAAGGCCTGGGTGGCCCGAAGGCCTTAAAGGACTCGGGGACCAAATAGGTGGCCCAAAGGCCCAAACAGGAAAATATTTTCGGCTGCTATAGTGACAAACAGTGCCTGCTATAGTCCCTCTATAGTACCTGCTACAATTCTGCATAGTACCTACTACAGTACCTACTATAATACTGCTACAGTACTACTCCAGTTCCTGCTACAGCACTGCTACAATACTAGTGGGTCTTCCTAGTTCAGGTCAATTAGTATGAGGGTCTCGCTTGGGAGAATTTCCAAGTAAGGTTCCTTGAACCTTTCTTCCTAAAGCTACTAAGGGAGGATAAATCTTAAGAGTTCATGCACATAACGCAAGGGAGTACGATGATGATGAATTATATTGGTCGCTTCACAGACCTTTAGTTTTTTCACTAACATTGGATATAGATGAGGTAGGTAGGAAAACACACTTTGAAGAGGGTATTTGATACGAGATAACATCTCCAATGAATTTACATTTAACACCCCCAAATTTTATGATATGTCTCTTCTTAAATAAATTCAATTTCTTCGATAGTATACGTTGCACGCAACACCGAACTTAAACGAACCACAATATAGTATTAAATATTATTATTATAACACTAGATGATAAGTTTAAGATTGTGAAAAGGATTAAATAAATTATGAAAATATATTTTACACATGTTTATAAAATTAATTCATTGTAAATGAAAATAAAAACCAATTGAATATAAAGATGTGTTTTTATTAAAAAACTACTTTTATGCCCATAATGATATTTTATCATAATAAATTAAATTAATCAATATTAGTGAAATATATTAATTATATATATATGTTATATATTAAAACAACTATTTTTAAATTCATTGAATAATTTTTATAGGCTTAAGATACTAATAAAACCAATTTTAGGCACAAAGGTTATATTTTTCTAAAGACTTTTTTGCCGCCTTGTGATGATACACTTGTTTTAAATCAAGTTTTTGACACTTTTATAAATTATATTTGACAAAAAATATATATTATTTTAATTAATAATATAAAATTTACTTTGGTTGAATTTTTGGTATTTTTCTGACAAGTTTCATGTCTTGATGATAGTAAAAAATATTGCATTTTAATTGAAAACAACATTTTCATCTAAAACATTTGTGATGTTAAGTTATATTTATGATTTGTTTAATAGTATAATTAGATATTTTTTTTATAATTTAATCTAATTTAGGTCATTTTAATTAATTTCATATTTAATTTGGATATAAAAACATTTAAATCTTTTGAACAATTTCACTTTAAAAACTCGTTTTCTCGTTCTCTCGGTGAGATAAATTTTTAATTAATTACTGAAACTTATATGTTTTGAATTTTGAAAAATGGATTTCATATTTGGAATCATAATTTTCAAATTTAGTAAATGGGTCCCTTTTGTTGTTTTTTTACAATATGAACAATAACTTTATTTTTTTAATTACCATGATTGAGGGTAAATCAAGTAATTAAGGGTAAAAATAATATTATAAATATTATAAAATTACCCTAAAAATTATCATAATTTTATTATATGAGTTATTACTAACGAAAATAATCCTTGGGCCGATTTTATGTCCTATTTGAGCCACTTATATTACTTTATTCCTTTTATAGTATTTTATTCTAAGGAACGTTAAATATGTTATACTCATGTTTTAAATTAGTGTTACATTTTTATATATGGTTATTCAAAAGATAAATTCGACTATAAATATTAATTTGAAATATAATATATTTATATTAATTAGGATAATTTATTTTTAATTTTTAGGGAAGAAATAATTAAATTAAAAGTTTGCACAATGATGATGCAATAATTGTTTAATTAATAGAAATATCAAATCAATGTTATTAAAAATATTAAAATAAAAATAATTTGGTATAATTAATATAATAAAAGAATTTTATAGATGATATAGAAATATTATGGATTTATTAAAGGTTTTGTTTTGAAATTATCATGTTTTTATGATATTTTTAAAAAGTCAAGTAATGAATAGTGTCAAAATTGGCATTAATGATATTTTAAAATTAATAATATTTTACTAAATGATATAAAATTCATAAAAATATTATATTCTGAAAAATTATTGGGATAAAGTTAAAAATGTCATCCATGTCTCATTTAAGGTTTTTTTTTGACATTTTATAGTAACTATATTAACCTTCAAATAGTAAAAACACATGTTGTCATGGTAAGTGTTAAAGGGTTTAAATAAGGGTTAAAACCAAAATATAAGGGTAATAATGAGACATAAATTTATCTAAAAATTATTGGTTGAGAGAATTTAGACCCATAATCATATTATTTTTGAAATAAGTCAATTTTGATCCATTTTTATTTTAAAATTAATTTATATTAATTTAATATTTTGAGAGTTTCCAAAAGTTCCCCTCACCTAAAATATAAAAGGGAACCTCCTAACTCAATTATTCATAACACCTTAAGCCTTATATCACTACCAATACCTACCAATTTCTACTCATAACATCCTTATACAAGTTCTTGAGGTCTTGTTCTTCCAAAAAGATCAACACTAGATCCCTTAAGAAGAGATCTAAAAGAAATCCACTGAAGAAGAGGTAATCATTTTTACCAACTCATCCAAGTTTATTTTTTCTTCTATTTTCTCTTAATTTAACTATAATATCATATATATTCTTATATTTTATTAGGATTATGGTAAAACTATATTTCACCTTTTATCAATCCTATGAAAAATGAAAACACCGTGCGTGCATACGTATGACTTACTGTCTCTACGTCGTGGTGTAATCTATTTTTTATCACCAATTTATTTGAATGTATATAATGATATAAATAATGGATATCTATGATAATTAATAAATTATATAGAATCTGAAAAAATTAATATACCATCCATGTCCTTACTCATTCACCATTAAGGGAATGATACCGTCACTCGTGCATATGTACGACCTACCGTCTCCATGATGCGATGTGATTCATTTTCCATGTTAACCATTAAATAATGATTATAAAAATGTATTTAAGGATTACATATTATATTTATAAAATTAATATAATTCTTGAGATGTTTTAACTATATCCTAGGAAAAATAATTGATACATTTATGACAAAACATGCATATGAAAATGAAGGAGTTAAAACTCGAAACAAGGGTAATAATGAAATATTATCAATAAATAGGTAATAAAATATTATAATAAGATTATATATGATATCATAAAAATGTATAAGGTTCTGATATAAGTTAATAATATTATTAAAACCATTATACATGAGGTTAAATCACATTCGACTAAAGGAAATATAAGGTAAGGGACTTCGTCTCAATCTCATTTCATTGAGGCATTGTTTGATGTTATACACCCACCTTATTTTATGAGTTGTATATACATATCCTTTGAATTATCATGTCATTTATTTATTTATTTATTATCATGTTATTTATTTTTTTGTTAAATGTTACTCTTTTATGGCATTATGATATATATATTAAAAGTGGTATGAGACACCTTGTATATTTAAATATTTAATTATCACATCCTTTTCTCCATGCATATGTTTTCGAAAAATGTTTTCAAAAATGTTTTTACTATTATCCAGTGATTTTTAAATGAATTATTAACCCTTTTTTAATTTTTTTAAAATTCTTTAAAATGTATATATTTTCTGTTTTCTGAACAAGGTTCTTAAGACTTTTCTGACAAAAATATGAAAGGAATGTTTTTTTAACTTATATTGTATGGGTGGATTTTTCTGTCATCATGATGCCTTAATGTTTTGAAGATTACTTTAAAACTTTACAAGTTTATTTTTAAATATTTTTTTTAATTTATAATTTCACGTATTTTAAAAAAATTATTTCAAAATAAAAATGGTATTTCTCTAAAAAATTCAATATTTTTATTAGACTATTTTCATCATTTTCAAAATCCTATATTGAATCTTATTCTTAATTGAGGTTGATCTATTATGATATAATTTACCATATTTCATTGAATGGTTTATGATTCAGTTTGACTATGGATGTTCTATTTTGATACCATTCATAGTTTATGGTTAAATTATTCACATTTAGTATGATAATTTTTAAAATGGATGTTTATGTTGATTATGTTTCACCCCTTTAATAAGAGGAATGTATTAGACTTAGTAAGTGTCAAGAAGGGCCTATTATAGTCCCTCAATGAATTGGTTTGTCTCATGAGACAAACTAGTTTAGGTTTTGGTAATGTCTTACGTGATTATGTATGGTGTCTTGGATAAAGCCTTAATGTTATATTTATGATGTCCCACATTATGCATTACCTCTTTATGAGATTAGTTATTGATATTCCATGTGATTATTCAACTAGTAGAATATCCATGGTTAAGTTTCATTCTCATGTGATTATTTATATGGAATTATTTTATCTTCTTTCATCCCATCCATATTATTCCCAGGTTATTGATTAAATATAATGTGTTTCAGTTAGTAACTTTTCCATAACCATTTATGCTTATTTTTGATAGATTTCACTATATGAATACCCTTAATAAGTATCTGAGATCACCCATTTCAAATGTTTCATTTTCCTCAAGATTCTAAGAAGTATATTATTACTAATGTGCATGGTTACACTAAGGGTATTAATGGAATTCTTGAAGAAAATTCTTTATGTATTTAATTTTTTTGATTAAAATGTGAATTTCAAGTATGTATATAGTTTACAAAGACTAATATACTATTCATTCCTTTAGGATTCAATCACTTGTATCTTATTAAAGTGTAATAAAGTAAGGCACTGACTCCAAGCTACTAGGGTTGGGATCATTACAGTTGGTATCAAAGCAAGTTTAGTAGAAACCTTGAGAACTAGATTTAGTAAATCATGGATTATAAAACATAACCCTATGACTAACTTTGAGGTTAATTCTAAGTATAAGATAACATTATATAGATTTGGGAATGAAAATTGATAACCTAGGTTAAATATAAGGATTCATAGATTGATAAAGTGTCATGATTTATACATCCTATAAATGATTCTTCATGACTATATCACTATGATTAATGTTTCTCACATTGTACTTTGGGTTTTGGTCAATGGTTAGAATTAGAAAGGTTATACAAGTAATGGTTATACTATTGATGATAAAGATACTACAAGATAAAAATAAAAGGAAAGAGGTATTAAGAAATAAGATGATGAAGTGTAGTTAATGGTTTAAGAATGAAGTAGAATGATTAATGTTATTATGTATTTGAATTGAAGAATTATTTCATCAATGGTGCTTTGGTTATAAGAATCATGAGATATGTAAGGATTTTGTTGCAGTACTTCTTATTTAAGGATTTAGAAGCATGGACATTTTCATTAAGGTTTTTAAGGTGATCAAATATTTGTTATGTAAAAAGGAGAGCTATATTATGTTGTTTTAGAATATAATATTAAGTTTATTTTGAAAATTTAGAGACTTTTCTAGACTTTGAATTTGGATAGAAGTATTTTGGATGAGTATTAAGGTTAACTACTTATGGAATGGATTAAGTTGAACTTTGGATATTATAGTTTGAGGTTAAATTTTGATTTATTATGTTGGATATCATATGATCAAAATTTTGGTTTTGATAATATTTAAAGGTTTAAGGAACAAATTATGGATATTTCATTAAAAATGATTTAGGAATAAAAATCCCTCTTAAATATCCATCTCTAGCTGTACAAAATGAAGTGAAAATAGATTGAAACACAAAAAAGGATGAGATTATGATCATGAAATAGAAATCAATAAAGTATGTTTAATTTTTCAAGTGTTTATATGGATAATAAAATAATCCCTCAACTCTAGGAAAAGGATTTTGGAACAAAAATTTTATTCGTTTAATTTTATTACTGAGAAATCAATGGCCACTTTAACCCATCACAGATTTATGATTTTGTGATGATAGACTTTCTGATGACCATGTTCTCTATCACTCTATAAAAACTTGGTAGTTTGAATTCTCTTCTATGTACCAATTTTCACTTCCCACTAATTTTATCTTATTCAAATTCCCAATTTTGTGATGGCCATCACATTTCCCTTTCCCTCTTATTAAGGGGATGTTTTATCAACCCTATTTCTAATGTGAGTTTCCCAAAAAGGAAATTTCAAGTATCAAACTTTTATTTTTGAAGCAAAATTTAAAATTAAGAGGATAAAATTTATTGAAGGAGGGGAGAATGTAACACCCCAAGATTTTATAGAATGTCTCTTATTAAATAAATTCAATTTCTTTGATAGTATATGTCTCACAAAACAACGAACTTAAATGAACCACAATATAGGATTAAATATTATTATTATTAAACTAGTTGATAAATTGATGATTGTGAATAGGATTAAATAAATTATGAAAATATAGTTTAAACATGTTCATAAAATGAATTCATTCGAAATGAAAATAAAAACCAATTGAATATAAAGGATGTGTTTTTATTAAAAAACCATTTTATGCCCATAATGATATTTTATCATAATAAATTAAATTAATCATTATTAGTGAAAGATATAAATTAAATATATATGTTATATATTCAATTTGTTTTTAAAATTAATCCTGTAACATCCCCAAATGATAAAGGGTTAAATGACTAAATGATATGACTCATGTTAAAAAGGCGTACCTTCCTTTTCGGGAGCCTACCTGATTAGAACTCCACAGTTAAGAGTGCTTGGCCTGGAGTAGTGATCAGGATGGGTGACCTCCTGGGAAGTTTCTCAGGGTGTGTGTGAGTGAGGACAAAGTACACTGGAAAGGACATGTGTTGGCCTGTGGGGACTGTCGTCAGATGAACCGTTCAGGCATTTGGGTGGACCCTGGGGTGGGCCTCACATGTCTGCGGGGGCAACTGGGGGTACCAGGTGGCCCGGGACCCGATAGCCATGTTAAGGCAGGGTGGCCCGACGGTCTTCCTGTCAATGCGCGCTGGCCATTTTGACTGGCGCGTGACCCCGTTGGTCGGGCACATCCCTACGCCGAGGTGATCTCGTGTTGGTTATCTATTTGTGTTTATATTTATGACAGTTGAGATATTTTAAGTGTTCCGTGTTTGTTGTAGCGCATTGGCAGAATGATTCCGCGATGCAGTGATCATCGACTTGCGTGTGCGTATGCGCCTGCGCGAAGCGTGTTCCTTCGTCGAGTTCAGTTGACGACTTCGAGGTAGGTCTCCCACCACACTTGCTTTTAAATTTAGAAATTTATTTATTCCTTGTCATTTCATTATTTTTCAATAAATTTATAGTAGCACTGGATAGATATTACTAGATTTGTGACTTGCCGAATTTGAAAAACTGGTTACTTCTTGCATCGCACTGAAAATATATTCCTTTGATAATTTTTTGTGGTTTTCTTGTGATATTGTCATACGAGTACTTTATGAAATGTGCAAGTCATACTGAACTGTGTTTTGAGATGGTTTTTGGTGTGTATAAAATGACGGGTGTATCGTTTATAGAAAATGGTGTTTTCTTGAAAACTTGGATAGAGGAAATATTGTTTGGCCTTTAAACTAGATTTTGAAATTCTTCAGTGGTGGTTTGGTTTTCCTTAAACTAAGTATGTTTTTCTGGTCTTCAATATGATAGCGTGTGTCATATCTTTTGGAAACGCTTTGATATTAAAAGGTTTAAATGTAAATGATGTGGTGGCCCGGTTGGCACTTTCTTGATTGTGAACTGAATACATATATATATATACATATATATACGTACTTATGGGGCATCTCTATAGGGGGACTTCCCTTCCAGGATTGTCATGTAGCGGTGTCCGTGTAAGGGGTTGGAAAGTGCGGTGAGGTGAGTCACGCGTGCGAGGGCCTCCCAGTTACACAGTATTATTAAAACCACCGTGGGTTCCTGGGCATATTTTAGAGAATCGAGTGACGGTTGCTGGCTAACCCTGATTAGACGGGTTAGTCCCCCCTTGGTAGGTAAGGCCTTGTGGGGTGTGCCACTGGTTGGCTGTTAGGGCGGCTAGTTGGTTATTGACTATGGAGTACCATGTCGGCAGGTAGTCTGAACCCGAGTACATTAAGGGGGTTTCTAGGGATGTTTAGGATCACCCATGGTTACTTGTCTTTCCTTGCTTGTTTACTTCCAGTTGTTCTTTACAGCTTATACTGTTATACTTTTCGAAAATGGTTTTCAAATGAAAATGCGTTATTCTCTTTGTGTAAAATTTGAAAATGTAACACGTCATTCTCTTTTAGAGTGAATTTGGCACCAATGAAAGGAATTAAACTTTTGAAAAAGAATAAGGGTAATGTCTCGTGTTTTGATTTTCATGTGAAACATTATGAAAGATTACTTTTATACACCGTAGTTCAAACCTGGAATTTGTAGATTCTTTATTTACTGGCAGTGCTTTGGGATTTGTTGTTGGGCTCACCTACTGAGTTCTTTTTTGTACTCATGCCTATCTTTTATCTTCTCAGTTGCAGGTTCCTTTGTGTACAGGGTTTCCCTGGTTTAGTCGCTCAGTATTGGAGCGAGGTTGGTTTTCAGTTGGGTGGTGACCCATGGGGTCACGTGGAGGTACGTTGGTTGTGTAGTTTTGCTTTTATGTTTTGTTTAGTTTCTTTTCTTTTACTGTTTCTGGTTTTCTTTTGGGCCAAATCGTTCCCACCTATTTACTTTTGATGCCCGACACTAGTTGCCACCCCGGGGGGATCGGGAACGCCCCTCAGGACTTGCCGCGGACCGGCTCGGGTGACCGGTTCAGGGTTGACTCGGGCTGGTTCGTGAAAAATCCAATAAGTTTGATTTTCTTAATATAGGAATAAAACTAATTTTAGGAATAAAATGTTATATTTTTCTAAAGGCAGTTTTGCCGCCTTTTGATAGCACACTTGTTTTAAATCAAGTTTTTGAAATTTTTATGAATTATATTTGAAAAAATAAATATCTTATTTTAATTTATAATATCAAAATTTACTTTTCTTGAATTTTTGGTATTTTTCTAACAAGTTTCATATTTTGATGAATAGTAAAAAGATATTTAATTTTAATTAAAAATAAAATTTTCATCTAAATAATTTATTATGTTAAGTAATATTTATGATTGGTTTTAAAGTATAATTAGATAATTTTTTTAT
Source organism: Viscum album (assembly GCA_963277665.1). NCBI lineage: Eukaryota > Viridiplantae > Streptophyta > Magnoliopsida > Santalales > Viscaceae > Viscum > Viscum album. Next base: position 1,524,411,773 of record OY728125.1, on the reverse strand, counting down.
CATTTAATATAATGTAGGTAATTTTAATCAATTTCACATTGAATTTAGATATAAAAACATTTCAATCTTTTGAACGTTTTCACTTTAAAAACTCATTTTCTCGTTTCGTCAACAAGATTAATTTTAAATTAATTACTAAAACTTATTGGTTTTGAATTTTGAAAAATGAATTCCATATTTTTAAATCATAAGTTTCAAATTTATGAAATATTTCTCTTTTATTTTTGGATAATATGAATAGTAACTTTAATATTTTTTTTTAAATTACCACGGTTGAGGGTAAATTGGGTAATTAGGGTAAAAATAATATTATAAGCACTATAATATTACCCTAAAACTTGTAATAATTTTATTTTATGAGTTATTGTTGATCAAATACATCCTTGGGCTGATTTTATGGCCTCTTGGACCCACTTTGATGACTTTATTCCTTTTATAGTATTTTATTCTAAGGAACGTCAAACAGTCATACTCATTTTTTAATTAGTGTTACATTTTTATATATGGTTATTCTAAATATAAATTATAATATAAATACTTATTTTAAAGATAAAATATTTATATTCATCATGATAATTTATCTTTAATTTTTAGGTAAGAAATAATTAAATTAAATGCTTACACAAATATAATGCAGTAATTATTTAATTAATGGACATATCAAATAAATGTTATTAAAAATATTAAAATAAATATAATTTGATATAATTAATAACATAAATTTTTTTTATAGATGATATAGACATATTATGGATGTATTAAAGGTTTTTTTTTCAAAGTTATCATGCTTTTTTGATATTTTTAAAAATTTAAATAATGAATAGTTTCAAAATTGACACTAATGATATTTTAAAATAAATAATATTTTATTAAATGATATGAAATTAATAAAAATATAAAATTAAAAAAATTTATTTTTATAAAGTTATAAATGTAATTCATGACTCATTTAAGGTTATTTGGTCATTTTATAGTAACTATATTAACCTTTAAAAAAGTAAAAACACATGTTGTCCTAGTAAGAGTTAAAGGGTTTAAATAAGGGTTAAAACCAAAAGATAAGGATAATAATGAGACCCAAACTTATTTAAAAAATATTGTTTTAGAGGATTTATACCATTAATCATATTATATTATAAATAAAATTCTTTTGAGCCATTTGGAATTGAAAATTAATTTATATTACTTTAATATTTTGAGAGTTTCCAAAAGTACCCCTCACCTCAATTATAAAAGGGAACCTCCTACATCACTTATTCACAACACTTTGAGACTTATATATTAACCTAAACCTAACAATTTATCCTCATAAAATACTTATAAAAGTTATGGATTTCTTTTTTTCCCAAAAATAATAACCCCATATCCCTTAAGAAGATATCTAAAAGAAGTCTGTCGAAGAAGAGGTAATTGTTTTTACAAAGTCATCCAAGTTCATTTCTTCTTATACTTCCTATTTATGTGTTGTTTCCATGATAAATTAATAACTATAATATCATATATATTATGAGATATTATTATTATGGTACAACCATATTATACCTTTTATCCATCTTATGAAAAATGAAAACACCGCATGTGCATATGTACGACTAACCGTCTCCACGCCATGATATAATCTGTTTTTCATCACCACTTTACTTAGATGGGTATAATGATGGAAATAGTTAATATATATGATAATTATGGAATTATATTTATTCTAAAATAATTAATATTCCATCAAATTCCTTACCCTTTCATTATTAAGGGAATGATATCATCGCTCGTGTGTACGTACGACCTACCATCTCCACGGCGTGATGTGATTCATTTTCCATGTTAACCATTCAATAATGATTATAAAAAATGTATTTAATGATTAAATATTATATTTATAACATTTATATAATTATGTATATGTTGGATCTATATCCTATGCAAAATACCAGAGAAATTTATGACAAAATATACATATGAAAATGAAGCAGTTAACACCTGAAATAAGGGTAATAACAAAATATTATCAATAAAAGGATGATAAAATAATATAATAAGATAATATATGATATCATAAATATAGATAAGGTTCTAATATAAGTTAATAAAATTCTTAAAAATATTATACAAGATTTTAAATCACATTTGACTAAAGGAAGCGTAAGGTAAGGAACTTCATCTCAATCTCCTTTCATTGAGGCATAGTTTGATGTTATACACCCACCTTATTTAATGAGGTGTATATAAAAACCATTTGAATTATAATATCATTGATTTATTTATTATCATGTTTTTTAATTTTTTTTAAATGTTACTCTTTCATGGGGCTTATGATTTAAATATTCAAAGTGGTATGAGAAAAATTGAATGTTTAAAGATTTAATTATCACATCTTTTTCTCCATGTCCATGTTTTTGAAAAATGTTTTTAAAATTATACAATTATTGTTTAAATTAATTTTAACCCTTTTTTACTTTTTTAAAAATTCTTTAAAATTTATATTTTTTTAGTTTTTTAAACAAGGTTCTTGATACTTTTTTGAAAAAAATATAGAAGGATTTTTTAACTTATACGAAATGAGTTGATTTTTTTACATCATGATGAATTTATGTTTTGAAGCTTAATTTAAAAGCTTACAAGGTTCTTTTCAAATAAAATGTTTTCATTTATTATTTTCTGTCTTTTTAATTAAATTATTTAAAAATTAAAAGGGTACTTCTCTAAAAAAAATTCAATGATTTTATTAGATTATTTTCATCTATGTCAAAATCCTATGTTGAATCTTATTCTTAATTGAGATTGATATATTTTGATATCATTTAATATATTTCATTGAATGGTTTATGATTTAGTTTGACTGTGGATGTGCTATTTTGATACCATTCATAGTTTATGGTTAAAGTATTCATATTTCATATGATAGTTTTTAATATAAATGTTTATGTTGATTATGTTTCACACCTTTCATAAGAGGAATGAATTGAACTTAGTAAGTGTTAGGTAGGGCTCAATATATCTCCCTGATGCATCGGTAGGAATTATGAGTCAAACTAGTTTGGGTTTTGGGTAATGTATTACCCGATTATGCATGGTGTCTTGGCTGAAGCCTTAACGGTATGTTTATGATATCCCACATTATGCATTACCTATTTATGAGATTAGTTATTGATATTACATGTGATTATTAGACTTGTAGAATATCCGTGGTTAAGTTTCATTATCATGTGATTATTTATATGAATTTTTTTATCTTCTTTCATTCCTTCCATATTATGTCCAGGTTATTGATTAAATGGAATGTGTTTCAATTAATCACTTTTCCATAACCGTTTATGCTTGTTTATGATAGCCTCCACTATACATATACCCTTACTGAGCATCAGAGATCACCCCTTTCATATGTTTCATTTTTATTTAGGATTACAAGAAGTATATTATGACTAATGTGAAGGGTTACACTAAGGGGATTAATGACATGCACGAAGAAAATTCTTTGTGTATTTTATGTTTTAGATTATAATATAAATTTAAAGTATGTATCAAGTTTACCAAGACTACTAAACTATTTGGTCCTTTGGGATGCGATCAATTGTATCTTATGCTAATGTAATAAAGCAAAGAACCAACTCCAGGCTACTGGGGTCAGCTTCATTATAGTATTTAGGTTGACTAATTTCTTAGACATCATGAATCAAGATCTAATTTTTTAAGTTAACTTGAGGTAGGCCTTGAGTGGAGGGTATATGATTTTATTTGGGTGGTATGGTAGAACTTTCTATGGTAGTAGAAAGCGTTGTTTCGAGCAATACCTTCAGGACAACAGTGGGAAGAACAATCATGGTAGTGGTATAACCTTTCTTGGAAGTGACTTGGTAAACTATTTTTAGTGTGAAAATATCATCCACAAGTGAGACCAGTGACCTCAACCACTAGTGGAGTTCCATACATGTGGTAGGATTGGGAAACTATAGAGGTTTTATAGGAAAACTCAGTAGGTATCCAATGACAGGGGAGAAAGATAGATTCCATAATTTAGAAATGAGTCTCTATTTAGTTGAAGATGAAAAGATGTGGTTCCACTAGTTTTATCGGATGAGGTAGAGGATAGGATACCCTAGGGAAGGGACAATAGTACCTATAGGGTGGTTCACTATAGGGAGATTAAGTAAGATCTCAGGGTAGAGGTTCAATTTAGATGCATGCGGTCTAGTTTACACCTATTGACCTGGATTCATGATCTTTCACTATTCAAGGTAAGATTTTAGTAGCATCATCCCTCAAATTTTATTTATTTGATATGGGGTAATCTCATTCTTTTATATCTGCTTAATTTTTACATGACTTGGGTTTAGCTGTGGATTATCTATCTGGATTTTTGTCTATTGACATGATGTTAGGGGTGCATTCAAAGGGTATTCGGCACTATATGGAGTGTTTTATTGAGTTTAGTGGCTAGTATTCCCCCTAGGATTTGTTTTTTCTTGAGATGATGGGATTTGAACTAATCCTAAGTATGGAACGAATGGTATTTTATTAGAAACATATCAATTTCTACCATAGGATTGTGACCTTCTCATCACATGAGAGTAAATTTTACATCCACCATACTGAATGGGATATCTAGGAGGTACAGGCAGGACCAACACAACTTATATTGGATGTGATTATAGATATGGTAGATAGAATTGTGTTAGATGATGGAGGATCATAATAAGGATCCTTTCCTCAATTAGTAGGCTAATGTCAGGATTCATTTTAGGAGAAATTATCTAGCTTTACTCTAATGAGGGAGATCAAGTTTACTATCGATTTGGTGTTAAGAGCAGAGTCTATTTTTATTCTTCCCTACAAGATGACATCGATGGAGCTTAAAGAGTTGAAAATTCAATTATAAGTAGACGAAACCTTGCACTTATGTATGGATTACTGGAGGCTAAATCAAATGATAGTTAAGAACCAATATCACTTACACACATTGATGATCTCTTTGATCAGATGAGGGTCACCTAAGTATTCTAGAAGATTGATTTGAGATCTGGGTACCACCAGTTGAGGGTGAGACCTTATGAAATATCTTGGGCTACTTTTAGGAGCAGTTATGGAATATATGAAGTCATGGTAATTATTTTTGGCCTAAAAAATGCTCTAACATTATTTATAGCCTTGAAGAACTAGATCTTCCATCTATATTTGGATCAGTTTATGGTTTTTTTTCAATGACATTCTAGTGTACTACTGGTCTAGAGATGATCATGATCAACATCTTTAATCCATACTGAGTATACTAAAGGAGCATATACTATACACCATTATTTCTTAATGTTATTTTTTAGATTGATTTGGTGTATTTATTGGTCCACATTATATTAGAGGTAGGAATATATTTGGATTCAAAGATAGTGGATGAAATAGTTTCTTAGGAGCATCCCAAGAATGTTTTTGAGATTTGGAATTTTCTCAATCTAGCTAGATATTATCAAATATTTCTTTTGGATTTCACTAAAATAGTGGAACTAATGGCCAGTTTGACTAAGAAGGGAGTATTGTTTGAATTTCCCGATGGTTGTGAGGAATATTTATAGAAGCTGAAGAGATAGTTGATGTTAGCACTAATCATAACGTTACCAGAACCAGGTAAATGGTACACCATGTACTATGACACCTCTAGAATTATCCTATAAGAAATTATTATATAGGATGGATGTGTGGTCACCTAAAAATCCATCCAGTTGAGAAATCATGATTGGAATTATCCCACCCATGATCTGGATTTGGCCATCTTGGTTCATGCTCTGATATATTGTCGATATTAACTAATAGGAGAGAGGTTAATGGTATATATAAATCATAAGATCTAGAATTATATCTTTTCATATATGGATATGAACCTTCATAAATAGAGGTGTTTGGATTACCTATAGTATTTTGATTTTGAGTTGACATACATGATCAAAAAGGGAAATATTTTTGCCAACACCTTGAGTGGAAAGGTGCAGAATGAGGTGGTACAAGAGTATAGAAATGGTTGGTGGTTTATGGAACTATTTTCTAAGATACATATGGATATACATGAGTACTAGGGGTGAATGACTTTGATCTCCACCTCTGTTGTTCTCTCTCTTCTTGATAGGTTCTAGAGAAGGCAACTAGTGGATATATAATGTTTGTCTCTTAGGGAGAAATTAAATGGCATGGAGCCACTATTTCATTGGATCATTGATGAGGATGAAGATCTTCATTTAAATGGGTGTGTTTTGGTTTCCAATGACATGCATGAGGCGATGATAATAGAGTTTCATGCATCCAGGTGGGTGGTACATCCTGGTTTGACAAAGATGTATCAAGATATCAATAGGCAGTTTTGATAGCCATACATAAAGAGGGAGATAACTGGATTTTTGAATCAATGCCTCAACTATTAGTAAGTGAAGGATTAGAATAAGTGTATAGTAAGTTTATTATAGCCCTTTCCAATTCCTAAGTGTAAATTGTATGATTTCATCATGGAATTCATTATAGGTTTACCCAGGATACCCGTAAAGAATAATGCAGTATGGGTGATCATGGGCCCACTGATGAAAGTTTCCCATTTACTACCTATCTAGGAGAATTTATCTATTTATGACATGGGTATAATTTATGTTTGGGAGATATTGAAAATTAATAGTGTTCCCTAGAGTATAGTCTTAGATCGATAACCCTATTTTCCATCACACTTCTGGTAGGGGAAATAAAAGTAACTAGGTTTGCTGGTGTTTCTGAGTACAACCTACCACTCTCAAACTAAGGGGAAATTTGAGTAGAATATTTAAATCCTAGAAGAAATATTGAGATACCGTGTCTTAGACTTTTTAAATTCTTGGAAAAAACACCCAGATCTTTTGAAGTTTGACTATGAAAATTGTTACTAGGTATTGATCTAGATGGATCCTTTTGAAAACTTATATAGAAGGATGTATATTTCTCCCTTATTATAGTTATAGGTGGGTGAAGTAGTGATCTTTGGACCATGTCTTTTATAAGTGACATCTGAAAAAGTTCATTTGATCTAGAAGTGGTTGATAACTACTCAGAGTAGGTATAAATCTTATAAATATCATAGGTGGTGACCTTTGGAATTCAATGTGTGTGATTAAGACTTTCTGCAAGTTTCATAGAGGTTAGACCAACATTGTATTTAAAAGTAGGAAAAGTTATCACCCACATATATTGGGCCATTCAAGATAGTGGTGAGGGATAGACCATTAGTGTACCAACTAGATCTTCTAAAACACTATATCATGATACATGATGTGTTCTATATATTGTATCTCCAAAGGTATCACCTAGAACATTCTCATGTGGACAATGATGATAATGTTGAGATAGTGGCTAATGTGTCCTTTTAAGAGTAATAAATATGTATTGGGCACCATAGTGATTATATCTTTCATGTTAGGGTCGTTCCTCTAGTCTAAGTCTAGTGGAAACATGGCCATGTATAGGAGGATATGTGGGAGTGAGAATCTGTTATGCAGGCTTAGTGGCCTGGGTTATTCATTGATTAGACCCTATGATGCATGAAGAACACAACTCATCGATGAGATGTTTTATATTAGGGATGTTGTAAGACTCCTCTAATTATTAAGGTACTTATCTATTTAATTTTCTATTGAACCCTTTTAAATTATAAAATAGAGAATCATTATTGGTTTAAAAATATGGTTTCAAAGATTTCTAGGGGATTGGAGGGGCTGAGTCTCCAAAGTCTAGTAGTGGAATGAAATAGGGGGACTGATGTAGTGCCACCTACTACCCAGTGGACTGGGCAGTATCTCCATTGGGTAATAGGGATCCCTGGCTAGTCAGCACTTCTACACCGACTAGCTACTTGCCCACCAACTAATTGGTGGGATCACTATGACTAGCCAGTGGGAGTCAGTTGAGAATTTAATCAAGAGTAGCCTTTTAATTTCCTTATCTAACTTATTTTAAGTTCTTATAATCCCTTGTTTTGACTCTAATTAATGTTTGATGAATTTTAAGGGTTCTCTAGGGCTTCCTCAACTTTTCTAATATTGGATTTTGATCCTTTAATCCATTGTTTGATCTAGAGGTCATGTTTTGGTAAGTCTTACATGAAATTTATGAATTTATCTTGATTTTTTCCTGGTTCTTCTTCATCTAGCCTTGATGGAATGTGTCTATCACTATCCTTAGGGAAGTTTCTATTATATGTGGTCTAGATACTTGATTTGTGTGATTTCTTCATCCTCTCTTGAGGTAGGTGGTCTTTTGACATTTCCTAGAGTCTTGGTTTATCTTCAAGTGAATTCATGCTATGAGAATTCACTGGTGTACCATGAAATTGACCTATTTTACCTTGAGAATCTACTTAGGGACCTAGAATTTTTTTTCCTAGACCATCCATGGGTCCCTTTGGATATGGAAATGATTTGAACCTGAACCTTGGGACTCCCAAGGGGTGTGTAGATTATTGGAATAATATTGTGACCCCGGTTTTGAAGCTTCAAAAGAACTTTGTGAATGGCCATATTTCTTATTAAAATATTGGGTACCTACCTATTTAACCCACAACATAGAGGCTATGATGTGATTATGATACAATTTAACTAGATAATGGTGTATTTCATAGGATTGGTTTTTGTGTGAGAACTTGATTATTATTACTTGTTTATCCACAATTCTTAAGATTAAAAGGGATAATGAATTCTTAATTAAAAAAGGGATGAACTGGTTAATGAGTTACTTTTTAATGTGAAATTTTTATATGATTTTCATGGTTACTTGATGATCTAGGGATATATTAATGGTTACATTTGATGACTAGGGGTGAGATTAGGGGTAGGAAATTATTTTACTTCTTGATTATTTTCACTAGGGTGTAAGGATAGAGACACCCAAAACTAGATAAAGCAGGTATTTCTTACCTAGGTTCTCCTTGAAAAATGAGGTTTACACTTTTAATCTATGTTTGACCTTGAATTTTTTTATTTTGATTACTGTAATTACATTTAAAATTCTACACATATACATGAATTATTTGTAACGACCTGAAGTTTTGAATAATATTTGTTTCCTAAATTTGTGTGTTATTTCATTTTATACTCCACAAAACTATATCCTTTAATTAATGAAGTGACACCATTGGGTTTCGACTGTTATATGACTATTGTTCAATATGACCATTGGAAACAAAACTCTGAACGTTACAATTATTGTTTATAAATATAATTGATCTTGGTTAATTAATACAGAAAGAAGCGTCAATGACCTCATCCAGTAGACTCAGGCCATACGAAGCCCATCTTTCAGATCTTGGGAAGGAGGTAGCATCTTTTGGATTTACTCTGGACCAAGCCCAAGTTGAGCTTCAACATGTGAAGATTGAATGGAATCGCCTAAGGGAGAAGTTCAAGCTAATATAAATCACCACTCAATCAATGTTGTTCAAGCCGCCCCAAGATTCTATCACCATAGCACACCTTACACTTAGGTTCTATGCAGGTGTTATAAGGGGCTATGTAATGAGGCCTTAGATACTTTTTGTAATCCCTTGGTATAAATAAAATTTTTATTTATTATTATGGTAAAATTTGTGATTTTCAAATGTCTGGATAAATATAGGATGAATATTATTAATTATTTTGTAAAAAGGGTATTTTAAAATATTCATGTAAACTTTAAATAATTAATAATGTGAAATGATTTTCAAAAAATGGGCTTCTACAGTTGTGATCAGTAAAAAATTTAGAGTATAATAAGATCAACTTGATTTTTAGTAAATAGTAAAGTATGAATAGTAACATACCCTTATGAATAGTAATGAATAGTAAATCAACCAAAAAATAGAAACTTCACCCATGAATTTATAAATACAATTTAGACATCTTAAAAGTGAAAAAATGATCATAGTATAAGTTTTGTTATTTTTATAGGTCATAAATATTTTATTTACAATTTTATAATTAATTTAAAAATTTAAAATGAAAATTTATTTTCATAAAATGTAATAATAAATTGTTACTTTATTTTCTTATGGTTATAATATAATTTTATGGGACCTTTATTACTTTTTCAAGGTGTTACAAAATAAGTTATAGTTTTAGAGTTGTTTTTTTGAATAAATAATGATTTTATTTAAAAAATAAATTAAAAATATTTAGAAACTTATTTTCATAAAATGGATTTCATTTTTGAATTCAGAGCATTGATATTAGGTTAGGGTGAATTTATGAGATTTGTCTTAAAGTGTTTTGTTTTTTGATGAATAGTGAAAATACAGTTTTGAGTTTCGTGTGTTTAATGACATCATTAATGATGTAATAATGATGTAATCTTTCTGGTCGACTTGTTAATAGTAATATATTCTATTAGGTGTCCCAAGTGTCCAATACCATGGGAAAATACCATGGTCAAGCCCATGGTTTTGCAAATACCATCGATGAGGTGTCCCTTGAAAATTAATTACATATTCCCTTACTTTTCCTATAAATACCAAGCCATTACCTCATTAATTTCATTACAAAATCCTCCTCAAATAATTTATAGTCTTTTTACCTCCAAAGGAGTCCTCCAAAGGTTCCCTCAAGACCCCTAAGGTCCCAACATTTAATATTTAGAAGTTACTTTTCAAGGTAAGGGAACCTTCCACCCTCCTCTTTTAGTCATGATTTCCTTTAAGTTATGTCTTCCAGTTTCCATATTATTATGTAGGGTTATGTTCTTATATATTCTTATTACTATACATTTCATGTAAAAATGATGAGATAACCTTTCTTATCTCATCAATTTATTTTCTGAAATTTTAAGTGACGCCGTTAGGCTGCCGAATTTTCGTAAAAGAAATTGCATTTTCTCTTTTATTTCAAGTTTCCTTTTCATGTGGTATGTCATTCCACACCATGATCTTACTTATTTTTATTTTTTAAATCTACTTTAAATGATTCATTTATTTATGTGATACCCTTTTCCCCTATATTTTTATTGTTTTCTAAAACCATGTTATATAGCCGTTATGCTGTAGAAATTTTGTCTCAAAATATCTCTCTCTTTTTATCAAGAAATTATCTTGTTTTATTTATTTGAATACCCAAATATATTTTTATTTCTATAGGTATTCATCAAGATATAAAATTGATCGATTTTATTCTGGAATTGACATTCAAGAAACCCTCTTTCCTTTTCCAAGGGTTATAAAAGACATAATGATCATGTTTCTAGGCACTTTTAAAACATCACGATTTGAAAGTGAAACCCATTAATTTTAATCTCTATGGGTTATTTATGAAATGTTTGATTATGATCTATGTGGATCACATGAAAATAAATTCATATAAAGTGTTCACCTGGATAACGCTCCAATGAACTGGGTAAAGAATTTAATCTCTATAGATGACAAGTTTCACGATACCTTGGTGAATAACCTTGGTAATTTTTATAACACCTTAGGGATGAACCTTGGTGATATGTTCATGAATGTCTAAATTAAATGTTGTATCCACATATTCATGTTATGGTTAAAGTTATTTTTTTATGAAATTCCTCTACTTTCATTGCTCATATCTTCATATTTTTGATCAAGTTCTCATTCATATCACAAGTAAACTGATTCCCTTGCTTTCCTTACTGGGCTTTCTGCTCACCCTTTCCTTTGATGTATGTCTCCAGGTTATGAGATGCAGTAGTTGTACAATGGTTGAACTTTTCAAGAGGCTTTTCAAGGGGATTTAAAAGTGTGTTTTAAGTTTTTATATATTTTGTTTCTGATTTCCAAGACACTAGACTTTAAAGGTCCTATGTTTATAAATTGTAATGAAAAGTTATGTTAAAAAGGAGGGATTTCGTAGTTGGTATCAGAGGAAAGATTAGTTATTTATGGAAATTAGGCTATGAAAACTTTAGTAATAACCCTACAGAAAAGTTTAAATATAAGAATACTTCCTGGTATTTTGGTGAGTATTGAGTAAGTGGTTTATCAAGAAAATATATCCCTGTTTGGATACGAGCAGGTGGAGGCCACTCAAGCACAGATGTACCTAGGAGTGAAAACTCTAACAAGGAGTTTAGGGATTGACCCGAGGTATCCTGGTATACGACAATGGGCCTTATTTTACTCTTGGTTACGACACTCCTGGGGGATATGTTTGGTTAATCATAATCTTTTTATGAATCATTATGAAGGATTTATAAAGAAATTTAATTGTTTAAATCATAAAGTTTTAAGACATAAAATCCTTTATAGTTAAAAGCTTCATAAATGAAATAATCTTCTCACTAAGGTTTTGTAATTTTAGAAAATGGCGGGAAATAGGAGGAATCGTGCAAATTGTGATCGGAATGGACCATGTGCTGATGAACCTCCGATGGAAGCTGGAATAGAAACTTTCATGCAAATGATGAACCAACTGACTCAAGTTATGGGAAATAACTTGAATCAAGTTGAGAGACTGATCTCACCGTGAAGGGAACAACTTTTTGTTGAATCCTTTATGAATCAATGACCACAAACCTTTAGTGGATCTACCGACCCATTGATTATTAAACAGTGGATCAGCTCTATTGAGAAGATATTTTATGTGCTATACTGTTCTAAACAAGAGAAGGTTATGTTGGATATTTATCGCTTAGTGGGAGAAGATGATCAGTGGTGGGAACTAATTAAACAAATAAGGCCAAAAGTGTAAGTTGAAGCTATGGAGTGGGAAGAGTTCAGAGGGATATTCTTCAACAAGTATTTCCCTTGATCTATGAGAACTAGAATAGAGAAGGAGTTTCTCGGGCTAAAGCAGAAGGAGAATGAATCTATGGGAAGATATGATATGAACTTCACAAGGATTTTACGTTACACCTCTAGCTTTTTCATGGATCCAAATGGTAAGGTTTATAGATTATTCAGTGGACTGAGACCTCATCTGTGGAAGAATCTAGCCAACCGAGATTATGATAGCTATGAGGAGATCATGCGAAGTGCGATGAAAGTCGAACTGGAGTTTGGTGGGACACAATGGTCTCATAAATCCAATGAAAAGAAATGATCAATGGAGCCAAGATTAGGGAGGAACTTCAATCGGAGAATAGAAGGAAAGCAAGTACAGTGTCCCACATGTAATAAATGTGGGAAGAAGCGTTCAGAGAACTACCTTCTCAGAAGCGGGAAGTGCTACAAGTGTGGTAGAGATGTCCACATTGCATAGAATTTCCATGATGAGGTGAAACCAAAAATTCCCAAAACTAAAAACAAGGGGAAGATGGTGAATTCCCTTACTGATGTCCAATTCTATAAGTGTGGACAACTTGGGCACTTTTACAATCACTATCCAAATCCGAGGGCATTAGAGGGGAATCACTATAAGCCTCAACAACAGCCAAGGGAACAAGGTCATACTTTTGCGATCACTACAGATAAAGTTGAAGCACCAAATGATGTGGTGGCAGGTACTATTGTTGTTCTCTCAATGATAGCAAGTACTCTGTTTGATTCTGGTTCTACACATTCCTTTATTTTCTCCAAGTTTGAAAAGAATTTAGAATCAACCCCCGATTTTCTAAAAGTAGAGTTATCAATCAAGACTCCTGGTGAGATTATCCAAGCATCGTCAGTGTTTAGAAACTCTAGTATTTACTTTAGTGAGAAAAATATTATCGCAAATCTAGTAGTCATTCCCATGCTGGAATTTTACATTATACTAGGGATGGACTAGCTCTCAAATTATAATGCTAAGTTCAAATGTAGAAGCAATGAAATCTCAGTAATCTTGAATGGAAAACCTACATTTATCTTCCAAGGAGAGATATCTCAACTGGATATTTGTCTAGAAGAACCTTATATCCTTATTTATGGAGTTGATCGGTGAATAAGAAGAAGGAAATAAAATTTTGAGGATAGAAAATTTCACCATCATCCAGGAATACTTTGATGTATTTCCTAAGGAGTTACCCGAACCTCCCCCAAAAAGAGAGGTAGAGTTCTCTATTAAACTCGTACCTGGATCCCATCTGATATCAAATACCCTATATAGGATGAAAAATATGGATATGGAGGAGTTAAATAAACAACTCCAAGATATTTTGGAGAAGGGTTTTATCTGAACAAGTGTGTCTCCTTGGGGAGCACTAGTTCTATTTTTAAAGAAGAAGGATGGATAAATGCGTCTAAGCATTGATTATAGAGAACTGAATGGGATCACAATGAAGAAAAAATGCCCTCTTCCAAGAGTTGATGACTTATTTGACCAACTTTGTGGGGCTCAATTCTTCTATAAGATTGTTCTTTAATCTAGCTATCATCAATTGAGGGTGAAGAAAGAAGATATCCTGAAAACCATATTCCGATCAAGATATGGGCATGATGAGTTTGTTGTTATGCCCTTCAGACTAACTAATGCACTTGCTATTTTTATGGATTTGATGAATAGAGTCTTTAAGGACTACATTGATAACTTTGTGGTAGTTTTTATTGATGATATTCTGATATATTACAAAAGTCACAAGGATCATAAAGATCATCTAAGGGTTATTTTGAAAACTCTACAGAAGGATAGGATTTTTGGAAAGTTTAGTAAATGTGAATTATGGTTATAGAAATTTGATTTCTTAGGGCACATTGTTACCAATAAAGGAATCACAGTTGACCCTACAAAGAAAAAAGTTTTAGAGGAGTGGCCTCAGCCTACAACAATAACTAAGATTCGTAGTTTCCTTGGATTAGTGGGTTATTATAGGAGGTTTGTGAAAAAAATTTCATGACTTTCTAATCCATTAACCAAGTTAACTCAAAAAAGGGTAAAGTTTATATGGACAAAGGAGTGTAAGGAAAGTTTTAAAGATCTGAATAAGAGATTGGTTACTGCACCCGTGTTAAATCTTCCCTCAAGTGGGGAAGGATTTTTTATTTTTAGAGATTCATGTCTTAAAGGGCTTGGGTGAGTCCTCATGAAAAATGAAAAATCCATTGCTTATGCATCTCGACAGTTGAAGAATCATGAGAAGAACTATCCTATGCATGATCTAGAGATGGTTGTGGTCATTTTTTCTCTAAAGATATGGAGTCACTATCTTTATGGGGAGAAATGTGATATATACACAGGCCTCAAAGTTTGAAGTAAATTTTCACACAAAAAGGAATTTAACATGAGACAAAGGAGATGGTTGGAACTTCTCAAAGACTATGATTGTTCAATTAATTATCATTCTAAAAGAGCAAACAAAGTCACTGATGCATTAAGAAGGAAAGACCCAGTTGTTCTTTCCATGATGAGGATTCAAAGATATCCTTTGATCAATGACCATGTAAAGTTGGACATAGGAATTAAAAGGGGAGGGACATCATCAACCCTAACCCAAATTATTTCTCAATTATCATTACTAGAGAAGATCAAGAAAGATCAGAAAGAAGATCCTTTGTTACAGAACAAGTTTGAGGCTGTGAAGGATGAGAAGTTTTCTGAGTTCAATATTGATCAAAAAGGTGTACTGAAATTTCTTACAAGACTATGTGTTCCATATTTTCCAGAAATAAAGAAGGAGCTGATGGATGAAGCTCATATCTCTACTTTCTCTATACATCCTAGAAGCACAAAAATGTACAGGGACCTTCGTGATCATTATTGGTGGGATAATAAGAAAAGGGATATTACTGACTACACTTCAAGGTGCCTGGTATGTTAGAAAGTGAAGGAAGAGTGAAAACTTCATAAAGGGGTATTTCAACCACTACCCATACCAGCATGAAAGTGGGACAATATCACTATGGACTTTGTCATTGGTCTCTTGAGAACTTCCAAATGAAATAATGCAATATGGGTTATTGTGGACCATCTCACCAAGACTTCCCATTTTATCTCCATTAGGGAAGATTTATCTCTTGATCAAATTTCCAATATTTACATGAAGGAAGTGGTAAGGTTTCATGAAGTTCCACTTTCTATCGTATCTGATCATGATCCAAGGTTTACATCAAAATTCTGGAGAAGTCTTCAACATGATTTGAGCACTGAATTGAATTTCAGTACGGTCTATCACCCCCAAAATGATGGCCAATCTGAAAGGACTATTCAAACACAAGATGATATGCTGAGAACATGCTCAATGTGATTTAAATGTGTATGGGATCAACATATCCCTTTAGTTGAGTTCTCTTACAACAACATCTTCCAATTGAGCATTCAAATGCCACACTATGATACTCTATATGGTAAGTGATGTAGAACTCCTACTTTTTAGCATGAATCTGGTGAGAGAAAGCTTCTTGGTCCTGATCTTGTGCAAGAGATGACAAAAAAAGTCAATGTCATCCAACAACACATTAAGGCTGCTTAGAGTTGGAAAAAGAGCTATGCCAAAAACCATCGAAGGGACTTGGAGATTCATGTTAGTGACAAATTCTTCTTAGAATTTCACCTTGGAAGAGATTCATGAGGTTTGGGAAGAAATGGAAGCTCATCCCTAGGTACATTGGCCTCTATGAAATCCTTGATCGCATAAGAGCAGTGGCCTATCAGCTTGCACTTCCTCTAAATCTAGCACAAGTTCATGATTTCTTTCACTTATCCCTCTTGAGGAAGTACAAACCTGAACCTTCACATGTACTAAATCCAGAGGTGGTACAACTGGAACATGACCTCTCTTATGAGGAGCAATCGATGGAGGTATTGGATCATAGAGACAAGGTTCTATGCAACAAGACGACCCACCTTGTTAAGGTGTTTTGGAAGAACCACAAATGCGAAGATGCCACGTGGGAACCAGAGGAGTCTATAAGGTAGACGTACCAACACCTTTTCTCTTCTTAGGGTAAGAGTTAAAATTTTGGGGTTGAAATTTCTTAAAGGGGGAAGAATGTAACAACCCAAACTTTTGAATAAATTTTGTTTCCTAAATTTGTGTGTTATTTCATTTTATACTCCACAAAACTATATCCTTTAATTAATGAAGTGATACCATTTGGTTTCAACTATTATACGACCATTGATCAATATGACCATTGGAAACTAAACTCTTAACGTTACAATTATTATTTATAAATACAAGTGATATTGGTTAATTAATATAGAAATAAGAGTCAATGGCCTCATCCAGTTGATTCAGGCTGTACGAAGCCCATCTGTTAGAGATTGGGAAGGAGGTAGCATCTCTAGGCTTTGCTCTAGACCAAGCCCAAGCCGAGCTTCAACATGTGAAGCTTGAACGGAATCACATAAGAGAGAAGTTAAAGCTGATAGAAATCACCAATCGGGCAATGTTGTCCAAGACGCCCCAAGATTCTATCATCATAGCACACCTTACACTTAGGTCCTATGCAGGTGTTATAAGGGGCTATGTAACGAGGCCTTAGATACTTTTTGTAATCTCTTGGTATAAATAAAATTGTTATTTCTTATTATGGTAAAATTTTTGATTTTCAAATGTTCTGATAAATATAGGATGAATATTATTGATGATTTTGCAAAAAAGGGTATTTTAAAATATTCATGTAAACTTTAAATAATTAATAATGTGAAATGATTTTCAAAAAATGGTCTTCTACAGTTGTGATCAGTATGAAATTTAGAGTCTAATAAGATCAACATTTTTTTAGTAAATAGTAAAGTGTGAATAGTAACATACCCTTATGAATAGTAATGAATAGTAAATCAGCCAAAAAAATAGAAACTTCACCCATGAATGTATAAATACAATTTATACATCTTAAAAGTGAAAAAAATGATCATAATATAAGCTTTGTTATTTTTGTAGGTCATAAATATTTTATTTACAATTTTATAATTAATTTAATTATTTAAAATGGAAATGTATTTTTATAAAATGTAATCATAAATTGTTACTTTATTGTATTATGGTTATACGATAATTTTATGGGACCTTTATTACTTTTTCAAGGTGTTACAAAATAAGTTATAGTTTTGGAGTTGGTTTTTTGAATAAATAATGATTTTATTTAAGAATTAAATTAAAAATATTTAGAAAATTATTTTCATAAAATGGATTTAATTTTTGAATTTAGATCATCAATATTAGGTTAGGCTGAATTTATGAGATTTTTATAAAATGTTTTGTTTTTCAGTAAATAGTGAAAATACAGTTTTGAGTTTTGTGTGTTTAATGACATCATTAATGATGTAATCTTTCTAGTCGACTTGTGAATAGTAATATATGATATAAGGTGTCCTAAGTTCCCAATACCATGGGCAAGCCCATGGTTTTGCAAATACCACTAACGAGGTGTCCCTAGGAAATTAATTAAATATTCCCTCACTTTTCCTATAAATACGAAGCCATTACCTCATTCATTTCATTCCAAAATCCTCCTAAATGAAGATATTGTATTTTTACCAACCCAATGAGTCCTCCCAAGGTTCCTTCATGCCCCACAAGGTCCCAACCTTCAATCTTTCTAAGTTACTCTTCAAGGTAAGAGAACTTTCCACCCTCCTCTTTTAATCATGACTTTCTTTAAGTTATGTCTTCCAGTTTCCATCTTCTTATGTGGGGGTATGTTCTTATATATTCTTATTACTGTCCATTTCATGTCCAAATGATGATATACCCTTTCTTATCTCATAAATTTATTTTCTTAATTTTTAAGTGACGCCATTAGGCTGACAAATGTTCGTAAAAGAAATCACATATTCTCTTTTCTTTCAATTTTCCTTTTCATGTGGTATGTCATTCCACACCATGATCTTATTTATTTTTATTCTATACCTCCACTATAAATGATTCATTTATTTATGGGATACCTTTTTCCCCCATCTTTTTATTGTTTTCTAGAACCATGTTATATAGCCGTTATGCTGCAGAAATTTTGTCTCAAAATCTCTCTCTCTTTTTCTCAAGAAATTCTCTTGTTTTATTTATCTGAATACCCAAATATATTTTCATTTAAAAAGGTATTCATAAAGAAATAAAATTTATCTATTTGATTTTTTAATTTACATACAAGAAACCATCTTTCATTTTCCAAGGGTTATAAGTGACATAACAATCATGTTTCTAAGCATGTTTAAAACGTCGCAATTTTGAAGTGAAACCCATTACTTTTACTCTATATGGGTTATTTATGAAATGTTTGATTATGATATATGTGGATCAAATGAAAATAAATAAATATTAAGGGTGCGCCTTGATAGTTCTCCAATACATAGGGTAAATAATTTAATCTCTAGCGATGACAATTTTCATGATACCTTGGTGAATAACCTTGGTAATTTTTATGACACCTTTGGGATAAAACTTTGTGATATGTTCATGAATGTATAAATTAAATGTTGTAGCCAAATATTCATGTTATGGTTCAAGTTTTTTTCATTATGAAATTCCTCTACTTCCATTGCTCACGTCTTTATGTTTTTCATCAAGTTCTTATTGATATCACAAGTAAAATTATTCCCTTGCTTTTCTTACTGGGCTTTTTGCTCACCCTTTCCTTTGATGTATGTCTCCATGTTATGAGATGCAGTAGTTGTACATAGTATGAACTTTTCAAGAGGATTTTAAAGGGTATTTAAAGGAGTGTTTTAAGTTTTCATGTATTTGGTTCCTGATTTCCAAGACACTAGACTTTAAAGTTCTTCTGTTTGTAAATTGTAATGAAAAGTTATATTGAAAAGGAGGGATTACATATTATTACTCATACTAGACATTATTTAAACACCATTGGTGGTGGCCTAATTATTTTCACTCACACCCTACATGATCCACTATTGGGTACCTATGAATACTTTATTGATATAGGTTAGGGAATGGGAAAGAGACCCATGATCGACAGTTGGTATGAGTTTCTAGGGAAGGAGCATGAGAGTTGGGACCGAGCTTATTCTTAGGACCAGTTAGTGTTATTTCATGTATTTTATTTTGGGTTTTAGTCTAGGTTTTGGGAAATCATGTTATACTTTCAGTATGACATTACATGTATTACTATATTTGGGTTGCTTTATGTCTTCATGTTTATCAACTATTGTTGAGATGGTTGATTTGTTTACTTATCTTTTCACTATGATTTATTAATTTATACTAGAGGGTATAGTATCCCTACTATACTTGTTAAACCATCACTACTAGCTAGTAGCCTCTGGTGTATGGGGGGGGGGAATTCTTGAGGTCATGTGGCGACCCGTATTGGTCATGTGAGGGAGAACTGGGCTGGGGAAATTACATACATCATGGTTTTCATATAGAATTCACATGACATTCACATGATTTTATATTTGATTGTATTTTACTGATGAGAGGGTTTACTATTTAAAGTTTCAACAATAACGTATATGGTGTTTTCCAATATAACTTGTTGGTGGTATTCTACTTTGCTGGACTAAAATTTTTACTCATGAATAATTTTTTAATGATAGTTCATTTAGATTATATGGTTATAAGTTCTCTATTAACGACTATATTATCCCTTATTCAAGGGATTTATAGTGACCTTTAATGGTTTAGTGAAAACATTAGATTCCTTAGTGGAGGGAAACTTTGGGGTGATTGTGATGAGGTTCAGTTACTTAAAGTGTCAAAAACAACCTATATGGTGTTTTATCATATAACTTATTGGTGGAAATTTTCTTAATAGATCTAAATCATTATGTGGATACCCTTGAGAGGATTATATAATGGAAAGTGAAATGCCTTATGAATGGTATCAAGGTTGGATGAGAGGGAAAGATCTATTTGATTCCTAAATATATTGATTTTGGATGTTCTTTCAGATGGAATAGTTAGAGCATGGGTAAATGATCATTGTTTTGGAAATATACCTCTGTGGTGAGTGGTCATGTGGTTAACATTGGTATAAGTGAGATGAATCAGGTTGTTTGATGAGCTGACATGTAGTGGGGAATATTCAATGGGTAAGGCACACAAGCCCAACTTTAGGGGAATGAAACTCATATGAGTGATTTGGGTTGTGTAATTATGTAGTATAGTAGCATGCACATATTGGGTTTAGATGAGATCATGATGGTTCACTTTTCCTTAAGGTGAGTGAGTGTGGTATGGATTTTTTGGAAAATCCTCAATTTTTGAGGGCATGTGTTCACTAATTATGTGAGACATCATTGATTTTTGGATCAATGTCCATGTGTAGGATGAGAGCATATGTGATTGATGAGATACTCATGTGAATAGAGGCCCAAGATGTTGGATGAGAATGGGAGGTGTTTCCCCTGTAATAGATGGTGATATCATGTATGATGGTCTCAAGGGTTAATAAGATGGGTGAGAATGGATCAGGAGGAGTGAAATTCATGTGATGTTAGGACCCATTTGGATCAATGCTCAAGGAGTGATATAAGGGAATCCGTATGTCAGGGAAATTACCACTAACCATTAGAGGGTGTAACCCTCATTGTGTGTGAATTTTAGTGATCATTGAGGATAAATTCCCTGGTGAGATGGGAATTAGTAGAAATAGGTGATTCATGTCGATGCTCAAGTATTAGTTGAAAATTATGTTCAGTAATTATGTTCGATGTTAGATACAATGTGGGTTTTGGATATTGAGTTTTAGTTCAAAGGAATGATGATGAAGATACTCCTATGGTGAGGAGGATCAAATTGGTTATAGGTTAGAGACCCTAGTGTTAGAAGGCTCATAGATTTAGTGAGATTAGTTGATTGATGACTAAGGTGACATTGAGATACCAGTGGGTGGATGGATATGATAATATCTAGTTCCACAATAATTACTATATTTAGAATTTAGATGCACTATTGGATGGAGTTTGAATATTGGTATCAGGCTTGGGTTGGAGCTGGTGTGATCCAAGAGTGAGTTAGATTGGAGGTGCATCAATTTTTGGGGTGAGATCATGATGGTGGGTGTGCATGGTAGGTGATCCAACCATGGAATTAATTCGATATTTGAGTTTAGACTTCACTGTGGGTGATGAATGATTTTACAATGCCTCCTTGAGTTAAGTCATTATGATAGAGTGATGTGATGATATATTGATGACTAAAACTGATTATTTTTTAGAGAGGTTGTATAGAGGAGGTTAAAATAGTTTTTGTTCATATAATTGGGTATAGTGAGATGGAAACTGTGTCAAGTGTATTGATAGACCACTGGGAGTGTATTTTTGGAAGGTAATTCTGGTGGGGAGAAACATGGCTTGGAATCAGTTGCTATGATTGGAGTCTTATGGTGGGAAGCATCATAAGTATGGGGATGAATTTGTTGAAAACCCCTAGTGTCTTATGAAATATGGGTGCGGTGATATCTATCCCTATATTGGTATTTGTGGTGAGTAAGTGGCTTAGGTTATGAGGAATAGTGTGTATTGGTGTTTAAAATTGCACAATGGAAGTATTTTAGATGTTTAGAAATGGAACTCAGTGAGTTTTTGGTGAATTAAAGAATATGGTAGGTTGAGGATGATGTTTGTAGGAACACCAAAGATTTTTTGGGAAGATAAACATTATCATGTGAAATTTGTAATGACCTAAAAATTTTATGGGTCATTGTTTCTCAAGAAATTTGATTTTTTGGACCTAGATAAGAGAATGTTTAGGGAATCAAGACTCAGATCATAATTCCAAGAGTTGGAACATATCAAGGTGATGTTTTTTGATGTGGATTGAGGCCCAAAATTTGTTTTGGGTTCTTAGGTGAATGTTCATAAGGGTGTTGGTGAGCCGAGTGCTGGTTTTGGATATAAGAGATAGACCATGCTACAATCAGTGGGTGTTGTGGCACAACAAGTGTCATGAGAGTTTTTTTGGATGGAATATTAGTTTTATACCATATAAGATAGTTTTTTCCATGGTGGTTATTTTGGGGATAAAAAAACACTAAAACTATAGGGGTTTAACTATAGAGGTGGATTAAAAGAAATCAAATCCTACCTTTTGGGGTCTAGTTAAGACACATCCTCGAAGGCCACACTATAGTGAGTCCTAGAAGGAAATTACTATGTCATAGACTAGAATATGTGTTTTTGAAGGTACTCAAGAGGAAGGTCTATCGGGATACCCCTTGAGGTGGGATGGGTTGTACATCCATACTTTATTTCACAACCAAAGGTTGAGAGAAGGTATTTCACCATATCCCCTTTTGTCATACTACAAGGGGGTCCCTATACTTATCATTTCAGATTAACCTCCCCTCCCTTAATTATTAGGTTGATAGGTTCTCACTAGAGGACTATTTTATCAAGATACCTCCCCCTCTTGTCCCTCCTTTGACCCCCTTGAATAAGGGAATTTTCTTAGCATATCAGTGGTGGATTAAGGTGTGTTATTCCTCTATTCCTTCTATTCTGGGGTTCATTTTTCTATCCCTTTTATTTAGTTCAATTTGGGCTAGGGCATTGATGATTATTTCACCATATAATAGTGAAATCATCTCGATTTTATGGGGATTTGGTGTGTCTTGGTGAGGGGATGTCCCGTGGAGATTATCACACACTATTTCTTGTTGTTTCTTTGGTTTCATGCCACTTAATGAATTTATTTAGTGGTTTTACCTAAATTAGAAAAAATTGATGATTGGTTAGGTACTGGGTGATATGGATTCTACCCATGATGAATTTAGGGGTATTCTTTGGACCTTTTAGGTGCGATTGGTTGTAGTTTTGGTGGCACGATGATGACCGATGAGTTTTTATGTGATTATGACTCAATGAATTGATTTAGATAATTAATTATAAATTATTATAATTAATTATTCTGATTTTATGGATTTATATCAGAGCTATAATGGAAATATGAGCTTGGATGAGACATGTATGTGATTGTTCAAGGTGGTTAAGATCTTAGTGTGGGTGGAAACTTCTTTACAGAGGTAGGTGGTTCCTATAATGAAAAACCATATGCCTAATTATGCAAGATTACTTACCTATATACATATTTCATTGGGTTGGGTAGAGGTATAGGGACCAAGAGTGCCTTAGTGAAGGGTATAGGTTGGAATTAAGCCTCCTTGAGTTAGAATAAGCGCTCTTAGAACTTAACATAGTTTTTGATCACCTTAAGACCATTTTTCCAAGGGGACAAGGTTCTGGTTGAGTGGTAGATAGATATTAGGTTGGTAATAGAGAGTTATATGAGATGTGGGTAGACAAGGATGGTTTCTTTTGGTATAATCATGCAAACATGAGAGGCTTAGGACTATTGTGATGGGTGAGACTGCCTTACATCTCACACTGAGTGAGAATCACCCTCTTGAGGGTGGATTGAGACTTGGAGAGTACTGTGAGAAGGATGTTTCCTACATAACTAGACAAGGTATGATGGAGAGGGGTTTCTTCTGAGTGACGTTCTTGAGGGATCTTCCAAGATAGATGTAATAGTTTGAAGGGGGTGTGGGTTTTCCTACTAAGGTCAAGGTCATATAGAGTCTACAGGCAGTGAAAAACTCTCTATAGTGTTGGAGATGGTCTTTAGGGTTATACTGAAGGATTTATGGAAAAGTAGGTATGTTAAGGTGTAGGGATAGGTCTTGAGTGACTAGAACTTTGGTAAAGAGTTTGTGAGTCTATGGGATAGGATGCATTCCTTTCTTGTGTTATATGTGTGTGATAGGAAACAAACATTATCATGAACAATGATATATATCAAGGAAATCCCTCACCATGAGTGATAAAGTTTTGGAAAAAATATACCTTTATTAAAAAGGTATAGGTTGTGATGTGATAAAAGGTCTTACCTTGAGTGATAGGTAGTAGTTGAGGGAAGGACCCTACCTTGAGGGAGAAGGTAGTTGCGAAGACATGATGTTGGGCCTTTCCTTGAGTGATAAGGTAGTGGTTTTGAAAGTGAATATGCCTTGAGTGAGAAGGTATGATCAACTATGATTTTAGTTAGTGGACATGGGTTGGTATTTCTTGAACCTGAGGCCCAACCTTGAGTTATATGGTAGTACACAGGGCATGATGGATGACCTCTCTTGAGTGATAAGAGATGTTCCATGACTTGGATGTAGGACCACCTTGAGTGAGAATGTGAGTCCAGAGCTTGGATGTAGGACAATACCCTTCAACTTTAGGCAGTGTTCAAGACTTATTAGAAACCCTACCCTGTACCTTTAGGTTGCGGTCGAGGCTCAGTGAGATTCCCTACCTTGAGTCTTTGGGTACGAGCTGGTTTTAATTAAAAGGGTATGATATGATTGGATTTTAGCATGGGTTAAAAGTTGGTATGGTTGAGTGTCATGGTGGTATAGTTATCACATAATATGATGATGCACATGGACTCATGGTGTCTTGGTTATCACATGATGTTCTAAGGAACTTGTGCGTGCATGTTTATTTATCTTCTTTGTGCATACACATATATGATGGTGTATATTAGGGGAAATTGGTGAGATCCTACTGTGATATATTTATCACACAATGCATGGGAACTCTAGTTCATGTGTAGATATTATGTCTATTTTACTGGTTGATTATAGGTTTTGTAGTGGATTGGGCCGGGGTAGCTTGATAGGGTATTAGAAACTGGGATGAAGTGAGGCTTAGGAATAAAATTAGATCCCCTTTTTATTTTATTCTTTTGTTTATTTTTTTTGTGTATGATTATCCTAGTGATTGATTGGTTTATGTATGATTTTATTCTCCCACATGAGACATTTTTTATGGAATTTTGTTTATTTGGTTATAAATACTTTGATTTTATTGCATAAGATATTGTTTGGTTATTTTCAACTATTTTATTTCTTTAATTTGAAGGAATAACCTCCCAAATGCTTGTTCTAGGCCCACATCACTAGTCACTAGCCTATGTAGTTTGGGTAAGTATGATTGAGGTCTTGTGGAACCTCATCCGGGGCATTAGTGAGTGGCCTCAAGGTAGGTCATCATAATTTACTTCCAAACCATCTTGATTTTGAGATGGTTTAAAAACTATCATCAGATATATATATGTTTCTTCTTGTTTCCATATCTATCAATTCTATCAAATGATTTAGATATTTTCAAATAAATGAAATCAATTCCCTAACCTCTTGTCACTTATTTTATCCCCATATATATTTTTTAAAATGTAGCATTAAAGGGATCCATCCTATTTTTTTTATAAAAATGAAAAATTATAAATATAAAAAATTATTTGAATGGATTGTAGTTTTAAATTTATATTAAATTTAAAGTTAAAGTTTGGGTACAAGTTAAAATTAAACTATAATTAAATGAGTATTAAATGAATTTGTTTTTGGTTATATCTAAAAAGTTTTAGGTTTGTATACCTGTATTTCTATAGGCACCAATCCCATTTTCATCTCTAGATATTACAAAAAAACTTGTGAAATATTAATTATTTTCATAATTACTTAATATAATAAATCTCATATAGCAAGAATCTGTGATATTTATAAATCTAAATGAAAAAATAATATGGTCTGGGTTATTGTGAATAAATAATAATTTTATATGTCATTCTTTCCAAATTTCACATATCTGATGCACATAAATTCTCAACTATAAACATTGATATTTTATCCTTTTATATACACACTTTTTATATTGTAACCATCATATTTGATATAAAAAATAGGAATAAATATGTATCTTTGATATTAAAATTTATAAGCCTATGAATATGAAATTATATGGTAATGAAATAAGACTTTTAACACTATATTTTCTTTATCTATTATCTTTATATTTTCTCACATTGTATGTTGTGTGGTGTTTTTACTTATTCTCTATTAAATTTATGATTTGTATTTAATTTAAAAAATTATTATAATTTTAAAATACCTCATGGTTTTAATCAATTACTCACTCTTAATTTAATGAAATGTTATCAACATGATCATATTCTCCCCACTAAACTTTGTATCGGTACTACTTCCATCACTATCATCAAATTGAGATATTTAATTCATTAACAAGTATGTTTCACATTTTCTAGACACTTTTTTTGACACATATATTCATATGAGATGATCTAGTCAACTTTATACTTTTGGTTCCCCCCACATGTGATCATCATTATTGGAATATTCATCATTTATTTCTATTTCCAATGACATCAAAATAAAGTTTATTTGTTTAGAATTAGAATAAAGGTAAAGAATTATTATATTATAATTCTTCAATTTATGATCATACTTAAATTTTTTTAATAAATTTTAAATTCTTCTTATAATGATTTTACCCTGATAATTTATTTGAAAAATATTTCAAAATGAATGTTATATATCAAGATTCATTAGAAATTTATAAACCTGATATATAAAATATACGAAACAAATTGAACATTCATGAAGTACCAAATAAATATAATAATTTTGGTTTAATGTTATTGATAAAAAATTTAACATATGAATAAGACCTCCCCAAATTTAATGAAAATATTGAATTACATATTCATGTTTTTCACAAACCAATCTAGGGCCATCCTGATCTAGCTTGTGGTAAGGCTCAAGGATCATTCTCAATCCACATTGATTGATAACTAGTATCAGGGCATAAAATTTACTCAGGGGGATGATTTCACTTGAAGAAATTAAATTAAAATACAATTATAATTTTACCAAAATTTTAACATGATACATCCATATGTTGGATGCCCTTGAAAAGTATAAAAAATAAATATAAAATAAAACTAAAGAAAAAAACACTATGAAACATGACTTGTATGAAAAATATAAGGTATTAAACAAAAAAAACATACTAGATAAATATCCCCATGAGATATGAGGTCACAGTCCACTCACTAACTCAAAACCCTCTCTAAGACCGGTCTGTAAGATAGAGTCCCTGAAGTGGAACTTATCTAAATCAGTGCCCGAAACTTCCAGATCCACTCAATCTATAAACATTGAGTGGTGTAAGCAAGGTGTGAGATAATAGTCTAGTTGGTTTTCAACAACAATTCTATTATTTTCTTTTACAAAAAATCCATAAATTATAGCTTGAAATACTTTAATCAAAAATATGTTTTTATTATACTTTGGAAGAAAAATTATCATGATTTCCTTTTAAAACATTTTTTTTATAAAAAAATTAGTTTGAACACATGTTTTTATAAAAAAATTTATAAATAATTATTTGATTTATTATTGAAAAATATATAAAGGAAAATAAACATAGAAAAATAATTCATCAATATCTTAAATATTACTTAGAAACAGAATAAGTAAGTTAGAACTAATGAAACATGTCCAAAGCATTTATAATTAAAATTATGCATCAATGAATAATCACTAAAATAAAGAATTCATTTAATAAACTATAAAAAACAAGGTTAAAGGGGTATAATTCATGATAGATCAATAGTAAAAGAATAAAATGGTATAAAATCATATATGTACTAAATAAGTGAAGGTAAAACGCCTATATAATCACGAGAATTATAAAGTAAAGTTCTAAGGAAAACTATATAATCAGTTATTTAAAATAGGTATCACGGGAGAAAAACACTAAGGACACTAAGTATTTGTGAACCTTGTAATTCTCTGTCACTAATTAGGGATACCCTAAATTAGTAGAATAAAACTATAGCTACTTCATTGGGCCAGTGGGATGCACATGACATTACTTAACTAGTTAGGATGACACACTTAACTAGTGGGAAAGGACCTTTTCTAGATCTAGGATATCATATCCAAGCACCTGAGGTTTCTTATGATGTTTAGAAAATATAAATAATTATTTTTAGAAAAAATCTTCATCAGAAAATGAATAAACAATTTTCAAATTATTTTATGAAACAGGCCTCAAACTATTTCTATAACCAACATCAATGAAAACATCAGGGAAACCCATTTTTTATTTAATGAACCCACATAAAAATAGAATAATATAATTTCTATAGTTATCACATATATTCATTGAATTTATTTTTAAATAATTTTCAATGGGGATTAAGCTAAATGTGTGAATTTTTTCATGAGAACACTTTGAAATCCTTTTCATATAAGATTCCAACAAATCCTTACATTTAAAACTAGCAATACCCTTCTCAAATACCATTTGAAATTCATTTAAAAAACTAGTGAATTCATAAATTTCTTTTCTAAGTGATAAATAGGCCTTTAATTTTCATTTTAGAAATCATACCTTGGAATCCCCTTTGAAAGTATATTTTAAAGCCCATAAATATTAAAAAACCTCATTGAATATTAGATAAACCTCATTTTAAAACTATTAAGTCTAAAGAACCAAAATTAAAAAAAGATAAATATCATCATAAAATCACACAAACACCATAAATACCTTTAACTAATAATAAATATAAAAACAAATCCAAAATAGGCATAGATATCCATTATAAATAAATCCCAAAAATAGTTTCCCTTCAATACCCATGAGATTTCCATAAATATAAAATCAATTTGAGGTAAAAAAAATAACCATTTTAAAGTTCAAAATAATTTGATAAATATTCCTAAAAATGTAATTTAACATATAATATACATATTTTTTTTGGAAAAAGTTTTAAAAAACTTAAGAATAATATAGAGTTTCTAGGAAAAGAGAAAGCATGGAACCACCCACCTAGGTCAAGCATAGCCAATGCGATATCTTTCAACATGAAGAGAGAATGATCCAAGGAGGAATAAAAATTCCCTAGGAAACCAAATACAAATAGGATTAGAACCAAAACCCACTTAGGGTTCAGAAAATAGGGATTCACAATGATATAAATAAGAAAAACAATAAATAAAGATAAGGAGAATAAGAAATAGGTGAGAAAACCCTAACCTAGGATGATCAACCTCAAAATCAGAGGACCGAGAGATTAGAATTAGAGGAGGAGGTGAGGAGAACTTGCATAAGGGGGTAATTTTTTTCCACATCATGTGAGTGAGGGAGAGAGGATACTAGATAAAAATGTAAGGGTATTAATTTGAGAGGTTAAATTTATAAATTCCATTTTTTTGAGTAGGGAAGTTGCATGATTACCATGTGACTTACCAAACCAGGAACCAAATGTGCATCCCTCATTTGGAACACCTAATAACCCATAAAATTTGACTACAAGATTGGTAAATCCATGTGTTAATCATGTAAAATGACACTACTTAAATTGTAGGCACATTTTCATTATTTCAACTAAAAGTTTAGTAACTACGCAATATTACATTTCATTATTTTGTTCAATTTTTTTTAAAAGGGAACAACCTAAAAATATAGATAAAGATTAATAATTAATTAATAAATAAAATTTAAATAAAATAATTTCTAGGGTGTGACAATTATCCCCATTATAACACTCTCAACCCCTAAAAAGTCATCCAAGTCCTAGAAAATGATACGAAGTTAAAAATATAAATAACAAAGGAAGATAAAACTAGAAAGAATAAAACAAAATACAACACCCACTAAACATTATGAAACCACATTCTAAGTTTAGGAATGATATTTGAGAAAACCAAACCATAACCTGATCAATAACCTAGCCATAAAATATCTAGGAAGATAATAGGATAAACCATTTCTTTTTTAGAGAGTCAATAGAGACACCTTATAAGGTCTCCCCATTATATTAGGATTTTAATTATCATTGTGGAAAAAATGATACTAATATATCTAGGGAGTACACCAAAAGTCATAACACATTTCTTCTAAATAAGGAAACCCAAAACCGATCACAATTTCCAATGATTCGTCCATAATTCCATTAGTTGAATAGAAATCTCTCCAAATAGCATAAGGTATCAAACATTAAATAATGTATACCATTGATCAACTAGGTTAGATACAAGTTAAAAATAATAAGATAGTTATAAGGAATAATATTAAAGTAAATAAATGTAAAGAAAATGAAAAAATTAATAAAAGACGCCCTGAGTGGGTTTCCTAAGGTTACCACCTAGATCGAAGCCACCAACACTCCACTATTAAAGATGACAAGTCACCATAATTCTCAAAACTAATAGATTATAATTCCCAATATGATCACATAAGAAGCATATCAAAGGTTTCATTACTTATAAAGGAGGACTCCTCATGAGTCATGAAGGTCACTTTATCAACGTGACCTTGTTGACTACATCACTAAGTCTAGAATAAAGGAACATCCTAAAGCCAAAGTTATAAATGAAGTCTATATAGATGAATGATCACTAAAACAAGAATCCTAGAGAAATAAAAAATTAATAAATAATGGTTATTCCCTACTACTATATTGAAATTATGGTTTGGGTTGAAAACCATAAGGGAACACTCTAGTGTCTTATGAGATATTAGGCTGAGGAGCCTTCTCTAAAATAGTCTTTATATAGTTCCTCATGTCTTTTCAGAGAGGAAAAATTTAGATATAAAAATAAACACCTAAAACCATTGACACACTTTAATATTATATCCCATAAAATAAACATGAAAAATAATAAAAACTATAACTCAAACAATAAGTCATAACCATTTCTTAGAAATCACTATGAAAAACATAGCTTAAAATCTCTCCCTCTCTTAAAACACCTTCATCTTTATTATTCAAACCA
Source organism: Viscum album (assembly GCA_963277665.1). NCBI lineage: Eukaryota > Viridiplantae > Streptophyta > Magnoliopsida > Santalales > Viscaceae > Viscum > Viscum album. The sequence goes on along the minus strand of OY728125.1, from coordinate 1,524,380,410 downwards.
TATACCTAATATCCTTATTTATTTCACAAAAAAATAAATTTATTTAAATTATATTTCAAATAACTCTTTATTAGTTTGAAAATTTCACTTAAAAAGTAAGGCATAATTTCATAAATATTTTATTAAAACCCACTTGGAGTTCCAAAACATTTCTTTTATTTTAAAATCATTTTCAAAATTCCTTTATGAATTTTAAACCAACTCTCAAATTATCATTTCATTTTTGAATCCCAATTACTAAATATCATCAAAATAAAATCAAATAATACCAATAAACAAGGAAAATTCCAATTAGTTCAACCCAAATAGAAACAACACAAGTCTTAAATAAACTCAACACCCAGAGGAATCCAAGAGAAAATTTTCAAAGGGGATAGTGGTTGTGCATAGTTTTACCATATGGTTTGATAGATCATGCACCAACCATGAAACATGACACTATGAACTTTACCAAATCATGTGAATAATAACCACAAGATTTTTTTAGTTCATATGAAAAAACATCAATCCTTTATTTCTTATCTCATTTTCTCCCCAAAAATTAACCCCCCAAAAAAATCTCATAAAACACCCACCATGATTAAGACAACACCAATTTAAATTAAAATTTAACCAATAAGAACAAAAAATATAGATCAAAATCAAATATAAAATCTCTACATCCCATGGTTACTCATGTTTTTTCATAAGAGTTGGTTATCAAAAACTCCCCCATGACCTACCTTTTAAGCTCAACGATCCTATCTCCCATCTACTAGAGATCCCAAATAATAAGGGGGATTTAAGAACCTAAATCCTATTAATAACATAGGATATGATACCATTTCATCACAAACCATTCTAGGTCTATCACAACCAACCATATGGCAAGGACCAAGGGGAATTTCTGATCCTTATGGGCTATAAACTAGTGTGAGGGCATAATATTTACTCATTGGGAATGGTTTTTCCCAATGAATTTAAATTAAACTAGTAATATAATTTTATAAAAATTATATAATTATAAATACATGTAAAACTTTATATTTTATGATATATTTATCTATAAATAAATTTTATTTCTTGGATATCTTTCTTTACACGCAACATTGAGTTTAAATAAATCACAATATACTATTAAAATATTATTATTTAATGTGACAGTTATGAACTAGCTATTGGATTTGGGGGGGGGGGGGTTATGAGTAGAAATATAAAAATTATGAAAATTTTATGGTTTACACATGTATAAAATAAGTTATTTGGCTATCATTTTTTATAAATAAAAATAAAATCATTTGAAAGTAAAAGTGATATTTTTATGAAAAAATATTTTTTTGCATGCAATGTTTTTTTATCTTAATAAATTAAATTAATCACTATTGGTGAATTATTTTAATGAAATTTATATATTATATATTTAATAATTTTTTTAACATTCATATAATGTTTTTACTAGTCATAAGATACGGATAAATCCATTTTTTTTCTTAAAAACACAATTTTCTAAAAACTGTTTTTCATTGTGTTTTACACATTTATATTAAAATTGATTTATGAAACTTCCATATATTGAATCTTGAAAAATTTATACCATTTTTGGAATTATTAGGTTCAATTTTTTTAAATATTTACTTTTCATTTTTTGTCATTATGAATAGTAATCTTGGTAAATATTTATCACTTCGATAAGGATAAACAGGTAAAATAGGGGTAAAACATGGGATAAGGTCAAAAAATAAACCCAAAACTTGAATTTATCCTATTTTATAGGTTAATTTAGGATATTTACATTAAAATATAGAATATATGTCCACTTTGTGCCATTTTTATTTCATTATGACCTTTATATTAATTTAAGTAAAGAATAAATAAAAAAATGCCACTCTCTTGAATTTAATATCTCTAAAATTTTTACATAAGTTTATAAAAATATTAAGTTCATTTATAAATTTTATTTGAAATATAAATTAGTTTTTTATCATGTTAATTTATTTATAATTTTTAGTGATTTAATAATTACCTTAAATGTTGACGTAACACCGATGTAGTATTTATTCAATTAATAGAAAAAATGGATTTAAAAATAGTAAAAGTAATAAAATTTGGATAAATTATTATGTTGCATAAATTTTTTATATAAATATAACATATTAGGTATGTGTTTAAGGTTTATATTTAAATTCCATATTTTTCTGAGGTATTTAAATTTAAATTAAATGAATAGCATAAAAATGACATTAATGATAGTTTATGAAAATAATATTTTATTAAATTATTTAAAAATAATAAAAATATTGAACTAGGAAAATTGGGATAATATAAGGTCTAAAATTTCATAAATCAGTCCTTTATGAACCAATTTTTACCTTATTAATAGAATTAAAACCCTTTAATATTAAATATTCATTGCCACAATTAAGATTAAAATTTGTTAACCAATGAGTTAAACCAAATGATAAGGTATAAAATGACATAAAAACCTATATAAATTTAATTTTAAGATGATTTTTCTACATTATATTATTTTTATTTGAATATATGTCCATTTTGAAGCATTTTTATTGACAATGACTAAGTTATATTTTAATCCTTTTAGTAATTCCAAGTGTGTCCTTTCCTTTACTAATAAAATGGAATCGCTTCTCTCTTTTCTCAAAACTACTTTGATCCATATATATCAACCAATACATGAAAAATTCCTCCCAAAAATACTTACACACATTATATATGTGATGTTGTTCCAAAACGACCAACCCTAGGGTCCTTAAGAGGAGATCTAAATGAGTTCTTTCAGAGAAGAGGTAATCGCCTTAATCGATCACTTTCTTTTTTACCTATTATTTTAACTCTTATAATTCTATGGTATTTTACATAAAATAATAACTTAAGTATCATAAATATAAATAAATTTTATTATTATTATGAAACCATAATTATACACCCTATTTTCCATCAAATGAAAAAATATATCGTCGCTCATGCCTACATATGAACTACCACCCCCAGAAAGCTATGTGAATCATTTTTTATTTTTGTTTTAAAAGTATGTTTATAAAGATATATTCAATAAATATGTGTTATATATATTATATAATAATTATTATTTAAATTTGAATCATTATTATCTCAATTTCATTCTATCATTCGAAAAGTGAAAACAATGTTCATGTGTACATATGACCTACTGTCTCGATGAACATTGTAATTAATTTTTATATATCTACTTTTTATGAATGATTATATATATATAATGAATATATATGATACTTATATCATTATTAATATTTTTTATATTATTTAATCATGATCAAAGTTCATGGACCAAAATTACCGAACCTAAACATATATGAAAAACAAAGAAGATATCACCCAAAACGAAAATTTTAATAAATAATTGTTAATAAATGGGTGGTAAAAGGTTATAATTAAATAATATATGTTATGATATATATTATTATGGTTCTATAATATATTTATAATAAATTTATATTTAATATATAATAGGTTTGGACATATATTAAAGAATTCAGACCTGAGGTAAGGGTTCATTTAACAATCTCATCATTATTCAGGATTATTTATGTTTAAGTATCCCTTAGGGAAATAATATGATCATTATATCTTAAAAATATATATTTTATTCTTGTATGTTTTTTTCTATAAATTATTATTTTTTTCATTTCATTTTCCTCTCTTTATGTACTAAAGATACCAAAATAATGTTTTTAAGAAAAATTGATTTTATTTTTCTACTCAACTGGGAATCTTTTTATTATATGTATAAATTTTAATTAAAATGTTTTAAAGAATGTTTTTACTACTATATAATTAATTATTAAAGAAAATTTTACCAATTTTTTAATTTTTACAAAATGATTTGAAAGGAATATTCTTTTCATTTTCTAAATGAGGTACTTTTTGACTTTTAATTGAAAATATGAAAGGATTATTTGTTTTAACATACATGACATGAACAAACTTTCACACCATAATCAACAACCAATAATTTGAATATTAATTTACATGTTTCAATATTTCCTTTAAAATAATTTCCCCCTTAATATTTGGAAAATTTTTAGATTTTAAATAAGTGATTTTCAAGTAAAAAGAATATTTTTTTCAAGAAATTTTCTAATGATATTTTTAAACTATTTTCATCTATGTCAGCATAATTTGTTGAATATTATTCTTTAATGAGGGTATAATATAATGATACCATAAACCGCGTTTCTCTGGATGATTTATGATTAGTTTGAATGGGGAAAGTATTGACATTTTCTATACTAGTTCTTCCAATATGGATGGTTATTGATTTTTTAAGATATGATAATTAAGTTTTATTGTTTATTTATATTATGAATGAATTTATTAAGTGATGGTTTGGTCCTAAAATTACATATTCCCTTAATGCATTGGTAGGTCTCATGAGACAAAATAAGTTGGTTATTTAGCTGAGACCTTACCCATTTATGTAGATGTCTTAGAACAAGTCCTAGATGGTGTGTTTAATATATTTAGAATTATGCATTACATCATTATAAAATTATTTATTGAGGTCCATGTGATTATTTGAATAGTTATGATATCCATATATAAACTCTAATCTCATGTTATTAATTATATGATATTATTTTACCATCATTTATTACTTTCATATTATTCATTACTTATTATCCTTTTCTATACACATACCCTTATTGAGCATGTGAGCTCACTAATTTATTATGTTTTATTTACCCAAGATTCTAGGAAGTGTATTATTATTAATATATAAGTATATTATAGAGGGATTAATGAAATTATCAAAGAAAAAAACATGTTATATTGTATATTTTCAAATGTAATGTGAGATTCATGTATGTATCTACTTTTTTAAGTCCACCAGACAATTCAGTTCTTTGAGATGCTATTACTTATATATATTACTGATGTAATAAAGTAATCACTGAATCTAGGATATTGGGGTTTAGTTATTTATAGTTACTATCAGAGGAAACTTTACTAGAAACTTTGAGAACTAGATTTATGAAAACATAGATTAGGGAATATAACCCTATGAATGACTTCAAGGATAAGTATAAGTATAGGATAACATCCTAAAGTTTTGGTAAGGTAGAGTTTATTTGTTTTTCATAGTAATATATTATTATCTGGATACAATAAGTGGATGTGGTTTTTGAATAGATGCATTTGGGGGTATTAACCCCGCAAAGAGTTGGTTGAGTATATCTCAACTATCATTTTGGTGCACAATGAGTGTGCCATTACTACACACCTTATTTTAAACTCTCAGAGGATGTTATTAGGTTAATCCAATTTTTTTTTAAAAACCATTATGAAATATTTAAAAATATTTTCATGATTTTATAATATTCCTAAAGAAACCATGTTTATGATTATGTGATTAGTTATGCATAAAATTTTCAATTTATGTTAAGTGTTTTACTAGTTTCAATATTATAAAATATTATTCATAATGTTATGATCTAATCTAGTGTATTCCATTGTTTAGAAATGACACCCAGTAAAAGTAATGAAAACTATATCAATGCACATAATCTATATAAGTATTTCCTTCTTAGAAAAGATAATGAAGTTGACACTTGGGATAGAGATGGAACTGAACAAATTATATCTATATTGGGGTATTTGACTCATGTTATGAATAATAACCCTAAAAGTATAGAGATGCCTTCTAATCCACAATATAGTGTAATAATGTTAACTTATTTCATGTGACAAAAACCTCCATCATTAAATAAAATAAAAAACCCGTTTGTAGCTGAGAAATGGATAATTTCCTTAGAAAATATATTTCTCACTTTCGGAAGTAATGAAAGGGAGATGGTATTCATGTCAGTTTATCATATCATGAGGGATGGGGATTAATGGTGGTCATTGATTCAATACACTAAGGATGAGGATGAAACAAAGAGCATGGAATGAAAGTATTTTAATGTAATTTTCTTGGAAAAATATTTTCCTCATGAACAATGATCTCATATTGAGATACAATTATAGAGGATAAGAAAAAAGGAAGATTAAAATGTTTCTAAGTATAAATATAACTATACAAGGTTAGAAATTCATGCTATAAACTACATATGTAATTCAAAGAGAAAGATTAACCATTTATTTGATGGGATTAATATAATCCTTAGAAGGGAAGTAGTCTCCTAAACATTCTCATTATATGAGAATATAATATCATGTGATATCAAGAAATAGAAATAATTCTATAAGTCTTATATATTCTAAGGAAAGTGAGAGAAAAAGAGTATGATAGAGCAAAAAATGGATAAGGGGAAGAAGAGAAAGGAGAATTTTACATCATTTGATACTTGGGGAAGGAAACACCATATTCTTAAAAGTAAAAGGAGTTTGCTTCAAGTGTATAGAAAAATTTCATCATACTCATGAATACATGTATAAGAGAGAATCTATAAAAGTATAATGCTTTAAATATAATGAGATGGGGCATTGTTCTAACCAATTCCCAAAATGTTAAGGGAACTTAACACAAAATAAGACAAGGGGATAAGGCCAAGAATATACAATTAAAATAGTCAATGTGGAAGTTCCTAGAGACTTGGTGAAAGGTATACACTTCATCCACTATGGGATTAAAAATGTTTTATTTGATTTTTGTCCTACCTCTCTTTTATATATAAAGAATTTTACAAGGGTATAACATCACCACCTCAATGATTATATATTGAGTTGGTGATGAAAACACCTAATGGTTGGATGAACACATCTAAATTATATATATTCTCTTAGATAAAAGTTTGTAGGAAATTTATTCCTATGAATTGTGTTATTATTCCTTTAGTTGAATTTGATGTAATTTTGGGAAAGGATTGGATCTATCGGTTTAGAGACCATATGTAATGATCCGATCATTTATGAATAAAATTCCATTTATTTCAATGTATTATGGATATAGAAAACCCATACTCTCTTTTTTTATTATTGGGTTTAAATGACTGTTAAGGATCATTACCGTTGATGATATAACCGTTGAATAGTGATCACACAACTAATATAAATATAAATTTTTAACAAATCCTTTCGACACAGACAAAGAAGAGGATGAACTCAACCAGTAGGATCATACCCTATGAAGCTCATTTATCAGAGTTTCCAAGGGAGATGACATTTCTGGGCTTTACCCTACACCATGTTCAAGCTGAGATCCAATAGCTTAAGCATGAGAAAAACCGTTCATGGGATAAGTTCAAGCTCATCAAGATCACGACCCAAACCATATTCACTGAATGACCCCATGAAATCCCTACCATCTCACAACTTACCCTTATGTCTTATGCGGGTGTTATAAGGGGTTATGTAACAAGGTATTAGTTACTTATTGTGTAGTCCCTTTTTATAAATAAAAGTCTTATTTCATCAATTCCTTTATGGGAATAGTCTTTCTTAAAAAATAATGAATTTGATAAATTGATTTTTTCAGGTAAAAATGGCACTTTTGAAAAATATATGCATTATTATATTATAAAAAAATTATTATAAATTATGATTATATCAGTTCCTTATCTGTAAATTATTAGGTAATAACTTTGATAAGAGTTATGTTTTTATACGATAAAACCAAAAGTTTATTTATTTAATTAAAGAATTTATTTTAAGGAATTAATGAATTTTATAAATAATTAATTTTTTAATAAAATATTATTATCAAATTATTTTATTAATAATAAATGAGTATGTAATTTTTATGAAGTCAAGTGTAAATTTTATTAAGGATTGAAAACTATTTTTGTCAAAACCTGTTAATTTTCAATAAATATCAGTTCTCATTTTAAAAGTAAAAATTCACATATTTAGAAAAATATTTAGATAAAATGAATATTATTTTTGGAATCAAGATGTTGAAATTATTCAATGATTAATTTTTCATAATTTTCCAAGACGATCGAAATTTTGGGTAAAAAGTTAATAATATATATATATATATATAGTGTGTTTTATGAAATTATAAAGAACCAATAGTGATTTAATAAATACCATAAAAAAATCTTAGACCAAATATATGTTTTAAATTTAAAATAATGTGATTTTAGATTTATTTGACTTATTTTATAATTCCTTAGTGAATCCTACAAAATGTATAATATATTTTATGATTTTAAATTCGTTTCCTTAAGGGTGTGACTCACCTCCACATAATAAAGGTTAATATTTTAATGTATTAATATATTGGCCTTATAAAATAATGTTTTACACTCCCCTTTTCTAGAAACCATGGGCAAAAACTATGGGTTGGTCTTTGGTTTTGAATATTTTATTGTGTAGTGTCCAAAACCAAAATAATAAATATTTCCCGCACCTTTCTTATATAAACCCACAAAAGAACCCATTCATCTTCACTAAAACTCCTTTAAGCTTAGCTTTACTCTACTATCAACTCCCTATAGTCCTCTCGAGGTTTCCCCAATCTCCCAAGAATCCTCTTCCAAGCCTTTGGGATCACACATCCAAGTAAGGGATCTTCCACCCTCATCTTTTATCAAGCATTCATTTCATGTTGTGTATTTTAATTTCTTTTATTACTATATTGGGATTTGTTAATAAATATCCTAATTAATACCCATTTTAGGTATAAATTATTATATTATCTTTAAATCTCATTTATATCTCTTATTAACTCTTATTTACTCCTGTTACCATGCTGAATTTTCGTAAGGGATCCTCACTTTCCTTCCTTTATCATTTTTATCCAAGTTTCCTAATATTGACACACCCTTTCATTTAAAATTAAAAATTATGGGGTATGTTTTATAACCTCCCCATACTTCCCTTATTATGTTTTTATTATGGTATACCTATTTCTCTCTCATTAATCCCTCCCATGTACACCCGTTACCATGCTGAAATTTTGTAAGAGTTATTCAAATTCTCCTCTTTCTTCAAGTTTCTTTATTATGTTACAACTTCTATTTACACATTCCTTATTTTGGGAAATGTATCTATATTAAAAATTTCTAAACATTTCATGTATATATGATGAGAGCCCCCTTTCTCTCTCATCATCCATTTTATGAATTTTTATGTCACGCTGTTAGGCTGCCGAAATTGCATTGCGATTTCCCATGCCAAAATCATCATGTAGTGAATACCATGACCATTTATCTATCAAGGGTATTCAAATTAATGAACATATACTTAATTATTATATAGTTTTATGTATGTATTACATATTCCTTTATCATTAAATAAATGATGATGTTGAATGAATCCATGTTATATGATCTATGTGGCACACTTAAGCATGAGATTGAAATGATTATGAAGGGTGCTCCATGATAGATCTCTAATGCATTGGGTAATGTTTAGTATCATTATATGTCACGCTGGGATAGGGTTTTACCTAATTCATTTTAGTACATTTTTTCACCATGTTGATATAGGGGTTTACCTTATTCCTTTATATTAATGATGTAGTGTTTTAAGTTGTTTCCACATTTCCATGTTATGATAATCATGCTGTTTCATTAATTTATGTTCATGTTTCTCTTGTGCTCTATTTATATGCCTATTTCCTATCATGTATTGTATTCTTCATTTTATGCCTTGTTTACTCCCTTACTGGGCTTTATATCTCACCCTTTTCTTATGTATTTCCTCAAGTTATACCATGCAATGCTAAGTACGAAGGAATGTTGTGGTCATGTAAAATAATATTTAAATAATTTTATTGTATTTTATATCTTAAGTTTTCATGTAATGTTTTTAATCCCCAAATACACTATACCACTCGATATTATGGGTTGTATTAATTGAATGTGTATCTAATAAAGCATGTTTAAATATGCAGTAAAGACCAGGGTTGTTATATCATATCAATTATTGAGGAAGGGAAGTTATATTCAATATTTTGAATGAACCTTAAATCATCTATTAGTGCGAGGATGAACCTGAATACCCAATGGAAATTAATTTCTTTATATGGGTTTTGAAACCTATTCACGTGGGATATTTATCTCAAATGGTTTGGGAGAAAATCAAAATTTAAAATGTTCGTATTGTTCATGAATATGTTAATATGTTTCTTAAGGACTTGCCTAGTTTTGCACTGAATCATGTAGTTGAGTTTTCAATAGAGCTCATACCTGGTGCTACACCTATTTCAAAGACTCCCTATAGAATGGACCCAATTAAGTTGCAGAAATTGAAGAAGAAACTCTAGGAGAATCTAGAAAATGGATTCATTTAGCCTAGTGCTTCGCCATAGGATTCACTATTCTTTTTTTAAGAAGATAGATGTGTTAATGTGTGTTTTCATTGATTATCATGAACTTAACAAGATCACTATTAAGAACAAGTATCCTCTACCCTGTATTGATGATTTGTTTGATCAATTACATGGAGATCCATATTTTTCCAAGATTGATCTTCAATCTGGATATCATCATCTAAGGATAAATAAATAGGATATACCCAAGACAACCTTCAATATTAGGTATGGTCATTATGAATTTATAGTAATACATTTTGACTCACCAATGATCCTACCATCTTCATGGATTTAATGAATAGAGTCTTTATAGATTACCTTGATTAGTTTTTGGTAGTATTTATAGAGTATATTATTATATATTCAAATAGAAAAAAATATTACAAAGAACATTAGAGAATTTCACTAAAGTACTTGAGGAAAGATAAGTGGTATGCTAAATTTACCATGTGTGAATTTTGGTTTCAGAAACTTTCATTATTAGGTTATATAATCTCAAGTAAGGGTATCTTAGTGGATCCTTCAAAGACAGAAGTTATTGAGTAATGACCTATACTAACCACTATAACCTAAATCCATAATTTTCTTCAATTGGAAGGATACTACTGACACATTATGTGAGATTTATCATGATTATGTAATCAACTCACCAGGTTAACTTAGATGGGCATTAAGTTCTTATGGACATATGAATGTTAAGAGAATTTCAAAGAACTAAAGTGAAGGTTGGTCAACATGTCTGTGATTACACTACCCTATAGTATAGAAGGGTTTTTGATCTATTGTGATGAATCAGAGAAGGTATTGGTATGAATCCTCATATAGAATGACATGGTGATAACATATGCCCCTCACCAATTAAAAATTCATGGGAAAAATAATTCAACTCATGATTTGGAGTTAGAAGTGGTAATTTTTTTCATTGATGATATGGAGGCATTATCTTTATGGTAAAATGTGTGACATATATATTTATTATAAAATATTTAAGTATATATTCACATAAAAATATTTGAATATGAACCAAAGAATATGGTTGGAGTTGATAGAAGATTATGATTGCTCAATACATTTCCACCCTAAGAAGGAAAATAAGGTGGATAATGCTCTCAGTTGAAAAGAATATACTAGTTTTTCCATAATGAGGATTTAAAGTGATCCAATATTTATTAATTTGAAGAATATGGATCTTAAAATCATGAAGAAAAGTGAAATATCTTATCTTTATTAGATAAATGCTAAACCATTAATACAAGAGAGGAATAAAAAGGCACCTAAAAAAGATTTGGAATTATAGAAGAAGGTGAGGGTTCAACCATGATTATACTAGAATGATAAGATTCAAGAATCGAGTATGTGTACCACCAATACCAGACTTGAATAATGATTTTTTGGATGAAGCTCATAGTTCATAATTCTTTATTCATCCTAGAAGTATGAATATGTATATATATTTGGAAGAGTATTTCTGGTGGGATAATATAAAAAATGGATATTGTAGATTATGTATATTTATTTTTGGTATGTTAGTAATTTAATTCTATACAACTAAAGTCTAAGGGTATTTTATGACCATTACCCATACCATAATGGAAATGAGAAAACATTACTATATTTTTTTTTGTTTGAATCCCTAAAATGTAAAAAGGCCATAATGCTATTTGGGTTGTATTAAATATCCTTATGAAGTCAGCACACTTCATTACTATTATAGAATATTTCTTTATTGATCATATTTCTAGAATATATATGAAAAAATTAGAAAAGTTTAATGGAGTACCACATTATATTGTATCTGATTGGGATCTAAGTTTTACCTCAATGTTTTGGAGAAGTCTTCAACAATCTCTAGATATAGATTCAAATTTTAGAACTGTTTATAATCCTTAGACAAATGGTTAGTCTGATAGGAACATTGAAATAATAAAATACATATTGATACATTTCTCTATGTATTTAAAATGTGGTTGGGATCAATACCTTCCTTTGGTGAAATTTTATTTCAATAATAGATTTTACTCAAGTATTCATATGACTCCTTATAAATCCCTCTATTGAAAGAAGTATAGAACTCCAATGTGATAGAATGAAGTTAGAGAAAGAAATATATTAGTACGTGATATAGTTTAGGAAATGGAAGAAAAGTTTAAATCCATTCAATAACACATAATGGAAACTTAGAGTCAAGAAAAACATTATGCTAAAAATCATCGATGAGATATAGAGTTTGAAATTGGAGACAAGGTATTCCTATAAATATATTATTGGAAAAATAAAATGTGATTCAGATATAAGGTAAATATGTGTCCTAGGTATATTCACCCCTTAAAGATTCTAGATCATATTGGGATGGTAGATTATTTCTTAACATTTCCACCAAATCTTTCTTAAGTTCATGATGTGTTTCATGTATCTCTCAAGAGGAAGTACATATATGACCCTTCACATGTACTAAACTTAGAGGAAATACCATTGGAGAAAGATATATATTATGAATAATAACATATGGAGATTCAATATTTTAGAGATAAATTTCTATGAAATACGACCACTCACCTGGTCAAAGTTTTGGGGTGAAACCATAAATTTGAGGAAGGTACATGAGAACCTGAGGATGTGACGAGTCAAATTTATCCTTAGTTAGTTTTATTAGCATGATAGAATTTTGATGGTGAAATTCATTATAAGAGGGGGTATAATGTTACAACATGATATTTTATGATATAGTTATATAAAAATAATTTTTATTCCTTTGATAACTTTCTTTACACGCAATGCCGAGTTTAAACAAACCCGTTATACTATTGGAATATTTTTATATAATATGATACTTCTAGACAAGGTGTTGGATTGGTGGGTATGAATAAGGATTACTAAATTATAAAAAATTTATGTTTTACACATTTATAAATTAAATTATTTGGCTATCAATTGTTTATAAATAAAAAAAATTTGAAAGTAAGAGAGATATTTTTTTTTCTGAAAAACAAATTTTATGTGAATAATGTGTTTTTATCTTAATAAATTAAATTAATCACTATAAATGTATTATTTTAATGAAATTTATATATTATATATTCAATAAAATGTTTTAAAATTCATTTCATGAACCAAACCAAGTCAACCCCGAACCAGTCACTCGAGTTGACCCACGACAAGGCCCGAGAGGCATTCTCGATCCTCCCAGGTTGGAAACTGGTGTCAAGAATCAAAGATAATACACTTGGGAATGATTTATCCCATAAGAAAAAATTATAAATAAATAAATATAGAGTACAAAACATAAAAAAGAGAGACTAATAACCACAAAACATAATAAATACATAAACAAATCTAGATGAAACTACACCAAAAATGAAACAATGAACTAAAAAAAAACTAATTATAAACCAAAAGAGAACCAACATGATATCTATATGACCAATTAGTCACTACCAACCACATGAACAAATTTTACCAAAGGCACAAATGAACTGAAAACCTAAACCTACAAAATATCTTGGGTCTACCGACGCTGAGTGGTACAAGTAGGGTGTGAGCATACAACAACTCAGTAGGTAAACACTAAATATTCCATGAATTTAATTTCTTGAAATAGTCCATAAACACTAGTTTGAAAATAAAAATAGAATATAGGGTTTTATCATTTTAAATAAAAAAACATGGCTATCTAGAATCCCCCCTTTTTTGAAACAACACACACATGAATTCACTTTTAAAAAATACATTCCATTCCAAAAACCAATTTACAAAACCAAAACCCAAACAAGAATCCAAGATAGATTATAAAAAGGGGGTTATACTAAAAATAAAGGAAAAAATACAAATAGACATGAAATAATAGTGTAGAAAAACTAAGTATATAAAACTAAAAATACAACATACAGATAATAATCATGTGAATTTTATAAACATATCTAAAATAAATCCCAAGATATACTTGGTTCAGAATTATGTGGGTGTAGAGTGAAGCTCCATAGTCAATAACAAACTTGATAGTCAAAACTAGCCAATACAGTGGCACGTCCCACCTAGACTCTCAGAAAATCAAGGGGGTACCAACCCGTCTAATTGGGGTCAATAAGAAACTGTCACTCAACCCTCTAGATGACACCAAATAATCCCATGATAATAGCACTTAGTGAATGAGGATGTTCTCACACATGTGTCATAAACCAATAACCCACATTCTACCATGCTTTCCTAGACCAAACACCGACACCACGTGATGAAACTTTCCATAGAGGATCCACCATAGAGGTTCCCATATCACATAAAGTCAAGTACAAGTTCTAACTGGGTCTTCACATCACATGAGTTTTAAACTACTTTCTAAAACACCTCAAAGTGTTAATAAGGCCTTTAATATTCACATTTAAATGCATTTCCAAAATTACTTTAAAGCCAAGAAGAAAACACCACTTATTCTTAGGAATTTCTAAATGGGACTTTATGCCATTTGTTACCAAAATACGTCTCAAAAATACCAAACGATCCAAGATTTAGGAAACATATTTGAAACCAAAAATCATAAACATTTAGAAACCGAAGAACCATTTAGAAATAACCAAGGGTTTTTTTAAAGAACCTTATTATTAAGAGGATGTAGATGAAAAATGAAGAGGGGATGAGTGTTTGAAAATACAGGTTTAAGAGAGATACATTCTCTACAAGAATCCATCATTATTTGTGAGTCCATTCATATTTTCACCCCGTGAAAATATGGATGTTCCCACATCTAATGGCTCACTCAAAACACTTACAATTTACACAAAGTTTCCATTTAAAATCTAGAAGAACCTTTCAAACATTTTACACATAACCATCAAGCCATGAAGAGAAATCCAAACCACACACTACATTCAATTCACAATTAAATTCAATTTACCAAAATTCAGAACCATTTTAGAGGAACACCACTTTATTTTCCACCAAACACAACAAGTCACACATGTTCACTGAACCATAAAAGTTACCAATTCACACACACAAAACACCCAATTCACAACCAAATCAAATTACCAAATCTTAAACAAGTCTAAACATAATCCAAAACACCCAATTTAATTATTAAAAGGACAATTGGAATTTTATCAAACACTTTATATACATATACATATAGGAATTCTTGAAAAAATGATTTAAAAATAATTTCCATAAAATTTACACCATAAAAATAACCAATAAATTCATACTAACACACTACAAGAAAGAAAAATTCATTTAGAAATCAACTAAGAAAGCTCAAGCATTCAAAGACATTATTTGGAAAGAAAATAGATGGAAACACCTACCTCAATGATGTGCGCATGCGATGAAACTCCTTGAGAAGGAAGAAAATAGTCCAAGAGATGATCTTAACACCCTAAAATCAATGGAAACAACCCATATTATTCAACCCTCACCCTAGGGTTTGTCCAAGTGGGAGCCAAGCTAAGGAAGAATCAATAATCAAGAGAGAAGGAGAAGAAGAGGAGGAAAATAACCAAAACCTCAAAGAAACCCACCTTAGAAACCTTATAGGAGCTTCAATGGTGGAACGAGAGTAAGGTAGGAGGGTTTTTGGGAGACCCCTAGTGTTATTAGGTCAAGACAAGGAATAGAAACATTAAATGGGTTTAAAACTAAATAGGGGGAAAAGTTGTAAATTTAATTTTTTAAGAATATGGGCTACTCGCGTGGTTTGGCCACCTGATTTTCTAAACTGTGCGCCAAAAATGCACACCCTATAGTAGAAGAGGGACACCCCACATAGTTTGGCCACATGGTTTGGGAAACTGTGCTCCAATCATGAAATATGGATCTATCAAAATTTAGAGCCTTTCCACACACTTACCACATGATTTCCCTTAACCATGTGTAAGATGTTCACCTTGCCCTTGACCCAAAAAATGATCTGAATGGTTTCTCTATGGCCTCACATGATTTGGCCCAAACCATGCTCAAACAATGTTAATAAAACTATAAAAGAATAAAAACAACTAAAAACACCATCATCCTTTACAGGATGCATGATTTACCCTAAAACCATGAACGCAAACCGTGAACAGACATAAAATTCACATGAAAACTCCAAAAGTAAAAAATTCAAGCCAGGAACTCGACCATAACCTCAAAAGAAATATCCAAAACCAAAAGAAGAATAAAATAAAAGAAAAACTAAGATTGGGGTGTGGAAATTCTACCCATCAAAAATACTTTCTTACCCTATAAAGTTATCCATCCGAACGAGAACCAAAACTCAATTTCGAAACAAAATGAAACCAAATGGAACCGCGATCCTTGGGGTGACCATTTACTCCACAATTAACACCCAACCAGCTCTAAGAGAAACCATGATTGAATGAACTTCAGAAAAATAGGAGTGTTCTCCTCACCACAAGAACCTGACTAACATGACCAACCTTAAAACTCCCAACATGATGATAGTGACACATAAACTCCCAACCCAATCCAAAAAAACTCTACACAAGGGTGGACCTATGGAAGGAAATCAAACCAAACATCGAACCCAAGCTATGATTCATCACTTCCACAAGGAACAAACATATCTAAATTGAGCACAAATGAAATACAAAAAAAAATACATAAAAATTATAGGCACACATAAGAAGGAACAACTAATCAAAGACTCAAATTCATAAAGGCACAACCATTTGAATTAAAAAGGATAAAAAACACTAAGATTTTACAATATAATAAGGAACTTATAATAGTGGAAAAAACTATAATAGAGAAAATCAATTGTCTACACTCTAATACTGAAAACAAAGTCTGGACAAGATTCTTCACACCTCCAGTGATTCCTAACTGCATGAAAATATTCACTTATGGCCTATGGTTAGATCTTTGATGTCTTGAAGAATCTACTAACCCATAGTCAGGATCTTTCATACTCTGACTGAGACTTCCTCCCTTGACCACACTGCTTACAAAACTTCTCCAGATGACCCAAACATCAACATCAATGAGAAGACTTCATAGGATTAAAAAAGGAAGGCTTAGAATGCCCAAACATACCACAATGGAATAACACAAATGAATAGTATCATGAATGGGAATCTAGAACTAATGAATGAGATTTCTCAAGAATAGGTTCCTCTAGCATTCACCTCTCTCCAGTTGGGGAACTTTCATGAGTTCCAACTACCACCAAATTTACCCCAAGCTTCTCAAATAGAACTTCACCATAAAATAGAAATTTATCCTTGATCTATAGATAAATACCCCAAAAAAATAGAGTAACCTTCATCTGGTCCTCTGATTCTACCTCCAGAGAAAAGGAAATGATATTTTTAACTGGTCGACATAGTCCTTCACCGCTTGCTGACCTTACTGAACACCCAAGATCTCTGCCACTTTCCTCACCTTAACCTTCTCAATTATGGTCCATTTGATAAAAGTGGTCTTAAAAACTTACAAAGACACGCCATCTTGAAAAGAATATGGGAGGACCACCTTCCACTGATCCAAAATTGGACCTTCCAATGAACCCAAAATGACATGCACTCCCATAGCTTTGGGAGTTCCCAATGATCGGAAGATACCTTCAACTTCCTCAAGATTCTCTATAGCCTCTAATGAACCTCGATCACCATGGAAAACTAGAAATGACTATGATGAACTGGACTCCCACACTCCCCTAGGAATCTATATAAGACCAACAACTGGGATAGACTCTTTAAAAACCTTAGGGACCTTTCTGAGTGTCATACCATATATGACACAAAATAGAAAACTAAAATCAACATCCAACAAAAAATAAACCAAAATAATACATCAAACCAAAAAATCCAACTCAAAATATAAACACCGCAAAATGAAACCAAAATTCTCTTTTAAAACCACCATTTCCATTTCAATCTCAAAACATTCTTCTTCCAAGTCCACTTTCAAATACCAAAATTTTCTTTTCAAAACCAATTCATATACTAAGGTCCTATTTTAAAACTAAACCAAACCTTGAAATCACTGTTCTTTTGAAAAACTGATTTTATTGAAAACAATTTCCATTTCAAAATCCACTCACATAAAAAAAACCGAACCAAAGTATAACTCATACCAACATCATGGAATGAGGAAATAGTGTCCATGCATAAGCCGATGACATGGTTAGTGGGATATACCCTAGGAAATCACTAACCACTATGAGAATCTAGATATGTGCACTCAGAATCCACATGGGTCACTAATCCATGTGAGACCACGACACATTATGGGTTTATCTCTATTATCATTCCTCATCCATATACCTAGAAACCAAAACAATATACTCTAATACAAGGCTACCCCTCGCAACTCAAGGATCATAATGAGTAAGAGTTCATGATGATCCTCCCGTACCTACCTCCCGTGTTCCAAGAGTCCTGATCTCTAGTCTACCTAACACCCCAAATAACAAAGGGCTGCTCTAATTCCATTTTTTCATAAATCAACCCAGGTCAACCCCTAACTAGTCACCTGATTCAGCCCACGACAAGCCCTGAAAGGCGTTCCGGATCCTCCTGGGCTCGAAACTAGTGTTAGGAATCAAATATCATAAACTTGGAAATGATTTAGCTCATAATATAAAATTATAAATAAATAAATATAGAGTATAAAACATAAACAAGAGAGACTAAAAACTAATGAATATAATAAATACATAATCAAATCCAGATAAAACTATAGAAAAACAAGAAAATGAACTAAAAAAACAATTCTGAACTGAATTGGAACCAACATGATCTCCACATAACCTCTTGGTCACTACTAAGCACAAGACAAACATTCTCTAAAGGCATAACCATACTAGATACTTGAACCTGAAAAACAGCTTGGGTTTACCGATGTTGAGTGGCATAAGTAGGGAGTGAGCATACAAAAACTCAGTAGGTAAACACCATAGAGTCTATGCATTTCCTTTATCTAAATAGCCCATAAACACTAGTTTGAATATACAAATATAATATAGGGATGTATCATTATAAATAACAAAACATGGCTATCTAGAATTTCCCCTTTTTAAAACAACACACACACAAATTTTATTTTGAAAAATGTTTTCTATTCCAAAACCCAATTTATAGAACCAAAACCCAAACAATAATCCAATATAGATGATAAAAGGGGGGTTGTACCATAAATAAAGGAAATAAAACAAACATGAAGGAATCGATAAATCAGACATACCAAGTGCAACAAACTAAAAACATAACATACAAATAATAATCATGAGAATTTATTAAACATATCTAGAAGAAATACCTAGATATACTTGGTTTGGACTCACCTTTCAGCGTATGGTGAAAATCCATAGTCAATAACCAACTGGACGCTCTAAACTCGCCAATATAGTGGAATGTCTCACCTTGCCTCTTATCAAATCCATGGGGTACAAACCTGTCTAATCAAGGTTGATAAAAAACCATCCCTTAACCCTCAATATTATGACCATAAATCCCATGATAATAGTACTTGGTAAATGATGAGGTCCTCTCACACATGGAATAAAACAACAAACCACATGACACCATGTTTTTCTAGACGAAACACTAACACAACCTTTGTGATGACCCTCTCCTCAGAGGATCCACCATAGAGGTGCCCGTCTCACATCAAGTCATGTACAAGTTCCAACTAGGCCTTCACATCACATGGGTTTAAAAATACTTTATAAAACACCTCAATTTACCAAATGGGAATTTAATATTCACATTTCAATACATTTACAAAACTACTTTAAAACCAAGATGAAAAACCATTTATGCTTAGGAAGGCCAAATGGGCCTTTATTCCATTCAGTTACCAAACCATGTCTCAAAAATTCTAAATGGGTTAAGCTTTCATAAACACATTTAAAACCAAAATTTAGAACCATTTAGAAACAAAGTAACCATATAGAAAGAACCAAGGGTATTTTAAAGAACCATCTTGGGAAGAGGAGGGAGAATAAAAAGGAAGAGAGGATGAGTGTTTGAAAACATAGGTTTAACAGAGAGACATTTTCTACAAGAGTCTATCATCATTTGTGAGCCCATCCATATGTGTACCCCATGAACATATGGATGTGCCCACATCCAATGGCTCAATTAAAAACATTGCCAAGTTACAAAAAGTCACCATTTAAAATCTATAATAACCTTTCAAATTTTTTACACATAACCATTAATCCATGAAGAGACACCCAAACCACACACAACATTCAATTCATAATAAAATTAAAAACCATTTTAGAGAAATGTCACTTGCTTTACCACCAAACACAATAAGCCACACATGATCACCAAAACATAAAAATAAAAAATTTCCATACACAACACCCAATTCACAACAAAATCGAATTACCAAAGCTTAAGTAAGGATAAACACAATCCAAACACCCAATTTCATTATTAATTGTCCAATTGGCATTTTATCAGACACTTTATATACATACACATATATAATTTTTTGTAAAAACAATTTAAAACTCATTTCCATAAAATTGAAACCATAAAAACACCAAATCAATTCATACTAACATATCATAATCAAAAAACTACATTTATAAATAAACTAAGAAATCTCAAGCATTCAAAGGCATGTTTCAAAAAGTAAATGGACAGAAACACCTACCTCAACGAAATGTGTATGCGATGAAACTCATAGATAAGGAAGAATATAGTCCAAGAGATGATCCACACACAATAACATCAATGGAAACAACCCACATTATCCAACCCTTACCCTAGGGTTTGGACAAGAGGGATCCAAGCTAAGGGAGAACCAAGAAACAAGGGAGAATGAGAAGAGGAGGAGGAAAATGACCAAAACCTCAAAGAAAATCACCTTAGAAACTATAGAGGAGCTTTAATAATGGAAGGAGAGAAAGGGAGGAGGGTTTTAGGGATCCCTCTAGTGAACCTAAGTCAAGTCAAGGAGGAGAAACCTAAAATGGGTTTAAAACTAGAAAGGGGAAAAGCTATAAATTCATATTTTTAAGAACTTGGGAAAGTCACATGGTTTTTCAAATCATGAAACAACCATGCACACCCTATAGAAGAATAGGGATACCCCACATAGTTTGGCTGCACAGTTTGGGAAATCATGTTCCAACTATGGAATATGGATTTTTCAAATTGCAGAGCCTTCCCACACACTTTCAGCACAGTTTCCCCCAACCATGTTCAAGTCGTGCGTATTTCCCCTGACACCAAAAATGATCTATATTGTTTCCTATTGGCCTCACACAGTTTGTCCCAAACCATGCTCAAACCATGCTAGTAAAACCATGTATTAATAAAAATAACTAGAAACACCCTCATCCTTCACAGACAATAGGGTTTTCCCTAAAACCATGTAAAAAAACCATGCACATTCCCAAAAGCCAACCATAAACTCTAAAACTCAAACATTTAAGATGAGAAATCAACCTAAATATAAACTTAAATATCCAAAACCAATAGAATAATAAAATAAATTAAAAACCGAGGTTGGGGTGTGACAATTAATCTAATGTTTTTATTAGGCATGAGATAATAATAAATCCATTTTTATGTTTGAAAACAAATTTATCTAAGAAAAATTTCATTTATTTTTACTCATTTATATTTAAATTAATTTCTACCATGTTTATTCAAAAAAGAAAAAAAACTAGAAACCCTCATGATAGGAAAAAAATGGCATGATGTGAACTGAGCAGTCTATCCTTTTTTATCTTGTGAAGGCGATGTTGTGGTTAAATGAGTTGGTACTGGTTCATCATTTTTGTTTCTTCAAAAAAGATACAACTAAGGTGCATTCATTTTGGACCAATGGTTGATTGTGGGGGTTTAGTGGATTGAAAAATTGTTTATGTCTAGTTCACTATTATTATTCTTAATGTAAAATCCCAATGGTTCTCACATCCATAACTTGGTACAAACCTTCTTTCCAATGGCAGGTGGCCAGTTAGGGTTTCAAACCCAATGGAACTTAGAAACTCACATTGGTCAAGTGGATGGGAGTTCAAGATCAATACAACCATTTGGGTGGAATTTTTTCTTACTTAGGGTATCTCTTATATATTAAAGATATGTTTATGAATCTTTTCCTAATCCCGATATGAAATTGGTTACCCTAACAAAATGATCATAGGTTAAACCCTTGTATATGTGAAGGGGAAAATTTTATTGATTCCATATGTATGTATCAGAGGTTCTCCATACATTTATTCTTAATGGGAAACTCCTTATATATTGAATCCATATAACTGAGTACTTTGAAGTTTGTTTTTATCTAGGTAGGAAATTAATATTTTGAGGATGGGATTGAGCTATTATGAGACATCCTATGTATCCTACTTATAACAAGAATCAAAACCCACATGGTTTGTTAAACCTATATAGTTTAATGTCATGTGTAAAGGAAATATATGAGGGAACTTAGGCCCCAATTAATTGTGATTGAGCCTTGATGAGGCATCTGACATATCTCGGTTATATCAGGAATCATAGTCATCAAAGTTCAGTTATTCCCTTGGGACCTACCCCAAGGTGGATACACTTATATGGGGGTAGTAATATCATGCCACTCACTGGGGATTACACACTAAGGTTTCCCCAGTTGGTGGAGATTCATAATGTGGATGATATGGCCATTTCAACTCTTTAAGACCACATGATCCATGCTCGATGTGAGAAACATGGGATAACAAGTAATCAGTCTCAATATATATGGATAAGGGATTTATGTACCGGGACAACCATTTGGAAGTTTAATATGGATCTCAAGACTTAGGAAGGTATCCTAAATATCCTGGGTATAGTAGGAATCAAAGTTCTTATAGTTCAGTTGACTTCTCAGTCAACTGATGGGTGAGGTAGAATGATCAGACCATAGGAATGATTGGGTCCTAATGGTTGAAATTCTAGAGAAATAAGTGGACTTATACTAAAGTGGATTCCCATTTTATCTCAAGCCTTATTAGGTCATTCTAAATATCATGTTTATTAATGAATCAGAGTTCTCATAGTTCATTTTATTTGATATTATACTATGATGTTTCCTTAGTATGTGGGGCATATCATATTATACCACTAATTGGGTATTACACACTAAGGTCACCCTGAGATATGCACTAGACATGGTTATCATGTCTTGAGACTTATTCTTGACCTGGCCTGGATGTCTTCTTAACCTACTTGATTGTCTACCTGACATTCCTTGATTGTCTGACTGACATGTAGGAGGATGTCTGGACATGTCTAGTTGTATTACAAATATGTCCAAAGACAATCGCATGATCTAGATAACTTTTTTGAAGGACGTCACATAATATAAATGGCATGTATAAAGTTTATCACATGATCAAGGATGTCTTATCTTAAGTACATCACATAACCTGGTTTAATTATCCTAGAGGCCATCACATGATCTGGGATGACATGTATGGAGGGTGTCGCATGATTTGACTGACATGTCTAGGGGATGTCATGTGATCTGGATGACTTGTAATAGTGTCATTGTGAATCCTTACTAACATTCTTGGAGGGTGTTACATGATCTATATGGTAAGTTATAAGGACTTCATGAGACCTAGCTAATACACACTGGAACCATAACATGATTTGGGTGACCTGTATGAGGACATTACAAGATCTGGATAGCAAGCCTAGTGGGATTCATGAGACTCGGGTGGCATGCCTGGGGGGCACCATGTGACTTTCTCTGAAATGCTTGAGGGACATTCCCTGATCCAAATAGTATGTTAAAGAAGCGTTACATGATTTAAAAAACACTTCCCAATGATGTCACGTGATATGGATGAGTCATTCACAACACATGAGAATCAACATTTATGTTCTTCATGCGAGTCTCCCATATTTTCGTATTTTATTCCATATTTTATTACGTATATTCCTAGATTTTCATAGTGTTTAGGATTTTTAGGTTTCATGTGACCCAAAATACATGTGGGATGTCCTTCTCATAATCCAGCCTGCATTCCAAAAATTCTTCATGTGATCTTAATTGATCACACTAAGTTCCTATGAATGCTTCCTGATCACTTAGTTCATTCCCCAAATCTTACCTAGCATAAAACCTTTATGATCTCATGATTGGACACTATGAGAATTCCTCTCCCGTGCCTAGATGTGCCAATGTGTGGATCCCAATATGATTTTTTTGTGATGAGGGGGAGGCATTTATAGGCCTCACCACACCGGTTATACACTCTCTTATGTGGTTTGTATCTCATATATTTAGGCTAGAGTCAGTAGAGGGAGTTGGTGTTATAAATTTCACCTAATATAGAAATGGGTTATTCAATGGGGGCATTGGTTGATCAAAGGGATCTTTCCTAATCACGTGGACACGTCAAGGGACTTACACAAGGTCAGGCCGACATGTCTAAGTGACTTCACGAAATAAGGAAACCTATTGAAAGGATTTACCGTGATATGAGATGACTTTTCTGGGGCCTTCAATGAGACAAAGGTGTCTTATCATGGGGTCTTTGTGACATAAAGTCGTCATGCCAAGGGGTCTTGCGGGATCATGATATATTGACGATGGGTCTTCATGTAAGATCTTGAGTTTTCCTATGAGGTACAAATATTTGTTTTGGTAAAAATTCCTCTTTATAGTCTAATGTGTGTATCCAATTTGATAATGGGTGTATTGGGGGTGTTTGGGGATTTTTTGGAGCTAGAGTTTTTTGGAAAAAACTAACATGACACATGGTTAGGAGAAACCATGTGGAACATGTCGTATAGTTACTTATAACCATGTGAGGTGGTTCAATCCTCTATCATGAGGTGCATGGTTTAAGGAAACCATGCAGAAGGGGGTACATGAGCATGTGAGGGGATCTAAAATTTTTGATAGTGTTTGAGAAATGGTTTTTGTGAGGTTTTCCAAACCGTACACATGAAACTGTGAAAGTTTCCCCTTAAGATAGTGAAGGACACATGATTGGCACACAGTTTGGCCAACCGTGCAACCAAACCAAGAAAACCAAGATTTTTTGGTGAAACGACCATTTTTACCTTAATGAGTTTAAATTTTAATCCCCTATTTTGTTTCCTATTTTCAGTGGAAAAGGTAGATATCTTTACTCTTGTTTGATTTATTTTGAAGCCTAAATCTTGGATTGGCCACCATTTCATCATTAGAACTCAAAATCAAACACCACCAGTCTCAATGAATTCACACTGGTAAGTTCTTCGAAAAACATGTGTCATTATTCATTTGAATTTATATCAATGGAGTTATTTAGGTGAAATCTAATGTTCCCTATTTATGAGTTCTTCATTTATTCTTTGTTTTTCTTCTGATCAGATCGAATCAAAAGCTAATATTGGATGAGTTTCCTTTTATGGACCTACAATAGGTGTTCTATACCTTTCTCTTAGGGTTTGGTGTTTTATATTCCTATTTGCAATTGTACCATGCACCGAACTTTCCGACAGTGCCCCTTTAGTTTATTAAATGATTGAATTGAATGAATTGGAACCTCTTAGGGTTTCCCACTAGTTCCACTGAGATTTTTGGAAGTTTTTCCCCAACCTAGGTCTCCCAGGGGGTGTTACTTTGTGTTTTCCCTCTATTATACCATCCTTGGGGTACCTCTGAGCTTTACTAATTAGAGTAATCCCTTTTAAATTAATGATAATTAAATTGAGATATTAGGAGAAGGTTTTCCTCCTTTTCCATGTGATAACATGATGTGAATTGTTTTAATTGTATAAATGGAAATGGTTATATGAGTTTGAACAACTCATCGAATGTAATTGAATGTGGAATGATGTTTGAAATGAGATTATTACATGAGTGGTAGTAGATTCCTTGGTTGGTATACCATGGACCTATATTCCATTATATGCCATGGATGTTTCTCCCATAGATCTTGATTATGTTAGTGGACACCTTGGACCTGTTTCCTCCTTAGGTCTTGATTCTGTAGGATTCCTTGGGCCTTGAAACCCCTTGGATCCATATTTCTTGGGTTCGTAGTGGAAATGGTCTATTGAAATGCTCCTTGGATCCCACCCAAGTCTTTATCAAGTTTCCATCAAGATGATCCTAGGACTTGATGTCGATGCCTTGGTCTTATATACCTTAGATTCATCCCTTTATGGTCTAGCACTTTTGATTACATGGAAAAACTATTGTGGGTGACTTGATTATATGGTGAGGCCATGATGAATGACATATACTGAGTTTTATGGCATTTTCATGGTAGTGGTTTACATTTGGGGGTACGATGTGCCCGTGGTGGTTATTTTGGCATGTTTTATGGATATCCCTAGAATGGGTATCTACTTATAGTTGGTAGAATGGAAAATATTTCTTTTTCATTTATATTTTATTTATACCCTTAATATGGAAGATAACTATTATTGTAGGGAGCCTTATTTGTATTGAAAACATCAATTTATAGTTATTACTTTTTCCATGGTAGTTTCACTTATTTTATTGTTATACATGTGATATACATTGAAAACTTCTTAGATTGTATTGCATAGCCTATATTTGTTATATATACCATTGGTGGTTACCTACTGAGTGTTAACTCACACCTGATTTGGGTTGTTGTTGGGTACCCAGATAGACTTCATGGATGGAGGTAGGGATTGAGGGTAAGTATCCATAGTATGATACTTGAATTTTTCTATGCCTAGGAGTAGGGGAGAATAGGACTGAGCCGAGGCTTGTGATGCTTGATGAGATAGTTCTTTTTGGTATTTTTGGTATTTTGATACATGTATTATATTGATTCTTGTATACCTATTTTCAATATTTTTAGATACATGACATGGAATATCATCTTGTATTTGAGATCACTTCTGGCATTGTTTATATATAACTATCTTGGATGTTTATATTATGTATGATTGATTTACTACTTTTGATATTGAATAATAGTTTTACTTCAACTCTTATACACTCTTACATTAGGGAATATTCTCTCCATAGACACACCCTAGGCCCTCACTGCTAGTCGATAGCCTCTAGAATTCAGGTAGATTCACTTGAGGCCATGTGACCCACTAGCTCTAAGTAACATTTAGTGGAGTTAGGGTCAGGACATTACAAAGTGGTATTAGAGGTTTTTATTTTCTGGTTTAATATTTTGAGAGAATATACAAGTATTAGGAAGGAATTAGGATTTGATAATAATATATTCCTAGGATTAACTAACCCACATATAAGAAAAATTCAAATTTACTGGAATTGAAATGATTGTTTTCTAGATTTTGACTATTACAGTTGATTTAATTCCACCATTGGGTGAGACACATTAATTGTGATGTTATTATTGATATGATCAAGGATCTATTTTACCATTACTCGATGATATGACGGTATGGATCCCATGCATCATTTTAGGAACTTTTACAAGATTCACATGCCATGACATATAGGATTCATTTCTTGATTATATTAATTTGTGTTATGTGCCTTGTGTGATACACATGCTATTTGATAAAAGATTTTTATATGGAATTGAGAAACATGGTTGTCACTTAGAGTTATTTCCATAACCAAAATAGGTTTTTTTTCTGATTAGGCTATAATAGAAACCCTAAGAGGTAAATTATGGTGCATTGAGTCATGGACCATTGGTTGCATGGACTAGAACGTGTTATGGTATGGATTAAGTGGATTCCATATTTTAGTTCATGAGGTGTATGGGTTATTGTGGATTGGAAGTGGTGACCCATTTGGTTTAACCATTTAAAGATAATTTTGATATATATGTGAACTAAAATGGAAATTGAAAGTGTAAAATAGAGAACTGGACCTTGACCCATCTTTTGAGTGGCCATTAGTAAGTGTCTATAGGGATTTTTATGACTGTTTCTTTTTACCCAGTCCTAGATTTAGGTGTAGATAGAGGGGTACGACTTGTTTATAGGAAGTTTTTGACCCATCTTTTGATTTTAGTAGTGAAATTATGGTTATAAATCTTTTCTGAGGCATGCATTCAACATTGTAGAGAAATTACACCATGATGACCTCCAGTCATACTCCATGAGGGTGGTGAAGACCACACTCCAAAGGTGGCAGGCCATGGGATACTAGTAGATCCTTTTTTAGTGCTAGTTGTGACACCCACAGTTTTACCAGACACAAGTGTTGAGGCATAGTTCCATGAGGAGTTTTTATGCTATATATAGACTTTTTAAGGAGTGATACAGCTTGCCTCATCTATGGAATAATTGATGTGTGTGTTCAAACAATATCATCCTCTCACTACAGGAAAATTGTCGCATAGCAGCGGTTTAAACCGCCACCATATGCTTCTGCTGTGGTTTCCAAAAACCGCTACTAAATTGCGCGTCAGTATAAAATACACGAATATTTCTTCAATTTGGAAGCGATTTCTGGTAATCGTTGTAGAGATCACATTTCATAGTGGTTGTTCATGGGTTTAACGGTGGTTTTCTCAGACAAAAGGATTTTTTTTGTGGCAGTTAAAACCATTGCGACAAAAAAAATCATTTTGTCTGGGAAAAATGCCGCTAAACCCACGACCAACCGACTTGAAATGGTAATGGAAAATGAAAACTATCTTGTGGAGGTTTTAATTGCTGCTAAATTATTGTATGTAGCGGCAGTTTTAACCACCGTGGGTAGTAAGATACCAAATTATAGTGGTGGTTAAAACCACTGCTAAAGATCATCAATTTACTTAGCAGCGGTTTAAACCACCGCTAAAGGTATATTTATAAAAAAATGCGCTGATTCTATAGCCCCAGTACCAGTTCCATGAAAAAAATGTGCCAATTTCACATGCACATACTTTCTACATCCAAAAAAATACAAGGAAACCCAAATTTTCATAAGAAAAATCACTTTCAAATTCACACACTTATTCAATTTGGAATCACATAATAGAGATAAAGAATATGGTAGGGTGAAGAAATATGATATTATTGGACACCACATTGTATTCTAAATATTTCACTGTAAGAGTTATAAAATAAGAAGCTCATTCCATAGAGGTAGTTACTATTCCATTTCAATTATAAATTCATAAGGGACATGTACTAATCCACCCGTATTCTTTGGTGAAAAGGAAACCTAGGAATCTAAGGAATAGCTTGATTAGATTGAGAGAATCCTCAATTTCTTGAATACTCATAAGTAATTCAATGTGGGTTTCTCCATGTATATGCTTGAAGGACCAGGTAAGAGATGGTGGGACTCCATCGTGCAAGCTAAGTTTCACGAGGAAGTTACCCAGACTTCTTTCAAGAAAATATTCAACCAATAGTTTTACCCTAAGGAATTATGTTTGGAAATTATGAGTAGTTTCTAACCTTAGAGAAGGGTAAGTGTACCATTATGGAGTATTCCCCCCATTTTCCTGAGTTGGTTCATGTAGCACCAGAGCTAGTCACCAATGAGTAGCTAAAGGATAAATGGTTTGAGTTAGGATTAAGTCCAGATATTCAATAAATATTGACTATCATGTGCATTATGATATTCATAGAGGTAGTCTAAAAATAAGGTATAGATTAAGCAAATATATCTAGAATGATAGGTTTGGGTGGAGCTTTAGTTGGAGGGGTTGTTACCCATGGTGTATTTTTGGCTAGAAAAGAATACTCAAGGCAGATCACTTTCATTTAGGATTTGTTTTAGGGGCTTCATTTGGGTAGAACAAAGTTTTCTTATAATAGTGTGGAAGGTGTGTTCATACAAAGACTAATTGTGTGGAGGATCTTAATACTTGTCATCATTATGGAAATTTTGGTCATCTAAAGTGTTTTTTTGAATGGATGCCCTAGGGTAGTAAGGAAGGATCCACTTTCACCAAGGGTTCAAAGGTTCATAATGATGATTCCAAGGGTTGTGGGTCTAATCCTTAGGCCAAGGGGTATTTTTATTTGGCTAATACTAGATGGATTTACGTGGAAGAGTATGTGATATATGAATCTGAAGAAGGTATAACTACTGTTATAGGTTCAATGTTTATTTAATCTTTTATGGTTTTAGATTTGTTTGATACATGTTCTAATCACTCCTTTATATTGTCAAATTTAGTTGACATATTGGAATTAATTTTAGAACTTATGTAGTTCTTATTTTATCTTTACACACATTTAGAAAAGAGGTCTGAACTTGTTTTCAATTGTCCCACATGTCAGGTGATGATAGATGACTTCAAGGTGGTGTATGGATTTTTAGTTCTTGATGTTGACATATTCAAACTGATACTTGGAACAGATTAAATGATCAACATTAATTAAGGCCCACATAGACTTTTATCTTCATTCAGTATAATTTTTATCTTCCAATGGGGTCACTCATGATTTTTAGTGTGAGTGGGATGATAGATCATGAAGGGTGGGGCTTGTTGTTCCTTATAATTGGGTAATATCATGATAGTTGTCATAGATTTTCTTGATGTCAATGAACCTTGTTTGGGATGTTAACTTCCTTATATGGTGTGTGAATACCCCAAAGTCTTTTAGGATGATTTTTCTAGTTTACCACCACAGAGAGAGGTCAAATTTACTATTGATCTTCTCCCTAGTATGATGTCTATTTCTATTCCATCTTATAAAATGAAACCTAATGTGTTGGTGTATTCTGATCAATTGAACTTGAAATATATATTTTTTATTAGAGGGATATGAACTTGTGATAGAAAGGAAGAGTGGTGTATCTTAATAATTTTTATCATGGCATTGAATAGACCCTTAGGAAAGGGAATGTGGTTTTTGATGCATTGAGCATAAAATTACTAACACAAGCTGTGAAGGAATCATTTATAGAGTGGTATCTTATGAGTTTGTTTTCTAAGATGATATTGGGAGTGGAAGAAATTGGTGGAATGGTGTTATTGGATTTGATGAATTACGACTCATCCTTTGATGAGTGGGTTTAGCAATAATAGGTGAAAAAAACTTATTTCAAATGCTTTAGTAAAATATTTTATGGTGGGGAGACCTCAGGTGAGTGGTGTTGGTCTCCCAGTGGAGCTTTGTGCTTCCATAATAGGTTAGTTGTTCTATTTTCTTTTAGGTAATAGTTAATTGAAAATGGACATTGATATTGTTGGTCCGTACACCCTAGAGATACCTAGATGTGTCAAAACATGAGATGTAAGCATTGGTGGGTGTGGATGAGGTGGCCAATTGTAGATTTTGTCTCATGGTGTCTCAGTTTTCAGAAAATTAAGGCGGAACACTAGAAACCCACTGGTTTGTTTCAACCTTTACCCATTCCAATATGTAAGTGGGATGATATTTCAATGGACTTCATTATTATTTTTCCACAAAATCCTAGTGGGTATGATGATATTTGGGTGATTATTGATCAAATTAAAAAATCAATGCTTTTCTTACCTATCAAGAAAACGATACATGTGGGGTAACTCAGAGACTTGTTTGTTTGAGAGATTGTGAGACTTCATGGGTTTCCCTTTATGATTTTTTAATAGGGACCCAAGGTTGACATCCAGGTTCTGTATAGGTTTGTAGGAGGTGATGGGTTCCTAGATAAAATTGAGTATGGATTATCATCTATAGATGGATGGATTAGCAAAGAGAGTTATCTAGGTTATTGATGTTATGATTCAGGCTTGTGTGCTTTATTTTGGTGGATCTTGGGAAAATCATTTTCCACTGGTAAGACTTTCCTATAATAATAGTTATTAGGTTTCAATAAATATAGTTCCCTTTAAATAATTATATATAAATCCATATAGATCTCCCTTGTGATACATATAGTTGGGAGAGTGGTCCTTATTTGGGATAAGTCTCATTTAAGAGATGATAGAAAAGCTGTAGTTGATCCATAAGAGGTTGGTCACAACACATATCTGTCAGAAATCTGGAAGATGTGGTCTAATATTTTCCTATAGTCTTAGGACAATATTGAAGTCTCCAATAACTATCCAATTTTGGTCCATATATGATTCATAAATATAAATATTCATTAATACAACATTAAGATCGTATATTCCTAGTGTCTTTGGAAGACTGGGTTCATAGTACATAAAAGGAAACATGAGAAATCAAGAAAATGTTAGGTCATGAAAATGTTAAGTGACAACTATGTGCCACACATGATACATATACAAACCTACTATTACAATATTTGTCCAACATATCAACAACACTACTAATCACTGTTCTATGATGAATACATCTCATCACCCTCTCCATATCCATCTCTACTTCCTGCTACCACCTGTAAGAACATTATATTAAAAATTAAATATTGTTGTATATTTATATTTAAACTTAAAACCAAGAAATGTTTGCAAACTAAATGATTTTGAATTTTTGTGATTTACCTTCTCACCATCAGTTGATGCAATACCACCAGGGATAGATCCGGTTGTCTTCTAATTTAAATCAATAATCAACTTATGCAAGCGGATATACGAGTCCCCTGTTCTTGAACTATGTTTCGTAGAGAAACAATCTCTCTATGAGTATCTCGGGGTATATACTAACTACAAATAAGAGTAGATGTAGCTGCAATACTCAGTGTATTTCCATATAAATCAGATTGTAGGAGTCCCAAACCCATCCCGCACACTCGACTAGGATGCTCTTTCCCAAGAACATTAGCAACTTGGTCATCCTGGGAGACTAAGTTGGACTGCGTAGGATTGGTATCCCATAGTTCTTTAATTTTTATTGATAAATAAAATATCAGTAATATTATAAGAAATATATATTAACATAGTGAAAACTGATAATAAGTTATTATAATGAAAAATGAGTTCATACCCCATCTTCTTTGGAAGGATCATTGACAAAACTTCCATCAGATTTTTTTTGTGAACATTACACCACACTTCTGTTTGGGATGATGGGTGTCCTAAACTCTGTGACTGCATTAAACAAAGATAAATCAACAATTTAATATATTAAATAGATAATATCATGTTATAAATATTTAAACTAATGAAAATATTACTAGAGCTGATCGACTTCTAGAAAAAATCTTTGATCCCACAATGTGAGGGATGCCTTGCTTAGCCCTTCTTGATGCATTATTCCTTGAAATATCCTAAAATAAATAAAATGTAATTTAATAGTAATGTATTCAATTTCATTTCCTCTTCATATACATGTATAAATGTAAAATGAGATTAATATAATAATATATATCTAAATATCATCTTCTTCTCATCACGATGTCTGTCAACAAAAAAATTTCATTGCTCATTGGGTACCCCATTGGGTAGCTTTTCATACATTTGTTGGGAGGTCAACTAAGTATCATTACCATTTCTCCACAATCTCCATTTAAATTCTTTCCATTTATTACCCATATTTTTCAATGTCCACTTTCATGCTAGCATATTAGCAACCATAAAGTGGAAAAACATATGTACACATAAATTCATTTTGAAAATATTATAATTTAATAATATAATGAAATTAAATTTTAACATAATTTATTTAAATTACCTTTATTTGGGAATCAAAAAAATTCATTTTTCCAAGTTAAAGTCATATTCCTCCAATCATCATACGAAATAGGAAGAAAAACCAGCTCCACGACCAGCTGACCAAGAATTTGGCCAAGTAATCTTACAGCGTCATCCATAGGGACCCCATACAAATAAAATGGGAAAATGATCTTCTCTCTAGTTAGATTCCATACATCTGAAATTTTTATATCTTTCTCCATATTTTCATTATTTCCATATTTAATGAACAAACAGTTAGTATAAAAAAATTGAAATAAATTTATTCATATTAAAATTTGTAGCTATGACAGTCACCCTCCAGTATACCCAGGAAGAACTATAAGTGGCGCGCTACTCCCTTACTATTGAGGATACTGAAGGGAGAGGAGACGAATGAGACGATTAAGGGATGCTCACAGAGGGTGAAAGAGATGGTTTAAGGGGAGATGGTGCAGAGGGGAAAGCAGATGGTGGCTCAAATGTCATAGCGAGGGAGACAGATGGATCGTCATTTGTCGGTGTGGTCGATGAAATAGTATGATGCTTCCTTCATGGAATTACTGTCATTTAATCAAATAAAATTAAGTTAAAAACATATATTTCAAAAAATTTATGCAAAAAAAATTAAAAATGATAATACATGCACAGTACTAAAAAAAAATATACATAACAATAATAATGAATGACTGCACAAATGAAATAACTTGTTTCTAAATGAATGCATAACTATACATACAATCATTTCCCCTTTAATCATATCTGTTTCCTTCTCCATTACTTCATCCACTCCATCCATCCTTTCTAGACTAATATTTTCAATATCATGATGGACAAATAAGCCTGCTTCTTGTTTTTGATGAGATTCAATGTTAGAGGTCAAATATTCCACCTCATCACCCATATAATACAAATATCATTATTTTACGTGCGCAATTACACTCCACCCTTCATCCACAACATCATTCAAACAATATACCATTTTCTCTTGTGATGATAAGATATACATATCATGTAGTTCATGATCACCAACATTCATCAAGCAAGATAAGTTCACAGAAGTAAATTGCAAGGAATCTCTTTTAACACCTATGATAATATCGACCCAATTAAATTCAAATAAAACAATTGAAAATTTACTATGGTAGTTTAATTCAATAATATTAGTCATATTTACATAGTAATCCACTTCATAAAATATAAATATACCAATATTTTCTGTTTTCAAACCCTCTTCTCGATCGACTGTACGAAATCTAAATCCATTCACATAGTAAGATTCTAACTTTCTAACTTGTTTTAGAGGACCTCAAGAAAGAAACTTCAAATATTTTGACAACTCTACTTGAGTATCAGTATTCATTATCTAAAAAAAATAAAACATTATTAAATTTACAAAATATATATGTCAACCTAATATCTATATTTATTGCAATATTTAAGAACTTACATGTTGTGAAAACCATTGTACATGCTCTTTATTAATAGATTTTGTTATATCTTTCTCATTTCATGTTTAGCCTCTCTTTCATCTCTTTGTTTGTATCTTAAACTCTTCAATAAATGGATTTTCAATTTCACTATTCAGCGGTACATATCTATGTGACTGTAATAATTCCATTTCTGTCAGCGTAACATTTGAGGTCCTCCCAACTGATCAGCCAATAAAAGGAAATATTTTTGATTTACTATATATTTGAGATTCAGTCGATGTGTCGTCAACATGTCCAACTTGATTAAATATTGTCTCAATATTATCCAAGTATCTAGAACAAATGTTAATACACTCCTCTTCTAAATATCCTTCAGCAATAGAGCCTTTAGGTTGAGCTTTATTTCTCACGTATGACTTAAAATTCCCAAGATATATGTGAAATAAAATAAAAAAACATAATTATAAATTTAATTAAGTTCCAATAATTGTTTACTTAACTGAAAAAAATATAAATATAGTTCCTCTCAATTGGATACATCCATCAATAATATACGCCCCCTCCTAATTTAGCTTCCTCAACCAAATGCATAGTTAAATGCATCATGATAGTAAAAAATGACGGAGGAAAGATCATATCCATTGCATAAAGTGTCAATAGAAACCTCTCCTGAAGGTTTTCAAGATCAAATGGATGTAGAGATTTATTACATAGTTGTATGAAAAATGTGCATAATTGGAGTACAACAACAATAACTTTTTCAGGTAATAATGTACGCAATGCCAATGGTAGTAACTACTGTAACAAAATATATGAATCGTGACTTTTCAATCCATGTAACCTATGATGCTTTAAGTTAACACACCGTAATATGTTACTTTAATACCCATCAGATACCTTTACATCTTTTAAAATTCAAAGGAATGTATCTTTATCCCTATTTTTCATTGAAAAAATTGTCAGAGCATACTTTTCATTCGCATCTGGCCAGGGATCACATTTTATGTTCATTACTTATAGGTAATTATAAGAATTAAGATGATCCTTAGACTTTTCGTGCTCATTAAGCAATGTGAAGATCAAATTGTCACAAAAATTATTCTCAATATTCATCACATCAATATTATGTAACAATAAATTAAATTCCCAATACAGAAGTTTGAAGAATATACTTTCTTTCTTCCATTGTTTCTTTCCTATTTCACTTGACGATGCACTTTGAACTCATTTCCCAATATCATTCAAATGATGCACCTTCCCAAATTCTATTTCAAAATTTCCAAGTTGTTCCAATACTTCAAAACCTATTAAAAAATTTTGAGGTGGTCTACGATCAGTGAAACCATTGAATTTTGACCTGTTCAGCCGAAATCTATGAGATGCATCGAGAAATCTTCAATGGAACAAGAAGCACCATTTTCTAATATGAGGTATCCGTTTGGGATCAAAATCAAAGTTACAAACAGGAAAATCCAAACCTATTTAAGTGTTCCAACTAGATAAATTCCCAAGTCCAGGGAAGTCACTAATGGTCCACATTAGAGTAGAAGGCACTTTGAACATTGTTTTAGAAGAATCATCATATGTCTTAATACTGTTGCTCCATAAATCCTGTAATTATTCAATTAAAAGATGCAAGTATACATTAATATCATTTCTAGGAATTTTTTTTCTAGGAATAATCATCTAAATGATAAAAGACATTTGTTGCATACACATCCATAGGAGAAGATTGTAAGGGATCAAAACAACTCGCCAAATGCTATAACTGGAACTCAAAGTCCCAAATGAGATTCCATTGGTATCCAATCCCAATCAAACATTCCTAGGATCAGCTGATAAATTTGGATGTAATGAATCAAATGTATTCCATGATTGTGAATCTAGTGTATGTTGCATTAACCCATCATTGTTATTATCTATAGAATGCCACTTAATGTGTTCAGAAGTTTTTGATGACATGAATAATCTTTGAAATCAAGAACTTAAAGGAAAGAAATGAAAAAACTTTCCAGGTGTGTTCTTTTTCTTCTTCTTCATGGTAGTATGTTGATTCAGACTTCCAACACCACCCATTGACTACTATTTACACTACTACAAAAATGGGCAAGGGAAGCGCCACCTTTTATCAGCACTAAGCGAAATGCACTGATAAAGAATTCTATTTATCAAAAAATTTCTAGTGCTGTTAAAGTCACCCTTTATCAGTTCTAAAAAAGTGCTAATAAAGTGAACCTTTACCAGCGCTAAAATTTTAGCACTGATAAAGGGTTCCTTTATTAGTGATTTTCTAGTGCTGATAAAACCATAGTCCCATTTTATAAAATGGGGTGCACAGTGCCCTCTATTTATCATGCCCTAAATCTCTCACGGGACTATACCCCTATGACAACTCCCCTCCCCCCCGATCTTCTATTTTCCGAACCTCCGCTGCCACTAGCCCTACTCTGCCACTCTTCTCTTTACCGGACCTCTACCGCCGCTATCCCAAATCCACCGCTCTTCTCTTTGATGGACCTCCGCCACCGCTAGCCCTACTCCACCGCTAGAACTATTCCACCGCGAACCCTACACCTTATCCTGCCCCTCGAACCCCTTCCACAGATCCTCCTCTCCACAAACCCTATTTATCCTTCTCCCCGCTAAACCCTACTCCCCGCGAACCCTAATTCATGTGTTTGGGATTCATTTCGACGAGGTTTGATTCTTGGCTTCCCATTTTTTAGTGTGGAAGATCATCCCTTGGTGTTGGTATTTTATTTAATGTTTTGGATTAAATTTATTAAATTTTTATGCTTATACATGTTGAAACATTATCATGGTAAAGTGCACAGGAAGTAAAAGGAGACATGGGATAGAGTGTTGTCAAATTTCAATAGTAGGAGGTGTTGATGTTTACTGTCTAGTTGTTAGTTCCTAAGGTTAAGAATTGGCTAGAAGTAGTTGAGGAGGGTTTTGAATTGGGAAATATTCTATCCCATTTATGGGTTTCCTTAGTAGTGGGACTACTTTTAAGGGTGGTTTGAGAATGATGGAAGGAAATCATGTTCAATGAAAAGTTGTTTTATGAAGAGTTTTATTCCTTATATATAGAAGTGTGAGTGTATATAGAATATCATATAATTCAATCAAGTTGGATACAATGTGATTTCCCTTGGTATTCACATATGTGCATTGATGGTCTAGTTTTTAGAACACTTGGTTTATGAATAAATGAAATCGTGTAATTTTGAGTCATCTTTGAGGTTAGAGATTCTAAGGAAGGTTGAGAGTTTATGTTTGAGGTTTTTTTTATAGATGAGGGATTGAGATGAAGTTATGAAGAGTGGTTTTCTTCGAGTTTTTAGAAGGCTAAATATGGTTCCTTGAGTTATGGTCCTAATGGAATGAGGAATAAGGGAGTGATGATATTTTCTAGATGTAGGGTGGGGATTATGCCCTAGGGTTGAGTATCTCAAGGTGTACCATAACTGTATAGTTAATCTATTTCCACAGTGATGCAGTGGGGCATCAGTAGTATGAGTTCCCCATGATTCATGGTGTTTCTTGGTTTTAGTAAGGTGTAGTTTTATTTAGTAAAATGGTAATGCTTTAGTTGATAAAATTTTGGGATGTAGTGAGTTTGGTTTGAGAGTATATGCATGATTATGTCATGAGTTATTGACCTCATCCCTTTATTAACCAATACCATCTTTCAATTGATACTAAAAGATTCAGTTGAATTGTTTTCAATGGAATTATTTATCTCTCTTTACCTTCAAATTCCTGTGGAAATATGAATTTTATTGAGTTGGTTAGTGTGTTTGACCAAATTTAATGATTTATAATAAAAAAGGAATCATATTTCTATTTTACCTAAATAGATGGGAATTTTTCTAATCTAAAGGTCATGCTTTTGGGAAATAATTTATTTATGGTAGGTATTAATATTGTGGAAGGTATTAACAGTTAGTGAGAGGAGGTTCTAGAGGAGGTTTGAGTTTTGGGTAGGGATGGTCTATGTGGTCCTTCTCCC
Source organism: Viscum album (assembly GCA_963277665.1). Taxonomy (NCBI): domain Eukaryota; kingdom Viridiplantae; phylum Streptophyta; class Magnoliopsida; order Santalales; family Viscaceae; genus Viscum; species Viscum album. The sequence goes on along the minus strand of OY728125.1, from coordinate 1,524,341,339 downwards.
ACATGTTTTAGTTTTTTAACACTAAGGGATTGTTGTTTATCCCTTTGTATGGGAATGTGCTTTTTTATAGAATGGATGTATGATGTGTCTGTGGATATTAGTTACAAGTTTGGGGAAGGTAAGGGAGAGTTATTTCATATCCTTTATATGTTCATGATAGAATTTATGTTCACTAACCTCAATTTTCTATTTCTTATATTAATTTGGGTAACAAAACCTATGATATTCTATAGTAATTTTGGATAAACCTAGGTTATTTGTCTCCCCTGTGAACCCCTTTGTGTTTGGAAATGTATCTACTATATTAGTTTTCTCATCAAAATAGTATCATTGTTTTCATTTTATTTGAGTTTGGTCACTAGTTTTGGGCTGTTTAATGTAATTATTTTATTATGAATGAGGTAGCTGGTAGGGGTGGTTAAAAGGATGTTTAATGTTTTAATGCAAGGGTGGTGGGTGATAGAACTATTGGTAAGGGGGCTAGAAAGTGTGTTGATTTTTATGGGGGGTTTATCCTGGTTCTGTTGATTTCCAAATCTTTATTGGAAATAGTTAGGCTATATTAATCTCTATTTTTATAAGTGGTTCTCTTCTACTGTATTTGAAAGTCTTGTTTTGTGTATTGGAATCATAAATAATAATATTTTACATTCAAATAGGATGGAGATGAATAAATATTGGATGGATGCTAATCATTTTACAATAGAGTATGACATTAGAGTGAAATAGTTCATCAAGTTTTTAAAGGATCACGCAAAGGATCCTTCTCAAATACTTAGTCTGTGTTTACATTGTTTTTATTCTAGACTAATTACTCCAGAGGATTTGGAAGAACATTTGATATGTCACATAATAGATCATAGTTATAAATGTTGGAATAAACATGGATAAAAAGAAAATGTAGCTACTGGATGGGATAAAACTACATTTTATGGATCATCAATCATTACAAATATGGATAATGAAGAATACCATATAGAGGATGTGATTATAGATGTCAATGATGATAAAGCTTGTATTAAGGAAATGACAAGGACAGATGAAGATGAACTCCGTGTTTTCCCAAAATTGTTTGAGAATTTAATGAGTTGTGAGAAGACGCCATTGTATGCAGGTTGCACTAAATATACAACATTTTCAGTTGTACTGAAGTTGTATAAATTGAAATTAGGCAACAAATGGAGTGATGTTAGTTTTATGGAACTACTTGCTCTCTTGAATGACATTCTCTCGAAAGATAATGAGCTCCCAAGCTGGACATATGAAGCGAAACGAATGCTACGATGGATGGGTATGATTTCTGAAAGAATACATGCCTTCCCGAAAGACTGTATATTGTTTCTCAAGGAGAAAAAATCACTTACAGAATACCCAAAGTGTGGTGCTTCCCAATACAAGAAAGATGAATCCAGTCCTACGAAAGTTTTATGGTACTTTCCAATAATTCCATGGTTTAGGCGTCTATATGGAAGTGAAGAAATTGCAAGACAATTGTCGTGGCATGTAGAGAAAAGAAATAAATATAGGAAATTAAATCACCCGGCCGACTCTCCTCAATGAAAGAGAATTGATCATGAGTATCCTAAATTTGGAAATGAGCTGAGAAACCTTCGTCTTGTGTTATCTACAGATGGAGTGAATACTTTTTGTTTTCAAACAAGCACTCATAGTACATGGCTTGTTATGTTGGTAAATTATAACTTTCCACCTTGGTTATGCATGAAACAGAAATTCATCATGTTATCTATGATTATATCAGGACCAAAACAACCAGGTAATGATATTGATGTTTATTTGGCTCCTTTGATCGAGGATTTGAAGTTATTGTGTGATTCAGGTGTTATGTTGTATGATTCTTATAAAATTGAATACTTCATGTTGAGAGCGATGTTGTATGGGACGATAAATGATTTCCCTGCTTATGGAAATTTTTCAGGCTATAACATTAAAATAACTCAAGGGTGTCCTATGTGCGAAGAAGATATGAAATCAATTAGGTTAAAACATTAATCTAAATCTGTGTTTCTAGGACATAGTAGATTTATACCTGATAGGAATAAGTACTGATATTGTATGACATCATTCAATGGAAGTTCAGAATAATGCGCAACACCATCTCCACTAACAGGTGATCAGCTGTTTGAGAAAGTAAAAGATGTGAACACTATTTTTGGTAAACCATTTTCGAAAAACCTTAAGAAAATATATTAGAAAAAGAGATCAGTTTTTTTGAATTACCAGACTAGAATTTTTTGTATGTCAGACATTTTCTTGATGTGATGCATGTGGAAAAAAATGTATGTGACAGTGTTATCGGAACGTTGCTAAATGACCCTGGAAAAACAAAGGATGGAATTAAGGCAAGGTTGGACATGGTTGACATGGGAATACGAGAAGAGTTGGATCCCGTGAAGGGTGAAAATTGAATGTTTCTTCCTCCAGCTTCTTACACTATTTCCAGGGAGGAGAGATATCTGATTCATGCTCAAATTTACCCAAAAGAAGAAGGTAGGACGATCCTTGTAGTCGAGCTTGGGTTATCGAATCCTCAGAGACCTAAGAAGTACCTACAAACACGTAAATTCAATGGATTGTTTCTGGCTATGAAGTGACCAACTTGGGTTCATTTAAGATGGTTTTAAAGGACCACTAACAGATTTAAGTTAATTAAAATTAAGTTAATGAGTTGATCCTAGGTTATATCTCGGGGTGGATAGGATGAATTCCTTTTTTAATGATTTCAATTTCTTATATTTGAGATGAGTTTATTTAAGACGATCAAACAAAATCACAACTTAATAGTTTAATGCCTACAAATTCTAATACTAATCACCTATACACTTGAAGGATCAAAGTTTTGAGCACTCCAAGGTAATGGTTCGTATTATCACTTGAAATGTGTGACCTTAAATTCAATAAGGATGAAGTGGTTTTAAATTCATCAAATAAAAATGTCATTTAGAAGAAGTGATTAGCCATTAATGGAGTGAAAAATAACATGAAATCCATCCCATTTCCACTCCCTTGGATCAAAGCATAAAAGAGTTATCCCTCCATTAATGACATGTCTTCAACGGATGCGGGAAGTAGACTTATGAAGGTGGAATTGAAGAAGTAAAAACAACAACAAAAATCGATCACTCCACCGTTGTGTGATAAATATCACAAAGTATGGGGTCAATAAATTCACACCTTGAACGAACAGTATCAACGTGATATGTATAAGAATAGAATAAGATTAAAGGAATAACTTTTATTAAGAAACTAAGGTGAATTAAACAACTTATATGAGAAAGAAATGTGATTACAAACACAAAGTGGAAACATAACACTACAATGAAACCAAGCACCAAAGATGAAAAACTACTCCATAACCACTGACTTAAATAGGAATTTTTGGAGACTTTGGTAGATCCTCAAATAGTACAAAGCATCTCACTTGATTATGGTAGGTCTAGGGTGGTGGAAAGCTTGTTGAACTTGACTTTTCCACTCTTGACCCGAGGTGGCAGCCAACTTGAAACCACCGAACAGACACGCTTGTAAGACCTTCTAGATGTACAAATTAGAGTGGGCTATAGTAGTAGAAAATGGATCCCCAGAAGTCTCCTAATCACCTGTAAAATTTGGGCCCATTTGGAATTTTGGATTCTGAGATATGATTATATTGGTAGGATGTTTTTTGGGCCGTAGAATCTGGCCCATAATTTTATCTCCAAATTGGGCCGCCTTAATAACCATCTTGAAGAATGAATTAGCACTGGATTCTGAAGATTTATTTTTCCCTCTATATTTCTTCTAGAATCTAACGAAATTTGGGCTTTATTGGGCCTGTATGTGGGGCCCCACATTCTCATCAGTGGGCTGATGTCCAATATGACTTCTCTAGAATTGTTTGCATGAAATCCCATTTTGGTGCTCTTCCAATATGGATATTCCAACACTATACAAATATGAAATGTTACCAATATAATTAGAAACCTGAAAAATTAAATATGAAAATAAAATCAATATCATTGGGTACTTTAAATGATGTTAAAAAATGTACCACATAATAGTGAATTTTAAGAAGGAATTATAATCATAATGTGAAATTATGTTCAGTGTAAAATGAACTAAAATGGTGTTTATGAATAATAAAGAATATGAATATTATATAAATTAACAATGAATATTATCCTCATTTAGTGGCTAATCACACCCCCAACTTGAGTTTTTCTAGTCCCGAGCAAAATATATCTCAACAATATGAAATTTGAATTCTCTTTTCAAAAAACATTTTAATACAAAATGATCACAAAAAAAACCTTATACCAAAAAATCATGAAAACCATAAAAATGTTTTAATACATGATATTTTCATAAGCAGATCCCAATCCCAAGCTCATTTCCTTGTTCAAATTCATCGCCATATTTCATCCAATATCAATTAAGAGTGATGATGTGTTGTGCATCACATTAGACATGGGGGTTCGTATTTATTCAAGAGGGAAATGATGGAAGTGCTAGGTGGAATCACATTTCAATATTAAGATGAGTATTAAATTTTTTTTTGCTTTTGTTTTTGAAATTTTTCCATGGTAATTGAAATTTCACTCAAAAGAGTCAACCCCTGTAGCGAGACTTTGCCGATGACTCCCAGGCTCAAAGACCTTAGGGAACCAAGTAAAGCCCACATACTCGGTCATCATCTCAAGTTAACTCAGTCAAAAAAAATTCAAATTAACCAAAATAGAGATAAAATTACTAACTCTGGGTCAGAAAACTATGGAGTCACGATCCCCAAGTGCCGAAATCCACACATTAGGTCATTTCATTACTCTACATGCAAATTTACTATTTTTTTAATTTTTTTTATTGAATACTCATATTAAAACTAAAATGATCACCAAACCTATGATATTTATTTGGGGGAACCCATGAACTAAGACTAATACCCCACTATCCAAAGGACGTGCATTGTGATCTTTTTTTATTTGGATGAAAATATAAATGATGAAATATCACATTGGACAACCAAACTTTCCAAAATCTATTCTCATGAAATTATACAAGGATTAAAATCAGAATCAGGGCATGCTAAATTATTTGATATTCAGTTTCAAGGTGTAAAATGTGTATTACCATGTTCAAGGTTAAAGAAAATTTCCTTCCATTAAGGCACACTTTTTTTTTCAAATCATTAATTTATTTTGACACTAAAGCATTTTTTATTTTATCTACCCCCAACTTAAAATAACACTATCACCAGTGTTTAAAGAAAATAAAATTTAGAAGGGGGGTAGATGTAGAGAATGAGAGTTCAAAAAGGAAATTGAAAATGAGGATCATGGAATGAAGTCACCAGGTGGTTGAGATTGAAATTCTTGCTGCTCACTTTTAATCCCTTGATCTCGATGTCACTCTGAGAATTCCCTAGTGGAGGAAAAAAATAAAAGAAAAAGAAACAAAAAAAACTATATATATATATAATAAATAAAGTAAAATATAAGTATATATAATAAAATTATATAATAAGGAAGAATAAAAAGATTTAGGTCAGTGGTAAGCGTGCACCCCTGTCTCCCTTCGGTCCTAGGTTTGAATCCTCGTGGCTTCACTAGTTGTGATGGGGTTTTCCCTACGGCCTACGGTGTGTCCCCCTTTTTTCAATTTTATTTTTTTATCCTAAAAACACATAAAAATAAACTGATGATACATTGTCTTCTTTTTAAATTTCAGGGTAAGGTATTAATCAAGGATCACACCACGTGACATGGATGAATATGGTGCTCCCCTTTCATACACATCCATACTCATAATAGAAGAATAGGTCAGCAGTATAATTTTTTTTAAAATATAAAAATTACTTATTAATACTATTTAAAAAATAAATATGATTCCCAAAAGATTGGAAACAGGAAAACCATGAGTTTCCTCTCGTACAATGCTTTTGTTTAACGTCATTAGCTCGACTTGAACCCCCTAACTTACCCAATAACAATTTTCAACATTTTAAGGACCCCATATTTTTCTATGTCCACTATATTGAGATTGAATCTTTGTTTATAATTTTTTTCTTGTGAAACCTATGTTCTATAATGAGTGGTAAAATACAAGGAATATCAGAAATGGTTGATCCAGTTTCTTTTTTAGTCTTTCCAAAGACATTAAGAATCATTACCTCCTTATTGGTTTCAAGATAAGAAATTGTGAAAATTGGAAGTTTTTGGCTATCCCTAATGAATGGAAACTTGAGGGTGGATGTAAAGTTATTTCATTCAAGTTTGGGTAGGCTAACACTTTCATACATAGGTTGGGACTTTGAATCAAACTCAATTTCATTTTCAAAATTGCTCAAAAGAATTGGTTCTTTTTGAATAGAAGATTCAACCACAAAATTGGAAAGATCAATTTTAGTAATGGGTATGGACTCAATGTTTTTGATTTATCTCAATGGTTCAATGGTTGGTGTTTTTGAAAATTCATCAATGGAGTTATACTTAGGAGACTCAATCCATGATGTCAAATTATCATATTTTGAATCCAAAATGTCAATTTACTCCTGATTTAAAGACCCTTCAACAATTCCTTGATCCTCTTCATCTATCCCAAATCCAAATGTCGGTTCTTCAATAAATTTATGAGAGGTTTGTGGGAGAAAAGAGTCTTCTATCAATGATGAGGAAGGGATAGCATGAGTGGGAATGGGTTCCTTAAGCATCTCAATGTTTTGTAATTATAATATGAAAGATTAAACCTCAAAATTCATTTTATCTATTTGTTGACACAATGTTTCGAGTAATGGTTGTGGATCATGATGGGAAAAGGGTTGAAAAAAATGGTATATTCCAGGTGGATAATTAAGTTATTGGAATTGCACAGGAGGGTGTTCAAATTGGCTTTGTGGGTATTGACACTCATTATATGTTGGGATGTTTTGTGGATCATAGGATTAAAAACATTGTGGTTCATTAGGTTGTTGATGATCCCAAAATTAGAAATTAGGATGGTCATTGTAAATCACACATGGGGTCGGGTGATTAAAGTAGGGATAAGTTTCCCATGTTTGGACTTGTTCAAAATTGAATTCCATAGGAGTGAGGGGGTGAGAACATAGAATAGGGATGAAAAAATATGATAATGTATAAGATAAATTTCTTAGGTCCCCGGAAACGATTCCATAATTTGATTCATGCTCAAATTTACCCAAAAGAAGAAGGTAGGACGGTCCTTGTAGTCTAGCTTGGGTTGTCGAATCCTCAAAGACCTAAGAAGTACCTACAGACATGTACATTCTATGGATTGTTTTTGGCTATGAAGTGGCCAAATTGGGTTTATTTAAGATGGTTTTAAGGGATAAATAACAGATTTAAGTTAATTCAAATTAATTTAATGAGTTTATCCTAGGTTATCGCTCGGGGTGGATAGGATGAATTCCTTTTTTAATGATTTCAATTTCTTATATTTGAGATGGGTTTATTTAAGAAGATTAAAAAAAATAACCACTTACTAGTTTAATGCCTACACAACCTAATACTAATCACCTATACACTTGAAGGATCAAATTTTTGAGCACTCCAATGTAAAGGTTCGTATTAGCACTTGAAATGTGTGACCTTAAATTCAATAAAGATGAAGAGGTTTTAAAATCATCAAATAAAAATCTCATTTAAAAGAAGTGATTAGCCATTAATAGAGTGATAAATAACATCCATTCTAGCCCCTTCCTACTCCCTTGGATCAACCCATAAAATATTTTGCCCTCCATTGATGACATGTCTTCAATGGAAGAGGGAAGTAGACTTACGAAGGTGGAATTGAAGAAGTAAAAAAATGATCACTCCACCGTTGTGTGATAAATATCACAAAGGATGGTGTGAATAAATTCACACCTTGAAACAATAGTATCAACATGATATGTATAATAATAGAATAATATTAAAGTAAGAACTTTTATTAAGAAACTAAATTGAATTAAACAACTTACATGAGAAAGAAATGCGATTACAAACACAAAGCGGCAGCATAACACTACAATGAAACCAAGTACCAAAGATGGAAAAATCTTCCATAACCACTACCTTAAATAGGCCTTTTTGGAGCCTTGGGTCAAGCCTCAAATAGTAAAAATCATCCCACTTGATTATGGTAGGCCTAGGGTGGTGGAAAGCTTGTGGAACTTGGACTTTTCCACTCTTGAACCGAGGTGGTATCCAAATTGCAACTACCGAATAGATGTGCTTATAAGACCTTCTATATGGAATAATTATAGTGGGAAATAGAAGAATAAAATATATCCCAACAAGTTTCCTAACCTCATGTACAATATGGGACCATTTGGAGTTGTGGATTCCGAGATATTATTATATTGGTAAGATGTTTTCTGGGCCACAAAATCTGGCCTGAAATTTTATCTCCACATTGGGCCACCTTAATAACCACTATGGAGGCCGAATTAGCACTGGATTCTGAAGAATGATTTGTTCTTATACATGTCTTCTAGAATCCCACGAAATTTGGGCATCATTGAGCCTATATGTTGAGACCCACATTCTCATCAGTGGGCTGGTGCCCAATCTGACTTCTCCAAAATTGTTTGCATGAAATACCATTTTGGTGGTCTTACAATATGGATCTTACAACAATCCACAAATATTAAATGTTCCCAATATAATTATAAACCTTAAAATTAAATATGAAAATAAAATCAAGATCATTGGGTACTTTAAATTATGTTAAAAAATATACCACATAATAATGCATTTTAAGAAGGAATTACAATCATAATGTGAAATGATGTTCAAAGTGTAAAATGCACTAAAATAGTGTTTATGAATAATAAAGAACATAAATATTATATAAATTAATAATTAATATTATCCTCATTTAATGGATATTAAATATTAGTTTTGGAACTTCTTCAAGGATGTAAAGGTTCCAGAGGGGTATTCATCAAATATCAATAACATTGTGTCAATGAATGATTTGAAGTTAAAAAGTTTGAAATCACACGACTTACATGTTTTGATGAAAGATTTAATTCCTATAGATTTATGTTTAATTTTTTCCAAGAATGTTCATCATATGTTAACCAAACATTTTTTCTTTTTCAAAGCTATATGAAACAAAATTTTAGACCCAGCGAAATTGCCAGCTATGGAATGATAAATTGTCATTATATTATGTGAATTTGAAATGTTCTTCCTGCCATCATTCGTTGATATGATGGTTAATTTGATGGTTAAATTGGTGAGAGAGATTAAACTTTTTGGTCCTATGCACTATAGATGGATGTACCCCATTGAACGGTATATGCAGATTTTGAAAGGGTATGTCAAAAATTGAAGTCGTCCAGAGGGTTGTATTGTGGAGAGATATATTTTTGAGGAAGCCATTGAATTATATACCAAATACTTATCTGATGTGGAAATCATTGGTCTCCCAAAATCTCATCACACTAGACGAATTGAGGCTGGGGAATTTCTAGAAGAGATGTTGTGAGAATCAATATTATAGATCGAGAGCAGGCCCACCTTTATGTTTTGCATAACAGTTGGGAGGTTTCTACATATATTGAAACCCAAAAAGAAATTATTAGGTAGTTGAATCCAACAAGAGATAAAACATGGATTTCAAATACACATAATCACCAGTTTATAAGATGGTTTTAGGACCATATTTTTAAGGAGTTAACTGAAAATCTGAATTCAATTTCAGAACGACTTCAATGGCTAGCCGCCCGACCAAGTGTGTATGTATTATCTTACAATGGTTATGTAATTAATGGTTACATATTCTATACAGATGAACATGATGAATATAGTACCATGAGAAATAGTGGATTTACACTTGTGGATGAAGCGATTCATGTTTCTGGTAGTAAGGAAAGAAATCCAATTTATGTGAATATGTCATACTTTGGCATTATCAAAAAAATATGGGAGTTGGATTTTACAGCATTCCAATTTCTAATTTTTCAATTCAAATGGGTTGATAACAATAGTGGTGTTAAAATAGATGAATTGGGATTTTTGAAATTTTATTTTAGTAAATAAGGGTAAAAAGATGAACAATTTATAATGGCATCACAAGAAGTACAAGTATTTTAAGTTCCAGATCCCACAAACCAAAAGTGGTCGATTGTTCTGTTATCGTCCAAAACTACTGAAGGGTCCGATGAAAATTCATTTTGAGGACGATCCTTTTAGTGTTACATTGCAATCATTTCACAACGATCCCAATGTAGATGATGTTTTTTATGTTAGAGGAGACCACAATGAAGGGATTTGGATAATCGATAGAGGTGTCAAATACCTTCAGCCTTTAAAAAAAGAAAGAGAGTTCAATAAATAGGTTATATATTTTTTGTAATATAGATCTTGTTATCTCATGTTATTATCTTATAATTATTGAATTTATGTAATCTAAATTAACTGTTTAACCACTTTTGCAGATAATGACTTCTGAAAGTTCTGGTGCTCCTAACCTTGAGGCTGAACAAGTCTCTCAAGCAGTTGCTGCAGTTGCTGCTCACAGTGTAGAGAAACAACAAGTTTATGAACATGTTGTTGCTCCTAGTGTTGAGGTCCAACAACCATCTGCGCATGTCGTTGCTACCATTTCAGATGAACATATAGATGGTGTTGTTATTGATAAAATGGTTGGGGATGATGGACCAAAATCACAGAAAATATAGGTGCGTCGTAGTTTGATGGTGGTAGCCAAAGTTCTTAAGGCGAAAAGCAAAGGCATCAAATTTGATGTTGGATGGAATGCATGAAGCCAACATGTGAATCCCAACAAGGATATGTTTAGTAGTTACATTGGAATTTTCACTCGACAACACACGTTGATGGACATAGATTCATAGTACCATGTTGTGTCCGGGATGAAGGCTGTGATCTGGGAAGAAATTATGGTAACATTATGATATTATTTCTTTAATTTACTAGAAAATAAAATTATAAAACAGTGTCTTACTTGTCCCAATCTCTTGAAGAGTACAAAAATCTGACCAAACGTATTCGGATTGTGTTGATAATTTAGGAAAACAATCCATGGGTCATTTGTGACATGTACGAGTCAACCCCACCTTAATTTGAGACACAATGTGGCTGGTATCACTCAAAGTGTCTCTCTTTTGTTTAAAACAGGCAAAATTTTAAGTGAAAAAAAGAACTGATGTACAGAAAATTGACCAAACACATTCAGATTGTTTTTATGCTTTAGGAGAACGATCCATGGGTCATTTTTGACATGTACAAGTCAACTCTGCCTTAATCAGAGGCACGGTGTGGCCGGTATCACTCAAAGTGTTTCACTTTTGTTTAAAATGGACATAATTTTAAGTGAAAATAACAATTGACATATGAAAAACCAAAAAAATGATTTTTTATTGTGTTGATACTTTATAATAATGATCCATGGGTCTTGTGTGACATGTTCGAGTCAACCCTGCCTCAATCCGAGGCATGGTGTGGTTGGTATCTCTCAAAGTTTCTCTCTTTTGTTTAAAATGGATAAAATTTTAATTGAAAACAACAACTGACATACAAAAATCTAACCAAATGCATTTATATTGTGTTGATACTTTAGGAGAACGATCCATGGGTCATTTGTGACATGTACGAGTTAACCCTGCCTCAATTTGAGGCACTGTGTGGCCACAAATATTTTAGTAAAAACAACAACTAACATACGAAAAACTGACCAAACACATTCGTATTGTGTTGATACTTTAGGAGAATGATCCATGTGTCATTTTTGATGTGTACGTGTCAAAACTGTCTCAATATAAGGCATGGTGTGGCCGATATCACTCAAAGAGTCTCTCTTTTGTTTAAAATGGAAAGAATTATAGGTGAAAACAAAAACTGACGTACAGAAAACAGACCAAACACATTCAGATTGTGTTGATACTTTAGTAGAACGACCCATGGGTCATGTGTGACATGTAAGAGTCAACCCTGACTCAATCTCTAGAACAATGTGTCTAGTATCACTCAAAGTGTATCTATTTTGTTTAAAATGGACATAATTTTAAGTGAAAACAACAACTGACGTACAGAAATCCAACCAAACGCATTCAGATTGTGTTGAAACATTAGGAGAACGATCCATGGGTCATTTTTGACATGTAAGATTTAACCATACCTCAATCCGAGGCACAATGTGGTTGGTATCATTCAAAGTGTCTCTCTTTTGTTTAAAATGGACAAAATTTTAGGTGAAAACAACAACTGATGTATGAAAATCCAAACAAATGCATTCATATTGTGTTGATAATTTAGGAGAAAAATACATGGGTCATGTGTGATGTGTACGAATCAACCTCAGCTCAATCTGAGGCATGGTGTGACCAGTATCTCTCAAAGTTTCTCTCTTTTGTTTAAAATGGACAGAATTTTAAGTGAAAACAACAACTGACGTATGGAAATCTGACCAAATGCATTATGATTGTGTTGATACTTTATAAGAACGTTCCATGGATAATTTTTTACGTTTAAGAGTCAACCAAACCTCAATACGAGGCATGGTGTGGCCGATATCACTCAAAGTGTCTCTCTTTTTTTAAAATGGACATAATTTTTAGTGAAAACAACAACTGACATATGGAAAACTGACCAAACACATTCGTATTGTGTTGATACTTTAGGATAACAATAAATGGGTCATGTGTGACATGTAAGAGTCAACCCTGCCTCAATCAGAGGCACGGTGTGTCTGGTATCACTCAAAGAGTCTCTCTTTTGTTTAAAATGGACAGAATTTTAAGTGAAAACAACAACTGACGTACGAAAATACAACTAAACGCATTTGTATTGTGTTGATAATTTATAATAACAATCCATTGGTCATTTTTGATGTATAAAAGTCAACCATTACTCAATCCGAGGCACAATGTGGAAGGTATCACTCAAAGTGTCTCTCTTTTGTTTAAAATAGACAGAATTTTAAGTGCAAACAAAAACTAACATACAGAAATCCGACCAAACGTATTTTTATTGTGTTGTTACTTTAGGAGAATGATAAATGGGTAATTTTTGATGTGTATGAGTCAAACCCACCTCAATATGAGGCACGTTGTGTCCGGTATCACTCAAAGTGTCTCTCTTTTGTTTAAAATAGACATAATTTTAAGTGAAAACAACAACTGACGTATAGAAATCTGACCAAACACATTTGGATTGTGTTGATACATTAGGATAATGATCCATGGGTCATTTTTTACATGTAAGAGTCAACCCCACCTCAATCCTATGCACTATGTGGCTGGTATAACTCAATGTGTCTCTCTTGTGTTTAAAATGGACAGAATTTTAAGTGAAAACAACAACTGACGTATGGAAAACTGACCAAACACATTCGTATAATTTTGATACTTAAGGATAATGATCCATGGGTCATTTGTGATGTGTAAGAGTAAACATCGCCTCAATCCGAGGCATGGTGTGGCCGGTATCACTCAAAGTGTCTCTCTTTTGTTTAAAATGGACAAAATTTTAAGTGAATACAACAACTGACGTACGAAAATCTGACCAAATGCATTTGAATTGTGTTGATACATTAGTATAACGATACATGGGTCATTTTTGACGTTTATGAGTAAACCCCACCTCAATCTGAGGCACAGTGTGGCTAATATCACTAAAAGTGTATCTCTTTTGTTAAAAATGGGCAGAATTTTATGTGAAAACAACAACTAATGTATGTAAATATGACCAAACACATTCATATTATATTGATACTTTAGTACAGTGATCCATAGGTCATGTGTGACATTAAAGAGTCAACTTCGCCTCAATACGAGGCACAGTGTGGCAGGTATCACTCAAAGTGTCTCTCTTTTGTTTAAAATGGACAAAATTTTAAGTGAAAACAATAACTGACGTATGGAAATCTGACCAAATGCATTTGTACTGTGTTGATACTTTAGGAGAACGATCCATGGATCATTTTTGATGTGTAAAAGTCAACCCCACCTCAATATAAGGCACGGTGTGGCCGATATCACTCAAAGTGTCTCTCTTTTGTTTAAAATGGACACAATTTCAAGTGAAAACAAAAACTGACGTACAGAAATCCCCCTTCCTATCATACATACCAAAAGAATTCATTTTTTCCAAAAGAAACACATACTATTGAAATAAAAACTATTCCAAAACCATTTTAAAAATACCAATGATCTTAAAATCCATGAAATTAATTCAATTAAAACCATTAAAGCCCCCCACCCTTGGACACCACCCCACCCCCTGGACACCACCCCACCCCCTAGACAACCCCATGGATAGCCCCCCCACCACATTGGATAGCCCCCACCCCCTGGACACCCACAACCCCCTGGACGACCTCCACCCCTAGATGGCCCCACCCCTCCTAAACACTACCCCACCACCTGGACACCCCCACCCCTTGGACACCCCCAACCACATGGACAACCACCCCCACCCCATGGACACCACCCCACCCCCTGGACACCCCCACCCCCTAGACACCCCCACCCCTGGACACCCTACACCCCTGGAAATCCCACCCAACCCCCTGGACACCCCCAACCCCCTGGACGACCCCCACCCCTTCTAGACACCACCCCACCACCTGAACACCCCCACCCCATGAACACCCCCAACCCCATGGACATCCAACCCCACCCCTGGACACCACCCCACCCATGGACACCCCCACCCCCTGAAAACCCCCTAGACACCCCCACCCCATGGAAAGACCCCCAACCCCCTTGGACACCACCATGGATAGCCCCCCTGGAAAACCCCCTAGACACCCCATCCCTCCGGACACCCCATCTCCCTAGACACCCGTACCCCCCTTGGACAGCCACCCAAACCCCTGAACAACCCCCTAGACACCCCCACCCCCTGGACACCCCCACACCCAAGGACAACCACCCCCACCCCCTGGACACCACTCCACCCCCTTGGACATCCCCCCAACCCCTGGACCGCACCCACCCCCCTGGACACCACCCCACCCCTGGACACCCCTACCCCTAGACAGCCCCCACCCCCTAGACACCCCCACCCCTTGAAAATCCCCCAACCCCCTGGACACCACCCCACCCCATGGACACCACCCCACCCCCACTGGACACCCCCATGGACAGACCCCCCCACCCCGGACAAACCCCAACCCCCATGGACACCCCCAACCCCTGAACCTCACCCACCCCCCTAGATACCATCCAAACCCCTAGACAACCCCACCCCCAGGATACCCCAACCCCCTGGAAAGCCCCCCCAACCCCCCTGGACACCACCCCACCCCCAAGACACTATAATGACCCAAACATTCATTAATGTAAATTCCTCTTGATCTAATTAAATGTTTATCATGGTTATATAAAATGTGAACTTCATTGGTTTTATGTTTCTATATTTTAAAATACCGTTATTAATTTTGATCGTTTCTAATATAGCCATTGAATAGTGATCGCATGATTAGTATAAATATAGGGCTTTAACAAATCCAATTTACTCAGAAAAAGAAAGTGATGACCTCATCCAGTAGACATTCCCCATACGAAGACCATTTGTTAGAGCTCGGAAAGGAGGTTGTTTCATTGGGATTCGCTCTTGACCAATCCCAAGCTGATATTGAACACGTTAAGCTTGAGCAGAACTGACTACGGGAGAAGTGAAAGTTAATAGAGATTACCACCTGAGCGATGTTATCTGAGCCACCCAAGATTCTGTCACCATCGCAAACCTTACCCTTTGGTCTTATTTGGGTGTTATAAGGGGTTATGTAATAATACCCTATCACCATGAATATGTAAATTATTTTTGTATAAAGAATGTGCATTCATTTTATTATTATTACCTTGTAAATAGTTTTTAAAGCACAAATAATATTTTTAGTTAATATTCAACTAAGAAATATATTTTGATGAATCAATGGATTTTTGAATTAAATAATATTTTAATAAAATACAATTAAGTTACTTTTTATTAAATAAAAATGATTATATAATTTTATTAATGTAATTGTAATTTTTATTAAGGTTTGAAAGCTGTTTTTGTCAAATCCAATGAATTTTTTTAAAATGTCAGTTTTTATTTTAAAAGTAAAAATTCACATATTTATAAAATTATTTAGATAAAATGATTATTATTTTTGGAATCAGGATGTCAAAATTATCCAATGGTGAATTTTTCATAATTTTCTGAGACAGTCGAATTTTTGGGTAAAAATTAAATACTGTCTAAGTATATAATGTGTTTTATGACATCATAATGACCCAATAGTGATGTAATAAAATAATATAAACATTATGCTCAGAAAATATATGTTTTACCATTAAAATAATTTGATTTTAGGTTTGTTTAATTTATTTTACAAATCTTTAGTGGACCCTTCAAGACTTATAAAACATTTTGTCTTTTTAAAAATTTTTCCTTAAGAGTGTGACTCACCTACACATAAGCAACCCTATTATTTTTAGAAGTTAGGCCATTTTCCTTATAAAATATTTGTTTCCACTCCCTTTTGGTAAAAACCATGGGAAAAACCATGGTATTTTTTGTGGTTTTGATTAGTTTTATGTGAGGTGTCCCAAACCTAAATAATAAATAATTCCCTCTCCTTTCCTATATAAACCGACCCAAGATCCCACTTAATCTTCACTAAAATAATTTGGAGTTATACCAAAACCTTCCCTTGTCTCTGTAGAATCCTCACAATGTGCCCCAAGACCCCAATAATCCTCTCGCAAGCCTCTCCCAAGCCTTTGGGATCACACTTCAAAGTAAGAGATTTCTTCATTTCTCATTTTTGTCCAATTTTCTTTAAGTTGTTATAACCTTTAATTTTCAATTAAAAATGTTGGGGGTATGATTTAGCACCTCCCCCATACTTTCCTATTTATGTTTGGATTATGGGATACCACTTTCTCTCTCATTAATTCCTCCCATGTACATCCATTACCATGCTGAAATTCCATGAGAGATTTCTCTCTCCTCTTTTACATCCAAGTTATTCATTTTTATTATGAAACTAAATTCCATTACATTTGTTGGTACATGTATATATATGAACCCATTACTATGTATTTAATGTAAATATGATGATACACCCATTTATCTATCATCAACCATTTTTTATGAGTTCTTATTTCACGTCGTTATACTTCCGAAATTACACTATGATTTTCCAAGCCAATGTCATTGTGTAGTGAATAACATGTCCATTTCTCTATCAAGGGTATTCACCATTATGCACATTTAATTATTGATTATAAATATTCATGTATGTATTCCACATCCCTTTATTGTGGAATAAATTATGATTATTGATTCCATGTTGTATGATCCATGTGGCACACTTATGCATGAAATGAAATGTTTAAGAAGGGTGCACCCTGATAGCGCTCCAATGCATTGGGTAATGTAGAGTATCATGATACATCATGTGAAATGGTTGGTTACTCATTATAATTCAAGTAAAATTATATTTTACTCATGATTCATGTGCAATGAGGGTTTACTCATGCTCCAGGTGCAATGAGCCTTGGCTCATGAAAATTCCATGTTAAGTGTAGTTTCCACATTTCCATGTTATGATTTTCATGATTTATCATGATTTTATGTTCATGTTTCTATTGTTCTCCACTTATATTCATATTTTCTAATATGTATTGTATTCCTCATTTTATTCTAGGTTTATTCCCTTACTGGGCTCTATATCTCACCCTTTTCTTATGCATGTCCTCAGGTTATCCCATGCAATGCTATGTATGAGGGAATATAGTGGTCATGTAAAGGAAGTTTTCAATAAAGATGTTGTATTTCATGTTTCAAGTTTTTATGTAATGATCCTAAGCCACAAAGACACTAGAACTATCAATCTTCTATGTTGTATCAAGTGAGGAGTTTATGTAATAAATCATGTTTAAGTTTGTAATAAAAGCTGGGTTGTTATAGTTGGTATCAGAGGATAGGTTTAGTTATTTTTGGGATTAGGATTAGAAAAACCTAGTTAATAATTTGAGACAAGAATAAGTATAATAAAAACATCCTTAAGTATTGGTGAGTATTGAGTAAGTGGTTTATCAAGAAAATACATCCCTTTCTGGATACGAGTAGGTAGAGGCAACTCTGGCACAGATGTATCCTAGGGGTAAAACCTGAAAACACCACTTTGATCTAGACTTGAACAGGAATTGGTGCACAATAATGGGCCTTACTGCACTCTTGGTTATGAAACTCCTGAGGGATATGATTTGGTAAATTCACAATCTTGGTATGAACCCGTATTAAGGGAATTAAAAAAATGCCCCTAAGAACATATGTTAGAAAGTAGATCATGAATATCATAGATTAAAGCCTATAGATTCATAAGTTAATGAAATAAAAGTTATTTATAAGTCATCAATTTTGGCCTTGGATTTCCCTTTATGTGTTAACCCAAACTTTCCTTTTATTATAGAAAATGGCCCGTAATAGGATGACTCGGGGTAACAACCGATGTGAAGATCAATGTGATGACTGTGCTAATGAGATGCTCAATCCAATGGGAGCGGGAATCAAGAACGTCTTCTTGCTTATCTCTCAGTTAACTCAATATTTGAATAGAAACATGGGTTAATAGGAATGTTCAACCCCCCTAAGAAAGAAAAAGTTGCTATCAAGAGCTTCATGAGACAAAGACCTCCTAATTTTAATGGATCATCTGATCCCTCAATTGCAGAACAATGGATCAAATCCATTGAAAAGATCTTCTCCATCCTTCAATGTTCTAAACAAGAGACTGTTCTCCTGGCTGCTTATCATATGGAGGGTGAAGCTGATCAATGGTGGATGTTGATAAAAAATACGAAGCCTGAGGAGGAGATCATGGCATTGTAATGAAAGGATTTTCGGAAGACGTTTTTCGATAAATATTTTCCGCGCACCCTCTGACTTAAAATGGAAAGGGAATTCCTTTCCCTCAATAAAAAATATGACAAATCCATCAGATCATAAGAAAAAATATTCACAAGTCTTGCACGATATGCCTCCGGCTTTGTATTTACCCCTAAATTCAAGGTTGACCGCTTCTTTGGTGGGCTGAAACCTAGCCTATAGAAAGCACTAGCGATCTGTGACTTCGACAGCTATGAGGAAATTGTCTGATGTGCCCTTAATCTCGAAATAGAGATCAGAGAATCTTAGGGGTATCATGGGGATAATAAGCGTAAGGTGGAATTCAATTCTGGTGGTTTGATGGATAAATACAACGATGCTAAGAAGATCCAGCACCCCACTTGCCAAAGGTGTGGAAAGAAGCACCCCAGAAATTGGCTAAAGGGGACGATGAAATTATTTAGGTGTAGAAGAGATGTGCACCTAATAGTTAACTTCTGAAAAGAAAAACCCGTGGCTGCAACAGAGGATAGGAACCATCCGCTCGAACCTCAACGCATTGTTCATTTTAACAATTGAAAAGAACCAAGGCATCTTTCAAATCAGTGCCCTAAGCAAAGGGTTTTCAGAGGAAACCAACAACCTCCAAGGTATCAAGGGAGAGGTTTTTAAATCACTACTACCGAAGTGAACCCCAACAATGAAGTGGTGACAGGTACGCCAATTATTCATTCAATAATAGCAAATTTACTTTTTGATTCAAGTTCTACATATTATTTTATATCACAAAATTTTAGCAGAACAATCCCAGCACCACCAAAAATCATGGAAGTAAAGATTTCGGTGAGTACGACAAATGGGGAAATCATTTCATCCCATGAATATAACTCCTCCCCAATCATAATATGTGGATTGAATTTCCCAGCGAACCTCGTCATACTCCCTCTAGTGGAATTTGATGCAATTTTTGTCATGGATTGGATTTACTTATATAGAGCCAACATAAATTTACGTGAGAGGGAAATCACTCTCCATGTGGAGAATCGACCCCCGATTCTATACAAGTGCTAGGAGGAAGATGAATATTATTTAGTTCTATCATATCAAGCATGGATATTACAGCCCTATGAGCATGCGTATCTAGATCAGGTGATTAAGTCTAAGGAGGTAACCATCTTTGAATACATTCCTATTGTGAGAGAATTCACTGAAGTGTTTCTTGAGGAATTTCCTGGTCTTCCTCCTAGAAGAGATGTTTAATTCTCAATTGACCTTATACCTGGGGCATTGCCAATATCCAAGAATCTGTATAGAAAGGTTTATGTGGAGCTTGAGTATCTGAAGAAACAACTATAGGAGAATCCAGATAAAGGGTTTATATGCCAAAGTGCTTCACCATGGGGTGAAACAGTCCTCTTCTTCAAGAAGAAAGATGGGTCAATGTGCCTTTTCATCGATTATCGCGATATTAACAAAATCATGATAAAGAAAAAGTATCCTCTCACATTAATCAATGACTTGTTCAATCAGATTCATGGAGCACAATACTTCTCCAAGGGGGATTTGTGGTCGCGATATTATCAAGTAAGGGTTAATAAAGAAGATATCCCCAAGACTACTTTTCGTACAAGATACAGGCACTATGAATTCATAGTAATTCCTTTCAGACTCACTAATGCTCTATAAATATTCATGGACTTGATGAATAGAGTCTTTAGGGATTACCTCAACAAATCTGTGATAGTCATTATAGATGATATTCTGATATACTTCAAAAACCAAGTAGGATCATGAGGAGCATTTTAGAACTATACTAGAGACCTTGAGGAAAGATAATCTCTATGAAAAGTACACCAAGTGTGAGTTCTAGTTGAAAGAGGTCTATTATTGGGCCATATCATCACAAGTAATGTGATATCTATGGATCCCTCCAAAACAGATGCAATTGAGGGATGGCTGAGGCCAACATCGATAACATATATCCATAGCTTCTTGGGGTTAGCTAGATATTATCGAAGATTTGTGAGAAATTTCTCACGATTGTTCAACCCTCTTACCAAGCTAACTCGGAATGGAGTAAAGTTTTCTTAGAGTAATGAATGTGAAGAAAACATCAAGGAGTTAAAAAGGAGGCTTATCACTGCACCCATGCTCACTTTACCCACAAGTGGAGAAATTTTTGTGGTATTCAGTGATGAATCATAGAAGGTCTTGGGTTGTGTGTTGATGAAAAATAACAAAGTAATTGCCTATGCTTCAAGGCAATTGAAAGTTCATGAGAACAATTATCCAACACATGATTCAGAGTTGTCTATGGTGATCTTCACTTTAAAAATTTGGCGGCATTATATTTTTGGGGAAAGTGTGAAATATATATGAACCACAAAATCCTCAAGTATATATTCACATAGAAAGAGTTGAACATACACCAATGAATATGGTTAGAGCTGATTAAAGACTATGAATGCTAAATCCATTACCACCCATAGAAAGCAAACAAGGTGGTTAATGCTCTAAGTAGAAATGACCCATAAATTCTATTATTGATGAAAATTGAGAAGGATACAATCTTCTTAGACTTGATGAAGATGGAAATGGGAATCATAAATAAGGGAACACCATCAATCCTTCCACAAATTATTGCTCAACCATATCTTTTGGAAAAGTTAAAGGATGCTCAAAAGGATGATGTGGGAATTCAGAAGAGAGTGGAAGTTATCAGAAAAGGGAAATCCACGGAGTTCAATGTTAATGAAGAATGAATTGTGAGATTTGGGAAAAGACTATGTGTTCCACCATGTTCAGAGCTGAAGAAAGAACTTTTAGATGCTGCACATAGTTCAAATTTCTCTATTCACCCTGGAAACACAAAGAAGTATCAAGATCTCTGAGAGTATTATTAGTGGGATAATATGAAGAAGGAGATCGCTGAATTTACATCAAAGTGCCTGGTGTGTCAGCAAGTGAAGGCTGAGAGATAGAAGTCTAAGGGGATGATGCAACAATTACCCATACCAGCATGGAAATGGGAGAACATAACCATGGAATTTTTCACCAGACATCTAAAGACATCCAAAGGCAAAAATTCAATTTGGGTTGTTGTGTATTGTATTAAAAAGTCGGCACACTTCATTGTAATCCAGGAGGATTTATCATTGGATCAACTGGTACCGATATATATCATGGAAGTGGTAAGGCTTAATGGAGTACCACTATCTATTTTATCCGATCGAGATCCAAGATTCACCTCTAAGTTTTGGAAGAGTCTACAACATGCTATGGATACTGAACTAAACTTCCGTACGACCTATCATCCTCAAACTGATGGCTAATCTGAGTGAACTATTCAGACACTAGAGGATATGTTAAGATCACGTTCTATGGAATTCAAAGGAGGGTGAGACTGATAACTTCCACTGGTTGAATTCTCCTACAATAACAGTTTCCACTCGACCATCCGAATGGCACCTTATGAAGACCTCTATGGGAAGAGGTTCTAAACACCAACATGTTGGGATGAAGTCAGTGAACATAAGATGATAGGACCAGAAATGGTAGAAGAAATGGTGTAGAAGGTGAAAACCATTCTGTATCATATCAAGGCAGCCCAGAGTCGATAGAATAGTTATGCAGATAACCGTCGAAGAGACCTTGAGTTTAAAGTTGGAGACATGGTATTCCTATGCATATCTCTATGGAAGAAGGTAATGAGGTTTGGAAAGAAAGGGAAGTTAAGTCCTAGGTACATCGGCCCTTTCGAGATTCTTGATCATGTTGGGGATGTGGCCTATAGACTAGAACTTACAACTACCATGACCAAAGTACATGATGTATTTCATGTATCCCTTTTTAGGAAGTACATACCGGACCCTTCACATGTACTCTCTTCAGAGGTAGTACAAATAGAGGATGATCTTTCTTACGAGAAGCAACCAATGAAGATCTTAGATCGCAGAGAAAAAGTTCTACGAAATAAGACAATGCCCCTTGTCAAGGTGTTGTGGTGAAACCTAAAGTTTGAAGAAGTGACGTGGGAATTGGAGGAAGTGATGAAGCATAGTTACCTGCATCTATTTTAGTGTTGGAAAAGGAAATTTTAAGGGTGAAATTCCTTAAGGGGGGAAGATTGTAACAAACCAAAATTTAATTAATGGAAATTCCTCTTGATCTAATTAAATGTTTATTATGATCATATAAAATATGAACTTCATTGGTTTTATGTTTCTAGATTTTGAAATACTGTTATGAATTGTGACCATTGCTAATATAGCCGTTGAACAGTGATAACATGATTAGTATAAATATTGGGCTTTAACAAATCCAATTTACTCAAACAAAGGAAGCGATGGCCTCATCTAGTAGACTTGACCCGTACAAAGACCATTAGTCAGAGCTTGGAAAGGAGGTGGCGTCACTGGGATTCTCTCTTGACCAAGCACAAGCCGAGCTTGAACACGTTAAACTTGAGCGGAACTGACTACAGGAGAAGTGGAAGTTAATAGAGATTACCACCTGAGCGATGTTATCTGAGACACCCCAAGAGTCTGTCACCATCGCACCACTTACCCTTCTATCTTATGCTAGTGTTATAAGGGGTTATGTAACAATACCCTAGAACTATGACTATGTACATTATTTTTGTATAAATAATGTGCATTCATTTTATTATTATTACTTTGTAAATTGTTTTTAAAGCACAAATATTATTTTTAGTTAATATTCAACTAAGAAATCTATTTTGATTAACTAATGGATTTTTGAATTAAATAATATTTTCATAAAATATAGTTAAATTATTTTTTTATAAATATAAATGATCATATAATTTTATGAATGCAATTGTAATTTTTATTAAGGTTTGAAATCTGTTTTTGTCAAAACCCATGAATTTTTGGTAAATATCGGTTTTTATTTTAAAAGTAAAAATTCACATATTTATAAAATTATTTAGATAAAATGAATATTATTTTTGGAATCAGTATGTCTAAATTATCCAAAGGTGAATTTTTCATAATTTTCCGAGACAGTCGAATTTTTGGGCAAAAATTAAATACTGTTTAAATATATAATGTGTTTTATGACATACTAATGACCAAATAGTGATGTAATAAAATAATATAAACATTATTTTCTTCCAATATATGTTTTTACATTAAAATAATGTGATTTTTTGTTTTTTGGTTTATTTTACAAAGTATTAGTAGACCCTCCAAGACTTATAAAACATTTTGTCTTTTTAAATTGTTTTCCTTAAGAGTGTGACTCACCTACACATAAGAAACCCTATTATTTTAATAAGTTTGGCCATTGTAATTATAAAATATTGTTTTCCAATCCACTTTGGAAAAAACCATGGGCAAAAACCATGGGCTGGTTTGTGGTTTTGATTAGTTTAATGTGAGGTGTCCCAAAGGAATTCCCCCTCCTTTCCTATATAAACCCACCCAAGCTCCCACTTCCTCTTCACTCAAACCCTTTGATGTTTGACCAAACCTAGATGTAATCTCTCTAGAATACTCCCAATGTGCCCCAATCTCCCAAGAAGTCTCTCTAAAGTCTCTCCCAATCCTTTGGGATCACACTTCCAAGTAAGGGATTTCTTCCTTTCTCATTTTTGTCCAATTTTCTTTAAGTTGTTATGCCCTTTTATTTTCAATTAGAAATGTTGGGGTATGATTTATCACCTCACCCATAATTTATTCTTTATGTTTGGATTATTGGAGACAACTTTATCTCTTATTAATGCCTCCCATGTACACCCATTACCATGCTGAAATTCCACAAGGGATTTCTCACTCCTCTTTTACATCCAAGTTATTCATTTATATTATGCATCTAAGTTCCCTTAAGTTTGTTGGGAAATGTATCTATATGACCCATTACTTTCCATTTCATGTAAATATGATGAGACACCCCTTTATCTCTCCTCAACCCTTTTTTATGAGTTCTTATTTCACGCCGTTATGCTGCCGAAATTACACTACGATTTTCCAATCCAATGTCATTGTGTAGTGAATACCATGCCCATTTATATATCAATCGTATTAATATTTATGCACATTTACTTATTGATTATAAATGTTCATGTATGTATTCCACATCCCTTTATCATGGAATTAATGATGATGATTGATTCCATGTTGTATGATCCATGTGGCACACTTATTCATGAAATGAAATGTTTAAGAAGGGTGCACCCTGATAACACTTCAATGCATTGGGTAATGTATAGTATCATGATACGTCATGTGAAATGGGTGTTGACTCATTATAATTCAAGTGCAATGATATTTTACTCGTGCTTCATGTGCAATGAGGGTTTACTCATTCTCCAGGTGTAATGAGCCTTGGCTCATGAAAGTTCTATGTTAAGTGTTGTTTCCACATTTCCATGTTATGATTATCATGATTTATCATGATTTTATGTTTATGTTTCTCTTGTGATCCATTGATATGCCTATTATCTACATTTATTGTATTCCTCATGTTATTCTTTGTTTATTCCCTTACTAGGCTTTATAGCTCACCCTTTTCTTATGCATGTCCTCAGGTTATCCTATGAAATGCTAAGTACGAGGGAATGTAGTGGTCATGTAAAGAAAGTTTTCAATAAAGATTTTTTATTTCATGTTTTAAGTTGTTATGTAATGATCCTAATCTCTAAAGACACTAGACCTCTCGATCTTCCATTTTGTATCAAGTGAAGAGTTTATGTAATAAATCTTGTTTATGTTTGTAATAAAAGGTGGGTTGTTATAGACACCCCCATAGACAACCCCCCCACCACCCTGGATAGCCCCCAACCCCCTGGACACCCCCCAAACCCCAGGATAGCCCCTCACCCCTTGGACGACCCCCACCACTCCCAGACACCACCCCACCACCTGGACACCCCCACCCCCCTAGACACCCCCACCCCCATAGACAGCCACCCCGACCCATTGGACACCACCCCACCCACCTTGGACAACCCCCAACCTCCTAGACTGCTCCACCCCCTGGACACCACCCCCACCTCTTGGACACCCCACCCCCTAGACACCCCCACCCCCTAGAAATCCCCCCAACCCCCTGGACACCACCCTTCCCCTAGAAACCACCATGGAACCCCCCCCTCCACCACCCTAGATAGCCCCCACCCCATCCCCCCAGACACCCCCATCCCCCTGGACACCCCATACCCCCTTGGACAACCACCCCAAACCCCTAAACAGCCCCCAACCCCCTAAATTCTGAATTTAATTAATTATTTATTTAATTAACTAATGAATTATGTGTTAATGGAGTATGGGTATACTTATTGTATGGGTATACTTGTTTTATGTGTATACTTTCTATAATTACCTTATCAATTATGTGTTAATTTTTTATGGGTATACTTGTTGATATACTAATTTTTTGCAGGTCTTGTTTGGCTGTGCTGCTGCAGAATTTTATGTTATAGTAGGTAGGGCATTTATCAATCCATTTTAAGGACTGATAAAGGAGCCCTTTATCAGAACATTTTTAGAACTGATAAAGGCTCCCTTTATTAGTGCGTTTTTAATACTGATAAAGTCTCCCTTTATCAGTGAATTTTTAGCACTGATAAAGGCTACCTTTATCAGCACTGAGCTTTACAGTGCCTTTTTAGCGCTGTTAAAGCCTGTTTTGAGTGCTGATAAAGCCCATTTTTGTAGTAGTGTTAGAAGAAGAACATTTTTTACAATCTTGTCTACATGAATCCTCTCACCAATAAAGCATACAATCATTGGGACACACATGTATTTTTGTATAATTCAGACCAATCCTATTAACAACTTTTTTCATATCATAAAAAGGTTAGGAAGGTTTGATTTTGGAAATGCATCATGTAACAATTCAAATATCATGGAAATTTCCTTATTTGTAATTCCACATAGGCATTTGATATGGTACAACTTCAGCATAAAATAAAGTTTTGAATATTTTAAACATCCACTATACAACTCTTGATTTACATTATCAACTAAACCATGAAACACATTTTCCTATGTTAAGTTTTCTCTTACATTAGTCTCCACAGAATCAAGAGGAGGATCCAATGATATGTTACAATCTTGATCTGGTTTCCCTACAATCTCAAAAAACATCTCTTGTCATGTTGGTATTTGTAACACCCTCATCTAGTTGTTTTGATATATTTTGATGTTGATGTTGATTTCTTGCAATGTTGAATGCATCATTTATAAGGTTCTACATTTTATTTTCCATTGTCAATGAAGTTGGGAGCTCTTTCTGGGGATTGACATCAGCGATCAAATTTTCTGTAACGTTCGATTCTCTATGCCAAATCCAACACAAATATTGAGCAGGGAATTGATTCAATATTAAGTTTTCATAAACTTCATCTCTCTTCAAATATCTTCTCACAAGCGTAGAAAACGTTTTTTACGGTGGTTATTTTTTATTTTTTATGTCGTCTTTTGGCCGACGTTATTACAGGAGACGTTATAAACATTGTTTTTTATGTCGGTTATTTTAAAACCAACGTAAAAAACACAAATTCGAAGCATTTTTTACGTCAGTTGATAAACAATCGATGTGAAAAATGCTTCAGAGTCATGGTTTATTACGTTGTTTATTTAATAACCGACGTGTTATATTCTCTTTCACGTCAATTATTATATAACTGACATCCTAAATCACTCCTCTGAAGTGTTTATCATGTGGGTTATTTTCATAACCGACATGATAAACCTGTCTGCCAAGTGGTTTCCCACACCGGTTAAATAATAACTGATGTGAAAACATATCTAATACGTCGGTTATTTTATAACCGACGTAAAAAACTATTCATTTCCATTTATTACGTTGGTTATGAAATAACTGACGTAAAAACCATTTCCCATGAATTTATTACACCAGTTTTCAAATAACTGATGTTAAAACTAATCCCAATTCATTTTTTACTTCGGTTAGAAAATAACCGACATAATTTTTTTTAAAAATAAAACTAATGAACCACTTCTATGCCCTACCAAAAGACCTAAAACAGACAAAAAATAGACAAAAAACATACAAAAAACAGACCAAAACCCGACCAGAAATAGACAAGAACCCCCCACCACACCCCTGGACACCCCACTCCATTGGACACCCTCAGACCAAAAAAAGACCAAAACTCGACCAAAACCAGACCAAAACCCCCCACCCCACTGGACAACCCCCACCACACCCCTAAACACCCCACACCCTTGGACTTCCCCACCCCCTAGACAGCCCCCACATCCCTGGACAACCCCCCACCCTCCTGGACACCCCAACCCCTGGGCATCACTCCCACACCCCTGGATAGACCTCCCACACCACTAGAAACCCCCACCCTCTTGGACACCCCACCCCCTGGATAGTACTCCCACACCCCTGGACAACCCTCCCATACCCCTAAAAACCCCTCCACCCCACTGGACACCCCCACACCCATGGACATCCCCCACTCGCTTGTAAATCCCTCCCACCCTCCTGGACACCCTCCCACCCCAATCCCACTAGATAACCCCCACCACACCCCTAGACACCTTCCACCCCACTAGACACCCCATACAAAAAACATACCAAAACCCGACCAGAACACCCCCACTACACCCCTGGACACCACCACACCCCTAGACTGCCCCCACCCCCCTGGACAGTCCCCCACACCCCTAGAAAACCCCCAACCCCTAGATACCCCCCCAGACAACACTCCCACACCCCTAGACAACCCTCCCACAGCCCTAGAAACCCCCACCCTCCTGGACACCCCACCCTCTGGAAAACACTCCCACACCCCTGGACAACCCTCCCTTACCCCTAGAACCCCCACCCCCCCCACTGGACACCCCACACCCCTGGACACCCCTTAGACACCCCCCACTCGCCTGGAAATCCCTACCACCCTCCTAGACACCCTCCCACCCCCATGGATACCCAGGACACCCCCACCCCACTCGGCATCCCCCCAAACACCACTGTAAACTCTCCTCACCCCACATGACACTCCCCCACACTCATGGACACCATGGACACCCCCCACACCCCTGGAAATCCCCCCACACCCTTGGAAAACCCTCCCACCCCTGGAATCCCCCCCCCAACAGCCCTGGACACCCCGTGGACATCCCCCCATTCACCAGGATATCCCTCCCACCCTCCTGGACACCCTCCCACCCCTGGACTACCCCCACCCCCATGGACACCCTGGACAACCCCACCCCACTAGACACCCCTCCTACACCCCCATGGAAACCTCCCTCACCCCACAAGACACCCCCACACACACCCCTAGACACCCCCTAGATAGCCCCCACTCCCTTGGACAACCCTCCAACCCTTCTGGAAACACTCCCACCCTCATGGAAACCCTCCGACACACCAATGGAACCCAACACCCCACTGGACAGCCCCCACCACACCCCTGGACATCCCCCACCACACTGAACACCCCCATACCAGAACTAAAAATAGACCAAAACCAGACCAAAACCCCCAACAGACCAAAACCCAACCAAAACCCGACCAGAACACCCCCACCCCATGGGACAGACCCCACCACACCCCTGGACACCCCCCAACCCACTGGACACCCCCAGACCAAAACCCAACCAAAACCAGATCAGAACCCCACCCACCCCACTGGACAGCCCCCACCACACCCCTGGACACCCCCACACCCCTGGACTGCCCCCACCCCCTGGACAACCCACACACCCCTAGACAACCCCCACCCTCCTGGACACCCCCACCCCCTGGATAGCACTCCCACACCCCTGGACATCCCCCCTCACCCCATAGGACACCCCCACACCCCTGGACACCCCCTGGATAGCCCCCTACTCACCTGGACAACCCTCCTACCCTCCTAGAAACGCTCCGACCCCCTGGACTACCCCCCATCCCCATGGACACCCTGGAAACCCCCACCCCACTAGACAACCCTCCCACACCCCTGGAAACCCCTCTCACCCAACAGGACACCCCCACACCCCTGGAAACCCTCTGGACATCCCCCACTCCCCTGGATGGCCCTCCCACCCTCCTAGAAATGCTCCCACCCCCATGGAATGCCCCCCAATCTCATGGACACCCAAGACACCCCTACCCCACCGAACAACCCTCCCACACCCCTGGATACCCCCACCCCACTGGAAACCCCCACACCCTTGGAACCCCTCCCCCAGACCAGAATCCATACAAAAAAAACCATCATATGTAGACCAAAACAAGAAGTAGAGAAATATTAAACGTTAACATATATAACATTCAAAACCTAAAATGTCAACTTAAAAAAAAATAAATCCAAACTAAATGACTAATGAATACACAATTACAATGACAATATTAAAAATTAAATTTTACACTACAAACAACTAAAATTCAATCAAACCTGTAAAATAATTTGACCATTCCACTTGTAAGTGTTTGACGTCTTGAGCACTATAGGGTTGAGGGTCATCAAATAGCTAAAAATTAAAAGGATAATAGTTAACATGTATAATGAATAAATAAAATGAAATATTATGGAAAAGTTTAAAAGGAAATATTACCAGGTCAAAGTTCACAATTGTTCCAGTTATAATTATTTCATACATAAATCTTAACATATAATATCCGCATTCGATGACGTCTTGTTGTTCATGACAATTTTGTTTGAATGAGTGTAAATTCAATATATTATTTTTATGTAATAAATCAAAAAGTACAAATTATAAATGGATATTTAACTTTACATTTACATATTTTATATTCGCACTCCTTTTCTTTGTGTTTTTTCAAAAGTAGACCCATCCCCTTTTAGAAAATAATACGAATGGGATAAATTTAAAATTCATTATAATATATAAAATTATTGAGAAATTGAAACTTAATATCCAACATTTTCTTAAAAGTTCCTGTACATCGCCATGGACAGAGCATATCCAATAAAGTGTTTTCTCCCTTGAGAAAAAAACATCTAACATCTAATGATCAATGATAAAAGAAAATTTAATGTTAGTAGTTTTTTATGTTAAAAGATAATGAACTATTTGCCAGAGATGTGTTTCATACCTCTCAAAAAAAGGAATCATCCAACATTGTGTGACTAAATTATGTTCAAATCTTTCAAAAATATAAAGAATTCTTTGTTCCTCATCTAATGCACGTGCTTCAGGTGAAATCAAATGCGGGTCCATGAATCCATATACATATTTCCTCTCATTCTTCTCACAAATGTTATAAAGATACCTAACACAAAATAGACATAATTATACATTTTTAATAAATATAATGTAGGGAAAAGGTGTTAAGACTTACATGGAAAACATTTTCACCATGTTTATTCCCAACTTATCTCCAGTAACAAGCTCCATGATATTAGTTTTCACAATCCCCACAGTTATTTTACGTCCAAAAACATGTTCTTCCATTGGAAACTCATAATGATCCATCAAAAAATTTGAATATCTTGACAATCTATCAAGACTACTAGAATTTGTATCTTATGTCATAGCCATTTTTATTTGTTATTGTCTATACAATATTTATTTACCTTTGATGTATTCTGGTAAAAATAAATAGAAAAATATATTAGTTTTCAAATGATAAAAAAACTTTAATAAAAAAATAAAATAAAAGATATAACATACATACCTCTATGGTAATGAGTCGCCGAAGTATGTATGGACAAATTAAAAAATGGCTGACAGTATGTCCAACTGTCATCACCTCATCTGTAGGTAATGGCACTCGAGATGATCTATCTATAATATCCTGTACAGTGACCCTATGATTCTCTACCTCTAGTTGTTGATGATGAACTATATCTACTATACAATATACCAGCCCATATGCAACTATATGATGTTGAGGATCATCAAAATACAACTTGCAATAAGTAGGAAGCTTTGGCAGAGGAGTAGGATAAAAAATGGGGTATGCAGTCTAAGGTGGGGGAGTGGGATCTACTGGCGGAGGTGGAGGATAAATAATGGGGTCTGTAGGGGGAGGTGGAGGAGTGGGAGATATAGTCTGAAATTTCCTTTGCATGTCTGCAAACATAGACTGTACCGAAACTCTAATCTTTTCCTCCATAATCACATTAATATTATAGACTTCATCCTCCAAGGATTTCATTTTTTTTATAAACACCCTCAACGGAAGAAGTTGAAGAACATGGAAACACTTTTCTTACCGATACAACTGTCAGATATTCTCGTACATGACTAGGATGTTCGGGATTTCCCAATGCTAAAGATAAAATATCTTGCCTCTAAGAAGCTGTAAATACCCCCTATGAGATATACTCCTCAAGATAATCCTATATTAATTAATTGAACATTTCTTTAGTTATTGAAATTATATTAAGAATATATTTAACTTAAATAAATAAAATAGATATCTTACAATCCTCTCAGTTATTATTCTCGAATCTTCTGAAAGATATTGACCTTTTTTGCACATATGAGCTCTCTTCCATTTTTCATGTCTAGATGGAGGGGATGGAGGGGCCACCTCTCCAGATCTTGAAGACTCAGCTCTTAGTTTTTGTAATTTTTCCGCCATCATTTGTTTTACCAATAATGTATACTATCCCCGAGATAAACTATGAGGGTATACATTTTTAGATTGGATATCCTGATGAGATTTCCTTGTTTGTTGTAAATTAAGAATAATAAATCATTAAAAATATATTAATAAGATCATTTATATAAGAAAGCTTATAAAAGTTTACATTGCCATTACCAAAAATGAACCTTTTCTTCTAATTTCAACAAACTATCTCCATGTGTCTTCATCTATGAAAGGATATATATGACATGGATTTTCAT
This sequence comes from Viscum album, assembly GCA_963277665.1. Taxonomy (NCBI): domain Eukaryota; kingdom Viridiplantae; phylum Streptophyta; class Magnoliopsida; order Santalales; family Viscaceae; genus Viscum; species Viscum album. The sequence continues at coordinate 1,524,308,689 of OY728125.1, read as the reverse complement.
GACTCCTATGACCAAAAATGAAGTCATATGAGAAGGTTGATTTGAAATTCCTCCATCTCCTAGAAGCCATTGATAATCATTTCTTCCTAACTCCTCCAGTGTCAGGAATATCAAATGTCATCTGATAAAGAAGAGGTTAAACATATTATATATACTAGAAACATTTAAATAATAGGAAAACAATAGAAAAATATCTTACCAAAATCATCTCCCAAAAATGAGAGATTATCGATTTTTCCACACTTCTCCAGTCATCATACAAAATGCTTACTTTGCTCTTACCCTGAGTTGATAAAAAACTCTTAAAATCTTTTGCATTTAGAACTTTAGGAATATCATCCTCATCAAACTCAATGAGTATCCTCTGATCCTGCGTACGGGAAAGTGATAATTTTGGTAAACCTATGCACTCACTTTTACCAACTCTTGAACTCTTTTTCGTAATGGGAGAACATGATAAAGATTGGGGAACATCAAAAGGAGCATGTGAATGTTCCTCCCCAGAGGTATGACCAATATTATCATCTCAAGAATCACGTGGTTGATAAACTGATTGATCTGTCATTATCCTTAACATCAGAAAAACAAACATTAGTTCACAAATATACAAATTCAAATATTATAATACTAATGTAAATAGAAAATAGAAATTTTACTAAGTTACGTAATAGTTAACATGGTTAATATGGTAAGCATGTTAAACAATGCTAAAGATGGTAAAGATGGTTAACATGGTAAACATGGTAAACATGGTAAAGTAATTGTCATTGAACAAAAAAAATAGATATATAATTTATGTAATGGTAATCATGATAAAGTAAACTAAAAAAAATTAAAACAAACAAAAACTTAAACTTATTTGTTTTAATACATGTTTTAATAAAGAAAAAACTCACAATATCTAACATCTTATGAAAATAATAAATGTAAATAAGAAATAAACAAATATTACCTGTAATTTTAGGAATGTACAAATGGATTGTTTTCCCAAATTCCTTCATCGTGATCATTCCTTATGAAAAAAAACATGTCTTTAATATGTTCATAATTATGTTCTGTTAATATTTCCATGGAAGTAGGGATCTCACATAAATTAGCATCTTCATCAAGTTGATACTCACCACCATATTGTTTTTTCCATTGTAAAACAACAACCCACTGCATATCTGATTGATCTAATACATAGAAAATTTGTTTTTCATGTGTTTCCATTATAAAATAATCAACTGTGTCTTCCAATCTATTCAGATTAATAACTATCATTCCAAATTCATCATGTCTGACACTGTTGTTACCGATAAACCAATTATAGTTAAAAATAGGAACTTTAATTTTAAAGTAATCAACCTCCCATATTTCTTCAATCACTCCACAATATGCACTTGATGCAAAAAATGGGGTTTTTTTCTTTAGCACTCAAAAAATGAATTGCTTCTAAAAACACTAATACACCACTATTCTAAACTGAACTTTTGTTGTCCTGAGATTTTATATGAAATGTATAGCTGTTAATCTCATAACTAGACCATGTCATCACATTTAAACATGGACCACCCAATACCCATTTTAATGTCTCTGATACATCTGATCTACAAAGCAAGGTCTTTTTAAACCATGAGAAAAATGTTTTGTTGTGCTCATTCAAAATCCATATTTCTTTATTCTTTGGATGACATTTTCTCAACTCATTAATATGTAATGTGATATATGGTTGAGCATCAGCTATGTTATTCAAGATGTATAATTCTAACATCTTCATCTATTCTACTGATAACGATTTGACTTTCAAGCCAAAAATCCCCCTTCCATCATTATTAATTTGTTCATGGCGAGATGGAAGTAAACCAATGTGTTGTGCTGCATCCAAGTATCTCGTAAAAAACTATGAAACCTCCTCAGAAATATATTTTTCAATAATGGAGGCTTCAGGTCGATATGAATTATTAACACACCCCTTCAATATTTTCATATACCTTTCAAAATGATACATCCAACGAAGATATACAGGCCCAGAAAGCATTATTTCTCGAACCAGATGAATCATTAAATGCACCATTATATCAAAAAATAATGGAGGAAAATACATTTCCAATTGACAAAGTATACAAATTTCATCCTTTTCCAAAATTTTCAAAGCATTCACATCAATCACCTTATTAAAAATTGAATTGAAAAAATAACACAACTTCATTATAGTCTTTCTGACACGGATGGGAAATATTCCACGCAATGAAACTGGTAGAAGTTGTTTCATCATGATGTTACAATCATGAGATTTCATACCTATCAACTTCAAGTCCTTCAATGAGACAAAATTTTTTACACTTGAAGAATTACCTTGAGTCACTTTGATATCATGAAGACACTAAAAAAAGATAATTTTCTCCCTCTTGGATAATGTATGACAAGCTGGGGGAAGAAATGTTCATCTTCCATTAGGAGTGGGAGCTAACTCCAAATGTATTCCCATTGACAGTAAGTCTAATCTTACATTCAATCCATCTTTTGTATTTCCTTTAATATCTAACAATTTTCCAATCAAACTGTCCTATATATTATTCTCCACATGCATGAAATCAATATTATGTTTAAATTTATGATATCACTAATATAGTAGCTAAAAAAATATTGACCTTTTCTTCCAAATATGTCTATCATTACCAGATTTCTATGTCTTTCCCAATGTCACATCAAGGTTTTCCACCCTCTCAAAATACATATCAAGGGATAAAGGTTTTGGAGAAATATAAAATTCCTGTTAGCCATTGAATGCCTTTTTTTAGTCTTCTATAAGAGTGATCCATAGGAAAAAACTTTTGATGAACCATGCACACTATTTTCCTTCCATGATGCAATTGACAATATGAAGTCTGTTGTTCACAAATTAGACATGCTTTACACCATTTAACTCTGTATCCAGATGATAAAACATTATTTTTTTGAATATTTTATTGATAATAAATGATATAATTTCCTCACATTTTGTTAAATATGTGTAATTATAAATTATTTAGGATTAGATCATTCATTTGAATATTTGATGAAAATTCCAGTTTTACCCTTTATAATTCACTGTAGTATTTCGAAGATAAATATTTTTATATTTTCTATTTGAATTTGAAATTTTGTAACCGTGTTTCTAACTTAATTATATACAACTTTTATTCAGGACACTAGAGCTAAATAGTGCATTTGGTTGTTGAAAATGGGCCATGAGGTCAAAGTTGGGCTGGACTCGCCAGAATGGATAAGCTTATGTATTTCGACCATAAATCCTTCATCTGGGCCTGGATTAAGCCCAAATGTTTAGAGGAGATAGAGGAACAATATACTCACATATTATCCTTCTTGAAGTTCGTCCAATGCACTAGTTTTGGTGGTCACATGGGTGGTGAAAGTTAGAATAAAATATTTGGACGAATTTCCACATTCATACTTGAAACCACTTGTAACCTCCCCTACCCTCCCCTATATAAATTAGAGTTTTTCTCATTTGGAAGGGTTGGGGAGTGAATTATTATATTGGAGGCAGAGGAGAATTTGTTTCACCCAAATTCTCCAACCATTGTAAGAGGGGTAGCTCTTGAAGCAAGGATCCCCTCATTGAAGCCTTCTTCTTCTCCTTCACGTTGTAATGATTTTGTTTGTGTAATAAACTTCTTTGTTATTCTTTTATTTCTTCTCTTTTCTTCTGTTTTTTTTAAATTTCTTCTTCTATTAATCTTCCTCTTTGGTCTGGAATTATTGAGTAGAAGCGTTATTGGGTTATACCCATTATAAACCTTTGCACATGCAAAACGCTTCTAAGATGATTACGCCACCCATGGAAGAGTAGTTCTTTTTTGTAATCGATCGACAAATATCCTTCTTCATTCATTTATTTTTAATTAATGAGATAATATAATTCACATATTATGATATATTAATTTAGTTTTTAATTTAAATGAAACTAATCAAGCAATTTAATAGTTAACACAAAACACGCGAGGTCGGGAATTGTGTGACCTGTGAGAGCACAACCTTAACCGGTAAATTCAAAACCACACCGGATCAATTTGTAGAGTTCAAATATAATCCCTAAACTCAATTAATACTCATTTACAGAGTGTTTATGTGCCTTAATTTACCACTGACCATAATCTAATATTAGAACATCATTCAAAGCAGGGTGTTGCGATTGCATGTTCCGAAGTTAGCCTAAGATTAAATTCACTTCATCTTCGTGGTAAAGTTAATTCTTTTAGGGTTAAGGATTTAACAAATTAAGGGATAATAATTAAGTGAATATTAATTTTAATGATAATGATTAATAAATTATTTAAGAGGTAGAGTTAGATCGATTATGTCTTTTAAATATTGTCTAAAAAAACATCTTTTTGTTGTGTCATTTTAATCGAACTTCATTTCAAAGCTAAAAACAAAAAAAATACAATATTCTTCCAGAAACATTCTTCTAGATTCATAAACTATAACCAAAACCCATCGTTTCAAGTAGTGTTTTTATTATATTATATTTTATTTGTTTTAGAATACCTTTAATAAGTTGTTAAATTCACTTCCTCCTTTGAGAGATGACCTTGGTCAGCCACTCTACTGCACCTAAGAACCCCAAAATCACATTAATCATTTGAGGGAGCCCACGACAGTTCTCTATCAAATTGGTGCCATTTTTGGGGAGGCAAGTAATTTATTCAACCATTTAGAGGTATTTCTTATATTTTTCATTTTATTATTTTCTTGACCTCTCTCTTTCATCTTTCCCCTTTCTCAAGTTTTCATTTTTTTTCATCCTCTTCTTTTCTTTTTGGACCATCAACTCAAACTTCTCATTTTTATTTTACCATGGTCCACTTTCTTTCTTTTAATTTTTATTTGATTTATGACATGAACTAATCCCGAAGATATCTTATATCTTGACCCTGAGATTGAATGCAACCTTAGGGCACGAATCAGACATTCTCAATCTACGAGAAGTTTCAATATTCAACCAGTTGGTGAATTCCTCTCTTCTGGAAACATTGAAATTGGAAGCAATTCAAATTCAAACATAAAATAGGAACCAATGGCTAGAAGTAATGGAAATTAACTTAATAGAACCATTCTAGAATTGGCTGCACCATATATTAACTATCAACCAAATTGTATTGCATACCCAAACCTCGAATCAGACTTTGAATTGAAATCTGGATTAATTCACCTTCTTCCAAAGTTTCATGGCTTATTTGGTGAGGATACCAACAAACACCTTAAATAATTTAATGTGGTTTGCTCAACCCTTAAACCAAGAAATGTTTCTGAAGATCAAATCAAATTAAGAGCATTCCCATTCTCACTTGATGGTGCTGCGAAGGATTGGATGTATTATTTACAACCCGAGGATGTAACTTGTTGGAATGATTTAAAACGTCTTTTCTTGCAGAGATTTTTTCCAGCATCAAGGACCACTTCCATTCGTAAGGAGATCTCAGGGATGAAGCAAGGATAAGGGGAGTCAATGTATGAGTATTGGTAGCGATTCAAGAAGTTGTGTGCAATATGCCCACATCACCAAATCAGTGAGAAATTACTCATTCAGTACTTTTATGAAGGAATAACACCTATGGAGAGAAGCATGGTGGATGCTACAGCTATAGGAGCATTGGTGGACAGGACACCAGTAGCTGCACGAGCATTGATCAAAAAAATGGCCCAAAACTCCCAACAATTTGGCGATAGAGGTACACCACATGTCAGGGAGAGTACATCAGGTAAGTCCTTCTTCTCTTGAAAGTAATTTGATTGATACAAAGTTGGAAGAATTGACCACTATGGTAAGGAAAATTGATTTGGATCAAAAGACATCCCAACCCACTCCTTCAAGGCCTTGTGGCATTTGCACTGAGACAAGCCATCCAACTGACTATTGCCCACAACTACAAGAGAGAGAGGATTGTGCAGCAGTATCCCCTGGGAGACCATTTCAGCAGAAACGACAACCATATCCCCAAAAGAAGTTTGATTCATTTGCTGCAACATACAACCAAGGGTGGAAGGATCAATCATACATGAGGTATAGATCTGGAAAACAACAAAGGCCCTCTTTTCAACAAAACTTCCAGTAGAGTCCACCTTACCGGCAGTGTTTCCAACAACCCCAAAGGAGATTTTAAGCTCAAACATCAACAAGACAACAACAAGGGAATCCCCCACCCAAGGTAGATTCTAACACTGATGATCTTTTGAAGAAAATTGTTCTTAATCAATATAATGAACTGAAGAGTCAAGGTTTGGAGTTGAGGGAGTTGAAGACTCAAATGAGACAGATTGACACCGCCCTCCATGAACTTGTGAGTAAGAATTATGGAAATCTACCTTCCCAACCCACTCCAAATCCAAAGGGGAATGTTAGTACCATCACATTGAGAAGTGGGAAGCAAATGAACAATACATCTGTACCTACCATTCCACTAGGATTCACCTCAACTCTGGAGAAGCCGCATTCCATACCAACTGATGAGCAATCCAAGGAGAAAGATAAAGGTAAGAAAAAGATTGATGATGTTCCTCCTAAACCCCTTACTTTTCCAAAAAGGGTTGTTCAAACCAATAAGATGGCTGAAGAAGCAATGCAAAAGGAGGTTTTGGATACATTCAAGCATGTGGAGATCAACATTCCTCTACTTGAAGCCATTAAGAAAATCAAAAGGTATGCGAAATTCTTAAAAGAACTTTGTACCAATCAAAGAGGGCTTAAGGGAAATGAGAGGATCAAACTTGGATGGAATGTATCAGCACTCATTACACCAACTCTAGTAATGCCAACAAAGTGCAAGGATCCCAGTACATTCACCATCCCATGTACCATAGGGGAGTTTCACTTCTCTGATGATCTTTGTAATTTAGAAGCTTCAATAAATGTGTTGCCTCACTCTGTAATCTCTTCTTTACAGGTTTGTGAGTTGAAGCCGATGAGAGTAGTGGTGCAGTTGGCGAATAGAGCTACGACATATCCAGCGGGAGTTCTTGATGATGTACTTGTCTGGGTAAGAGACATGATCTTTCCAGTGGATTTCTATGTTCTTAACATGGAGGATGATTAGGTAAGTTCTCATGCCCCCATTATCTTAGGTAGGCCCTTCCTCAAAACTGAAAAAACTATCATAAATATCAATGAGGGTACACTTTCCATGGAGTTTGGAGATGAAGTTGTGATATTTAATGTAATGGATTCCATGAAGTACCCCTCAGAAGACCATTCTGCTTTTGTTATCTCCCATTTTGAACCACCAAATAAAAACTCCATAGAATTTGATTGTCCTATGATTAGGGAGATTATGAGTATTAGTTCGATTTTGATGTCTAATAGCACTTACACACATGTTGCTGATACACAATCCTCTCTTGGATTTGATTTTGATGTGGATTCATATTCTAATTTTGATCATGTTCACTCTGATTATGACATGGCTATTTAGTATGCTGATGGATTTGATGATTTATTCTCTGATTTAGATGATGTATATTCTGATACTGATTCTCTTTGTGCACATATTTCAGTTCCTTCTATGTCTCCATCCATACACCACCCCCCTACACTGGAACTCAAGCCATTGCCACCAAATCTCAAATACTCATACTTGTTGAGTGGTGAGAAATTACCTGTTATCATTGATAACAATCTCCCTTTTGAACATTAAGAAAAACTTTTGAATCTTTTGAGGGAGAACATTAGGGCAATTGGGTGGAACTTGGCTAACATATCAGGTATTATCCCCTCCATTTTTATGCATAGGATTCTTTTAGAGGATGAGGCTAAACCGGTGAGGCAACCACAAAGGAGACTCAATCCAACACTTTTGGAAGTTGTTAAAAAAGAAGTTGAGAAATTTCTCGAGGCAGGTATAATCTTTCCCATTTCATATTCTCAGTGGGTAAGTCCTATTCAGGTTGTGCCTAAGAAGAGTGGTGTTACTCTTGTTAAAAATGAGAAAGATGAGTTAGTTCCAATGAGGGTGCAAAACAGTTGGCGTGTGTGTATTGATTATAGGAAACTAAATCAGTCCACTCGCAAGGACCATTTCCCCCTCCCATTTATTGATCAAATGATTGAGAGACTAGCTGGGAAAACACACTATTGTTTCTTGGATGGATTTTCTGGATATTTTCAGGTTCCTATAGCTCCAGAGGATCAGGAGAAGACTACATTCACCTGTCCCTTTGCACATTTTCCTACCAGAGGATGCCATTTTGACTTTGCAATGCCCCAGGTACCTTCTAGAGATGCATGGTGAGTATTTTTTCTGATTTTATTGAGACCTGCATAGAGGTATTTATGGATGATTTTACAGTTTATGGATCCTCATTTTATGAATGTATCTCTAGTTTGGGTGATGTGTTGCATCGTTGTATTGAGAAGAATCTGGTCTTAAATTTTGAAAAATGTCATTTCATGGTCAAAAAGGGAATTGTATTAGGTCATATAGTCTCACAACATGGCATTGAAGTTGATAAATCTGAGGTAGACATTATTTCATCCCTGCCATATCCTACATGTGTGTGTGATGTTCGATCATTCCTTGGATATGCTGGATTTTATCGACGCTTCATCAGAGATTTTAGTAAGATCGCTCTACCCTTACCTAGATTGCTTCAAAAAGATATTTACTTCAATTTTGATGATTCATGTAGGGTATCATTTGATGAGATAAAACAACATCTGACCACTCCACCTATCATACAGCCCCCACGGTGGGAGATTCCTTTTGAGGTTATGTGTGATGCCTCCAACTTCGCGGTTGGAGCTGTCTTATCTCAGAGGGTAGAAGGACGTTCACATGTGATTGTATATTCATCAAGGACATTGGATTCAACCCAATAAAACTACACTACCATGGAAAAGGAGTTTCTTTCTGTCATATTTGCTTTAGATAAATTCCGTTCATATTTATTGGGCTCTAAAGTAGTTGTTTTTTCTGACCATGCATCTTTGAGGTACCTCTTGAAGAATCCAGATGCAAAGCCACAACTTATCCATTGGATGATCCTTCTTCAAGAGTTTTACATCGAGGTAAAGGACAAAAGGGGTCAGAAAACTTGGTGGCAGACCACATGAGTAGGCTTACTCACACACTAGAGGATGACACCTTGGATCAGGTACCACTTCAGGACACTTTCCCCGATGAGAATCTTTATTCCATCTAAAGTACGCATCCATGGTATGCAGATTTAGTTAACTACATTGTTGCCTCTGAAATCCCTACAAATTTAAAGAAACATCAAGTCCAAAAATTAAAAAGTGAGTCTAGGTTTTATGTGTGGGATGATCCTTACCTCTGGCGCATGTGTAGTGACCAAGTCATTAGGAGGTGTGTTCCCGATCATGATTTTGAGTCTGTTTTGCATTTCTATCATACACTTGTTTGTGGTGGACACTTTGGATCCCAACTGACAGCTAGGAGGGTTTTGGACTCTGGATTATATTGGCATAGCTTATTACATGATGCCTATGTGTTTTTTAAGTCATGCTTTCATTGCCAAAACACTGGGAACATTTCTAAGAGACATGAGATGCCCCAACTACCCATATTATTTTGTGAGATTTTTGATGTATGGGGCATTGATTTTATGATTCCTCTTCCTAGTTCATTTGGATTTTTGTACATTTTGGTTGCTGTTTATTATGTGAGTAAATGGGTGGAGGCTAAGGCCACCAGGACTGATGATTTTCATGTTATTGTGGGATTTGTCAAAGCACAGATTGTTTGCAGGTTTGGAGTACCAAAGGACATCATTAGTGACCAAGGGACACACTTTTTCAATAGGAATTTTTCTTCCCTCCTTCGAAAGTATGGGGTGACACACAAAACATCAACACCATACCACCCCCAAACAAATGGCCAGGCTAAGGTTTCAAATCGTGAGTTGAAATAGATTTTGGAGAAAACTGTGCAGCCAAATAGGAAGGATTGGAGAAAGCGCTTGGATGATGCATTGTGGGCTTATAGGACAACATACAAGACCCCCATTGGTATGTCCCCATTTCAGATTGTTTTTGGGAAATCATGTCATCTCCCATTGGAAGTCGAGCATCGGGCATATTGGGCTATAAAGAAATGCAACATAGATTTGGCCCAAGATGGAATTCAAAGGAAGTTGAAAATTCAAGAACTTGAGGAGATTCGAATGTCATCATATGAGAACTCAAGGCTCTACAAGGAAAGATCAAAATCAGCTCATGACAAAATGATCCAACAAAGGGATTTTCATGTTAGAGATAAAGTCCTTCTCTATAGTTCACGACTGAAGCTGATGCCTGGTAAGTTTCGTTCCAGATGGTTAGGTCCTTATATTGTATCTAATGTTTTTCCTTATGGTGCAGTGGAGATCACACAAGAGTACACTTGAAGGAGCTTTACAATCAATGGGAAACATTTGAAGAGATACATTGAGGGACTTCCTACTGATGTAGTGGATTTTATCACACTGCATGACCCCATCATCACTTGATCGCATCAGGCTGTTCCTAACCCTTTCACTTTTATATTATTTGTCCTTTTTAAAAATTCTACATTTCATGTGCATATATCATCTCATGGGTTCACATTGAAGACAATTCAATATTTTAAGTGTGGGGGAGGGAACATTTTAGTTTAGTAATTTCAATTGTTTTCCTTAAAAAAAACAAAACAAAAAAAATTGTGTGTTTTTTTCAAAAATTGTGTGTTTATTTTTTGCAATTTTCTTTGTGTTTTTGAAATTTTTGAGCTGAAATGATTCTCATCACAATTTTGAAATGCATATCAATTATTGAAACAATTTATCCCTTGAAACTAATCTTAAATAAATGCTGAAAATGACTTTGTTTCAAGTTCAAATATTTAGTAATTTCATGGAAAGTACACCGAATTTTGAATCCCATGCCACATCACACTGTCTTTATATTTGAAATCACTTTCTTATGAGGCTTCTAAACCATTATTTTCATATTCTTTACATTCACCTCACTTCTTGAGAGAACCAAACCATGCTTGATTTAACCAGAATTTGATTTATTCCTGTCAAAACTTGAGGGTTTGAGGTACTTATATTTAAATGATTGAGGCATTTGTTTGGTATTAAAGCCCCTACTTCAAATAATCCTTTTTTATAATGGAATACCTTGAAAATTTAATCTTTTTATCCCTTAGAAGCCATGCACAACCTATTAGGTTAGCCACATTACAAGCCAATTTTCCCTATCCAACCAACTCTTGAAGTGAAATTGCATAATCTAGTTGAGCTTAAGTGTGGGGGAAGCTATGTTGTGTTGTGCTACCACATTCTGTGATACTTTGGGTGGAAAATTAAATTCTTAAGAGATGTGTTTCCTACTGAAGAAAGTCATTGTATTGAAAGATGTGCCTTTTCTGGAGCTTTCATGACAAGTGAATCTATGCCTTTTCTGGAGCTTCTAATTGAGGTGGAAAGCTATGCCTATCTGGAGCTTTCAAGAAAATCATGTTTGAGAAGATTGACAATTTTTGATGCTGAAATGAAGAATGGTGTAAACTTTTCATGACTTTTCATGTTGATGGAGCTGAATTGATACTATGGGGATTGAGGAGAAGACCATATTTAAGTGAAAATTAGATTAATGCAATTTTGCTTCAAAAAGAGTCAATCCCTCCTTATTCAGCCTCAGAATTTTTCACATCTAAATCCTACCAACCGAAAGCCACAGAACAACCCTAAAAAGTCCTCATAATAAACATATGTCCTTGACTTACATCAGGTGGCGATGTAGGAATCTATCAAGCCTATGGTGACCCTTGTATGAGTTTGGATGAGAAAGACATTGCAAAAAAAATGATATTTGAGTGATGAGAGAAAATTCAAGCGAGGTAAGTGTTTTGTGCATGGAAGGATAAATGAAGTCGAAATATATTGAATGATATTAATAGAGAACTTGAAATAAGGTTTTTAATGAGGCATGATATCTTTTGATTCTTGGTGCGGAATTGATGGATCCCAATGATATGTGTTTTAAAATTGGTTTTGATTTGATATTGATGTTTACTTGACATGAGGTTTTGCCCAGGAGTGCAAAAGGGTAAGTGTGGGGAATTTGATAAAAAATTATTTTGTTGAATATTTTATTGATAATAAATGATATAATATCCTCACATTGTGTTAAATATGTTTAATTAGAAAGTATTTGGGATTAGATTATTCATTTCAATATTTGATGAAAATTCCAGTTTTACCCTTTATAATTACTGTAGTATTTCGAAAATAAATATTATTATATTTATTATTTGAATTTTAAATTTTTTAACAGTGTTAATAACTTAATTATATACAACTTTTATTCAGGAAACTAGAGCTAAAGAGTGCATTTGTTTGTTGAAAATGGGTCATGAAGTAAAAATTGGGATGGACTCGCCAGAATGGAAAAGCTTCTGTATTTTGGACATAAATACTTCATATGGGACTATATTAAGACCAAATTTTTAGAGGAGATATATATCCTATATCCACACATATTATCCTTCTGGAAGGCCAGCCAATTCACACTTTTTGGTAGTCAAATGAGCGGTGAAAGTTGGAATAAAATATTTGGCTGAATTTCCACATTCACACTTGAAACCACTTGTAACCTCCCCTCCCCTCCCCTCTATAAATTGGATTTTTTCTCATTTTTAGGGGTTGGAACGTGCATTAGGATATTGGAGGCAGAGGAGAATTTGATTCACCCAAATTCTCCAACCATTGTAAGAGGGGTATCTTTTGAAGCAAGGATCCCCTCATCGAAGCCTTCTTCTTCTTCTTCACGTTGTAATGATTTTGTTTGTGTAATACACGTCTTTGTTATTATTTTATTTCTTCTATTTTCTTCTGTTTTGTTTAAATTTATTCTTCTCTTAATCTTCCTCTTTGGGCTGGAATTCTTGAGTAGAAGCGTTATTGGGTTATACCCATTACAAACCTTTGCACATGCAAAACGATTCTCCAATGATTACGCCACCCATGGAAGAGTAGTTCTTTTTAGTAATCGATCGACCACTATCCTTATTCATTAATTTATATTGAATAAATGAGCTACTATAATTCACATATTATGATCTATTAATTTAGTTTTTAATTTAAATGAAACTAAGCAAGCAATTGAATAGTTAACACAAAACACGCGAGGTCGGGATTTGTGTGAACTGTGAGAGCGCAACCTTAACCAGTAATTCAAAACCACACGGGATCAATTTGTAGAGTTCAAATATAATCCCTAAACTCAATTAATCCTTATTTCCAGAGTGGTTATGTTCCTTAATTTACCACTGACCATAATATAATCTTATAACATCAATTAAAGCAGGGTGTTGCAATTGCATGTTCCGAAGTTAGCCTAAGGTTAAATTCACTTCATCTTCGTGGTAAAGTTAATTCTCATAGGGTTCGAGATTTAAGAAATTAAGGGATCATAATTAAGTGAATATTAATTTAAATGACAATGATTAATAAATTATTGAAGAGGTAGAGTTAGATCGATTATGTCTTTTAAATATTGTCTAAAAAAACATCTTTTTGTTGTTTCATTTTAATCGAACTTCATTTCAAAGCTAAAAACAAAAAAAATACAATCTTCTTACAGCAAACTTCTTCTAGATTCATAAACTATAACCAACCCCCATCCTTTAAAGTAGTGTTTTTATTAAATTCTATTTTATTTGTTTTATAATACCTTTAATAAGTTGTTAAATTCACTTCCTCCTTTGAGAGACGACCTTGGTCAGCCACTCTGTTGCACCTAAGAACCCCAAAATCACATTAATCATTTGAGGGCGCCCACGACAGTGCTCTATCACCAGACAAGTTTCCATATGTTGGGAAGTCATTTATAGTGAACATAAGCACTTTAGGTAGTTTAAAATATTCCATTTTATAAGATTCATACACCATAATACCATCTTCCCATAAAAGTTTCAAATCATCAATCAATGGTGAAAAGAAAACATCAATATCATTATCGGGTTGCTTTGGTCCAGAGATCAATATAGTCAACATGAAATATTTGTGATTCATACAAAATTCAATAGAGAGGTTGTAAATTACCAATAAAATAGGCCATGAACTATGTGTGCTACTAAGGGTTTGGTATGGATTCATTATATCTGTGCACAACCCTAGTATGAGATTTCTAATTTCATTTCAAAATGTAGGATACTGTTCATCAATTTTCTTCCATTGTGGACAATCAACTGGATGATGTATTTTTTCATCACATATCCGCTCATCAGCATGCCATCTTAACCTTTTTTCATCATGTGAATTATCAAATAAACGTTTCAAATGATGAATTATAGGAAGATTCCAAAATACCTTGGCAGGGATCTTTGTAATCTCTACATCAGACTTTGATTTTTATTTCATCTTATACCGTGATGTCCCACATTTAGGACACTCTGATAGAAATTCATATTCCTTCCTATATATCATATAGTCATTCAGACAGACATGTATTTTCTTGTATCCCAATACCATTGAGCATAATATTTTCTTGGTCTTATAATTTGAATCTAAAAGATCATTATCTTTTAGAAGAATGTCTTTCATCAATTGTAGCAGCTCTGTAAAACTTCTGTTACTATATCCATGTTTCGCCTTCAGGTTAATCAGTCTTAACACTGTCGACAAAACCATAAAATATCTACAACCAGGATACAATGGTTTTTCAGCATCAACATATAGATGTTCAACTTTTGGTTCTATCTCAATTTGTTCTGCTGCAATATCGTGAATCATTTATTCAATTCCATCAGAGTTACCATCTTGCAAATCATCATCATTAGTAGATCTGAAATTCCATCCAGTTCCACCATGCCAAATTCAAGGGATGTAACTCGGATTAAAACCATGACAAATCAGATGATCTTTTATCTCTCTACTTTTCAACTTCTTCATATTCAAACATTTCAGGCATGGATAGAAAAAAATGTCACTTCTTGGAACATTTCGTTTAGAAAATTCAAAAAATGCATCAACACCTTCCTCATATTCATTACTCATTCGATGTTCCATAATCCAACTTCGACTCATTATTACCTATAAAAAATATCAAAAATTATACTTCCATTTAAGATAAGACAAATATATGTTTATATGAAAAATACCATAATTTGAATGTAAAATAATTTTGAAATATAAAACAAATCTATGCATATTTAAAAAAAATATGCCTGAAAATGATTTTAAAAAGAAAATATAGTTAGATATAATAGTTTTAAATTCATATTGGATCCTTTCTTCTTAATTTTCAAAAAGAATACACCCTGGTGCAACTGGATACCAAATTCAACCTTCCGTAAAAAAGAAATATGAATTATAAATATTAAAATATGTATACATTCACTTCTGAAAATTTCACAGATCCCAATGATTTGAAACCCCTGGACATCCCCCACCCCTCTAGACTGCCCCCACCCCCTGGACACCACCCCACCCCAGTGGACACCACCCCCACCCCTGGACACTCTTACCCCCTTGGACAACACCCTCACCCCCTTGGACACCACCCCACCCCCTTGGACACCACACCACCCCCTTGGACACCCCCTGAACACCACCACCCCATTGGATAGCCCCCACCCATCTGGACAGCCCCCACCCCCTGGACAGCCCCCACCCCTCTAGACAACCCCCACCCCCTTGGACACCCCCACCCCTCCTGGACACCCCCCACCCATACCCCCTTGGACACCCCCCTAGAGACCCCCAACCCTCTGGAAAACCCCCCCTAGACAGCCCCAAACCCTCTGGACAGGCCCCCACCCCTAGGATATCCCCCACCCCCTTAAACAGCCCCCACCCCCTTTGACACACCCACCACCTTGGACCCCCCACACCCCTAGACTGCACCCCTCCCCCCACCTCCATGGACACCCTGGACACCCCAACCCTCTAGACAGCCCTCGAACCCTCTGGATAGCCCCCACCCCTCTGGACAACCCCCACCCCATGGACATCCCCCCACCCCTTTAGATAGCCCCCACCCTCTGGACACCCCCTACCCACTTGGACAGCCCACTCACCTCCCTAGACACCACCCCTACCCCCTGGACACCCCTATCCCCTTGGACAGCCCCTCACCTCCCTGGACACCACCACCCACCCCCACCTCCCAACCACAGCCCCTTGAACACCCCAACCCCCTTGGATAGCCCCCGCACCCCCTGGACACCACCCCCACCCCCTTTGACATCCCCTGCACCCCTTGGACACCCCTGCACCCCCTTGAACACCACACCACCCCCTTTGACACCCCCTAGACACCCCCACCCTTTGGACAACCCCCCAACACCCCTGGACACCACCTACCCACTTGGACAGCCCCCACCCCCTTGGACACCCCCTGTACGCGCACACACACAAACTAACAAAAATCATAAACTTGCATGATATCACTTACATGGTTTCTTTCACTAGAAAATAATTTAGCATTGTATAAATTAACACTATGAAACTTACCATGAAAAAAAGAACAAAGATAGAAAAATAACATCTAAAAAAATTAGATTAGGGCATCGTGAAAAATAATAACTGAAACCGAGCCGTGTGAGGCTTTCTTGAGTGTTGCAAGTCAACCTGATAGATCTGGTGATAATAAAGATGATGAATGATGTTGGAAAAACAAGGATGGAGGGCACTACTTCGAATAATCCTTTCTAGGATATCCATGTGGGAGAGACGAGTCACAGGTCGCCCAATCGAAGAAAACAGAATGACTAAATACGGGGTGCGATAAATCATTTAAAAGCTTTATAACATCGGTTATTTAATAACCGACGTGATAAAATATATTTTTCTATGTTTATAACGTCGGTTATTAAATAACTGATGTAGAAAATTATTTATAACATCTATTATTTTATAACTAATGTTATAAATTGAGCTTCATCACGTCGGTTTTTTATAACCGATGTGATAAAGCGTTCCAGATTCGATTTTCACATCGTTTATAAAATAACCGACCTAAAAAAGCTAATATCCATATTTTTTACGCATTTTATTTTATAACTAATTTAAAAAATGGATCCTAATCGATATATCAGGTCGGTTATAAAATAACCGATGTGATATATTGATTTTTAAAGCTTTGAACGTCTGTTATATAGAACCGACGTGAAAAATACCGACGTGTTAAACGTTTTTTCCACTAGTGTCTAAATTTACAATTACGACACGAAAATATTATTATCCCTTAAATGGATCGATTGGAAATTGAAAAATCTAAAAACTCCTCCAAACCCTTAGCATACTGAGGTGTGTTTTTCATTAATGTGATCTGGCTTTTATCTATGTATATCACAACGTGCCTACACAATATTTAAAAAAATTAAAACACATAACTATTACTAAATATGGAGATAGATTCATATATACTAGTTGAAAAAAATATAAATATGTTAAATAAGGTTTTCCTATATAAATACATATGGTAAATAATGAACCCACCCACTAGAAAACCAAAGCATTCAAATTAAAAAGATCCATAAAAGACGAGGAGAAAAAGGATCCCATCCCTATAGTTTTTTGTATGTCATGATACAACAAAACAAATGGACAAACTAACGATGCCATAACTTTTATATCACTATGGTAAGGGATTTATAAATCATATAATAATTGAATAGAAGTTAGAAATATGAAATAGAAACAAACTCCTACCTTAAATATCACTCACTAATTTTGAAAATACATAGGGAACCAAGATGTAAAACATGCTAGGAATCATCAGGTGAAAGGATTAACGACTATGGTAGACGAATCCAAGTCTTATGAGTAAGGTATTTGTTTTCCCATACTTAAAGGAAACATGAATTTTTTAATATAAATGAAATCATTTATATTAAATTTCCCAAAATAGATATTGTAATAACACTAAAAATTATTGTTGTCAATATACCTTTTTAATTTCCATTTTTTTTTTCAATTATAGAAAGTGGGATAACCTATTAAATCCATATTTTTATGTAATTCAAATAAAATATTCAATCCTAAAAACTTATCAATATACCATTAATGGTTACATCATATATGTATATGGTAAACATAAGCATGGAATAAATAACTTATTAAAAATGTCATGGATTCATGAGAGTTGATCACATGTCATGATAAAAGGACATGTAATCTCAAATGACCAAACATATACCATAGTGTAAGATTATGAAAACATAATATAATAAAGATGATCCATTGATCACAATGTAGGAATTAAAGAGCGTGACATAAAATTTTTACATAGAAATAATCATAGTAAATCATAACATAGCAGATGATATGTCACTGCATGTTTCCCGTAATATAGTGGAGTATGCATTAACACTTGATTATCATAACATAGTGGAGAATACATCATTACCTAATATCATGATATAACCCAATATAATTTATTAAATACTCAAGAATCCAACTATAATTACTCATATTTACACAATTCAAGGAACACATTTAGAAAGCACGAAAAATAAGGCACACATGAAACCTAACCAATTTCATTTTCAAAATCATCTTTCAACACATACGCACCTCAAAACCCATTGAAAACATATTATGATCCACTAAAACAATTAATAAAACATAATTAAGAAGCATATAAAACATACTAAATTTATTTAATAATGTTAAATTATAGAATCACATACCAAAATCTTGGAAACTTCTAGAATATTATGGAAAACCACAATTGCACCAAAAAGGGAACCTATAAATGCAAGATCATACCACAACCATTAATATTGAAAAAAATTAACAAATACCATCTACAACCCACACAATTTTAGCGTGAAAACGCTAAAATGGTATAGTGATTCTGCTCTAACCAGGTGCCATTTCCAGTGCTATTTTGAAGTGAAACCACAATAACACGCTATATTTGATGCAACCTTGTTCATGCGCTATCTTCTTTTCAAGATTTAGCGAAAAATATGGCACTGGTTGGAGATCCTACCAATTTATGCGCTATTTTAGAGTAATGGATACTACAATTTAATTCTAAACATTGGAATTGATCTAATATTCATCCAAACCAACCCAAAATAATACCACAACCGCACCATAAAGGTATACAGACCTGCATAGAGGGGAGATGAAGGTACTGACTGGCAGTGAGAGGTGGCGAGACATGTTTAGGGATTCAGGGGGGTCTCTAGGGTCACCGGGGTTGCAGGGGTCACCAGGGTCGTTGGGGTCACCGGGATCGAGGGCTCCTAGGGCTTCCGAGGGTCACTGGGGTCGTGATGGGGTTGTGGGGTTGCCGAGGTTTCCGAGGTTGCGATGGGGTCGTGGGGTTTTCGGGGTAGCGTGGGTCGCCAAGGGTCGCGCGGGTCATTGGGGTCGGGCCTAGGGTCTTGGGGGGTCACGGGGTTCATGGGGTTGAGGGTTTTAGGGGGATTCAGGAGAGTCGGGGGGGGGGGGGGGAGAAGGGTCCTGGCTATTAAAAAAAAGTTTAGCAGCATTATTTAATAAACTGCCTGTAAAAAACTGCCGCTAAAAGAGAATAATGTTGTAGTGTCTCATGTTTTTTGGGGATGGTGGTCCATAGGCTACTGAGCTGTGGTTAGAGATTACATTTTTGGTCTTTGAACATCTGGAGACACCTCCCAAGAGGAGATTAAAGCTCATGAAATATATTCTTCAAGGAGAAGTAAAGCATTGGTGGGATGTTTTAAACTAAGGTGATAGGCTGAGAGACACGGTTTTGGGTTTTTTACAAACTAGGTTCTATGAATTTTTTTACCAGACTTTGAGAGAAGAGGAGGCCAGTGAGTATTTTCATCTGGAGAAGGTCACGATAAAACTTATAGAATATTTGGAATTATTTACAGAGTTTTAGTGTTTTTTGTCGATATATCTTACTGATGAGGCATCGAGGGTGAGATACTTTGAGGAAGGTCTCAGACATGATGTCCTATATTAGATTAACATGTTCAGATTGAATATTTTTATGGAGAGAGTGAATCATTTTCTTATTATATAGTAGATCTTGAGGGAATCTTGGGTGAAGAGAAGGGCAGTTTACCCTCATGAAGTAGTGGTTTGACTTCCAGTGGAAGGAATTAACATTTTGAAGCTTCTCGTGAAGGGAGTACCATCTAGGATGTTAATGCTAGTAGGTCTATTTTATGTAATCATCATGTAAGATGGTGGAATATGAGGAATCAGTGTGATTGAGACATAGTCAAGTGTCGAGATTGAGGTAGAACGGGCCACATACGATGTTTCTATAGGACCTTCCCTTTAGCAGTTAGTGGAAGGGGATCAGCTCTCACACTAGGTTTAGGAGCAGGATTCATAGCTCTGAATCAGGCTAGAAGTTGGGGTAGTGTCAGTCGATCAGGATGAGTTGGCAGTTGCAGCCGAGGCATCCAAGCACAAGTTGTACCTAGATAGTAGAGTGGGCCTACTTCAGGTAGTGAGGTTATTCCATAGGGTCACAGTTCAGGACAAATATATTCTATATAGTCTATACTCGAGGAGAGGAAAACCATACCATCTATGGTGATAAGTATGATCTTAGTAGCCTTTATTATATTATCTACTCTTTTTGATGCAGGTGCATCTTATAGCTTCATATATATACCTTTTGTAGAAAGCCTTGGTTTTTTTCTAGTTTTCTGATGGTGTGATGACCTTGGATACTCCATTAGGGATCATAACGGAGGCTGTAAGTTAGTGCAAGGAGTGATCCCTTGAGATTGGTGGGTGTCACTTTGTATGGGGTCTTTTTTTCTTCAAGATTATAGGGTTTTAAGTCATAATTGGGATGGAATGACTAGTTTTTGATCGAGTTCATGTTGATTGTTATCAATGGAGGGTGACATTCACATCATTAGAGGGAAAATATTTTATTTATAAGGGTGAATGAGCTATTTAGGTGAGTTGTGCTAGACCACAACATTGTGGGATAGGTGGGATGATATCTTAGATTGCTAGTTATATCTGGATGATCAGGGTGTGAATCAGGTGGACTTTCCTCCAGTGGTTGATTATTTCAAGAACATTTTCCCAGATGAATTTTCCAGTTTACCTTCTGAGAGAGAGGTGGAGTTATCTATCGAGCTAGTACTAGGAGCTACACCGATATGCATTCCTCATTATTGGATGGCTATGATGGATTTTCAGGACTCAAGAGGCATTTAGAATATTTGGCAGCAAAGGGGTTTATATAACCTAGTACTTCTCTATGGGGTTCACTGGTCAATTTTGTGAAAAAGAAAAATGATACCCTTAGGATGTGAATGGATTATCGTACATTGAACCGGTTGATGGTCAAGAACCACTACCCCCATTTTTGGATAGATAACATTTTTATTAGCTCTAAGGATCTTGGGTGTTCTTGAAAATTGATTTGAGATATAGATACCATCATGTGAATGTTTGACCTGAATACATATCTCATACAACTTTTCATAGCAAGAATGGTCTATATGAGTATCTGTTTATGACGTCCGTTCTCATGAACAAGACAAAATTTTTTATGGCACTAATGAATTGACTTTTCCATCCTTATTTAGATTCATTCATGGTGGTTTTCGTGGATGATATCTTTATGTATTGTCACAATTGAAATGAACACTCCAAACATCTTGAGATCATTTTGGATACACTAAGATAGAATCAATTATATACTAATCTCATAAAGTTCCACTTCTGTATGGATCATATTTAACTCTTGGCTATATTATATTAGATACAGAAGTATCAATTGACACAGAGAAGGTGAGAACTGTAGTTTCTTGGGAGAATCCCAAGAACATCTTTGACCTATAGAGTTTCATGGGGCTAGTTGTATATTATAGGCATTTTATATAGAACTTATCATGCTTAGCAGCACCTATGATGAGATTTACTAGGAATGGTGTGAAGTTTATATGGAAAGATACATACGATATAACCTTTTGAGAGTTTAAAGGGAGATTGACTTCAGTGTCGGTCCAAATTTTTCTAGAGTTGGGTAAGAGCTACCTTGTGTATTATGATGCCTCAGGTATTGGGCTAAGAGAAATTATTTTATAGGGGGATAAAGTCATGGCCTAAGAGTCTTTTCAGTTGAGGCCACATGAGAGGAATTACCTGACACACAATCTCAAGTTAGTTGTAGTTGTTCATGCTTTTCGCTTTCGGATAAATTACTTACTAGGAGAGAATTTTGTGGTGTACATGGAACACAAAATCCTCAAGTATATACTTACAAAACATGATATGAATATGAGGTAGTAAAGGTGGGTTGAGTACCTATAGTCTTTTGACTTAGAGAATTTCTATATGCCTATAATGGGCAATGAATTTGCTGATGAACTGAGCAGAATGACTCAGATATAGGTAGTTCAGGAGGTGAATAATGACTGGAAGCTTATGGATTTGTTTCTAGAGATTCACTTTGAGGTGAAAGATAGTTATATGTATAATTTTCTCTCATCCTTAGTGGTTACCCCTACTCTTATATATTGAGTAAGGATGAGACAACTTTATGATGGTGAGGGCCTAGTCCTATGGGAGAGTGTGGTAGGTGAGGACCCGAATCCTGGTTGAACTATGGGCGAGGATGAAATTCTATGTTTAAATGGTCACATATGGGAATTGTTAGACATACATGATGAGTTTATGAGAGAGTTTAATGACTTAGTTTGGGAAGTATATCATGGTTTTCGAAGATGTACCTAGACATATGTTACCAGTATTGGTAGCCATGGATGAAACATTAGGTAGTTAGTTTTTTTCATGAGGTGTTCCACCTATTAGAAAGTGAAGGTAGAACATCATAAACCTCTTAGACTTTTAGATTAGTTACTCATTCTTAATTGGAAGTGGGATAATGTCATGATGGATTTCATGACCAGTTTTCCAAGGTCACCTCAAGAAAGTGATGTTGTTTGGGTTGTAGTGGATAGGATAATGAATGTTTCTCATTTCTAGCTGATCAAGGAGACATTCTTAGTAGTTGATCCTAGGAGGTTATACATCCATGAGATATTACAACTTCATGGGGTTACTCAAAATATTGTATTAGATAGGGACTCTCAGATCACATATCATTTATGGCAGAGTTTGAAAAGGTCTTTGGGTACACAGGTTTTTTTGAGCACATCATAGCACCCTCAGACTGATGGCCAGTAATATTACATGATTTAGGTGCTTGAGGACGTGATAATATCATGAGTCTTGGATCTCGGGGGATCTTGGGAGAGGCATATACCCCTAGTTGATTTTTCTTACAACAATAGTTATTAGGTAAGTATACAGATTCCACCTTATGTGGATTTTTATGATAGGTCATGCCAATATCCCCTATGATAGTTAGAGGTAGGTGATGTAGCTTAATTGGGATAAATTAATATAAATGAGACTTATAAGAAGGTCTAGCTGATGAGAAAGTGGGTGGATACTACATAGTCACAATAAAAATCTTACACTGATCACCATCGATGACCTCTAGAGTTTGGGGTCGGGGTTCAAGTCTTTTTATATATCTCAATGAGGATGGGACCCAAACATATTAGGATACATGATAATATTTAACCATGATATGTCAGTCCATTCAAGATTATAGATAGAGTCAATTTAGTTTCCTATCGATTGTAGTTAGCTTAGAGGAACCAGGTCATGCATGAATTCTTCCATGTATCTCAGTTGTGCCATTATCTCTCACTCCCATCTTAAACTCTACATCAGGATTTAGTGGAATTACAAGTTGATGTGTCATTTGAAGATCATCCTATACGTATTGTTGACAGGAGAATTAATGTTCTCTTAGGCTAGCTAGTTCCTCTAGTATTGGTGCTATGGTAGCATGACCCTTTATAGGATGGTACTTGATAGTGGGAGTTTATTTACATTCTCAGTAGATGAAGTTATTATTAGGTGATTCATGACCGCCCTTGAGAGGGAAATTTGGTGATGAATTTCTTTAAGGGGGAGGATTGTAAGATCATGGGTTTTTTTATGAGGTACAAATCTTTTCTTTTTTGGTTTAAATTTTTGTTTATGGCCTAATGTGGGTACCTAATGTGATAATGGGTGTATCAGGGGTGTTCAGGTCTTGTTCATAGGTAGGATTCTATCTTTTTGGAAAAAAAATATAGGCCGCACAGTTAGTATAAACTATGCGAGATAAGTTACATAGTTAATTCTAATCATTTGAGGTAGTCCATGCCTATATCATAAGGTGTATGATTTAAAGAAACTATAAAGAAGGGGGTGCACACCAATGCAAGGGGATCTGCAGTTTTTAAAAGTGGATAAGACACAGTTTGTTCATGGTTTTCCAAACCATCCACATAAAACAATGTGAGGTCCCCCCCTTAAGGTAATGAAGGGTTCACAATTGGTGCATGGTTTGGCCAACCATGTAGATAAACTGTGTGACCCAAAAAGTTTGGGTGAAATGACCATTTTTACCTTAATGAGTTTAAATGTTCAAACCCCTATTTTGTTTCTTGTTTCCAGTGGACATAGGAGAGCTCCTTCCTCCCATTTGGGCCATTTTGAAGCCTAAATCCAAGCTTGCTTATTGTTTTTTCATTCGAACTCGGAATCAAACACCATCAGTCTTGTTGGATTTACGTAGGTAAGTCCATTAATCCTCTTGTGTCATTATTCATTTTAATTCTTATTGAAGAAGTTATTTAGGTGAAAGATGATATTCCCTATTTCCAATTTCTTCACCTGTTCTTCATTTTTTTTATGATCTAGATTGAATTAGAATCGAATACTAGAGAAATTCTCTTTTATAGACCCATGGTAGGTGTTATATACATTTGCCTCGAGTTTTGGTATTTTATATGCCTATTTTCAGTTGTTCTGTGCACCAAAATTACCAATAGTACACTTTTAATTTATTAAATTCTTGAATTGAATGAATTGGAATCTGTTAGGGATTCCCACTAGTTTCACTTAGATTTATGGAGTTTTTTTCCTAAACTATGTCACCCATGGGGTGTTCATTTGTGTTTTCACTTTTTTATACCACTTGTGGGGTGTGTGTGAGATTTCTCCGTTAGAGCAAGCCCTTTTAAATTGATGATAATTGAATTCAGATATTAGGAGAGGGTTTACCTTATTTTCCCTATGATAACATGATGTGAATTATTTTACTCGTTTAAATAAAAATGGTTATATTAGTTGGAAGAAATAATGGAATGTAATTGAATATGGAATGATGTCTCAAATGAGATGATTACTTGAATGGTAGTAGATTCCATGGTTGGTATACCATGGATCCTAATTCCATTATATTCCATGGACGTTTCTCCCATGGATCTTGATTATAGTAGTGGATGTCTTGGACCTATTTTCTCCTTGGGTCTTGATTCTATAGGATTCCTTAGGCCTTGCTACCCCTTGGATCCAAACTTCTTGGGATCATAGTTGACATGGTTTGTTGACATGCTCGTTGTACCCCACCCAAATATTTATTGAGTTTCCATTGAGATGCTCCTAGGAATCGATGTAGAAGCCTTGGTCTTATATACCTTGGATCTAGCCCTTCATGGTCAGACTATTTTGATCACATAGTGTGACCACTATGGATGACTTGATTATATGGAGAAGACATGATAAATGAAATATATTGTTTTATACGGCATGGTCGTGGTAGTGGTTTACACTTGGGTGTATGGAGTGGTTTTGGTTGATCTTTTGGAATGTTTTATAGATAACCCTAGTATGGCTATCCACTTACAGTTTTTAGATTAGAAAACATTACTTGTTCATTTATATTTTTATGCTACCATTGATATGGGAGCCTAAATATTATTATAAGTAGCCTTGTTTAGCTTGATAGTATCACTTTACAATTATTACTTTTTCCATGGTTATTTCAGTTGTTTCACTACTATACCTATGATATACATTGCACACTACTTAGATTATATTGCATAGTATGGATTTGTTATGAACACTATTGGTGGTGGATTAATAAGTGTCTCACACCCTATTTATGCTGCTATTGGGTACCTAGATAGACTTTATAGATGTAGGTAGGGATCTGGGAAAATATCCATAGTATGATGTTTGAATTGTGTTATGCTTAGGAGAAGGGGAGCATATGACCGAATTGAGGATCATGATGCTATATAGGATAGTTATTTTTGGTATTTTTGTTATTTTAATACATGTATTGTACTGATTCTAGTATACATGTTTTCTATATTTGTAGAGACATCAAATGACATATCATTTTGTATATGATATTACTCCTAAAATTGTTTATATATACATGTCTTGGATGTTTATCATCTGTCTGATTGATTTAATGTTTATGCTATTGAATAATATGTTTAATACCACTATGCTACACTCTGATCTGAGGGAATAGTCTCCCCATAGACATACCCTAGTACCTCACTACTATTTGGTAGCCTCTGGCATTCGAGGATATGTTTTTAAATCCATGTGACCCACTGGCTTGGAGAATTGTTTAGTGGAATTGTTTAGTGGCATCCAGGTTAGGATGTTAAACTTCTCATGATCAATCGTTAATGCCTAGGGTGTATGAATACATTCATATAAAATAATACTATTTCCCTCTTTCAATAATCTCCCATCATTTCTCTTTTTATTTCCTTGTTTTATTTTACAAGGGTTAGGGATCCTGAGAATTTGTATGAGTGTTGTCTAAAATAATCACTCTCCCCATTGGTGCTGCGTCACATGGAAAATAAAGGTTTCTATGGTGATTTATGATCATTATCATGAAAAAACCTTCTATTTGTCTTTGGATCTGAAGGGGGAGCACATGACCACCTAGACATGTCTGAAGCCCTTCACGTGATATGGGTGACATGCTAGTGGTCTCTTGTATGACAATGTGGAAATGTCTCCAGGGCTTCCATGGTGTCTTGAAAAACGCATGGGGGAATCACATTGAATATTTAAAACTAAAAAAGAATAATACATTTTACATATTCTTATCCTTATTTTAAAATATTTTTGGATGGTTTATCGGGTTCCCATCGACTGAAAAGTCGCGTGATCTTGAGGAACTCATATGGTAGTCGTCATATGATCAAAAAATGTCTCAGATGATTTCTCAAGAAGAAATGGATTATCTAAGGGTATATATGTGATAAAACATAGGTCATAAACTATACATGACCCATATGTAATTCATAGGTTCTTGTGATCCATGAGTTTTGGCCATATTCTCTTCATTTGCTTTGCAGAGGAAATAATACCCATGTTTCAGGTGTTTCTTCCCTTGAAGATTTTTTGATGCTCATTTGGTGGGCATCAACATAAAACTTATAGAGATTGAATATTAAAAAATAAATACCATATTTTGAATTAGGAGGTTCAAATTTCATAAATAATATGTTTTTATTTTTGGTCATTATGAGACCTTGATAAATATTTGTCACATCAGTAAGGGTAAAATTGGTAAAATAGGGTTAAAACTATGAGATAAGGTCTCAAAATCAACCCGACACTTTTCTATATCTCATTTTATGGGTGGATTTTGGATATTTAAATCAAATTATTAAATATATGGCACTTGGTTCCATTTTTCTTTGATTAATACCTTTATATTAATTTAAGGAAAGAATAAAAACAAAACGTCACTCTCTTGAATTTAATATCTATAAAATTTTTAAATAAGGTTTAAAAGAGTAAAACTTAGGTTTTAAATATTTATTTAAAATATAAATTAATTTATTTTATCATGGTAATTCATTTATAATTTTAGTGATTAAATAATTACCTTAAATTCTTACGCAATGCTGATTTAATATTTATTCAATTAATAGAAAATTAAAATTAATGGGATTAAAAATATTAAAAGTGATGAAATTTGGATGAATTAATGTGTTATATGCACTTTTTAGATAAATATAACATATTAGATATGTTTTAAAGGTTTATATTTGAATTACATATTTTTATTGATGTGTTTAAAGTCAAATTAAATGAATAGTGTCAAAAAATATATTGAGGATATTTTATGAAAATAATATATTATTAAATTATTTAAAAATAATGAAAATCCTGAAATAGGATAAGGGGGATAATATATTGTCTAAAAAATCATAAATTAGTAATTTATGATACAATTTTTACCTTATAAGTAAAATTAGAATCCTTTAGTATTGAAAATTCATTACCATAGTTAAGATTAAAACTGGTTAACCAAGGGGTTAAACCAAAAGATAAGGTTTAAAATGACACAAAAACCTATCTAAATTTAATTTCATAATTATATTTATACATTATATTATTTTTCTTAGAATATATACTCATTTTGAATCATTCAGATTTAGAATGACTTAGTTATATTTTAACCATTTTAGTAATTCCAAGTGTGTCATTTACCTTCCTTATAAAAAAACATCTCTTATCTCTTTTCTTCACACAAATTTGTGCCATATAGATAAAAAAATACTTAAAAAATCCCTACCTATAATCCTTATCCATTTTTATCAGTTTTGGTCTTATTTAAAGGCTAAACCTAGGGACCTTAAGAGGAGTTATAAAGGGGTTCTTTCAAAGAAGAGGTAACTGCCTTAACCGATCAAATTATTTTTTTACTTCTTATTTTACCTCCACAAAATCTATGATATTTATTATTAAATATAATAAATTAAATATCCAAAATATACCTAAATTTTATTACTATTATTAAATAACCATTATCCACCCTATTTTCCATCAAATGAAAAATGATAACGTCCCTCATGTGTAAGTGAGGACTACCACCTCCATGAAGCGATGTGATTAGTTTTTAATTTTTTCTTTAAATAGATGGTAATAAGGATATATTTAAAAAATATATATGATATATTTAATATAATTATGATTATTTAAAGGTGTATTTTTATTTACCTTTATTTTGTTTGAGCCTTCAAAAAGTGAAAATAATGTTCATGCATACAGATGACCTACTATCTCGATGAACAATATAATTCATTTTTCTATCTATGATTTTTATGGATGATTATATATATATATAATGAATATATATTATATTTATATCATGAAAAATATTCTATATATGATTTTTTCATGATTAAATTACAAGGATAAAAACTACTGAACCATAACATACATGAAAAATAAAGCAGTTGTCACTTGGAACAATGATCTTAATAAATAATTGTTAATAAATGAGTGTTAAAAGGTTATAAGTAAATCATATATGGAATTATATATACTAGTATGTTTCTATAATATATTTATAATAAATCTATATTTATTATATTGGAGGTTCAAACACATACAAAGGAAGTCAGACCTGAGGTAATGGTTTAGTTCACAACCTTATCATTATTAAAGATTATTTATATTTAAGTCTCCAATGGAGTAATTATATAATATTTATATCTTAAAACAAATATATTTTATTATTTTATGTTAATTTATGGAAAATAAAAAGTTTTACTTCCATTTTCCACTCTTTAATTACTCAAGATACCAAAATAATGTTTTTAAGGAAAACCGACTTTATTTCTTTACTCGGTCGAGAATCATTTTCTTCCATATCCATATTTTCCTTAAAATATTTTATTGAATGTTTTTAATATTAAATAATGATTTATTAAATATTTTTTCTTCATGTTTTAATTTTTAAAAATAGTTTAAAAGTAATCTTTTTGTGATTTTCTGAATGAGGTACTTTTTGACTATTTATTGAAAATGTGAAAGATATATTTATTTTAACATATATGAGATGTATAGAATTTCATTCCATCATGAAAACCAAATTATTTGAATATTAAATTATAAATTTAAAATTTTTATTTCAAATAAAATATTTTCCTAAATATTTGAGAAATTTTTATATTTTAAATAAGTGATTTCAAATTAAAAAGTGTATTTTCCTCAAGAAATTTTCTAATGATATTTTTAAAGTATATTTATCTATATAAACATAATTTATTGAATATTATGTTTTAATGAGGATATAATATAATGATATAATAAACCATATTTATATTTATTGTTTATGATCAGTTTGATTGAGGAAATTAATGACATTTTATGTTCAAATTCATCAAATATGAAAAGTTATTGATTTTCTAAGGAACAATGATTAAGTTGTGTTGTTTATTTATAAGATTAATTAATTATAATTATTAAGTTATGGGTGGGGAAAGAAATTACATATCACCTTGATGCATCAATAAGTATCATGAGACAAAACAAGTTGGGTATTTGGTTAAAGACTTACCCATTTATATAGATGTCTTGGCACAAGGACTTGATGATATGTTTAAGATGTTTGACATTATGAATTCCATCATTATGAAATCAATTACTGACATCTAAATGGTTGTTTGAATAGTTATAATAACTATGGATAATTTTCATTCTCATGTAATTATTTATATGGCATTATTTGATCATCTTTTATTCCTACCATATTATTCATACCTTATTAGCTTCCCCTATACACATACCTTTATTGAGCATTTGATCTCTCCCCTTTGTTATTTTTCCTTTCCATAGGATTACAAGAAGTGTATTATGAATGATATATAGGGATATTATAGAAGGAATAATGGTGTTCTTAAATAAAATAACATGTGGTATTTTATGTTTTCAAATGTAATGTGAGATTCACGTATGTATCTAGTTTTCCAAGACTAATAAACTATTTGGTCATTTAGGATAAGATTGCTTATATTTAGTAAAAATGTAATAAAGTATCCATAAGCTCTAGGATACTAGGGTTGAGGTATTTATAGTCCATACACTATACTCCAATGAAAATAAATTAGACAATTAGTTTCTAGAATAAAAAAAACAAGGCATAAAAAATATTTATAAAACAATATTAAATTTTAAATGATAGGAAATATATCTTGGATAGAACATCTAAGAAATAAAATAAAAATAACATACTAGATCGAGGTACCTATGTGACTTGAGGTCACAATGCACCCAATAACTCAAAACCCACTCTAAGAGTGGCCTAAAATATAGAGTTCCTGAAGTGGGACTCCTAAAATTAGATCTTGGACCTATAAGAGACACTTAGTCTATAGACATTGAGTAGAGTAAGTAGGTTTTGGGATAATATCACAATAGGTTTCCACTAAAAATTTTATTCTTTATCTTTTATAAAACACTTCATAAATTCTAGTTTGAAATATATTGTTTAAAAAACAATTTTTTATTATTCTTTGGAAGAAAAATCCACAAGGTTTCCTTTTAAAACTACATTTTATAAAGAAAATAGTTTCAAAACATGCTTTTAGAAAGAAATTTTTAAATAATTGTTTGATTTATTCTTGAAAAATCTATAAAGGAAACTCAACACACCTGAATAATCCATAAATCACATAAATATCACTAAGTAGTAGATGACTTAAGTGTTAGCTAATAAAATAAGGATCAAGAAGTGGTAATAAAAATAAAGTATCAATGAATAATTATTAAAATAAATAATTCATTTAATAAAATATTGATAAAGGGGTAAAATTAATGAAATATCAATAGTAAAGAATAAAATGGAAGAAAATCATTTAAGTACAAAATAATTCAATTTAAAATGCCAATATAATCATGAATAGTATAAAGTAAAATAAGTGTAGAGGAAAATCTATAAAATCAGTAATTTAAAATAATCATCATGAGAGAAACACCCTAAGGTCACTAAGGTTAGGGGATCCTAGTAATTATATATCACAAATTAAGTATACCCTCAGTTAGTGGAATAAAAGCACAATGAATTCATTGGGCCAACAGAACATGACATTACATCACAAGTCTGGGCGACATACTTAACTAGTGGGGAGGGAACCCACCAAATCTAGTATCTCCTACCCTAGAACATCGGGTTACCCATAAGGTTTAACAAATAAAAAAATCACTGGAAATAAACATTTCACTAGAAAATTAATAGATAATTTTTAAATTATTTTACAAAACATGCCTCAAACAATTTTCTTTACTCACTTTAAATAAAACATTGGAGAAAAACCTTTTTTATTTAGTCAACCCACAAAAAAATTGAACAATATAATTTCAATAACAATAAAATATATTTATTGATTTTTTTAAACAATGTTTTGTGAGAATTAAGTTATGGATATGACTTATTTTATGTGAACACTTTGGAAATATTTTTATAGAAGATTCCAATTGGGACTTACATTTGAAACTACTTACACCCTTCTTAAATCCCCTTTGAAATGTGTTTAAAAAACCAGTATGGACATAAATTCATTTTTTAAGTGCTAAATAGGCCTTTAATTTTCATTTTATAAACCAGACCTTATAATACCCTTTCAAAGAACATTTTTAATCCCATAAATATTAAAAAAACTCTTTGAAGTAAAGAGAAAACTCATTTTAAAACTGTTAAGTCCAAATAGATATAAGTCAATAAAGTGAAATATCATTACACAATCAAAAAAACACCATAAATAAATATAATTAATAAGAAATAAAAGAAAAAATTCATAAGAGTAAAATAAATCAATTATAAACAAATACCAAAAATAATATCCCTTTAATACCCATGAGTTTACCATAAAAATTAAATCAATTTGAGGCTGAAACTACCCATTTTAAAGTTCCTACACCATTGAAAAATCTTTCTAAACTTGTAATTGAATACGTATCATGCATAATTTTTATGATATTTTTAGAAAAACCAAGAATAATCTCAAATTTTTATGCAAAAAGAAAGAATGTAATCACTTGCCTTGTTCAAGTATAAAAGTTTTAATATGTTACAACATGAAGGGGGAAAGATCTATGGAGGAATCCACATGTACTAGGAAGCCAAATCCATAGATGATTGACATAAAAAACCCACCTAAAGTTTGAATAATAGGTAATTACAGTGATAGGAATAAGAAAAACACGAAACAAAGATCGGGTGGAGAAGAAGAAAAAGGATAGGAAACACTAATCTAAGATGATCTATATCATAATAAGAGGAAGAATATACAAGAATCATAGAAGGATGTGGGGTTTGGATCCTACTTTATTTCATTGTTAGATTAATGGAGGGGGGAGAGGAGTGACCCATGTAAGGGTATTAATTTGAGTGGGGGTAAATCCATAAATTCATTTTTTATCAGAAAAGTCACAAAGTTGTCGCACAGTTTACCAAACCATGTGTCAACCATGCATCCATCACTAGGTACACTTGGGAACCCACATGTTTTGTCTACAAAGTTGATGAAACCATGCCCCAATAATGAACAATGGTATTTCTAAAATTATATTCAAATTTACACAATCACCACATGGTTTCTATTAACTATGTGGTAACCATGGAAAATTCCAGTTCCTTAAGTTTTTTTAATTTTTTGACAAGGAACTATCCTAAAAATTAAGGGAAATTTTAAAAAGTAATTAATAAATAAATTTTAAAGAAAATAATGGCCTAGGTGTGAAAATTGTCTCCACCTTAACAAATTTCCCCCCATAAATCACCAAAGTCCCAAAAAATGATATGAAGTTTCAAATCCAAAGAATGAAAGAAGATAAAATAATAAATAATAAAACTAAAAATGACACCCACTAGAAATTTTAAAATATTATTCTAAGATTAATAATGACATTGGAAGAAACCAAACCAAAACTTAATAAATAATCTAGGTATAAAAGCTCTAGAAAGATAACCAGGTGAACCATTTCTATTTTTTAAGAGATTCAAGAGAGATATCTTAATAGGTCTCCCCACCATATTATGCTTTTATATAACATGGTTAACCAAATGATACTAATAACTCTAGGGAGGGAACCACGTAGAATTACTCATTTCATCCAAGAAAAGAAACCCAAAACCAATAATAATTTCCAATAATACATCCTTAATTCCATCGATCAAATTGAAATATATCTAAAATATCACAAGGAATAAAACATTCCAAATTGTAGACTTGATTCACCATGTGGGTTTCCCTAGGTTACTACCTTGATCTAAGCCACTAACGCACTGATCTTGAAGTTGATAGGTCACCAAAAAACCTGAAAGTAATAGATTTTAAATCCCAAAATTGTCACATTAGAAGCATATAAAAGGTTTAATTCCTAATGAAGAACCAATTCTAATGGGTCATAAAGGTAAATTTATCATTGTGACCTTGTTGATTAAATTAACAAGTGTATAACAAGAGGAAATCTCAAAACCAAAGTTAAAAAAAGTCTAGAAAGATAAATGATCACCAAAATAAGAATCCATGGGAAAGGTCAAATTCATAAATAAAGGCTCCCCCACCCACTCTACCCAAAGTATGGACATGTTTGACAATGATAAGGGACCACTATAGAGTACTAAGAGATACTAGGATGAATAAGATTCTAAAAAATTGACTTTATACAGTCCCTAGTTACTTTTAGGTGGAATAATTTAGATATAAAATGAAACACTAGACTCCATTGAAACTCTTTAATATTAAATTCCCTAAAATAAACACATATTATAATCCAAACCATAACTCAAAAAATAATTCATTACCACTACACAAAAAAGAATAAAATATATATATCTCTCTTTTTAAAATCCTTCATTTTTAGTCTTCTTTCCATAGGATTAAAATATTATTTATTTTCCAAAATATTAAATTTTTTCAATTCCATGTCAAATAACTCTTTAATAGTTTTGGAATTTCACTTAAAAAGTAAGTTATAATTTTATAAATATTTTACTAAAACCTACTTTTAGTTCTAAAACATTTATTTTATTTTTTAATCATTTTAAAATCTCCTTTATGAAGTTTAAACCTACCCTTAAATTCCCATTTCATTTTTGAAAACCAATTACTAATTCTCATAGAAATTAAATCAAATAATAACAAGACACAAGGAAATTATCCCTTATTTTAACCTAAATAGAATCAATATAAGACCTAAATAAACCCAATACCTAGGGAAATAAAAAATAAAACTATCAAATGGGATATTGTCTATGAATGGTTTTTTCACAGGGTTTCACAGATCACATGTCAACTTAGAAATAGGCCACTAAGTTCTTACAAAACCATGCATATGAGAACCACATGGTTTTTCAGGTCATGTAGGAAAACTACCTACCTCTATTTCTTATCCCATTTTCACCCCAAATCTCAAAAAACTCTAAAATAAATCACAAAATACCCACTAATTTTCAGAAAACATTAATTCAAATAAAAAATTCACCAAGAAGAAGAAAAAATAATGTTCAAAATCAAATCAAAAATCACAACATCTTACTGTAACTCAAGTTTCATCATGAGAGGTGGTGATTAGGAACCCACCCATGGCCAACCTCCTCAACTCTAACAATACCATCTATTTATTGAGAAAGTGTGGTCTTCAACAACACTCTATCTCTTTGTGATGATTTTGATGTTCACAAATACCCTTATTTGTTATTCTAATGATTTTAATTTGAGTATATTTTAGGGAATTCATATTATTTATCTCTCTATTTTGAAATAATATTTATGAATTTTAATCCACATGGAATATTTGACAAATTTTTTCAGAAATCACTTTAGCTTGTTCTAGAAACACTTTTCATAGTCTATGTGTTCGGAAATTACTTTTAGCGTGTTCTAGAAACACTATTCATACCCTACGTTGAGGAGCGTAGTGTAAAGATAAAAACTATCACTTATTGATTGTCAGAAAAGTATGGTTAAGCAACGATATATTATCATAAAAGTATGGAAGAAGTATCTTACATTTGTTTCTCAAAAGTATGGTTCATCAACCTTACTTTTATAGACAACCATACATTTGATCGAAAAGTATGGATCATATACTGTTCATTTGAGAGTTGAAGAGAAAATAATGGATGATCAACCTTACATTTGAAATCAACATTATGTTTGAAATCAACCTTACATTTGAAATCAACCTTACGTTGTGAACCTTATGTTCATAGAATGTATGCTATGATGTTCAACCCTACGTTTGGCGCAAGAGATTTAAATTATGACTTTATTAAAGCAATGATATTTATGAATATTATTAGGCTAATTTCAAGCCAGATTAAAAACTCGAATCTAAAGTGCATCTTTGACTGATTAAATGTCATTTATTTATGATTTTGAGGATCGATTTAAGAGGAGGTTTTCATGCCGAATTTTTAGGGGAGTTACGACAGCTCTGTTTTTCAAACTTTTAAGTATCGTGATTCTAAAGGTGACTTTTGTAGATCTAAATTTAAAATGATAATGCTCGTCTTTATTCTATATATATATATATATATATATCATTTTTCATTACAAATAGTGAGGTTGATCATCTAAAAGAAGAACTGTTACAATTTATAGAGACAATCGAGACTTACAGATCTATTGTTACAAGGAGTGAAAAAGCTCTGTTTTCTAAAGAAGAAGAAACTCAATTGAAGATTCAATCGATTCTATATCGAATATATTTTCTGAATCAACTATTGTTAAAGTTTAGAATTATATTTCAATATCTACTGCAACCGAATTGATTCAAAACTACTCTTACCTAAAGAAAATCATTTCTGAAAATCGATTATCTATCGACTGTCAATTGCGTGATGTTGCAATTGTGAAGAACAACTGGAAAGTATTTCAAAGGACAAATACTCTTTTACTTTGAGTTACCGACTTCTCATACTAAGATGTTTGTTCAGTTCTGTGTATGAACCAGAAGGCTTTGTTTTAGCCTTAAAGTTGTAAAGGTGTCAACTGTCAGCACTCATTTGTGGAACAATCTATTGATAAGGGGACCAAATAGTGAAAATCACCAAGCTCGTAGAGTAGAGCATTGGTGGAGTGGACTAGGGGCCTTCTGTTACCTAAACCACTATACATCGCGTGTCCTTTGATATTTATTTTCCACTGCTTAATCATTATGATAAAGTTAAAATTACATATCACGATATCATGAAGAAATTGTAAAAGACACAATTCACCCCCTCTTGTGTATATTTGGTATAACCTGATCCAACAATTGGTATCAGAGGTTGTTCTTTTGATAAATCTACACCAAGTTGAATGTTTTTTGGATTATACAGAGCACAATGGCTGATACATGAGAGAATATGTCAATGGTTTGAGCTCCATACTTCAATGGTGACAATTATGGATACTGAAAATCAAGGATAATCATTTATTTAAAGAACCTTGGATACAGAGTCTACAAGAAAATTCTAACTCCCTATATGATTCTAGAGAAACCTGAAACATGGAGTGAAAATACAGAAGCAGAGTACAAAATAAATTCAAAATCTATGAATGCTATCATCTATGGTCTTGGACCAGATGAATTTAATAGGGCATGTCAGTGCCTGACAACTTATGAAATGTGGTAGACGATTGCAGTTTCCTATGAAGAAACTGATAAATTCAGACAGATGAGGCATGCCACTGAAAAATTGAAATTTGACACATTCAGAATGTTTGAAGGAGAAAGTATCACCCAGATGAATGGAAGGCTTACAAAAATTATTAATAACATCACTACCTTGGGAGATCCTATCAAACAATTAGATCAGGCCCTGAAAGTTCTAAGAGTTCTACCACTTAAGTGGAATGGAATTTTGGCTGCTATTAGGCAATCCTCACCAATCAAAGATCTTACAATGAGAGAGTTAATTGGAACTCTTATGATGTATGAGGATGAGATGAAAGATGAAGCAAATGAGCATAATATTATAATCAACAAATAAGACACTTCTTTAAAATTAACATCTCAAAATAAAATCAGAAAGCTGAAGAAGAAGGAAATAAAAGTAAATCAGAAAGTTCTGATTCATCTAATTCAGATGTGGAACTGGCTCAGCTAGACAGAAAATTCAGTAAGTTTTATCAAAAGAAGAAAGGTTTTAGAAATCCTTTCAAAAAGGACAAAAAGTAAGTCAAATGCGATGAATCCAAGAAGATGGGTCGTATCAGACCTGACTATCCTCAATTAAAGGAGGACAAGAAAAAGAAATTCTTCAAGTGAAATGACTATGAGAAGAAAGAGAAGAAGTCAATAAAGGCTACTTAGAGTGTATCTGAAGACTCCAACAACTTGTAACACCCCAAAATTCCATGGTACGTTTCCCTTTTAATAATGTAATAGCTTGCATTGTACGCAACTTCGAGATTCTAACACACCACGACCAATCAAACTAGCCATTATGAATAGTAATACCCACTTTTTGAAATTTTATAAATTTTATCTTTCAAAATGAACTTCATTTTTTGATTTGGGATATCGAAATTATCTTAGGGTGAATTTTTGGTATTTTTATGAAAACTTTTAATTATTGATGAATAGTGAAAAACACTGAGTTATAGTTTAAAACCGAATTTTTATTTAAATAATTAATTATTTTATTTAAATTTATTTTAGGTCAAAATATATAAATAATACCTATATATGTTCAATGTAATTTATTGGAGTCATTTTGTAATAATATTAAATATATAAAATTTTATTGAACTTTTCATCGTCTTTTACCCACCTCCTAAGAGCATTTGTAAATTTACATAAAACTTAATTTTACTGCTTCTGTGAGTTGAATTTTGAAAATTCGAGAGACATGGTTAATATAAAGGAGTAAAATTTGGTTCAACAAGATAAAAATATTTTTTGGTGAATAGTAACTTTTAACTTTTATTTACCACAGTTAAAAGTAAATAGGGTAATTAAAGGTAAAAATGATATTATTATTAGCCTAACACATGTCCTAATTTTATTGGATAAGTATAATTTGACCAAAAACAACCTTAAGAATAAAATATGAACCTCTTTGGTCCACTTGGATTAGATTAGGACATTTATTATTATTTAATTCAAAGAAAAGTTAAAAGAGTTAAAATCAAAGTTTAATAAATAAAACATTTTTAAT